>CM017322.1:2052302-2098940 GCA_006937295.1 Carpinus fangiana
CCCCCCCCCCCCCCCCCCCCAAATTTACTTAGGGTTAGTGTTATTTTTATGAGTAGGGGAAAGTCTTAATCCGTGATTAAAAAATAGTATTACACTTTAATCCATGACAAAGTCAAATAAAGTAGACCCCACGTTAATAAATTGACGAAAATTTTAACACAAGTCTTGATTTATGAATATCTCAAATATAAGTTTGTATGCAAAAATTATATTTTTTTTAAGGACGGATGTCACGAGCTCTATTAATCCTAATAAAAATGGATGCATGTGATTGCACGATCATATGCTCTAAAGATAAATGCCCGTTTAAAAGATTTCTTTTAACTTAATTTGGAGAAATTTTTTATTTTTATGTTTTTATAATAACATACTTTTTCTAATAAATAATAGTAATAATTATTTTTTTTAAAAAAAAAAATGCTACAAAAAGCATTGCTGCTTCTAGTTCCTTGCTTGTGCTACCATACTTTGATTACTCAATCTATAGGGCACAGGTACTTTTTTGTCAGGAATGATGGTTACCAAGGGTCATAATACTAGTAAAGACACCAGAAAGAAGGGCTGCAAGGGCTTTTACCTCCACTTTGAACTAGTTTGATGTAATGCTAATCATTCTTTTTATAATATATGTTTAGGTATTGGATTAGACAAAGTTAATTAGATATGATCTTTCCAGGGAGCAGGGTAAAAGTAATGTGAAAGTAGGGATTTATACCCTCCCCCATTAGTCCATGGTCCATGGTCCATTACCATATATAAAAAAAAAGTATACACATTCCCTTGTCCATCTCTTTGTATTGGGTGGAGATTCATGATGCACATTTTGAGTGGATTCTTATTAGAGCATGCCTCACCCTTTTTGGTTCTTCTCTTTGTCTTTACCCTTTTTCTATTTTTTCTTTTTCTTTTTCCTAGCTTTTTTCACGTGTTATATGCTAATATCAATTTCATGAAATCGATGAATTTTCTTTACATCAATATATAAATCAATAAAGTTACATAATGCATATAATTTTGCTTAAATTCGCCCACCCGTCATTTTCTTCGGACACAAATTCTCATTTAATAAACTACTAGTTGTCGCGTGCAAGATGTGGTGTCAATTGTTCAAAATCATAATTAGTTATTAAAATTGTAATGTTGACATATTTCTTTTTCTGTCACAAGTGTTATTAGTTGGAAATTATTATGATAATAAAAGAATTATCTTTAAGTGGTGACCAAAATCCCATAGGCAATGACAGTTTACCTAATGAGAAACCAAAAAAGTCTTCCCCCACAAAAAAAAAGGGAAGAAGGAAGGAGAGAGAGGGAGAGATTTTGGTTTTCATTTGATAGAGCACTCAACCTATAAAAGGTGAAAAGGAGAAAGGTGGGGATTTTGAATTTGGGAGACAAAATCTTTGGATATTGTGGGAAGATTGTCTTTGGTCCTTCTTTTGTTCTCTACTTTAAGGTTGGTAGAGTATAGATGGCAGTAGATGCATGCTAGTGATCATGATTTAGGGGGGGAGAGAGAGGGAGTGTTTTTTCAAAGGGAAACAGCTTGCTCCCAAGGTCCAAGGTCTCATGAGGTCACTCTGTCCCCACACCAATAATTGTAGAATAGTAATACCCATGGATTTATTTATTTATTTGATTTTTATTAACAAACTTTAATTGAACTAGTTCATTAATAAAATGTCACTAAATCCAATTTGCACCAAAACCCTCCCAAGTAATTTTCTTCCACCCTTTTCTTGCTCACAGCTGTAAAGTTTAAAGGACAACAAAGAAGAGGAAGGACCATATGAGGCCGTGGACCTTTCTCTCCCTCTCTCTGTCTCTCTATCTCTCTCTCTCTCTCTCTCTCAGAGCCAAGGGGGTTGTTTGTTTGTTTGTATTGTTCATATAGAATGCTAGTGCATAATTTTATAGCTTCTGCCAATCTTTAGCTCTTGGACAGGACTATCAATGGCCCCCCTTTTACTGAAACCCTCTCTCTCTCTCTCTCTGTCTCTCTCTCTCTAAATGTTATGATCCCAACTTTCAATAATATCATATGAAGTTTGACATGAAGTACACACTTGGGCTGAAAAAGAAAACAAATCTTTGCTTTCCTGCATCTCTAAATTATACTCTAATGCCACTATTTATCATTTAAAGTGTGTCTTCTGCAGAGAAATGAGTGATTCCTGCAGAGTTTCACTCAATCTCACCCCTACACCAAGACAAAAATCATATAAATTTTCCTATGTAAGTGGCACAAAATTCATAGGTAAGCTACTCCAAATTCAGTAACTAATTACTTACTATTTATTGGGGTGAAAAATATCTCAACTTTATGCAGCTTTTTTTTTTTTTTCATCTCTCGGGGCATCCGGCAAAAAGTCAGGTCAATCTTTGATCGCCATAGTACTAATCAAATTCTCTCAATAGTCACATCCCCAGTAATGTCACATATATAGGACCCATTGGGTATGTTTGGGGAAGGACGGACTGGAATTTGTAAAATCTCAAATAAAATTGTTCAAAATGAATTTTAACATTCTTACTTTTTTATATCACATCGATCATTTTTTATCACTTTTCAAATAAAAAAATTATTACAAAACAAAAAATTTCACTTTTCTATACAAAATATTCTTACTTTTTTTCCTCACATCAATCAAATCTACTACAGTACCAGTCCACTTCCTTCAGTCCGGTCCATTCCCAAACACATCCATTAATGCTGCTTCCCACTGCCCAATCCTATGGGGCACTTACATAGGGAAATGACATGTTTGAGGATTTTTTTTTTTTTTTTTAAAAAAAAAGAAAAATTTAACTCAGTTTATAACATTGGAATGTAATTAAATTACACATAATTTCTTTCAACTCTGTTAACATTATTAAAAATAAAAAATATATATATGTTTTTCGCATACATAAATAATCCAAAATAACTAATTAAGGACATAATTGTTTTGCTATGGCTCATTCCAAAATAAAAGCAATATCAAAGAAAACATGTGAATTAGATTTGGGTTAAATGCTGTAAAAAAACTACAACACAACGATCTTATCCGTTCTTCAACGGTTGAGATTAATTCCACTCTTTATTTTTCTTGTAAAAAACTTGGAACTAAATTATATGGTTGAAAAAACTACAAAAGACAAGTTTTTTTTTTTTAAATAGTAGTTAAGCCAAATTTTAAAAACAGATGTAGGGTTTATCTCGGTCAGTAAATTTAAATATATTTTTATGATAAATGAGCATAAAAAATAACATTACTCAATTTTAAAAGTTTTTTTTTAATTATTTTTCCATATATATATTTATTTATATTTCCAATGGCTTCAATGGGATGTTTAATTTAAGGAAAAATATAAAAAAGCTTCATAAACTACCAGCCGTTTACAATTTAGCCCCTTGAAGTTTCAAAAGTGATAAAATAGTCCCCCAAACTATCAAAAAGTTGCATTTTGGCCACTCCGTTAGTCAACACCGTCAAATTGGATGAAAAATACAAAAACGACGTCATTTTTTGAGGTTAAGTTACTAAAATGCCCTTTTGAAACTTTGTGGTGCTACTTTATACCAATTAAAACTTTGGGAGTAGTTTGGGGGGCCATTTTATATTTTTTCAAAAAAAATAATAATAACAACCGTTTAGGGGTGGCCGGCGAGATTGAAAACACAATATTATTTTGCAGCCCCCTTTCTTCTTCGCCGGAAACTCCATAGCCTTTCTTCTTCATCGCTGGAAATAACAGTAACTTGCAACACTTCTTCATTTTTTTTTTCTTCTGCCGACACCCATATCACTTCACTTTTCTCTCAATTTTTTTCTTTCTTTCTTCTCGACGCCTGCTGCCCCCTTCTTTTCTTCTTCTTATTTTCCAAGCCGCAATAGTGAACCCAAAGGAAAAAAAAAAAAAAAAATCTGGTGAAGATGAAGAGGTCTGGCGTGGGTTGGCAAAACCCATGCTTTGGTCTCCTTCTCCAGTGCCGCAAGTAACATTCTCCAGTGTCGGAAAGTAATTTTTTCGGCTTTAGGGTGGTATCGCCACCAAACCCACGGCTTCGCAAATCCGCACTCCACGGCTAGAGCCCATATCCGCAGCGCCACCAGCTTCACCGATCCGCACTCCACAGCCGGAGCCCCAACCCGCAACATCGCTGACTTGCGATCCCGTAAAATAATTGTAAAAAAAAACTAAACAATTGTTAAAAAATTCAAAAAAAAAAAAACCAATGGGCTAATAAATACAAATACCAAAAAAAAAAAAAGTTTTTTGGAATAAATAAATATTCACCCATTGATTTTTTTTACAATTATTTTATTATTTTATTTGTTAAAAGAATAGGGGTATTATAGGAATATAAAAAAAATAAGTGNATTTTTTTAATTGATTTTTTTCAAAAGGGCATTTTAGTAACTTAACCTCAAAAAACGACGTCGTTTTGCATTTTTCATCCAATTTGACGGCGTTGACTAATGGAGTGGCCAAAATGTAACTTTTTAGTAGTTTGGGAGGCTACTTTTCACTTTTAGAACTTCAGGGGGCTAAATCGTAAACGACTGGTAGTTTGAAGGGCTTTTTTATATTTTTCCCTTTAATTTATTATCAAACGGCTATGTCTTCCTCATGTCATGCTCGATGCCAAAGACAAAGGTTTGTCTTCCCAAAGATAAAGGTGGCCTAGGCATGAAGAAGATATGGCAAATATATATTTTAAACAATGAACCAGGTGGACGAGGAGGCTACAGTCTGGTCCACTTTGGTGAGTCTGCAGCCTTTTACACGCTCGAGCCAACTTTGGTGGCTGGTTAACCCTAGGCGAGTAGGGTGTGATCCAGCCACCACCAAGGCGCCACAACTATTTGTAGGAGACCACCACTCTATTTGCCCAAGCAATATGGGGAGGCCAACTTGCAAAAGTGGGAGCATAAATGGGGGAACTTTATAGTTAATTCAGCTGTCAAAATGAACATAACGACATAAGACAATTTAAAGACATTTGGACTACTATAATTTTTACAATTTCTTACTAATTGACATCGCAGACATATGACAATTTACGTCAGCTTGTAAAGAACTTATAGTAAAAATCAAGGACGGAGAGAAGGGGAATTAGCATAAGCCATGGCCCCCCCTCAATTCCTAAGAATAAAAAAATTTTAAGGTAAAAAAATTATAAGGTATTGACCCCAAGCAGCAACATTTTTTTACCTCCCAACCCTTGCCATAATAATTTTTGACTCCGTGGTAAAAGTTATAATACTACGGTTATCATACCTTTATATGAGGACGCCAACCATTCCATTTGTTACAAAAGTTGTAGGAAAAGTCAGTGCAGCCTCCTTTTCTTGCACTTAAAAGTCAATTCTCAAGTAAAATTGACATTCCATCTAATTAACTCTTATTAACTCTTATGATAAACTAATATCACAATACCAAGATTGCAAATAATATTTTTCTTTTAATAGACTTATTTCCAATTATGCCATGTTTTTCTTTTTGCCTAAGAAAAAAATTCTTGCGAGAATTCGTTGCACAATATTAGGGTTTCTAAACCCTAGCTTTCTCCCTTGAGCGCCACACAGGTAGGTTTCCCTTGGGTTGGGAAAGAGAGACGACCGTTTGGCTGCCTCCTTCCTCCCCGCGCCATCTCCCCTTGGTAAGCTAGCATATTTACTTGATATCCCTATCTCTCATCTACCGCCCCTTTCTCTCTTTGTCCCGCTGGCGTTTCTCCACTATGCCGCTGTGCCGTCTATTCCCACCGCCACCAACCTTTGTTGCATCTCCTCTAGGTTGGGCTTGGTTGTTGATCGATTTATCTTTGCTCAATCTATCATCATCCATCTAATCCACCTCGTCGTGTGCTCCGCCGTCCTACCCTCCGAATCCGTCCATGTTCATCCCACTTTTTGCTCCGGATCTATCGCCTCGACTTTGGTTTGATTATGTTCTTCTTTTTTTTTTTCTTTTTTTTCCTTACGTGTTTTTTTTTTTTTGCTTGTAATAAGGCTCGGTCATCTCTTTTTAATCTGCTTGTTTATATCTTGATGCTATGTGGGGTATTTGCTCTTGATCCATATCTTTGGGTTGTGGATGTGAACGATATCCTGACTTTTGGGTCAAGTAGGATGAGTTTCAGCTTTGGGTTCTTTGCTCTAAGGGTCAAGTAATAATTGCTACCTATGCATTGGATTATGTCTGTTTGGTGCAGATCTGATGTTAAACCTGATGATTAGTCATAAGTTAGCGAATTTTATTTGTAATGGTTTGATTGGAAATTTAGCTTCAACTATGATTTGCTTAAGAGCTTTTTGCTCTGTTAGTAAGAACTTTCGCTCGCGATCTTTTTATGAATGGGAATGGTATATTCCTCATTTCAAAAAAAATATATATATATTCTTATGTAAGTTTGCATGGGAACCACATGTATTTAGAGCCCTCGCTATTCATAATCATCATTGTTAACTTCACACCAAATGTCCGACAAAGAATACTAGAAGGTCAAAGTAGCACGCGGGGAATAGTAGCGGAGCCACTTCCAATGCTTAAGTTAGTATTTAAAGTAAAGTAGTCATACTTAGAGCTTTTTACCTTAATTTATAGAATCTTCATTCCCGTTTCCGATTGGTAAGCAATGTCTAGTATATGGAAGACGACAATCCTCAATAAATTGCTTTCCCTCGATGGGATACTCCAACAATGCCTTATCGGACTAATTCTATAGATAGGTTTGCTCAAAAATAGGGAAGTGGTGGAAAAAGGAGCTTGTATTAGTATTTCCAGTAGGGTTCATGTGGATATCTGGAACTCTCCTTGGTTTCATTTGATGCCTAACTTTAGGCCTACTCCAAATGCTAACTTGGTGGATCTTCCAGCCTTCTCGGTGGCTGACCTTATGCTTCCAAATTCTCAAACTTGGAATTTACACTTGTTGCATGATCTATTTGATGCTACCACAATGCAGAATATTCTTAGTATACATTTGCCTTATTATTCTGAGTTTGATAAATGGTGTTGGGTGCCTTCTTGTTCAGGAATTTTTTTTCTGTGAAGTCTGCACATGAACTTTCTATTTCTGAGGGTGGCAAATCATCTCCTCTATCCACAGATGCTTGGTTTTCCCTTTGGGGTCTTAAATTGCAGGCTAGGTTGAAGCATCTTTTATGGAAGGTTGCTTGGGATATCTTACCTTCTAGAGCCAAGATTGGTCGTTTTGTAGTCTCGGATGATCCTGAGGCATGGTTGTCTCCTTTTTGTAAAGGTCCCTTGGAGACTCTTTTTCATATTTTCTTGAAGTGTCACTTGGCCAAAATTCTTTAGAGATGCTCTCCTTGGCCCCTATCCTTTTTGGCTTTCTCCACTAGGCCTATTTCTGATTGGGTGTTAGCCATTTTATCTCCTATTGCAGCCCTTGGTATTCCAAAACTTGAAGTTATGAAATTTCAACTTTTTGTAGCTCTTACATTGGACTTCATCTGGCGTGCTAGGAATCAGCTGGTTCATGAGGGTATTCAGCTCTCTCCTAGTAAAGCTATTTTTCAGATTTCTTTGAATTTGAATCACCACATTTCTGCTTGGAGAGACCTAGCCCTTCCTTCTTTGTGGATGCCTTTGGCAGTGGGCTGTCTTAAAGCCAATTTTGATGTTGCTATTAGAGGGTCTTTTGCAGTGGCTATTGCAGTGATTAGCAATGATATGGGGATCATCTTGGCAGCGGCTACTCATAAACTATCTTCCACTAATGTTTTGCAAGGTGAAGCTTTTGCGGCTCTTTTGGCAGTTCGTTTAGCTGCATCTTTGAGTCTTGGATGTCTTTCTTTGGAAGGTGATGCGCTTCTAGTGGTATTGGCTGTAAACAATCCGCCTCTTTTCCATTCTTGGTCTTTTGCTAATTATATTTCGAATATTAGTTTAGTTTTATCTTCTTTTCAAAGTTGGAGTGCTTTGAAAATCTCCCGATGTGCCAACTTTAGGGCACATGCTTTAACTAAATGGGCCGCTTTCAATCATGTTTTTTGAAGCATTCCCATGGGGTCCCTTATTCTCTCTTCCATTCAAATCAGGAATGGAAAAGACCCTCCCTTGTAACCCCTTTTTCTTCATTCAATTAGAAGAAGAAAAAAAAAAAGAAAAAGATGGGAATCGGGATACTCGTTCTTATTTGGTGTACTAGAGTTAATTGGTTTCTAAATTTCTATAGTATAATGTAATTATGGCCATCCCTAATCATTTTTGGTGGCGGTGAACTACAAACTTGAGATGTTTTTCACAGAAACATATATGGGGGGAAACGATGGATCTTTGTGCTTGATGGAACGTTCTACTATCACAGGCATTATTACACCTAACCATGTACCGAACAAACATGTCAATTATTTGCCTCAAACTTTCAAGAACTACCCAATCTGCAGATGGTCCCAGAGAAGCAAAGGGGTCTCTGACGATGCAGCCATTCCCATGGCTGATGGCCCCATGAAGGAAATCAGAAATGGAGGACCCAAGCCACTGTCAACTAGCCTGCGTTGCACATCCAATGCGTGACTCAAATTATTGTGACAAACATTTCTTCATTTTTTTGTCTGAAAAACAGTTAAAACATTGACACAACATGATCGGTATCCAATGTGGTGGGAATGGATCTCATTCAAAGTGGTCACCATCTCATGCAATGCCAAAACCTTCAGCCAGCCATGGAATATAAAAATTGTCTTCAACTTTGTACAATCATATATATTAATTTATCACCATGAAGATATAAAAATATCATGGTAATCTTAAATGAAGTCCTTCTGGGACCAAACTTTGCTGTGCTGTCTCATTATTATAATCTCAGATTAATTAAGCCATCGTGCAGTCTAGTGCTAAAATAAAATAAAAAATTAGCAAACATGTATGTTTACTTTTCTCATGTTTTGACGAGCACTATATTTTTTGGTAATGTTATTTAATAAACTGTTATACGATTGTTATACAACTGAAACAGAATAATAGTAAAAATCAATCTTGTTTTGACTGTCACGTCATCAAATTATCTATTGATATTGGATTGTCAATATCCCTACAAGTTAGTTGAGCACAATTATCAATTTGTTGGGAGCTGAACCTAAGTGGCTTCAGAAAGATTCTTCTTCCATGTACCTTTTCTCCTCCATGGAAGATCAAGTCTGCTCATGAGCTTCAACTTAACCAAGCCCAGTGTGGACTGAAGCATTGACCATTAAGTCCTTAAATTAAGTACCCAGAAAAATAAACAAAAGAAATATACTAATAAGGACCTCACAGCTCACCTTTATAAACACCTCCGACCACTGGTGCCAATAGAGTCAAGAGTTTATTAGACTAGACTACCTCAAAGTATATTGGTCTCTTATTTCTTTGTCTCACAACTAGTGTCTCTCTTATCCACTGTATAGGTATCTCCTGGTTTTTTCATTTCTTTCTGCAGCTGACCAGAAATTAAAAACTCTTTGGATGTCCATAATTTTTCACTGGGCCGTTACAACCAGCACCGCTTGCGGTGTTCTCGACTTCTCGTTTGTTTCTTTCATCCCTAGATCTTCTTGAAACTGTGTAATGAATTGCTGCACTGCAATGAATCGAATGGACTATATATTTGTTATTTTCCTATATAATTTTATTATTTTGATTCAGATTGCTGTTATAATGGCTTGTTTCACTCTGAAAGAAGAAGTAAATGAACTGTGCTCAAGCTGTTCATGACCACTTGAGTTTGTTTACCTACCTTGAATGACATTGTCTCTAAAATCAATAAATATGGAAATCCATTGAACCTATACACTCACCCTACAAGTGGGGCCTCAAATTATCTTCTTACTTGGTCAATATAGAAAGAATCATTGGCAATGGTTGTTATGTTTTTTTTTTTCTCAAGTCAAAGACATTAACAAATAAATCAAAACATAACATGTTTTCAAACCAAAAACAAAAACGTCCTAAAACACATTGTCTCTATATAGGTTGAAAGCTATAACACTTTGGGTACAAACTTTTTTTCTTTTGAAAACAAAATTTCAGAACATTGAAAAGTAGTTTTATTTTTTATGTTACATCTTAGCAAATGAGCAAGGCATGCAGAAGTATATGTATATGTATATTTATATGTGGTCCTTGGCATCCTTGCCTTAACTTGGTGTGTTATAGTAAATCATAAATGTGAAGTTAGATAGATATGCAGGGTGTGTTTTACTTGCAAAACTGTTTTTTTACCTGCATTAAATGGTGGACTTAATTTCTAAGCCAAGTGGGGTGCTTTTTAGGCCTCAAGGGTCCCTTTAGAGGGTCAGAAGAAAAAGACAAGAGGAGTTTTTAGATGTTTTCAGGGGTCAGCCATTGGCATGTCCCAAATCTGAGAAACTTGGGCTGTCCATCTGCAGCCTGCAGGCATGTCTGACTTCGCAGACAAAGATTTGGGTATCTTTTGACAGCCATAAATGACACAACCCCTATCATCTCCCAAAAATATATTTTCAAAAAACCTTTTTCAATCTAAACACCTAGAAATTCTTCAGGTTATTAAGTGGTGTTTAGGTGACATTAATAACTCTTAAAAACCCACATACTTTCGTAGGGAGTGGAGTATCCTATTGGTTTGTTTGTTTTTTATTTTTTAAATATCGTGGATTTTAAAATTATTATTAGACTTATAATTTTTTTATTTTTAAATTTTAATTAAAAAATAATTTTGTTTTTGAAAGAATACAAGAGAAACTTTTAAAACTACTATTTTATAAGGAGAACCTCCAGCCACTCAAATTAATTTTTTAAGTTAATTTGACTAATTTTGTTTGTTGAAAAAAAAAAAAAAATTGGCATTTGGCTTTTCAAATCAGCTAGCTAGTATTGTAGCATTCAACAAAACTAAAGTAGGTAAAAACAAAATTTCATTATCTCTCCTCTCAAATGGATTTGAAATAGTATTGTAAAGAAAGAATAAAATAAAATAGAAAAAATATTTGGAGAGGGATGTGGTGTGTTTTTGAAAAGTGACCCGGAATACATTTTAATTTATTTTGTATGCATTTATAATGTTTATATCCCACATTCAAAAAATATAACGAAAAAATAGTGATTAATATACATAAGTAAACCTAAGCTCATTAGCTTAGACTTATTCTTGTTTAACTCTCTTGGTACTTATCTTCCCACCCCAACTCAGGTCCACAAATAATGCTTTTGATCGATACATTTGAGATGAATTTTGAATGAATTTCTATCCCAAACCCTATGCTAACACATGAAATATCTTCTTCTTCTTTCTTTCTTTCTGCAAATTTTCTGGTTTATTGTGCTTTCTATATCTGTCGTTACATTGAATGTACTACACATAATAGGACTATACCTTTTATGTATACCTTTCATGTTGCTTCTAAATGATTCTCAAGGCATTTATTATTTTTAGCTAACTTGTCAAAACCAACAAAATGACCCAATACTAGAAGATGAAATATTGATCACTTTCATGGGGCTACAACTACAAGCCCTAATAGTAAGGACCACCGTACCCTGAGGGCCATTGTGTTACCCTAAAGAGATTGAGCACCATTCGAATTGCATATGAGGATGAGAGCTATGGTGTCATTGTAATCTTCATGGATTCAGCCTCATCCCCCAGGATTTCACACCGAGTTAGAGCATTCACACTTGGCTAGCCGATATGTAAATTTGGGTGAAAATGTAGTTGCATCCAGTTAGTTATTTTAATCCAAAAATTGATAAGTTGCTACATTGCTCACCAAATGCAATTTTGGGTGAAAATGTAGCTNTTTCATGGGGCTACAACTACAAGCCCTAATAGTAAGGACCACCGTACCCTGAGGGCCATTGTGTTACCCTAAAGAGATTGAGCACCATTCGAATTGCATATGAGGATGAGAGCTATGGTGTCATTGTAATCTTCATGGATTCAGCCTCATCCCCCAGGATTTCACACCGAGTTAGAGCATTCACACTTGGCTAGCCGATAGGTAAATTTGGGTGAAAATGTAGTTGCATCCAATTAGTTATTTTAATCCAAAAATTGATAAGTTGCTACATTGCTCACCAAATGCAATTTTGGGTGAAAATGTAGCTACATCCAAGTAGATAAAATAGAAGGAAAAAAAAATGGTAGTTTTTAGCTAAAATTGAAAGAAAATTTGTTGAATGAGACATGAATGCTCCATGTGAGGATAACCTAGAAATCGACAAAACTTTTATTTTAATTTTCCTTTTTAATAAGGATTGGGTTTTTCCTTTTCCATTAGAATTTTGTTTTCCTTTTTCTTGTTAAATTAAGAGGTGTCTAGCCTATAAAAAGGCATATAGCCTTTGTTATTTTTCAATTCAGTTTGAACTATCAATTAAATTTAGTCTTGCAGAATTATTTCTCTATTTGCTTATTTGGAACTATTAGGGTTTTTCTCTTCCTGAATTCCTTTTTCAATCTTCAATTCTTAGTTTCTGCGGCTATTATATGCTGTCAAAACAATCTTAATTATGTCCGTCATCATAACCCAAGAATGAGTTTAGTCTTTTTAACACCCGTAACAACGTATTAATTATTGCAAGTGCTTCTGGCTTTAGACCGCGCCCTGCAGCCAGAATGGAGATAAATTGGTCCACACTTTCTATAGAGATAACCCTATCAACCCGTGACATTCTCAGTACACTGGTGAACGTGATGCATTGTGGGCATAAAATCATGGTCAAAACAAACAGTGTAGTGTCTGTACTGGAATGTTATGGGAAAAAAACTCCAAAAAGTTGGACCATAGAAAAAGATTTCCTTCCCGATGGGATGTTATATACCATTAGTTTGCAGGAAACTACTGGTTGGTCAAAGCAAACAGTGTAGTGTCTGTACTGGAATGTTATGGGAAAAAAAACTCCAAAAAGTTGGGACCATAGAAAAAGATTTCCTTCCCTATGGGATGTTATATACTATTAGTTTGCAGGAAACTACTGGTTTTCTTGCCTTCCAAACACCAGATTAGTGGAGGTTTACATGCCATTTCCCTAGGTATGCTCCTCTTGATAACCGAGCACAACACTTGATTTAGAAAGTAATTGTAGTTGCAATTCAAGCCCATCGAACAATGCTTGATTATGGCTGGCAATTTAATATAAAATTAACGAGTTAAAGTTGACAGGTTTAATTCATTTAATTAAATAAGTTAAATTTAGATGAACCTATATAATCTTATATACTCATTCTTCGATACAATTCAAATTTTCAAAAGTATGATCTGAACTGTAAACCCTTCATTTCATTTATACTACGTATCCAGCATCTTTTACTAGCTACTAAACAGGTTTGATTTACAACATGGAGATTTAAATACTTAAGTGAACCTACACGCTAACCCATTTGATATTTTCTATGCCAACAAAGGAAGAACAAAAAAAAAAAAATGAACAGATGGTAGCTTAGTACATTAATCAATAGTTATTTCCTGCTTATGTAGCAGAAGTTTCTGTATAAAGAGATTCTTAGAGGGTATATTTTCAAAGACAACCAAATTCCATGAAACAACTTAACGACAAAAAGGAAAAAACAAAAACAAAAACGAAAAAAAGAAGACATTCTGTATACCATAAAACCCAGGAAAAATGCCCTCAAAAGAAGAGGGTTTTTAACTTTAGTAGAATTGTCATTTGCTCGTACACAGACATCATGAGCACCTAAACGAATTGAATGCGAGTGTAAGTACCCACCAATTGATTATTCTGCTCCTAGTTGTTTCATGAATTTTTTTTTTTTTTTTTTTTTTAAAAGTAAAAATATATAAAAAAAAGTGCAAAATGACACAACCTAAAGTACACAAGAAATATACAAGGAGAAACCCAAACAATTTTTGATAAGAAAAATTGTTAAATGCGCAATGGACCCAACTTAAATACACAAGAAGTATGAAAAAAGAAAAGAAAACCAGCAAATCAAGAACAAAAAAATAAAAAGGAGAACATAAATCTACATTACTAGAGGCATTGGGTAAGACCGTAGCAGAGTTCCATTCAAATCAGGTTAGGTTTAGACAAGTCCATAGATCCAATATGAGACTTAACACATACCCATTCAATATTGGAATTCTCTAGAATCACTTAGATAACCTATTTAATATAGGACTTAACACATACCCAATCAATATATTCACAATTCACCAATCCAGTATGAGACTTGACACATACTACAATCTATTTTTACCTCAAAAGCACTCAGTAGAAGACTTCATAGATTCTCATATATGCTTTCACAATCCACTGATCCAATATGGGATTTAACATATATCCATGTAGTGTCTCCAGAGTCTGGGATATCAAACTTTAGATAATATGTGTAGAAGTAGAATCTATGCCATATCTAATAATAAGCACAATGTACAGGTGGTTTTGCTAGTAGGTAACAAGTCATGACATGACAAGTTCTTAAGGAAAATATAAGTTAATGTCTCAATAGATCCAAAGACATACTTTGCTCAAAACAGACTAACTTCCACAGCAGATAACCCTTTTTTTTTTTTTTTTTGGGTAAGTAGCATCCATAGCACACGTTAAAGAAGAGAGAATGGAAGATCCAGTTAGTACAACATATGACCAAATCCCACAAAGTGTGCAAGTCAATTGATATCCTATCACCAAGAAGGATCAATTGATTAATCCTCTTTACCAAAGAGATCATCCTCCTCGCATATGAGCACCAAGTTCACCAAACTGATCATCAGCTTCTACAGTATCATCTGATAGGCGAACTGCGTCGAGCTTCTGTTTCAGGATTTCAATGGCATTGAGAACCAACTGATAAGCTTTGACTGCACCAGTAGATTCTACAGTGAATATAAAACTGTCTTCTTTGGCTTCGATCTCCACAAGGCCTGACTTCCCCATAGCATCTGCTTTCTTGATCACTTCATCATCATAAGTGTATGCCTCAGCATCAACCACTATGACCTAAGAAAAAATAATACTCAAAACTTAGGATACAACGACAAACAATGCATTCAAAGAAACAATCACGTCAAATACAAACAAAGAATATTATCAACCTAAAATAACAAGGGGTATTTACAATTACCTCCCTGTGTTTTAGAGACAATTAGAAATTAACATTCTGTATTTTGGAAAGGTCACTAGACCTGGCTTGCATTTGCAGTAAAATAAAATTATCATTGACAGATGCTCCCATGTGATGTGTACATGTCGCTTGAAACATGAAATTTAGCCCTCAATCGGTCCTCAGTGAGGCTTAAAACTTCATGAAAGATGCAGCAAAACAACTCTGTTCTTAGATTTAGAACACATCTATATTTTTTCCCATCTTGAGGGCTTCATTTTATGTCTCATGTAAAACATGAGAGAATCTATCAATTGGAACAGAAAATATGATGATTTCATTTTATTCCAAACAGACAATGGGATTGACATGGAATTACTTAATATTTGCATAGAGAACAAATAGATTGACAAACCTAAATGAAACTGGCCATCAATTATTGACATAAATTGTGCAGTGTAATTTCATAAACATGCATCAGCAATTGGAATACAAATCTGATAATATAATCCAATTGAGCATCAGCCACCTAAAGACCACTACTATTTTCATAAAAGAATTGTAATCAATATGAGCATATATTATAACTGAATAACTCAGATTACAATAGAGTCATGGTCATCTTTAACAAAGACAGCAAACCACTAAACAAAGGAAAGAAGCATAGCACCAAATTGGTGGTGGCACTTAATGTCCATGCTCTCTCCTGACCTAATGACAATCCAATTTTTATTTTTTTTTCTTGAGCATGAGTTCCCCAGTCCATAGTTTCACCGCTGACTATGTAACCCAAACCTGGAGAATTTGAGTTTGAAATCTCATCCACAAGCCTAAAATTAAGTCCAATACTTATCCATATTCCCAAAAAATGAAACACTTCCAGGCACATGTTAGTTCTGAGAAAGAAGTAAGAAATCCGAACTTGAAGAAGAGCCTTTCCTAAAAGCAAGATTCTAAGAAGAGAAGATGAAAGGAAGGGAGAAATAGACAAGATATCAATGCAACAACTGGGGATTAAGACAGAGAGTGAAAAGAAAATGAAAAACAGAGCAAATAAGCTCCAAAGTAACTTGTTTAATTCCGAAACTTGTGACATTATTTAAAAGCCTAATCTGAGCCTTCATATTCACTTATTTGAACCTTAAAGATACCTGACCTAATACCTATTCACATTAGGACTCAACATCACAATAGCTGAGCAAACAAAATCTCAAGAAATACAGCCTCTAATGTCATCTAACCATGAATATTACTCTGGTTATACACAATTGAGCTAATAAGACAGCTTCTAATGTCACCTAACCATGAATATTACTCTGGTCATACACACTTGAGGTAATAAGTAGCATCTTCACTACCTTCTTCCATTTCCTATCCTTTCTTCTCTATGAACAGAAACACATGATAACTTCATACAGGAATATGAAATATAGTCCTAAACTAATGAGTAGGGAAAAAAAAAGTGCACGGCGGGAGCTGCTCGCAGTGCCCACAGTAACATGCGCAAGAATTTATGGAGGGGGTGATAAGCTGGCCAAGTGCTGACACTGCTTACTTTGCAGAACTCGCTTGTACGGGCCTTCCTATTACCCATAGAAAAGGGAATATGAAATAAAATAAATGTGCATTGTAGCATCCTCAATCAAGAAAGTCACTTTATAGAACATATACAAACCCACATTGTAAAGCTTCAGACAGAGACAATGATGCAAGAAATTAAGTAACACAAACACAACCAACCTGTTGGCTAATAGGGTCTAAGTCGAACACTTTGGTAGGACTACTTTCAACCCAACTTCTTTTCTCCTCAAGTGACAAAGTCTCCATCAAGTCCTCATTGATCCTAATCATTGGTTCATACATGAATGTGACAGTCGCTGCAGGTGACCATTTTGCGTGATCTTTGCCAATTCCTTTTCTGGCTATAGCCCTCAGCCTCAGTTCTTGTCCACGGCGTAACTTCACAATGATAATCCCCCTATAACAATTTTAATACCCTTAATTGAGAATAACACTTTAAACCTTTTCTCTGATGAGTTGAAAGCTCTCAAAAAAACCACAAGACTTTCATTGCAATCTCAAGCAGCATAAGAAGAAATAAAGTATAAAACACTAAAAGGAAGAGCATTATAAAAAAAATGTGATCATATATGACACATGGTCTCATTTCCACCAAACATATAAGTGTTGCTCCAGCACTCCTAGAAGTAGACCGTACGATATTTCCGGTAAATTCTCAAAACCAACCAGCATAAGCATTTCCAAAATCAATAACAAATAATAATAATATCTTTTATTAAAAAAAATAAAATAAAATAAAAAAAACTTTGCGTGTTATTTTCAAATGCACTTGCTAAACCCTTTGCAATCCCAAAGAAAAACCCTAAATTAGAGAAACTAACAAATTACATCACATTTCAACTTTTTAACAAATTAAGGGGCATCATAGCAAGAACAGTAGGACAACAATCCCTAAATGAACCCTAAAAAAATAGTTCCATTTGGAAAATCAATCACATTTCGAAACTTCTAAACAACATAAGGGCAAAAACCCTAGAAAGAGAGAAAATTGAAAATCGAGTTGAATTTGTTGTTGCAGTACCTCTGCTCGCCGGGGTCGTTGGGATCGGAGAAGTCGACGGGGACGACAGTGTGGTCGGAGCTGTAGAGGTCCTTACTGGTGACGTCGAGCGTCTGGTCCGAGAGGCACTTGGCTCGGAGGTGAAACTCGACGGAGCAGAACTCGCACTGACCGTCACCGTCACAGGAGTCGCAGTCGCGCGAGAAGCGCATGCTCATGGCGCGGTCGCTGGTGAGCGGGATGAGGCCCAAGCGGTGCGCGATGAACTCGTCGTTGAGGACGGACGAGTTCACCTCGATCTCCACCAGGTCAATGGCCACTGTCGGCACCTCCGAGATCATCACGCGCCGGAGCGCGTTCGCCACGCTCGCGTCTGTCTCCCGCAGCTCGAACTTCAATATGTCGTCCTTCATCTCCCGGATCTTCACCTTCGGAAACCGCTGGTACGTCGATCCTCCGTCCATTTCTTTTCAGCTTCAGTGTAGCTTCTTCAGTTTTCTTTGATAAAACCCCTAAACACTGACTGGGGTTTTGTTTTCTTTGGTTTTATTTGTATAAATTGTATTGCAATTTTCGGATTAAACCCAAAACAGTCCTTAGAGTTTTTAGAAATTATTATAGGTTAGTCCGGAGTTTTTGTGTTTCCATCCATTGCCCTCGGACCCTTTAACATTGCCTAAGAGCATTCACAGTAGGCTCAACAAATATATGACTATTTTAGCAAAAAAAAAATCACCTTTATCTATTCTAACTACTTACCTTTTTAAAGCACCCACATCAGGCTCAGCATTTTAACTTTACACTCATTTAAATATTATTTTTCTATCATTTAAATATTATCTTCTTTCTTTATATTTTTTATTCTTTCTTTCTAAAATCTTATGCCCACGGCTACAATCATACCCCATCATCGGAAACCTTCGTTTGATGGAGACGATGACAAGGGAAAACAGATTGGGTCCGTCTTGAATTCGAGCTCCTCCACGGTGGTCATCGAGGACGGATCCGATGACGATCAGGAAGGTGACCCAGGGAGAGTGATCAAAGGGCCCACCAACAGCAAGTTGTTCGGGTTCTCGTTCACCGAGAACGGCTCGCCACCGGTGGTGACCCGGCAGTTCTTCCCGGTGGACGAGTCTGAAACGGGAGCCACTTCCAATGCCGGAGGTGGCGGTGGCCCCACTACCTCTTCTGGTGCGTTCCCTTGGGCTCACTGGGTCGGCGTCAAGTTTTGCCAATCCGATTCGCTTAGCCCCGGCAAATCGGTGGAGGTCTTGTAGCCCTTGAAGAAGAGCCGGCGTGGGCCGAGGTCGAGGAGCTCCCAGTATCGCGGCGTTACGTTTTACCGGAGAACCGGCCGGTGGGAGTCTCACATATGGTTAGTCTTCTTATACATGTGATCCATAAATTTCCTTTTCTGGGTGTGGTTTCTATTCTCGTCGACCTTCGCCTCCTTGTAGCATAAACCTGTGTTGAACGATGACTGGGAGAAGGAGGCGGGAAGAGAGAGGGAGAAGAAAGAGGGGCGTAGAGGTAAGGGAAATGTGGAATTTTTTATTAATATGTGAGTTTGCTGAGGAGCTACAGTGCTCAGCAAACTTGCTTAGCACTGTAGCTCCTCACCATTTTGCTGAGCCCTTTGTTGAGCCTGATGGAGATGATTTTTGGCTCTTTGGCTCAACAATTGAGCCAACTGTGAATGCTCTAAGACTCCTTTTGCACCACCAAATCCCAACCTGACACCTCATCAAAATAAGAAAAGTGCAAAAAATTAAAATGAGAACAAAGCAGCAAATTAAAGCGATACAAGCCCCGAATTAAAATGATAAAAACCCCAAAACGCCCCTGGCCGCCAGACTCACACCTCGCCAGACCCCGACCCACCTGAAAATCAAGATGACCCGCTTCTAAACCCGGATGAAAACCGCCATGACCCACCTCAAACTTGTTTCTAATACCTCAAAACTCGTTTTTGGATTCTAAAACTAAAACCTAGAGGTGAAAAGTTAATACTAAGGAAGATTTTATCACCCTAAATCGGAGAAGACAACTGTCGGCGCTGGAGATGGTGACTCACGGCACCAGAGATGATGAAAGAGTGACTCGGAGAGGGCGGTCGTGGGTCACGGCCAAACCCACGGCTAGCAGAACCATGGGTCACTGCCAGCAACGCCGTGGGTGCCGTGACCCACGGCCATTCTTTCTCACATGGCCATTCTTTCTCTTTTCTTCTTTCTTTCTTTCTCTCTTCTTCTTCTTCTTCTTCTTCTTCTTCTTCTTTTTTTTTTTTTTTTTTTTTCATCCAGTGATTCTAATTGTAGGCTAATTTTATGCAATTATTCTGTTTTGGCTTATGTGGTAGTGTGTGATTGGGTGTCGTAAAACTAGACTTTTAAGGCTGATCCGGACTAAAGTTAAACTCTTTTAAAAATTATATTTTTGAAATTGTTACTTTTTAAAATCGCAAAGATGTTTGGTAAAATATGTTAAAAAATATTTTTTATCAAATATTTGTTATATGAAAATCGTAATTTTGGTTTAAATTCAAACTTTTTTCAAATAAACACATTTTAATCTGCTTATAGAAATTGTATATTTTTTTATTATTTTAGATTAAGTACCTTTTAAATTACAATGTTAAATACCTTACATTCTCTTTTAAAAATGCAAATTATTCTTGCGAAATCACAATTTCAAACGCGCCCTAAAATCTCTATACTATGAAAGGCAAAATGACAAAAGATGAAAGAGGAAGATAGATGTTTATATTAAGATAATATATAGGAAAATTATTTTTGTAATATTGGGTTAGCATTGTAGTATACTCGATGTTTAAGGAAATGAACTATAGAGTATCTTGTGTTCTTATAAGACTTATAAAACATTTTAGTATAATTAATACATCTTTGCCATGTCGGCATATTTCTTTAAAAAAGAAAAATTTTAGAGAAGAAAAAGGTGATGGTGGGATTTTCTTGCGACTTGCCTCCAACCCATGGAGGTGGTTGCAAAGGTGGATATGTCCTTGATATAAAGCTTATTCACTCATATTCATTTGTATGTATATAATAGATTCTTCTTATTTTTCTCCATACAATCACTTTGGATATCATATAATTTGTTGTGATAATGGAGAGAACAAATTCAAGCCCACATTTCCATCTTCTTTCCTTTCCTCATTCATGAAAGAAGACAATTCAACATTAAAAGGAAACTTCTTTTATTTGCTTTATATGAATACGAAGAAACAAGATAAATTTATATGCTGCATGCACCGCCAGGAGGTGTCATTCTTTGCCTCCGGTGGGTTACAGTTTTATTGGTGTTTGTATGCGTATGCATGTAGAACTTTTTACGATTACAAAGAAAGGCCTATCTCTTGCATACAACTCCTTCCCCCTCCATACCGCTAGCGCAGCTCAACTCCATACCCTCCATAGATGCTCCGCCACGATCAGACCCACCAAACCGCAAACAGGCTTGATGTTTCGAAATCTTTGTCCCCTCCCATTACCGGCATGTTTGCTCGAACATTTACACGACTCATGTAGTCCGGTCGGTATGTTTGTCCCAATACACCGCTCGCTTTGTTGCTCAAGGAAAAGAACTTGAATCCAAGGTCGAGGTGAGCGAAGGAGTCCTCTCTTGTTATATATACCTGTTAGAATATAAATTAATGATTATTAAATTTTTTTTTTGTTAAACTAAAATTTTGAAATAAATAATAATTTAGCGTGATATGATATGAGAGAGGGGTGATACCATAGTTGTAAATCCTAGAATCTTGTTCGGTTATAGGCACAACCTTGGCTGTGATCCTCAAGCTTTCTTCAACTTCAACCATGACACTGTTTGCGTCAGCAAGCCTGATGATGACCACACTGGGAGAGCTTGAGGACTGCCACCTTGCAGCTTCGGATTCTGGGAGGATGACAGGCTGGCCGTCAAAGGTGAGGGCGAGGCGGTCAACGGAGTCGTCCCATGTGGCGGTTTTCTGTGCGCCGATGAGAAGTTGGTGTTTGCTGAAGAGGATTCCAATTGACTGGACCCAAGTGAAGTCCCTCTTCATGTTCTGGTTTCGCCTGCCGATGAAGTGGGCGTTGATATGGAGGTTGGAGTCGGATACAAGGTAAAAGTTGCGATGTTTCTTGCCATGGAAGTAGAAGGTGATGCCATCGCCGCCTATGAAACGAGGATCTTGGCAACCTGCTCCTGGCCTATCACACCCTGCCATTCAAACATGCAGAAAAACTATAACGATAATGCTATATATGAATAGTACTAGTATGTTTGGATTCAGATTTCTAATAATTTATTGTTAACAACTGTGAGAGAGTTGATATGAAATTTAGAATTAAATCTTATCTACTAGATAGATTTCCTAATTATATGACTAGATCTGCTTGATGGGTGTCTGGTAAGTGAAAAGTGCGTTAAGAGACTCACTGCAAAGAGGTTTACATGTGACACATCAACCTCACATCCACCAGGGCATGAGCTGGGACACACTTGCTCCATATCGTAGCACTGAGGGTAATTCTCGTTCTTGCATCTGACAGTCTTTGGAGAGGTAGAAGGAGGTGACGGAGGAGGAGAGGAAGAAGTAGGTGGAGATGGGGTATGATGCGGAGGAGGAGGAGGAGAGAAATAGGGAGTTGTAGTAGGAGTAGATGGAGATGGAGGGGAAGGAGAAGATGATGGTGGTGGTGGAGATGGCGAAGATGGGGGGTACTAGTGCTAGGAGGCCAGTGTTGGAGAAGGTGAAGATGGTGTTGGAAGATTTGGAGTGGAGGGAGGTGGAGTGGAAGTAGTTGGAGTAGGAGGTGTTGGTGAAGGTGGAGTAGCACTTGGAGGCGATTTTGGAGAAGGTGGTGATGGTGACAATGGTGGGGGAGTCGACGAGGGTGGAGTTGAAGTAGTTGGCGGTGTGGGAGTTGGTGAAGTAGGAGGTGATGGAGGTGGAGTTGAAGTACTTGGTGGTGTTGGAGTTGAAGCAAGAGATGGTGGAGGTGGAGAAGAATATATTAGAGGTGATGGGGGTGGAGTTTTGGGCGATTTTAGTGTTTTAGGCGTTTCAGGTGATTTTGGTGTTTCAGGTGTTTTTGGCGATTTTGGTGTTTCAGGTGTTTTGGGTGTTTCTGGCGATTTTGGTGTTTTAGAGGTTTTTGGCGTTTCAGTCATTTTTGGTGTTTCAGATGTTTTAGGCGTTTCAAGTGTTACGGATTCTAGAGAAACTATTAATGGGGGACCTGCCTCAGCTATTGCCATTAGCATGAGGAGAAGAATTGGTAGAAGAAGGCTTTTCACGGATTGATCCATGGAAGCTGAAGTTTGAGCAAGCCTATTCTTTGGTTAATTTTTAGCCTTGAGTGGCTTGCTATGAGTGCGTTTGTAATTGCCAATGCACCCCTTTTTATAGAGTTTCAAGCAGTGAATCTACGAAATTCCCATGTGCCTATTATTTCGGATCATAAATTCATTAAGCCATCTTCCACATGGTTCCCTCACAAGTCAAACCAATCTGAGTTTTCTTGCCTTGTATTATTATTTATTGTTTCATTTCACTTTTGCTTGTGTTGCTTTTCATATGAAATTTGGCATCACTTCCATTTGAATAAAAGATGTCATTACTGAATAATACTACTCTTCACACCTATTTATCACATTCATTTCATACACGCAACATATTTTAAGTAACTTTTATATAAAAATAATAATAATAATAGAAAAGCCAATTAAAACACGTCACATTAACTGGTATAAAATAAATATGATTATTGAGTGTGAAGAATAACAGTACACATTTCACTCGTATGCTATTCTGGTTGCTTAGAGTAACACTAGACTCACCAGTGATCTACTATTCATTTGCAATCTGGCAACACGTGTCAGCTAATTGTAAAAGAGTCGTAGACGTGTAACATTATTCTTTTGCTTATAATAAATAAGAGTTCCTCGTAGGCAGGCAAAAGTTGCTCCTCCCAACGTGAATGAGACCCAAACACGTACTGCCCAAGGAGACAACAGGATTATCTAACACTCAATTGCTTTGAGTTGAAAATAAAAGATAAATAAACAAAAAAGGATTGAAGTAACAAGAGAAACAGAGTCTAACTTCTGAAATATATTTCCTAGGAGCCCTTTTCTTCTTCCTCTGGTCATCTGGGTTCAGTTAACTTGCAATGTACGTCATACTTCAATCTTTACACCTTGATGGGTGTGAGGAGAAGTAAACATGTATGTGTATGTGCTATTCACTCATCATGTAATCTAATAAATTATTTTGCAGATTAAGAGAGCATGCCATTTGTAAGGTGTATACAAAGGGCGGA
This sequence comes from Carpinus fangiana, assembly GCA_006937295.1. Lineage (NCBI taxonomy): Eukaryota > Viridiplantae > Streptophyta > Magnoliopsida > Fagales > Betulaceae > Carpinus > Carpinus fangiana. The sequence goes on from CM017322.1 coordinate 2,076,256, forward strand.
GCCGAAGGGTCCAAGGTTTGTTTATCTTAAAAGTTGAAGCTGATAAGAACTTAATCATTTAACTGAAATTGCAAGTATGCCGGTGGAATTAGAATTCAAATTCATGACCTAGACTACCTGATGCATGTAGTGGTTTTTTTTAACTTGGACCATAAGGATCAATATCACACTCTTTAATTGAATTGTTAGGGTTTTGCTGTTGAAATTGAGTTGTTGTGGGGGTGGTTTGGTGGAGTTCTTTAAGTTGATGAAGACGGTCCAAATTAGCCAAGCCAAGGGAAAAGTTCAAGATTTTTTTCCCATTTCAATGTTTGTCATGTTTCTAGATGATTCATTATTTTAGATTTCAATGAATATATAATATGTTGAACATTGAAGTAGTAAACTCTTAAAAATGTAGAATTTATGTAAAATATAAAATGAGGAACGAAAGCAAAGAGAAAGAAAAATGAGACAAGAAATTTGGGATGATTCAGTCTTAAAGTCTTACGTTCATCACTGGTAAAGGCTCTTTAGAATTACTTCTTTATTGTATTGAACTGCATAGAATTATGATATTTAACTATTTATAGAGAAATTAAGATGCGGTGAAGATGATAATGTACAAAAGTTGCTGAATTTCCTTATAGTTTATATCTCTCCAGCATTATTGAGACACAAGAAAACCTCTGTATCAGTCTTATTCCAGGCACTCAATGCACACCTCCTTGGGCTAACGTTTTTCCTGTAACAATTTAACAAATATGCAATGAGTTGATAAGAAAGCAACTGGTTAATAAGCATTTTTCATAGGATGGATTAGTTTGAATAACACAAAACTTACAATGAAATTATCATTTGATGAGAATGCATCTTGTGGGTGATCCATCGGAACCAAGCAACCTAAGAGGTAAGCAATGGACAGAATATATTCCTGGCTGGATATCATCCAGCTTTAGGCCTTGTTTTAGCAACTACTAGCTAGATTTACGAGAGAAAACAAGATCGGTTTTGAGTTGTATCAAGATATGAGTATAAAATCGTTAGACCCCTCAACTCTAACTCTTAATCCGCTAATTTCATATCCGATTCGTGTAAAAAATTATCAGTTCAACCCCAATGCCTATATATACACCACCTAGGGTGAGTGGTCTAATGGCAAAGGGTAGGTGTGGAGTAGGTCCTTGGATCGCCTCATGAGGGCAACATTGGTTGGGCTCACAGCTTCCTTATTGCCTATACTCCTCAGCACATTAGTTTTTCTGCAAAGACGGGTTACTATTGTCACACCCAAATAGGATTAAAAGCAAAGAAATCTTTCATGGAAAATATCTTTTACATTATCTGATCAATTAAGAGGACATTGCCTGTAGCCTGTAAGCAAATCTTACCAACAAGTTTGATGTCGGTGTTCTCAATCAACCATTGTGTCCCATCCATTGTAAATCCCACGTAACTTGTGTCAAACTCCTTTTTAGACATGAGCCGCCTGAAATTACAATATGTTAGAGCTCAGCTTACTTCTTGTTGGTGGTGATGGAGAGTGAGCAGCTGGTGGTGCCAGGGATAGAGGGGGTAGGCGGTGGTGGCGGAGAGGGACGTTGGAATGGTGTTGGAGGCAGTGCAGAGTAGGAGGAGCTGCAAAGTCATGGTTGTTTGTTTGCTGAAGCACTTGAGACGAAGCCCGAAGGTGGAGTGGCCTGGTGACTATGAGGATCAATATCACACTCTAATTGAATTGTTCAAGGTTTTTCTGTTGAAGATGAGTGGCCGGCGGGTGGGGTGGTTTGGTGGAGTTCTTTAAGTTGACTAGGACGATTAAAATTAGTCATGTTTCCTATTTTCGTGAAATTCTAGCCCCTGCCTCCTCACTTTTCTTCTCTCTGGTTCTCTGCCCTGAAATCTCAATCTCTTGAATTTCTTCTCCATTCACAGCTGAAGAACAAACAAATATATTCTTTATTCGTTGTCAAAGACAAAGATCTTAGATGTCTTCTAAATTCGCCTTCAGCTGAAGACGAAGAACAGATCTTTGTCTTCGATCAAAAACGAAAATAGATCTGTCTTTAGCTGATTATGAAGATAAAAAAATATATATATTTGTTCTTTGTGAAGAGTTTTTCGTCTTTGATGAACAACAAAGAACATTTCTGTATTCTTCGACAAATTTAAAAAAAAAACACACACACACAGCAAAGCCCAAAATCCCCCAAGATAGCGCGTCTCTTTTAGGCTTATTTCACTCGATACCTCCGTGGGCTAACACTGTTTCCTGTAAACAAATTAACCAATATGCATGGGTACCATTAAAACTGATAAGAAACTAAAGCATATAAGAAAGTAAATTCCTCATTAAACGTGGAAAAATCTTACATAGGGTAGATCACTGTCAATAACATAAAACTTACAACAAAATTATTATTTGATGAGAATGCATCTTATTGGTGATCCCTCGGCACCAAGCAACCTAAGAGGTAAGCAATGGACAGAGTATATTCCTGCCGGGATGTCATCGAGCTTTAGGGCCTCCACGAGAATGATTTCCTGAATATTTAACCAGTGTTAGCATTGCTTACAGATCTTACTAGTTCTATATGAATCCAAACACAACAAAACTCTGCTTTCTTACATTTTATAGGAAGCCATAGACATAAATCCCAATATGGATCACCTATAGATGAGTGAATGATGTTTTTCTAAATTGGATGTTGCACTCCTCAATGTAAAAGAAGATAGACATGGGAAAACAAAGATGCATTGACTTAACCTAGAACCAGCTGCTCCAATCCAGAACATCACCCTTCAGCTAGACGCTTATTAGCCAATCCCAATAAGCAGGAAGAAGACATTGATCAAGAGCATTGCTAAAATAAGATACCTACAAGGCTACAATGGCCAACAGGTCTATTTTCCTAGTCCATGTTATATAGAAAGGCAATGATGGATAGATAATGGCAGTTTGTTATTGTTAAAACCATCACAATGGCCACTACCACCTGTGCTCATTCACATTGAATCCAGCTAATTAGTTTTTCTATATGGTTGTATAAAGTTAACAACATAAAAGGCGAAGACCAATTACTACAGATTTGCTTTTCAATGAGAGCTCTCATCTGATATGGCTCCAAGCCTCCAACTGCCTGGATAACATTCACTAGGTTGATACCATTACATGGGATTGATATAAACCGGGGAAAAAAGAAGAAGAAGAAGAAAGAAAAGAAAAGACAAAGAAATGGCAAACTATAGGCTATAACTACAGTTTGAGAAAAGTACCCCAATTTTTGGGGCTGAAAAAAATGAAATTTCAACTGATAGATACGTTATGCTAAACTAAAATACTAAGTAAAGAAAGAAAAATACTTGGTAAAAGTTGAAACACGGAAGAATCACTATTTTGCAGACAAAGAATTTCTTACCCTGCCTTCCAATAAGACAAGATGAGAGGGGAGCAAATCATCAAATGCAGCAACAGATAAGTAATCAATTCCTGCATTCCATAACAGGAAATGTGTCAAAGTACGAATATCAGAAACAGGAAGGAAATTCACTAATGTACTCTCACTGTGCAATAACCAAACACAAGACGAGATTCTCCTAATAAATATATATGCCATTGAGTGAAAACAGTTTTGGTTTTCAATGAAATTGTAACAGATTAGAATATTGCCAAAAAAAAAAAATGTAGAAAGCATTTAGCATTATCAGTTGAATTAGCAGGCGTCTCTTGAGGTAATTCATAAATGGAAGACCTAACAAAAACAGGATACTGATTGGCATATCTTACCAACAAGTTTGATGTCAGTGTTCTCCACCAACCATTTTGCCCCATCCTTCATAAATCCAACATAACTTGTGTCGAACTCCTTTTTAAACATAAGCTGCCTGAAATTGCAGTAAGTTTTAGCTCAACTTAAAATGCATAATTTTTTGCCTTCTTAGTTAAAATTTTTTTTTGCTTAATTTTAATGACTTAAAAACTCCTAATTTAAATGTGTCAAATGCAATATTTTCAAGCAAACCAGTATCACCAATAGCAACTAGTTAATGCAAAATATCTTTTTTAGATGAGTTCTATCAATTGAAAATAACTACCATGGTGGAAATTCTACAAAATATGATTGATCTAATCTTACCTGTCAGTATTTAAAGTTCTGAAAAGGACACGGCGTACTCCCCTGGGAATATTTAGAGACTTCATAACTTCAGCTGTAAGGAATGATTTTATCATAGTCTAATACATACAAAACTTAGAAAATAGAAGACATCAAGAATGTTCTCATCACTAGGAAATTATAAGTAGATTTTCATTTAGCTGCCAAAACACTTGCTTGTAGTAGGGCCTGAGAAGCACCTGCCTTACATCTTAGGTCTTATATAAGTATTTATGAATGACCATACGCATAGACAAGGTCATACCAACTGATACAGCACCATATTTCATCAGAGACATAACATATGAAGAAGCTGCTAGAAGAAAATTAAATAGCATGAACTGAAATTTTGAAACAGCATCCTCCCTCCCCCACACCCCCAAAAAAAGTTTTCATTTGCATGGAGAGAAGCTATCACCAAAAAAAAAGTCCATTTACCAGTTATGTTCTTCTCCCTTGGAACATCAACTAACAATGCAGGACCTGTTGAAAGAAACATATATAATCATCACAAATATCTCATCAAGACAACATAAGTAATTAGTATATTTACAAGGGATCACATTTTGTCACAGAGAAAGATGAGAGAAATTCCCGTTTACATGCAAGCTACAAAGAGAAAAACATATCAAACAACAAAAGAAAGCATGACAGATGGTAAGATAAGGATTCCAGGGAAACAAAAGGGAAAAAAAAAAGACGCTTGCCAAAGAAAAAATCTAAAACCTACTCTGTAACGTTCCCTATAATGTTTTTTTAGTACTAAGCATTAGAACAGAGATTACGATTGGGAAATGCTGTGAGAAGGATCAAGGGTGACTAGGAATCTGTACAGCAGAATTTCACAGATAAGTTACATATCTTCTCTGATTTTTTTTTTTTTTTTAATTGGCTTTTCCTTTGCCTTTTTAGTAATTAGTTAAAAGTGTTGAGTTGGGTCTACCTCAAAAATATAGTGATTGAAAGTTAATTCTCAAAAAAATTTATAGGAAATGATTAGAGAAGAATAAGACAAAATCACGGCAATATAAACTGAAAATTCCTATGCAATCTCACCCTCTACCAAAAGCTTCCAAGTTCAAAATTTGCAAATGATCATTTAATCTCTAGCTTCATAACAAAGAAAAACAATAAATTCTTGCTGCCAAAATACACACACGAAAAAAAAAAAAGAACATAAAAGCAATTAAATCAAGCCTCTGATTAAATATCAATGACCAAAAGACAAAACAGAATAAAAAGAAACCCTTTCGAAATAAGCACTGAGGCAATCTTCCACTAACTTTTCCACAACAAATCCATAATCAAAACTGTGATATAACAAAAACTCCAGCAATATGATTGACCACTACTGTTAAAAAAAATCACCTTTAGAAAAAACCCATTATGATTCACATAATAGTAACCAAAAAAACCCCCCATTTCTTGTTGAGCCTGACATACATGGTGGTGAACCAAAATATCATTAACTTCATCGAACAAACAGCACCCAAACAACCACACAACAATGAGTTGCTGACAATTACCATTGAGGACCTCCAGGTCCAGCGTGTCGACATCGAATCCGGCGTCAAAGTAGTGATCGAAAACGTGGCCGGGCGCGTCGACATGCGTACCGGTGTGAGCGGGCAGCTTCATCTCGGAGTTGTTGGCGAGCGAGCCGTTCTTAATGCTCTTCGGGAGCCACAGGAACTGGCCGAGTCCCCCGCTCGACTCCCACACCGGCAAGTCAGGGACGTACCTGTGGCTGATATCGAAGATTCGGCCTCCACCGTAGACTTCTCGGCGAACCGGTCTGAGTTCGTCTGTACCGGAGAGCAAGCAGTCGGTGGTTTCGGTGCCCGGTACGGATGGGTAGGCCGGGGTGGTGGAGAGGGCGGGGATCGTGTGCGATATAGCGCAGAGTATGAGGATGAGAACGAGCAGGGAAGCAGTAGTCATGGTGGATGGTTTGTTGAAGATGGAGGTGGGAGACGTCTGGGAGAGTGGGACTGAGCCGAGCAGTGTGCGTGAGTAAAGGATGAGTTGATCAAAAGTCCAAGCCCAAATATTCCGCTCGATATATAGACGCCGACTCTTTTAGATTATTGTAGAGTCGGCCAATCACAAACATACAAATGTTTTCAAATTTATAAAAGATATCTATCTTCTATTTTTCTAATTAAAAAAGGGTTGGCCAGGAGAGACCAACAAATGTGGCTATCTTAGCTTGGCGGCCTAAATATTGAAAATTATCGGCGCTTCTTCAAGTTTGATTAAGTCATAACTTAACCCAATCTCACCAAAGCATCAATAGAAATCAAAATGATCAATATTAGTTAGGCATATGTTAGAGTTTTCCATTGCGAATATTCAAACTCATGTCCTAATACATGTCTAATCACTTTAGAAATTTTTTTCGGCCATTAAACTACTGCCCTTGATGGTTATAAAAAATATCTACTTAGTTATATTAAAACAATTTTTATTTCATTGCAAAGTAAAAAGGCAAAAATATTTTTCACATAAATTAGTTATTTGATAAAATCGTGTTGATTGGTGTATACCAATCATAAATATCATCATTTTTTTTTTGGAAAATATATAATAACTCATTGGGTCTACCTTCCAGAATTTTAAAATGCTTAGGTTTTTGTTTTCGAAAATTTACTCTCTGGTGTAAGAAAACTACAATAAAATTCATGCCGTCACACTTTTCGTAACTGCCATTAACGGATCCAAAACGCACTGTTTTGGGACCTGACATGTCGGACGAGCTCTCCAGGTAGGATCCAAAACGGTGCATTTTAGGTTAAGGTTGGTGGTTTTTCAACAATACCCCTAGAGCACTTGTGCGAGGCACCCCCCATCCCCATCTCCCCGACACCCACCGACGCACCGACCCAAACTTCGGCGCACCCACCGCCAACACAGACCATACTGACGGTCCACCCGCGACTGCGATTCAGGCGCTCCACCGACGACACGCATTCCAACAACTAGGGCTCCATTTTCCCCAAAAAAAAATTTGGGAAAAAATCTCTAAGCAGCAAGTATCTCCGAAATTTCTTGAGAGGTTTTGTTGTTTGAAAATTATAGAAGGTTTTTATTGTGCTTTTGGTTGGTTGTTGGTTGATTCCGAAGTTGTGAAAAAAACTCACTGTGTTGCTTTTTATCCCCCGTTGTGTTGCGTTCTATCTGTTTGAATTTGTGGACTTATGATTGGTAGTGGGTTTTGTGGTGGCCCTAAAAAGCGACAGTTGTGGTCCCGAATGCTGATGAAATTTGTTTGTTATGCTGTTTTTTAGTGGTCCATTGGTGGGTTTGTTGTCAACTTTTTGTCCCCATACGTAGCAAGGCAGTCATAGTTTAGAAGAAAAAAAAAAAAAATCCTTTGTGGTGGCCCTGGAAACCGACAGTGGTGATGAAAGTAATTTCTGAACTCATTGTATATTGATTGAGATGAGAATTATTTTAGTTGGCATCGGTTTAGGCTAACAAGTTAGAAGGAGTTACTTTTAGAACATACATCTCAATTAGTATAAGCTAACAAGTTAGAAGGGTGTACTTTTAGAACATACATCTCAATTAGTTTTGTTGAATAAATTGATTGCACACCTATGTAAGCACTAAATTTGTAATTTTTATTTGCCATATCCTTGTGAGGAAATGTGAAAATGAGGAATTGGTAAATATACCATTTATTTGGTAAACTTGATGTAGGGTTCAAGAGTTCGAAAAAGGGAAATATACAATTTCTTAGTTTAGAAAAGAAAAGAAGGAATAAATTAATTATGGTGTTCATTATCGATCACAGTTTTTTTAAGCGTAGGAATTAATTAAATACAGTTATTGAATGAATTTTATTATAATTGCCAATACACATCAATTGTATATTGTTAGGTCCCGCTAATAAGATGAGCAGAATGAAGAAAATTATTAGTGAGTCGGACAATGACGATGAATTCTACACTAGGAAGCTGAAAAAGGTTTTTTACCTTAGTTAAACCCAAAAGATGTTTGTTTTGGTTTGTTGCTAACGAGTTATTTGTTATTGTAGAATAAACAATCGTCGTCGTCTGCATCTATAAGATCGTTGGGTAAAGAGGACATGGAACCTGTGCAGTGTAGGTGCGGCCTTACAACCCCAATTATAACATCCACTACTACTAGAAATCCCGATAGGCGATTCTATGGTTGTGCTATGTACGACCATAAAAAGGTATTATAAGTTGGTGTTGAGTTACGGTATTTAAATCCTAATTGTATGTAAATATTTGAAGTTCTCAAAACTCATTTTTTCTTGCGTTATGACAGAAAGTTGGACAATGCCGTTTTTTCCAATGATATGACAATGAAACTTGTGCACGCGGAAGGGAGGTCCTACCTGGGTTGTATAAACAGCTTCACTATCTGAAGGGTGAAGTGTTATCACTTAGAGTCAGCCTGAAGATCCAAACATATTTGTTAGTTTTTTTGTTGGTGGTTTGTGTGTTGTTGTTTTGCTGTTGTTGATGGGTCATTGAGGCATCGAAACGACATGCTCAGGGGCATTCATGTACAACTATCAATTGTGTATTTCGTATTGGTAGGCCTGAATTAACAAATATTGTATGACTTTTTAAATTTGTAGAACGAGTGTGTATGTTAATGGTTGTTATGATTTCTGTGCTAGCACGTTTTATTTCGTGCCCTAATTGCATGGTGATTGACCTAACCCAATTTTAACAAAGGTATAAATTTGCTTTTAACCTTGTTTTTATTTAGTGACAACGTAACAATATACAAATGAACATAACATACTGTTGTAAACCGTATTATAGCATCATCATTACATAATAACAGCACATTACAAACAAAATAACAAAGGAGGCTATAACAAAAGCGCTACCATAATTACAAAGCATTGTGGCATATGGTACAAAATCAGCCACTTAAGCAAAAACACCAACATTGTCATTGCGTTGGTCATTCAACATAAAAGCACCAACTAGGCCAATGAAAAACACCATTATGTGAATAACATATTGTGAAGTTATGGGCACAACCCCAAGTGGATATAACCAAAAACAAAAAATATTAACAAAAGAAAAAAGTTCATGAAAAACACATCATTGTGTTGCACATGTTTGGCTCTTTCGTATACGCGATGATCCAGCATTTCTTTCCGCCTGCGATTCATGAAAAGAAAAATATTACTTAGCTAACAAAAAACATAACAACGAACATATTCTGCCGAGAAAAATGTAAACGTTTTCCCAATTTCAAATAGGAAAAAAATAATAATAAATCACTTTAAATAAACTAAAAAGTAATGGTTTTACCTGTGACTGTGTCGCACGACGTGTACGAACACTTCGTTGTGACTCCCCTTCCGTTCCTACCTGTGGTTGAGCTTGTGATCCCTACAATACATTAACCAACAAATTAGGCAAAATCAGTAATGGCCTTAAAAGGGCCATAAAACCATCACTCAACTATATACAATTTTCTCCAAAAAATGCCTTGAAATTAGGTGGGACCTTATGAATCAACAACATTATTTTTTTTCACCAACATGTATACATTTGTCGACTTAACTAAAAAGTAATGGTTTTACCTATGACCGTGTCACCCGACGTGTACGAACACTTCGTTGTGACGACTCCCCTTCTGTTGCTACTTGTGGTTGAGCTTGTGATCCCTACAGGGTGGAAAATATCAACAACAATAATGTATATATCGATTATTCAACTCAAACTAACAATATATATATCACAAATTTTAAAAAAAATTAAATTGATCCAAATTAATAAATTTAGTATACCCAATTATACTAGTCAAAGCTCAATCTTTGACCTTTGTTTTTCTTTTTTCTTTTTTTTAGAAAAATCTCCACAATCAGAAAAATGGCATCTAAACCTACAGTCTTACTTAACTAAGATCAGCCTCATTGTGAGCTAATCATATGTGTCATATATTGCTTTTGTCGCTCAATGAAAAAAAATCTATTTTACAAAAGAAAAAGCTTGCCAAATATTTGATGTGGTTTTTAACGGCAAAAGGTTTTGAGTAATACTACACACATTTCCGCTCACACACACACACATAAGGAAAATAAATCGGTGCTCCTAAATAAGCCATACACATACAATAAGCAACATAAATAAATGCTCCATCTAAACAACTTATGTACAAATTATTTTAAAAGCATATATAATAATTTATACATGTGCTTCGCTGCTTAGCTGAGCTTGGCCGCCATCTTTTTTAGGCTTCCTCATTTTTGACTTCCACCTTTTCCGGTTTGGATTCAAAGGTTGCTTGCAACTTTTAAAGTTATGTCCTAACCCTCCACAATTTTCACATTTCACCGTATATCTACTACGGGTAAGCTTGTACGGGTTAGTCTGCTCGTTTGCCTCTCTTCGCTTAGCTATCTTCGGTCTACCTGGAGCCCTTCTAACAATAGGTGGTATAATGAGATCACATGGATCATCGGTTGGCCATGTCTTTGGCCCTTCCATGCCAAAGACTCTAGGAGCATATCCTTCCATGTACTTCTCCATTTTGTAACATGCATCCACGTATTGTTGTGGCTTTTCCTTGTGCAGGTATATTGCAGTACAAGCATGAGGACAAGGGATCCCATTCAACTGCCACCTCCCACAACTACATGTATATTTATCTAATCTGACTATGCGGCGTGCATCATACATGTGGTCCACCTCAAACTCCAGTTCATTCTGCCAGCGACTTATGCAATTCCTAGCATCACTCTTTGACCTCTCCGACTTCTTCTGAATTTTTGGGCAAATGGAAAAATTCGCCGACCGGATACCATTCCTTTTTTGTTGGAAGCGGGCCATTATTTGGCAGCGAATATCTTCAAGCATGGTGAGAATAGGCTTACTCCTTAATTCTTTGATCTAGGCATTGAAACACTCAGTCAAATTATTTAACAACATGTCGCTCTTTGTTTTGTAGTTGAATGCATGCCTAGACCATGATTGCTTGGGCACACCACTGAGATAAGTGTGTGCACCTTTGTCCATTTCATAATTTTTTTGCATGTGGTCGTCAAATGCATGTACGTTGGTTGCCCGTGCAACCCCCCAAATCTCATCCTTGAAGGCTTTACCTGTGTAGCCTCTCACCTTGCAATTCGCATGCAAGTGTCGAATACAGAAGCGATGCTCCGCATGCGGCAACACAATGTCAACTACGGTACCAAGCCCCTGCACACACAAATAAAATGACACACAAAGATGTTTCAAGGAGTAAAATATGACAACTAAAATGGCTATAAAAAATAAAAATAGAGTGCAATAAATAATTTGATAGAATTTAGCACATAATAACATAAGAAATTTAATAAACCATTACCTTCCGCCTGTCAGTCATGATAGTCCAACCGAGTCCGCCCTCTGCCCCACATAAGTCTGCCAACAACAACTGGATAAACCATTGCCACGACTCTCTAGTCTCGGCCTCTACCACAACATATGCAATGGGGAACATGTCATCATTTCCATCTACGCCTATGGCATAAAGCAACTGCCCTCCATATTGATGAGTGCCAAATATTGCATATTTGGGCCCTTTAACTTGTATTTGTTAAACCCTTAGTTTTGTTATTTTTTGATGTTTTTGGTTAGTTTTGGTGTTTTAGTATTTTGCAGGTTGTTAAGGTACATCTAGGGCTAACCACATTAATTCTGGGACTTAAGACAGTTCGGGAAGCATTGGAAGCAAATTTGAGTTGAGCGATGATTCGCACCCAACGAGTCCCACCAAAATGGCCATATCTAGAGTTGTAGAACTCCGATTGGAGTGATCTTTGCGTCATTGGAAAGCTAACTCGAAGATCTACAAATTCATATTTCACAAGTTTTGGCCAATTCTGAAGCATCTGCGAACGATCACACATATAGTGCGATCGATCGCACTTGCGCCCATAAGCACTGAAAATGCATGCTCGAGTGCGATCGAACGCACTTGGCCGACCTGGAAGCGTTAAAACCCTAGAATTAGCTTATAAATACATTTTTTTTCATTGTAAACATATAAGGAGGCGCCGTAGAGTCCAAAACTTCGACCTAGAGTCGTTCTTGAGCTTTTCAAACGCTTTTCTTTGTAAGTTTTTGTTTCTTTATGATTTCATTGGATATGTTTATGTCTGTTGTCGTTATGAGAAGCTAAAACCTTCAACTAAGGTTGAAGATGAAGCCTCATCATTGATTAACTCGTTATTTCTCATGTTTTTGTTCGTACAATTCTGAATTTAATATGAAGTATTTTCGTTTCAATCTAGTTATGTGACAAAACTTGTATTGATTGTTGTTTATAGAATTGTTTAAACGTTGGATATTCGTTGTGTTTCATCCAGCGGATACATCGAATCTTTTGATTGAAATTGGATATCCATTGTCTTTCGTTGTTCAAACGGATACATTGGATCTTTTGATCTCAATTGGATATTCGTTGTCTTTCGCAATAGAGTTGGATTCATCGAATCTTTCAATAAGATTTTATAAAAACAATAGAAAATGCTTAGGGTTTAATTCTTGACGAATGTATGAACAAAACATGAGAGTGAGTTTTGATTTGATAAGGTGGATTCAGAAAACCTTAGTGCCTTTTTATTATTCAAGCAATTTCATTTTTACTTCATTTATATTTTTGCACGACCAACTTCGAACTTCGGAACTAGGTTAAGATAAAAATCAATTTGATTAGGAAATTAATTTTTTACAAGAACACAAATTCCCTGTGGATCGACCTCGCACTTGCACAACACTTTATTACAAACGACTCGTGCTATTGCGAGTACTTTTATTTTTGTACATCACATATTTCCCTTTTAGATGGCATGCATCTAAGCAAAGCATCGACCGACAACCAAACTTGAAACCCCTCTTACACGCCTCAAGGCAAATGTACATTCTTTGAAAGAATGCTCCATCCCTACAAACATAAGCACTACTACCAGGGTTCGTACTTATTATTGCCAATGCATATCGCCTAGTGAGTCGGTATTGATTGGAATGGCTGCCAAAAATCTGATGCAATGCCTCTCTCTTTGCTCTGTAGCAACGATCAATCGGAACATCAATGTTCAGGTCCCTCTTAACCCTCTATTTCAAAGCGTACGGGGTCCATGTGGGATCATCCTTGAAGTCTTTCTTGTAAACACGGACAAGATACTCAACGTCACATCAGGTGTTTTCATATTGATTGCCACAAGTATGGGTCGGGTATAGGGTCTTAATCTGCAAACCTGTCCTTGTAGCATCAATTGAGGCATGAATCCTCCACTTGCAATCCATCTGTTCATGCTCTTTACAAACGGCGCTAACCCTACCCAAGTCATTGTGCCTATAGTAGTAATTAAAACCGTTTTGCACAGCAAAAATCTTTAATGCCCTCTTGAATGAATAGGCATCTGTGAATTGATCCTCTAGGGCAAGCTTGATTGGTATCGTCAAATCCTGTTTCTCATTAAATTGCCAATACTTCTTTGTTTTTACCCCATCAGAATCATTGTCTCCCAAACTTCCTAGACCATCGCTTTCATTTACCTCATCAGGTTGACAGTCACCAACTCCTGCTCCCTCATTCACATTAAATTCAACATTGTCCCACCAGTGGGACGTTCCCTCCATTTCCTTTCGCACCTCCTCATAATCATAGAAGATGTCTTTGTCTTCGCCATCAGTAAATTCAAACTCGCTCAACAACTGCTTCACAACGTCATCAATTCCAATAACATCTTTGTTCTTCTGAGGCCTACCACGTCTTTTGTGTCCTTTACCAGTTTTGGGCACAGTATTACCACCAACATTGTCATGTCCTATCGGTTCAATTTCGGGCACATCATTAGCACTAACTTTGTCGTGTCCTGGTGGTTCAGTTTCGGGCACAGCATTAACGCCAACATTGACGTTGCCCTCAGCAGATACAGGATGGCCCTCAACAGGTTGACCATCTTCTTCTCTTCTTATTGTCCTTCGTCTTGAGAAAATTACACAAAAAAAACAAACAAACAAACAAAAAAAATTTATAACAATCAGTTACAATTAAATAACCATCTTCGAATTAAAATATAAAAATATAATACATAAAACCATAAAAAAGTGACGGCAGGTGTACCTTTCTGGCTGGTGGTCAGATGCTCTCTCAAAAGTCTCACCTTTATTTCTCTTCTTCTTGCTCTTTGTTCTGAAAAATTACACAAACATTAAAAATACCCTTAAACAAACAGAACAAATTTATAACAACAATTAGTTACAATTAACTAACCATTTTCAAATTCTTAGTTTAAAAATATAAGGCATAAAATGATAAAAAAGTGACGGCAGATGTACCTTCCCTAGTGGTGGTCGGAGGCTTACTTTCTACATCGCTTGTGATAATAATATATTCAAGTGTACCTCCCCGGCTGGTGGTCAGTTGCTCACTTTCATGCACGCTTGCGGTAGAGGTCCTTCTCTTTGAGCGAGTCCTAGGAACGGATGTGCCCCTTCCTATTTTAAATTAAAAAGATTAAAACATCAATTCACTAACCATTTTCAATTTTAAAAAATCAAATACAATACATAAAACAATAATAATATAATAATTCCTACCTCCTCGGCTGGCGGTCGGATGCTCACTTGGTTGCTCACAGTGAGGCACACTAGCAGTGGAAGTCTTTTTCCTTGAAGACGTAAGCTTACGGGCAACCTTAGTTTTAACCCGTAATTGTGGACTTTTACTTGGTGTTGCTTCAAAATATTTTGTTTCTTCATTTGTGTTAACTCCATCCCTGTCTTTACGGTCACCCATTTGTACTTCATCCACCCCACCATCCTCGTGTTCATAGACAGCCATATCTACTTCATCCACTCCACCATCCCCATGTTCATGACCAGCCGTATGTACTTCATCCACCCCACCACCACCTTGTGTTTGAGATTGAGAATATTCAAGCAAAAGAGTCTCATTTACCATAATAGCGTGGTCCACCGTATGTTCAACATATAGATGAACAACTTTAGATTCATAGTCTTCAATAACGCTTAAAAAATCTACAATATCTACATTGGTATTCCAAGGTATCACTTCTTCATGTTCTGCACCGACATTGTACCAACATTTAAAATCGTTCACGTATCCGAAATCCCGAACCAATTCTTTTAGTTCCCATATAGTGAAAAACTGAACATCATACCCTGACACGTCATGGACGTCACCATCTACATAGCTAAATGGCGCATGACGCACCATCCCACCATGGTGGACCTTTAGATCGACAAGCATACCTGTGAACATATGAACGCGAATAAGAAAAAATGTGAATTATAGATTTCATTTAAAAGGCTTATCTAACTTATCAAAATAATAAACTGACTTATCAAAATAATAATAATAAAAAAAACAAAGCAGATTAAAAACACTTTAGTAGGTAACGGCAAATTCTTAAGCACAAATATAGAGGAAGTCACTTTGGTTGCCCGTGCATAAGGGAGTCAATTTATTGTGAATGGTTTGATAGTAATACCAACACAATTGTCAAAGGATACCCAATGACTTGTAAAAGCAAAATACACAAAACCCCAATATGAGACCACAAACCAAACCCAACAATATATTCTCTCTCCTAGCCACGACAAAAATCAATGAGGAACCTATATAGTTGTATATATATTTTAATACCAATATATATATTAAGGACAAAAGAATCTGCTTTTTTAATCAATGTTTTCCTACGGGACCGCTAATTCTCGTCTAAAACTGTGCATCAATGTTCAGAAATTACTTTCATCACCACTGTCAGTTTCCAGGGCCACCACAAAGGATTCCTTGTTCTTTTTTTTTCTAAACTAGGACTGCCTTGCTACGTATGGGGACAAAAAGTTGACAACAAACCCACCAGTGGACCACTAAAAAAAGCATAACAAACAAATTTCATCAGCATTTGAGACCACAATGTCGCTTTCCAGGGCCACCACAAAACCCACTACCAATCATAAGTCCACAAATTCAAACAGATAGAACGCAACACAGCGGGGGATAAAAAGCAACACAGTGGGTTTTTTTCACAACTTCGGAATCAACCAACAACCAACCAAAAGCACAATAAAAACCTTCTATAATTTTCAAACAACAAAACCCCTCAAGAAATTTCGGAGATACCTGCTGCTCATAGATTTTTTCCCAAATTTTTTTTTGGGAAAAATGGAGCCCTAGTCGTCGGAATGCGTGCCGCCGGTAGAGCGCCTGAATCGCAGTCGCAGGTGGACCATCGGTATGATCTGTGTTGGCGGTGGGTGCGCCGGAGTCTGGGTCGGTGCGTCGGTGGGTGGGTGGGTGTCGAGGGAGATGGTGTCGGGGAGATGGGGATGGGGGTGTCTCGCACAAGTGGTCTGGGGGTATTGTTGAAAAACCCCCAAGTTTAACCCAAAACGCACCGTTTTGACTAGTGCCAAAACAATGCGTTTTGGATCCTACCTGGAGAGCTCGTCTGACGTGTCAGGTCCCAAAACAATGTGTTTTGGGTCCGTTAATAGCAGTTACGAAAAGTGTGATGACAGAGTTTTATTGTAGTTTCCTTACATCCAGGGAGTAAATTTTTGAAAAAATAAAAAACCTAAGCATTTTAAAATTCTGAAAGATAGACCCAATGAGTTATTATATATTTTTCTTTTTTTTTTGGTCATATGCAAGTACGAGGCAGTGGTGAAGAAGAATTAAGTCCACGAAATAAAAACTGAAAAGGTAGTTTTGTATTCTATGAGTAATTATACATATATATATAGAAAAAAAAAAAAAGTCTAAAATCATCATAAATGTGAGATGATTTTTAAAATTATAATTAAATTTAAAATAATTATTATTAAATTTTAATATATTAGTGATTTTACATGTCACCTTGAGTCAGCATATTTGTGTTCAATCGCACCCACCTTGATTTTCAGCTTAGAGAACGTTATTTAGCAAAAACAAACTAATGTAAGTCTTGATTTACTAGGGTGTGGTAAATTCTTACTCTACAATATTTAAAGGCTGAGTCCAACAAATATTTATTATGTTGTTCATAATAATTTATACAAAAGAGAAATGTTACACATCCATTTCTTATTTATTTTTTTGTACAAAAGAGAAATGTTACACATCAGTTTCTTGTTTATTTTTTGTCTATCTCTCTTGCAAATACATCATTCAATGGCGAATTCACTCGCTTCTTATACGGATATGGACAAAAGATAGAAACCAAACACTTCTCGTACTTAAAAGTGCATATCTTCCCTGGCCGCTCTATTGAGCCACAAGTGATCCTGTAACAATTTAACCAATATGCATGAGTGCACCATTTAAACTGATAAGTAATTTTCATTTAGGGTTTAGACTGATAAGTAATTGGTCTCTCCTTAAACATGGAAAAAGATTCCATAGGATAGAGTACTTTCAATAATATAAAACTTACAAGGAAATTATTATTTGATGAGAATGCATCTTATTGGTGATCCCTCAGCACCAAGCAACCTAAGAGGTAAGCAATGGACAGTATATATTCCTGCAGGGACGTCATCAAGCTTTAGGGCTTCCACGAGGATGATTTCCTGAAAATTTAAGCAGTTTTAGCATTGTGTATTCACCTTACTAGTTGTATAAATCAAAACACAACAAAACGAACAAGACGGGGTACACTTCCCAACAACACGGCCCAAACAGGAAATATAGTGCTAGGATAAAAAACAAACAATTATTTAGAAATAAGTCATAGAGTAACTCGGTTCAATGTTTCTTAGATAGAAATCCAAGAAATGAGATGCAGACCAGGGGAGAGCCTGCTTGCTACTACATCGAGGCGACTTGGAGACCGCGGCAGGATAGTTGTAGACAGCTGACTGGATAGATCCTGCTTGCCTGTTTTCTTGTACTTTAAGGTAAGCCATAGACATATAATAGCACTTAAATCCCAATATGGATCACCTATATAGACTAATGAATGATGTTCTTTTCCAAATTGGATGTTGGACTCGTCAATGTTATAGAAGATGCATGTGGGGAAACACAGATGTATGAGTTAAACTAGAACCAGCTTTTCCAATATGATCGAACATCAACCTTCAGCTAGATGCTTCTTAGCCAACACCAATAAGCAGGAAGAAGAAATTGATCAAGACATGTCTCTTGGTAGAAAGAACACAAAGCTTAGAATTATAGGTGTATTCAATACTCCCAAATAAAAAGGGAAGGTTCTTTTTATAAAGAAAAAATAAATAAATAAACACACACACTAAACTGAGGTTGCTCTTGCCCATTTACCACCCGTACTCATTCAAATTGAATCTACCAAATTAGTTTTTTCATATGGTTGTACAAAGTTAACAGTGTAAACCAGTTTCCTGTAAAACAGCAAACTTTTTTGACTGGTGGAGCTAGCCCAAGACCAATTACCATGGTTTTGATTTTCAATGAGATCTCATCTGATATTGGCTCCTACCACCAGCATAGCATTCGCCAGGATGATAACATTACATGAGATTCGTACTCACAGAATTGACAGATAATCAAAATCAGAAATCTCACTAGAAATCTCAGCTATAAACCAGAAAAAAGAAGCCAAACTTTATAAACAGTTCGAGAAAAGAATCCCAATTTTTGAGGGCTGGAAAAATGAAACTTCAACTGATAGATTTATTATGCTCAGCTAAAATACTAGGTAAAGATGGCAAAATACTTGCTAACAGTTAAAACATGGAAGAATCAGTAACTTGTCCGACAAGAATTTCTTACCCTGCTTTCCAAAAAGACGAAATGAGCAGGGGCCAAATCATCATAGGCAGCAGCAGATAAGTAATCAATTCCTACATTCCATGACAGGAAATGTGTCAATGCAACCACTAGATTTGCAAAAAAAAGCAGAGATTTGCGAATATCGTAAACAGGAAGGAAATTCACTTATGTCTTCTCAGCGCGTTATAGCTAAACATGAGACAACATGAGACAAAATTCTCTTAATAGATATATATACGCTACTGAGTGAAAAAAAAAAAAAAAAGAAAAAGAAAAAAAAGAAAGAAAGAAAGAAAGAGTTGGTTTTCAATAAAATTTTAACAGGTTAGAATATTGCAACAAAGAAATTTTTTTAAGAAAGCATTAAACATAGTCTGTTGAATTAGCGCATCCATGAAGGCAACTCATAAATGGAAGACAAAACAAAAATAGGATACTGAGTGTTGACATTTCTTACCAACAAGTTTGATGTCAGTGTTCTCCACCAACCATTTTGCCCCATCTTTCATAAATCCCACATAACTTAAGTCGCTCTCCTTTTTAAACATAAGCCGCCTGAAATTGCTATAAGTTTTAGCTCAACTTAAAATGCATAAATTTTTTTTCTTTCTAAGTTAAATTTTGTTTTTGATTAATAAAAATGACTTTTAGAAACTTTTAATTTAAACATGTCAAATGCAATAGTTTCAAGCAAATCAGTATCACCAATAATTATTAATGTAAAATATCTTTTTAGATGACTTTAATCAATAGAAAATGATCAACCATGGTGGAAATCTACAAAATATAAATGATCTAAACATACCTGTCAGTATTTAAAGTTCTGAAAAGGACACGACGTACTCCCTTGGGGATATTTAGAGACTTCATGACTTCAGCTGTAAGGAATAGACTTTATCATGGTCGAATATAAGCAAAAGTTAAGAAAATAGAAGATAAAAAATGTTTTCATCACTTGGAAAATATAGGTAGATTTTCATTTAGCCGCCAAAAAACTTATTCTATTGTAGGAACTAAGTAGCACCTACCTACATCTTATGGTTTATACAAGTATTTATGGATGGGCGTTCACAGAGACAAGGTCATACCAACTGAAACAGGACGATATTTAATCAGGGTACCAAACGATACAGCATGTTATTTCAACAGAGTCATAACATTTGAAGATGCTGCCGGAAGAAAATTAAACAGCAAGTCCTGAAACTTTGAAACAGCAACCCCCCTCCCCGCAAAAATAGAAGTTTTCATTTTAAATGGAAAGAAGCTAATCACCAAAAATGAAAAGGTCACAAAGAGAGGTTCATTACCAGTTATGTTACTGTCCCTTGGAACATCAACCAACAATGCTGGACCTATTGAAACGAACAAATATAATCATCACATTTTGTCACAAAGCAAGATATGAGAAATTCCCATTTACATGAAAGGCATGAAAAGTAAAACATATCAAACAACAAAAGAAAACACGATAGATAGTAAGATAACAATTCCAGAGAACCAAAAAGGACATTTCCTCAAAAAGACTCTTCAAGGAACAATGACCTAAACTAATAATCTTCAGCATCAAAGCAAGCTCAAAGATTCTCCTGTTCTCATTTTCAGATATACCAATCACTAGAGTCTAGAAAGCAGCAGCTCTCCAAAGAAGGAAAAAAATATTTATCTTCATCATTTTTTATTTGCCCTAACCATAAGATAAAACATAAAACTCAATATTTCTTTCTCTTCATCATTCTCTTGGGAAAATAAGCAAAGAGTATTAAGACCCATAACAGCATCAGGGAACTCACCACCTCCATCAAAACCCCTGCCGGGACCTTTCTTCGACAAGATTAAATGCCCCAACCAAAACATATAGAAATGCTTTCTCACTTATGCTTTATTTATGGAATAAAAAAGTTAAAACACCTAATGCCTGCCCTTTTAGTGGAGCAGGTACTTTCGAATCCACTATAGTCTATATAGTTTTCAAAATTGTTGCAGACAAGCCACATGATCGATCTAACAAGAAAGCAGTATAAGGAAAGGGCAATCACACACGAGAAAAATTAAGCATTCACATGGTTTGGCAGTTCCCTTATGTCCCCCATATAGGAGGCTGACAACATATCCACTATCAAGAATAACTTGCAAAACTCCCAAACTCTTGGGTCTCAGCCCAAAACTATGTTTGTAATGAAACAGTACGTCACCCAGAAGGAAGAAAGACAAAGTAACCAATAACGTTGGGTGGTCGAGTCGGCGTTGTCTGGCCAAGGGGAAAGGACCATACTTTAAAAAATTGCCTTTAGAACTTCAAGATCCAAAAAACCCATTATAATTCACATGTAAACGGTAATTAAAAAAAGGACAGAAATTTTCTCCAACGTACTTTAGAAGCATCATTTAACATTTTGAATTTTAAAAAAATTAATGTTTAAGTTCTAGCACCTTGGTGGTAGCCGAAGTACTGTCCGGCCTTAGGTGAAACCGGATACCTCGTATAAATAAAAAATAAAAAATAAAAAATAAAAGATAAATAATATTAAAATATTAAAGAAAAATGTGAGAGAAGAAGGAAAATTTCTGTCATTAAAAAAACAATCCATTTCTTGTTAAGCTTGACAGACATGATGGTGAACCCAGCATAACATTAACTTCATCAAACACACAGCAGCCACACACCCAAACAACCTCAAAAACAAGAAATTACTGATAACTACCATTGAGCACTTCCAAGTCAAGCGTGTCGACGTCGAAGCCGGCGTCGAAGTAGTGATCGAAGAAGTGCCCGGGCGCGTCGACGTGCGTGCCGGTGTGGGAGGGCATCTTCATCTTGGACTGGTTGGCAAGCGAGCCGTTCTTCATGCTATGCTCGAGCCAGAGGAACTGGCCGATCCCTTCGCTCGACCCATACTCCGGCATGTCCGGGCTGTACCTGTGGGTGATATCGATGATTCGGCCTCCATCGTAGACTTCTCGGCGAACCGGTATGAGCTTGTCTGTTCCCGAAACCGAGCAGTCCGTAGTTTCGGTGCCAGGTGCGGAGGGGTATGCAGTGGTGCTGGAGAGGGCGGGGATTGTCTGCGACGCCGCGTAGAGTACGAGGCTGACGACGAGTAGGGAAGTCATGGCCGATGTTTTTTTGAAGATGGAGGTGATCGAAGAGCTAGTATTTATCCCCACAAAAAGGAGGTGAAGAAGCAGGAGCTGTGCCTGGTGCCGAGAGGGATCGGGAGCGGGAGTGAGTGTGTCAGTTTGTCAGTGTGTGTTTGTACATCGTCTACACGTGTTTGGTTAGTATTATACTCTATTATTCTTTGACTATTCATGCTTACGTAATTTCTCTTTATTATAACAAAAAAAATCTCCCAATATTTTAACGTATAAATTGCTTTAAAATTACTTTTTCTTCAAATATCTCAATTACAATCATATGATTCGAGATTTCGGTGGTGTTTGGTAACCCGAAAGGGGTTGTGGATCCACTGTTCATTGAGAGTTACTGTGTATTTTTTTTTGTCGTTTTGCGTTTTGAAATCAGCCCAACGTTCAGCCTATCATTATAGGAAATTACCGTTATGCCCTCTTATTCTTTTCAGATTCTTACATTTTGATAATTCCTGTTAGGGTTTTCATGGTTGGTTTCTTGGACAACGCAGGGTTTGAATTCGTTCGACTGAGGTGGAAATTGAGCTTTTTGAGGCTGAAATTCGAGTGAATTTGGAGATGTTATCGCCGGCGACGATGGCGCGGAGCTCGCTGGAGGAGATGCTGGACTCGCTTCGCCGGAGAGACGAAGTCGGGAAGCCGAAGGACTTGCCTCCGGCG
>CM017322.1:2099272-2310054 GCA_006937295.1 Carpinus fangiana
TTTTTTTTTTTTTTTTTTTAGATCTGGCCCTTAAGCTGTGAGGTGGCTTTGGCCACCTCAAACGGCCGGTCTGGGGTGGCCGAAGCCACCTTAGGCCAACGGGGGTGGCCCAAGGGCCAAACAATTTTATTTTTTTATTTTTTTAAAATCTGGCCCTTGGGGGTAGCCGGACCACCCCCAAGGGCCATGGGGTGGTTTCAGCCACATTAGGCCCAACGAGGGTGGCCCGACCACCCCCAGGGGCCAAACAATTTTTTTTTTTTTTTTTTTAGATCTGGCCCTTGGGGCCATGGGGCTGTCTAGGGTGGCTGAAGCCACCCAACCTCAACTGGGGTGGTCAGGCCACCCTTTTTTTAATTAATATATATTTTTTTATATTTTTTTTAATCTGAAATAATTTTTTTTATTATTTTTTTGTAGTGGGACAGGTGTGGCTTTAGGATTTCTAAGAAAAAATTATAGCCATGAACGTGATATTTTTCAGTCTATTATGGATTGTAGATGATCATATTCTGACACAATATGTACTTCTAGAATTACTCATAATTATTTGTATTAATATTATTATTATTATTATTATTATTTACATATTCACACAATAAGGAGAAAAGAGATTTAAAGTAATAATTTTCAACTTCATAAGATGCAATTTTTAACCGATTGAATTACTTATCGGTAACAAAAATATATATTTATATCTTATTGGTATAGAAAATAAGCATAGGGCCAAGGTTCAAGAGCTAGTCAAATTAAAGGTCCTTAGCTAAAAAACCCAAAAGGGCTTAAGGGAACCTAAAATAAATAAACTCATTCTCTCTAACTTTTGTACATTATTAGTCTTTCTCATAAGATTTCTCTCCCACTTTTTTTATTTTTTATATTTGAGATAAGAATATTGACTTTTGTCAGAGGCTCCCCGGCCACAAGCCAACGCCATTCCGATGGTTCTCTTCTTGTTTTGTTAGTAGCCTAACTTGAACATGTAAAATTACTTTGAAAGATAACGAGTAATTTTACATGTTATACTCTTATTTTATTGGACTGATGTGATAATATTAACCAATTTTTAGATTAGCAATTATTAAAATAAAATAAAATAAAAAATCAAGAACTGAGTTCTAGTCGAATAGGGGTGTAATTTGGAACATTACTCTTGTGTGTGTTTTATGTCGCCCATTTTAATATTTTGTTATGAATTTGGACTGAAATTAATTTTTCATTAGTTTTATTTTCATTCTCATTCTCTCTCCCACTCTAGAAGATGTTGTACCTGTAAAATCCCCTGCTCCCCACGATCATGGTGTAAATTAGTGTACATATGTTGTTCCTCCATATATATATTTAAAGTTTTTCTTTCTTACTAAAGATAGTTGGGTTTTTCCTATTTAATTAAGGATTTGGTTTTCTTTTTTCTTTGGCTCTGCGACTCAGCCGTTTCTTTCTTCTCCCCCTCTGCTTCTATTTCTTTCTCTAATCTCTCTTGAATTCTCATGTTTGTCCGAAATAGAAAGAATACACGAAGTGGCCATGGCTCGGAGAATAGATACGGCAATGAAACATAGACAACATAAACGGCGACGTGGCAGATTTACAAGTTTGGAGGACCTTTGCAGATATCATCTTCAAGATCCTTTCAAGACAATCTGTAAAACAACTTCTCCGTTGCCGCTGTCTCTCCAAATCCCTTTGCAGCATGACCGACTGCCCATCTCCTGCTTGCATACAAGCAGGGATAAAGGTTTCCTACTAGCTGGGTTGCACCTTAGCTATAAAAATGACATGAGTTTTTAGCGTGCGAGAAATATATATTTTTTTAGTAGCACGTAAAAAAGTACATATAAAACAAACGGAATAGTAAAATAGACATCGAGTTTTATGTGGTTTGGTCTATGAGGGTCCCTATTTATAGGGAGGTGAAGAAAATACAAATATGTTTAATTGTATTCAAATATGATTTGATTTGATTAGATACAGAAAATCAAATCCTATGTTATAAAATCAAATCTTATAATATATTCTAATAACCATGTTAAATCATGATTTAATTGTATTCAAATATGATTTGATTTAATTACAATCAATGTCAAAAATCCAATCCTATAATATAAAATCAAATCTCGAAATATATTCTAACAAGAAGTTAAATCATTATTTGTCCAAAAAGCTTATGCTTATTGGCAAAATGAATTTAATTATTTAATTTATATTCTAACACTTCCTCAAGTGTGGGCTCAAAGTGTCGTTTTAGAGTTATCATATTTTAGAAGTTTGTAATGTCAACTATTTCGTTCAAATTCAATTTTAAATCCTAAATCCTAATGGAAGAAGTGAAATTTTCAAAATATTCATGTTCAAATTCAATGTATTTTTGTAATTTTATAGGTATTTTGGGGATTTCATTAAACAACAGTTTGATTTAACACTGAATTTGGATGGGAGAGTTGACGTTACAAATTTCTGAAAAATAATAACAGAAATTAATACTTTTTAAAATTTATGGGTATGCAAAAATAATAAAATAATCATGGGTGAAAAGTGAAGTTTAGTAGATATTTGAAATTGCATTAGATTGTGCCAAAAGTGATACCTTTTCAATTATTGGGGCACAAAAAATGAAAAGAAGGAATTGGAACAAGTAAGATCAATCAATTGGTTGAAGATGCAAAAATTATTTTGAATAAAACATTATCGCTAACTTCATTGCTATAATTCCCCATCTTTCTCATGGAAGGTAAGAAAAGTTTACAAAAGTGTAAATTTTTACGCCATCACGTGGCTTATTAAGTCACGATTAAAGCTCACTCTGACTGCATTTTTCGCACACTTACCTCATTCCCCCTCTTTTCCCATTTGTAGTGGGAATGATCTACCTCCTGTTGGTTTTGTTTTTATTGTTTCTCTGTTTTGGTTGTATCCCTTACACCAAAAAAAAGAAGAAAGAAAAAAGTGGAGAGTTAATCAAGTCACACATTATTGCTAAGGAAGTTTTGCATCAAATTGGTGATGAATTAGTCTACTTTCTTCCTCCTTATCCGCCACGTTTGTTTCGATATAAATCTATATTATAATTTATTATTATTATTTTTTAAAGATTTGATTATGCTGTTGTTTAGAATTGTGTTTGAAAAATATATCTTTTAATTTTTAATTTTTGTTAAAAGTGTGTTTTGAACATTTTTAGAATAAAAAAAAATCAAACAAGTACTTTTGAAATTTTATACCAAATAGGTCAGCTTTTGTTTTGTACAACTTTTTAAGTACTAAAATTATTTTTTAGGCTCTCTAAACCAGTCTCAAACAAACCCGTAGACCTCATTTGGTTCGCGAAATATTTAGTCCATTAAAAAATAATTAGCTACATTGGGAATAGAAGAATGTGAAATGTACTAGCTATTTATATTCATTTGTTTGATTATAACGTTAAAATAGAACACTAATTATGTATCCCTTCATTTGATACAATGCAATATATAGGTTGGTGAAATGAATCATATTATGATTAAATTTCCTAAAATACCATTATAATATAAATACAATTTATATTGTTAAAGAACTTTCTTTCTTTATTGTTTGAAACATAAATAACTATAGTCTCTAAGAGGTAGCTAAATTGGTTGGAACCACACCTAATGATTTGAACACGAAACATCTGTCCGGCAAATAAGCCAAAAAAAAAAAAAAAACTAAAAAAAAAAAAAGGAGAAGTAAAACATACTCAACTCTCGATGTAATTTAGAGTATTAATAAATCTCACATTATCTAAATAATCTACACCTCTCGGGCAACAAAGTAAGGTAACCCCCATGGATATAAATAATTAAATATCTTAAAGCATAGACCTGTTAGTGCTCTTCAACCAGAGAGAAAGGGAACCCATATATCCAAGTCCACAATCTACAAGCTACCTCACATTACATCACCTCTCTCTCTCTCTCTCCAAAAATGCCAAAGATAGCCATTCCCGGCCACCTCCTCCTCCTCCTTCTCCTCCTCCCTTTCTTCTACACCAACAATGTCCAAGCCACCACTTCACCGGCAGACATCTCAGCCCTCAAGGCCTTCAAAGCCTCAATCAAACCTTCCTCTATACTACCCTGGTCGTGCTTAGCCTCCTGGAACTTCAATACCGACCCATGTGCCTTCCCTCGCCGCACCCACTTCACCTGCGGCCTCACCTGCTCCGCCGACTCGACCAGGATCACCCAACTCGTTCTCGACCCGGCTGGCTACTCCGGCACGCTCACGCCGCTTATATCCCGGCTCTCCCTGCTCACCACCCTCGACCTCTCTGATAACTCCTTCTATGGCGCTATTCCTCCTTCCATTTCTTCTCTCTCCAACCTCCAGACCCTTACTCTCCGATCCAACTCGTTCTCCGGCTCAATCCCTGCCTCCATTACCGCCCTCAAATCCCTCGAATCCCTCGACATTTCTCACAATTCTTTAACTGGGTTGCTTCCAAACTCAATAAACTCGCTCTCCAATTTGAGACGACTCGATCTGAGTTACAACAAACTCACTGGATCGCTCACTAAACTCCCTCCAAACTTGCTAGAACTCGCTCTAAAGCACAATTCTTTATCTGGGTCGCTCTCAAAATCGTCGTTTGATGGATTGTCTCAGCTGGAAGTGGTGGAGCTCAGTGAAAACGCCTTCACGGGGACGCTTCAAGGCTGGTTCTTTCTCATACCGTCACTTCAGCAGGTTGACTTGGCCAATAACAGCTTGACGCGTATCGAGGTTTGGAAGCCCGCCGACGGTGGCAGCAACCTGGTGGCCATTGAATTGGGATTCAACAGAATCGAAGGGTACTTGCCTGTCAATTTCGCTTACCATCCCCGGTTATCGTCCCTATCACTTCGTTACAACCGGCTACGTGGGACGATCCCAATGGAATACAGCAAGACTAAATTCCTGAAGAGGTTGTTCTTGGACGGTAATTTCCTGATCGGGAAGCCGCCGGCGGGGTTATTCACCGGTGGCACGTCAGTTTCCGGTAGCTTGGGTGACAATTGCCTACAGGGGTGTCCAGCATCCTCACAGCTGTGTGCGCCCTCCCAGAAACCCGTTGCGATTTGCAAGCAAGCCTATGGTGGGAAAGGAAAACCAAGGTCGTAATGTGTCAGATTGTCTGGCAGACATTTCTATTTTTTACGCCGTAGAATGAATAAGAAAATGTATAATGCTTTACATCGAAGCAATTTCAAATGCTCAACATAGAAGCAAGTTGTAGTAAAAATTTGTATAAAGTGAGCAAGATGAAAGGCACATCAATATATTATTAATAATGTCATATGGATGCTAGTGTATAGTTTTTTATTTTTATTTTCTATTTTTGGATCCTTGTCCATTCATGAATGTGTTTCAAAGATTCAGATGTCTTGGAATTTTTCCAAGAGATTGCAGGTTTTGAGGTGTTGAAGCGTGTTTTCGGGCAGCTTACGATGCAGAATTGACCTACTCGAGCACTCTAAAATTCATACTCTTATTTCATTTTTTGTTCGAATTCTTTTAAAATTTTAAATTTTAGATGAGTTTAAGAAACTTATATCATTACTCGTAGCCGTAATAAAAACGGGTTTGGAATCTTCCGTTACAGTTGAACTTGAGCAAAAACAAACATAACTGAGAGTCTGTCAGACAGACAGAAATGGCATCTTTCTGCTTGTTTGGGGATAGCTCCATGCTCCACAGCATTTCTGTCTAGAGAGAGCCTAAAAGTGATTTTGCTTTTTTTATTTTATTTGTATAAATCAAAGTCGTTAATGCAGTTGTTTTTGACATAAGTCGTTTGTAGTTTGGTGTGTGTGCAGTGTCGGTGGAACGATTATATGTGACATGCTTCATGTCTTATTGTTCGAGGAGTGTTTGGTTGGGTTGGGTAACTTGGGTCGATTCAACTGTTCAACCAATTGTGGTGGTGCATAATGCATACCTGTCCAATCATGAAACAAAGCTGGTTCTTCTAGCTTTTGCTACCAAATTCTTTGACTTTAGATAATATTGGCAGAATTAGAATCTTTACATTTTGGGTAATTATAAGTATCAAACCTTCCATGAATCAACCCTTATACTATATTAATCATTCACATTTATAACCTCTTTCTAATCTAAAACTCAGTCTTTTTACAATCATGTAATTTTGTATGCTTAACAATCATTAGCCTGGCCATTTATGATTAGAACTAATATCTCATCTTCAAACATTTTTGTGGTTGTTGAATGAGGCCTTTTAACCATTTTTTTCTTCTGAAAACTAATAAATGTTCAGTGAAGAAACTAAAGTCTTTTATGGCATTCGAAATCGCACCCCACAATGCATGTTCTTAGAGCGACATTGTTGCATCTTAACAATAGTAACATATGCACAAAAGTTGTTTAGAAGGAGAGTTAAAAATTGGTTTTGAGCTTCACATGGGATATTGGTTGGGAAAAGCTTAAACGACCTCCACTTTGTTTAAACGACAAAACATGCTTTAATAAATTAAAGGGTTAAATACCTCATTAATCCCTAGGGTTTCAAAACTTTATTTTTTCTTCCTTAGGATTTGAAAAGTGACCAAATTAGTTTTTGTGGTTTTGAAAAGTAACCAAATTAGTTATTATGTCAGTTGACTATTAGTTGACTTAATGGATTAACATGTGGACCAATTAGAAGTTGACACGTGGCTATCAAATTAAATTTTTTATTTTTTTTAAAAAAAATTTCAAAAAAGAAAAAAAAAAAAAGAGAACAAAATTTGGGGTGGCTTGGCACCTTGAGCCACCCCCATCCGACTCTTGCAGTGATTTCATTTGTTATACTCACTATATATATAATCAGAGTTGAGCCAAAGAAGACGAAACACAGAAAGAAATCAATCAATCTTGCAAGGATGTCTGAGTTGACAGATTCCCCAATGAAATATGATTTTAGTCCTTACGCTCGCAATCGTAGGGAGAAAAAATCCTTCACTTTCCTCCTCCCACTTGAAATGTACTGCGTAGACGCTCGTGACTTTTGAGGAGAGAAATTCCCCTGCATCTATCATGATCCTTCTACCACATGAGATCTTAGGCGTCGACGCTACCATGGAGCGAGAGAATGGCCTATGGCCACCCAAAATTTTTTTCTCTTTTTTTTTTTTAAAAAAAAATTAATAAAAAAAAATTAATTAAATAATCACGTGTCAACTTCTAATTGGTCAACGTGCTAATCCGTTAAGTCAACTGACAAAAGGACTGATTTGGTCACTTTTCAAAACTACAAGGATTAATTTGGTTACTTTCCAAACCCTAAGGGAGAAAAAATAAAGTTCTGAAACCCTAAGGACTAATGAGGTATTTAACCCTAAATTAAATTAGAGAAAATTTTTCCAACCCATTTACACAGCATACACTCGGTGTACAATAGTAGTTAGAAAGGGTTGGTCCATGATGTAGACCTACATTTATGCAAGCAACTTGCCAAATCAAATTGTGCCTACTCCTTGAGGAAGTTGACAAACTGGGTCCCTGGATTTCACTTATACATCAAGATTCATAATTACCAACATTTGCAAAAGTAAATTTGTGCATAGCTTTACAAGGTTCCCCACCTGCAACCAGCACATTTTTCTTTATGGGTGGTGGGGTCTTCTTTTTCTTTTCTCATCTTTTTTTTACCTTTATTTATTTATACAATATCTTTATCTATTTAAATTTTTAAGATAATTGATGATTTAACATGATATCAGATTAAAAATCTTGTGCTTGAATCTTCTTTTCATCATTCACCTTATATTTCAATTTAATACTTTATGTGTTGAGTTTCTCTTTTGTTTCTAACATTTATCTTCTAATTCAATAAATATTTTGCGTGTCAACCTATTAGTATTAGTTGCTTTGAATCTTACTGATGCCCTAATGAAGTTGGATTATGATATGACTCAATCAGACTTTAAGGAACGCATACGATTCTCACCATCTTAATCTCTCATGTGTGGCTCCAAGTGGACATATGCTACTATGACCACACACAGGTGGAGNCTTTTTCTTTTCTCATCTTTTTTTTACCTTTATTTATTTATACAATATCTTTATCCATTTAAATTTTTAAGATAATTGATGATTTAACATGATATCAGATTAAAAATCTTGTGCTTGAATCTTCTTTTCATCATTCACCTTATATTTCAATTTAATACTTTATGTGTTGAGTTTCTCTTTTGTTTCCAACATTTATCGTCTAATTCAATAAATATTTTACGTGTCAACCTATTAGTATTAGTTGCTTTGAATCTTACTGATGCCCTAATGAAGTTGGATTATGATATGGCTCAATCAGACTTTAAGGAGCGCATGCAATTCTCACTATCTTAATCTCTCATGTATGGCTCCAAGTGGACATATGCTACTATGACCACACACAGATGGAGTGTGTACAGTTAACCTCGCCCGGTTGCCTTTTTTGAATAGAAAAAATGCGTACAAGATAAGTAAGGAGAGTTGATCTCTTTCTCCCAGCTGTGTGACAACAAAACTCAAGGACCCCATATGGCCCTCCATGAGTGATTGTCAACCTCTCATTCTCATTAGATAGTGGTCGACCAGAAGGTAGAAATAAGTATTCTGATAGATGCTTCTTAGCCCGCTATAATTTGGGTCGAAACATCGGAGTGTTTCTTGCCGACACTTTCATTTAATTATTTATACTGATTTTATTTTTTCAGGTTCTCTCAACTGAATTACTGACGTGCGGTCAACTGTACTAATATTATAGAGCCAAACTTGAAATATTCAAGCTTGTTTCACTAAATCATTAAGTTTAATCTATTTAATTAATAAACACATCTTAACGATTTGACCTTGAACTATTCATAAGTTATTAATTTGTTTTACTGTTGTGTCAATCAGTGATTACCAATGACATTACAAGTAAGCGGATAAACATTAGATGAAAAAAAATGGAATCCTTTTGATTCAATTATGTTAAATTACAAATTATTCTAAAAATTTAAATTAATATGAAATAGTAAATGTAATCATTTAATTAATACTTTAACACTATTTCTCATATATGGGTTTAAAGTTTAAACTATCCCTCAACAAATAAGTAATATATTTTTGTAAATATATATATTTTTTTACTTAGAACAAGTTGGCAAAATCGAGTAATGTTACAAGTTTTTCTTGTGTCATTTTTGTGTTCCTTTAAAAATGATGTGACGTTTAAAATTACAATTGAACTTCTAGAATTACTCAGCAAAGTCTTCTACAAAGGTCGTAAAAATCTCAAATTTTGAAAAAGACAAAAAAGAATAGAGAGAATCACAATTAGGGAATACCTTGACGCTTTACTTATTTTGGTATTATTAAAATGATTAGTTTCACTAAGATTAAGAAACAACTGTTAATTTTCTAATTATTTATTGTAAACAAAGGATTAGTCAATATATTCTCACCTAACACTTATTTTATGTTTAGAAGAGGGGGTTGTTAGGAGGCAAAGATTTCCAAATTAACACCACGGGTTGTTCAACCAATTCTTTATATGAGAAATAACAGTTGGCAAGATGCTTTTTCTTAACATTCCCCAATAATTCAATCCTCTGTACATGAGCGCCCACATTGTTAATGCCTATTATCAAATTGGGTCAGAAGAAATTTTTCTAATTCAGTTTGTTAAGCTGATATTTGTTATTAAAGCGTCTGATTCTTTCGTGTATTTTTAATAGGATTAACAAATCTCAATTCAATAGACAAGTTGGTCATTATTTTTAAAAATACATGTAAAAGTCATATGCTTTTAATAGATTGTGTTGAAGAAAACCCCAGTTAAATTCATCTAATCCTCTCTTTTTTTGGTCTCTTTAGTCATGCAAAAAGATTTTGATAACACTGTCTATTCTCTATTGATCATTTCATAAAAAGATAACATATTGCTCTAACAAAACAATATCATATATAGATACAATGAAAAATTTCTTCCATCCAAAGTTGATCTATGCTTTGTTTAACTCTTTGAATGTCACCGTCTCGATCAGTTTTCATATATGCAGCATATTCTAGCAAATCACGTCTCTTTGCCGCTGTCTGGTCCATCGCAACTTTCTCAACTAGAAAGTGATTTCCTCTTTTCTATATCCGCTATAAGTGCATTTTCAAACGCAACCTCCTCCTTCTATTAATTTAATAGATAGTATTGAATAAAAACACATTTCTTCTTTTCTTCCGTCTCTTTAGTCATGCAAAAGTTACGTACATCGGTACAATAATGTTTAATGGATTTTAAAAAAAGACATGCTATGTTAAGAAGATGTTTATATATATATATATATATATATAAGGTGATAAGCACCAACTAGTTGGTGGACATAATTAATTAAGCACCGAATTAGTGATTAATAAGTTGGTGAGTGGCTGGGGCTTAGTTGAAAAAGATATTCCGAGGGATAACATGCACATGCTTTGTCAACTTACGTACAACAATATCTGTTAGTTTCATATACCTTCAAAATAGTAGATTCCGCCAGATTATAAAAAAACAAATAAAAAAAGCACTTGGCACCGTACGTGTGGAAACTGAACATACATACATATGTTACTGTGTATGTTGAATTAATGGTCGTGCCATTAAAAATGGCATGTGGGGTTTGGCATTTACACCCGAAATGAATAAATAATGCGAAATGTGGACATAGTTTAATTTGAAATACATTGAATGTCATCTATCTATGACAATATATGTCGTGAGTGAACAGTGCACTCACGCCAGTTTAAAAAATAATATTTTACTATTTATTTATTTTTTTAATAATATTATATTATTTTTTTTAACCGGTTTGAGTGCATTGTTTACTCACACTGGTTGTGGCAATATCATTACTATATATATATTTAATATATATATATATAATGAAAAACTATCTAAAAGTTTTTGCCTCAGGGAGGTTTAGTCCTTTAAATAAGCCAAATACATTGGGTCATAATATAAGAAAAGTAAATTACATTAGAAAATTTAACAGTAGAACAGTAAATTGCAGTAGGAATATATATATATATATATATAATTTAAGTTACAATATTATAAGAAAATGGACAGTTTTGAGTTGTACAAAATTCCTCTAATGCACCCAAGAATAAATAAAATAAAAATCTTGTTTGAAGTGGTGCTGTTTTTTTTTTTTTAAAGCTAACCCTTACGTAAAGTCTTGAAAAAAAAGAAAAAGACAGCAATTTTTTTCCAAACCAATCTAGAGAAAATATCTTCAAACCCATTTAAAATAGTATAAAATATTTATAAATATTTAAAACATTAGTCTTAAGTTAGTAAATTGTTATTAATGACCTTAAGAATTTAATTTACATTTAAAATGTTTATAGACACTTGACACTATTTTAAATGGGTTGAACGATATTTCCTGAAATTTCTGTCCAAAAAAGAAATCCTTCCAAGTTTTTTGTTGACACCACAATCTGCATTTCAAGTGTTTCTCATGTTTCATACCCAAGAAGTAGCTCAATCGGTTAGGGATCACGTCTCATCAATTAGATGTCACTTGTTCAAATAAAAAAAAAAAAAGTTTCCCTTGATTGCAGCTTTAAAAACGGCACGTTTATTGCTTTTAGTTAAACGGTGCGCATTGGGCAAAAAATGAAAGAGTCGTCTTCTTTCTCTCCTCTCCTTAGGGGTGAAATAGCGGTTGCGGTTAGCGGTTAGTGGCTAAAACCGCTAACCGCCTAGGCAGTTAATAAAATCTACAAACCGCATCCGCTAACCGCTAGCAGTTAATCGCCTGGTTAGCAGTTAACCGGATGCGGTTAACCGCTTTTTCTACTAACCGCTTTTTATTGGGTTTTTTTTTTTTTGGCCAGTTTTTGACTCACTTTAAACCCTTGTTTTGCTCACTTTAAACATTTTTTTTCCTCTATCATGGCCATTTTAGCATTAAAAATTGTTGATTTAAAGTGAGCATTATATGTTAGACCATTATACCAAAATTTTGTTATTCACCTTCTACAACATATAACATATGAATAAAATTACAATAAAATTATTGTTTTGGGTTAGGAAGAAATGAATATATAGAAGTGCAAAACTACGTCGTTTTGCACTTCTATATTATATAAATAATAAAAATAAGATGGGGGGAATCGAAATCGGAACTCCTAAGTAAAATAGGTGCACAATAACCACTAGGCTACAATAACTTATTGTTATTTATTATATGAAATATATATAATATAAATATATATTCTATTTTTAAAAAGACGGTTAGCGGTTAACAGTTAGCGGTTATGCGGTTTTTCAAAATTCACTAACCGTTAAGGCAGTTAGCGGTTTTTACTAACCGCTTTCAAAGCGGTTAGCGGTTAATGCGGATAGCGGTTAGCAGTTAGTGCGATTAGCGGATGCGGTTAGGCGGTTTTAAATTTCACCCCTACCTCTCCTTCTTCTACTTTTGGTTGACCTAATCCCTAATCTGAAAAGCTGAAAAAACAGAAACGGTGACGGGAGGAAAAATTAAACGACCGCGCTCTCTCTAAAATCCTAGCAAACCAAAAACCAGTCCCTCTCGTCAACCCCTCCAGGTATCTCTCTCTCTCTCTCTCGTCTTTTTCTCTTCTGAAAAAACCCCTATATAGAACGATAATACTCTGTGTGTATTGAACGTGAATTAGCAGAGAATGATCTCTCGCTGTATGTAGAACGTTAATCCTCTATATAGATAGAACGTTAATCCTCTGCGGTGCCGACATATTTATAGAACGTGAATTTGCAGAGAACACACGGCACTCTTCAGAGCTGCTCTATGTCGCTCTAGTTACAGTATAGGCGAGGACCGGGTCGGTGTTATCTCTTCCAGAGCTTCTCGAAAGAGCTCATCAATGGGGAAACTAAAAATTCCAATCTAGATTTTGTAGCATGACGCATGGATATTGTTATCCTGAGCTACATTGGTTCTCTTTTGAAGCAATTGGTTTTTGAATCAAGAACCGTCCGTAAAGGTTCTTTACACCTAAAAGACCGCTATTCATATAGTGTTCTGCAGCTCTCATCTCAATCTGAAGGTAGAGTTAAGAGGCGAACCTTCTGTTTGATCAAATGCCTCACAGAGGAGTATGACGCTCCTGCTTGTTGCTTCTATGATCGAACTGGGCTGTTCCAGAATGGTCGATTTTTAGCAGTAAAATTATTTTAAAAGAATGAATAGATACTTGTAATGCATTCAATTGAGACTTTCAGAGATATGGTATAGAATTCCTCTATATTTGCGTATAGAAGTTAGTTGTCCAACGTATTTCACATTTGCGGGCTTTTATTGTCATAAAGTAATGGGTATAGTTTATTTGTCATAAAATGCTTATGAGTTATGACTAGGCCTAGGCTTCCTTTTCGTTGAAATTGGTCAGCAGAGTTTCTTTTTTAGTGTTATTACTTTGTATATTATTGTTCTTCATTTTTTTTTTTTTTGACAAGGCTTGATATTCATTGTTTGGCCTCAGAAAATCGAAATCTTCAGTGATGGGAAAGTCACGTTCGCTGTAAGGCTTTCACATTTGCACCCATTTATTTTTTATAATAATTTGCTTTTTTTTTTTTTTTAATAAATTTTTAAACTTTTGTTCTATAATTATGAAAATAAAGCAGACCGGAATCAATGTCCAAATCTGACCTTAAATTCGAGAAGAAGCGCCAGTTCTATGGCAGTAAGTTTGGATTCGTTAACTCTACAATGAGTTTCTTTTCCTACATATATATTGTTTTTTTGTTTATGTGTGTGTAAGAGAGATAGTTTGTTGCAATTGTTCAGTTTTTAATGTTTTCTATGAATAAATCAGTCCCATATAGTTAATTTTGCATAAAACCCATTTCACCATTGAGTAAAATGTTTTGGGTTTCTAATGCTGCTCTTGGAGATGTCAATCAAACGCTAGAAGCTAAGGAAATTGAAAGAACTTGGAAAAGGGGCAAAGGCAGTTTCTAGCATCGAAGATATGCTAGTACTTTTAGAACATGTATTTTACCATGATTGATGTTCTTCCATATTGCCTACTCTTGTTTACTATCTTTTCACTACATTCTTTGATCTTGTGGAGCTTTTTCTGGTCATTCTGTTTCTGTTTTAGGAGTATTCCTGCTGAAGTTCTTCAATAAATTGTTACTTTCTAAATTTTTAATAATTGGTAGGTACATGTTACCATAGGGATTGGTTAACAGTAGATTTTTCATTCTTGCTTCAAATGTCTACTCTTGTTAATCACAATCATCAAAATATTTATGATAAAAAATTGCCAATATTTATTTATCAAAAAAAAAAATAAAAATTGTCCATATTTAATTCCTTCCTTTTTTTTTTCTTCATTCTTTTCATTCTTTCCATATTTATTTATTTGACCTTTTTATTTTTGTGAAATTATGCAGAGGTTAGAGAGACTGTTGCTGCCTTGAGTGCCCAGAAGGCTATTGGTAAGGTAAGATTCTTAAATTATCTTTGTACTATAGCCTCTATTTGTTCAATGTAATTTTGATATATGGATTTGCATTGAATCAAGATTCTGTCCTTGATGGAGGAACTTCACCATATTGGTATAACATGTACTGAAAGTTTCAAGGAAGAAAGTTATTTTATGATGCTGTAACTTTTTGTCACATTGTAAATAGTGTCTTCATGCGCATTTTGTTTGCCTATGTTTCTTTGAGATGCTTTAACATTGGTGAATTTTGCACTTTGCTACAAGCATAGCACTTTTTGTGAAGACATAGCTCTTATCTTCTAGAATTGAGGCATTGCCCTCTAAACAGAAGTTGCAACTAAAAGTGAGAAAATATTGGAGTCAATAAGATTTAGAAGTATCCAAACACAAAATTAGGCTGGAAGGTGAGGTCATGGGTCAAGACCCCTGAGGTGCATGTCTAACTTAGAAAAAAAAGAAGTCAAAAGTGTTAGATTTTGACAGTGGTTTAATGTGAAGCGGATTGGCATAAAGTTTTGGCATACATGAAATAGATTATATGTATGCATTGATGTATTTTTTCCAAAATGCGAGGATATAGTAAGCAAATTTCAATCAAGTTTCAAGTGTTACGTGGATTATGTTTATAGCTGTATTATTAAGAAGTTATATAAATACTTTTGGAGGACAAGCTGTATTTGAGAAAAAATTTAACTGGAACTTCAGTATATGATAAATGGATAATATGCAACTTCTTAGGAGACATCTGAATAAAAAAGGTCACATGGTGGTCCATAAGTTTTATAAAGCTTTGAAAACCATGGTGTTTCTTTCTTTTGGAAATCCCTCAGACATGTTGTTTTCCAAAAGTTCCAGAGTAATTTGTAGAATGGTGTATTAAAGTTGTTTACTTTTATTCGAATTTGAGGTGTTCGTATGTTTAGTTCAAACTTTTTTAAACTAATATGTTGTGGCAAGAGTTATGCATGACACATTTGAATTATATTGATACTCTTAATCATGTTAAGTATCCAATTTATGTTCCATCAGAAGAAGAAACATCGAAGCGGACAGAAGAAATTGAAAGTATATGATCTCTCTGCCCTCTCTGAGTTCCTTCCTGAGTTCAAGACTCCGCAGCAACCAACTCCTGCAGTTGAGTTCAACCTGAATTGTAAATCTAGGCAAAAGTTAATGTGAGCATTTCAGTTCATCGATTTACATACAGTTGCACACATTAGTTTTTCTCCGTATTATGTTATTCAAATCTCTTATGTAGTAATGGTTCCTTGTCATCAGCTTGAAGGAAGGTAAACAGTTGAGTGCAGTTCTTAACCATCCTGCTTTCCAGTCGGATCCTCTGGCTGCCATTTATCAACACCTGCAGAGCACACAACCGGTTACAGATGAGAAACCAAAGAAAAAGAAAAACAAGAATGGAGGGAAGAAGAGAAAAGAGAAGAAGTCTAAGGCTTCAGATGGGCCTCAATCTATGGTTATGTGATTTAAAAGATAAGCCTTACCATTCTGCTTCTTTGAGCCATATTTGTTCATATCAAATTTTAAAAGATTAGAATGCTCACAATTTGGAATGTGAAGTACGCTCGCCTTTCTGTAGAGATACTATTAATCTGAAGAGTGTAATTTTTCTTTTCCTTTTTCTGTCAAGAATATATTTGAGAAGGAAATATACTCTGGTTTTTGAAGCCTTTTCTATATTCTTATTTCATTTCTTCCAAAGCCCCAAGCTGGAGGTTCCCCCCCCCCCACACCCCCACCCCCCTCCCCTCTTTCATGGTCATTGACTCTTGTTTCCAGACATAGATTTTTTTGGTCATTCATTGAATGCAGAGATGGAGAATATGGAGCTTTATAATCAATCAGAACATTCTGAATTCGATACATACAAGTAAGCTGAAAGTAAAGTCGATTTGCTTTGAATTTTAAGGAGGAGAAAAGAAGAAACATCCTCTTTTATATGCCTTGAGTTTTGTTTTCTTCATATGTTATTCTATATACTAATTTTTGTATATGGTCAGGAGAAACCAACTCTCCACTGAGGCTTCCTTTATGAGGGTTTCCAAAAAATTGTGCTCTCGTTCCACTCATCGAATTCCATTCCACCGAGTATTTTGTAAGAGACATTGAGAAAAGAGCATGATCATTCAGCCTTACTAGAGAAGTTGCTGGATAGCCATTCAAGACCTTCGTGTAGCCCTTGGCCGGTGATGGCAGAAGTACTCTGGATATACCTGCACAAGTGCAAAGAGATAATAAATTAAGCCCACTAATCCAATTACATGCATTGAGGGGAATCCCATCTTAGTAAAAAAAAAAAGAAAAAAAAAAAGAGCCATTTAGCTCATGATTTGGAGTGCAATTGGCCTCAAAATTTTGCATGTCTGACGTTTGTTTTTAAACAAAATCGCAGAAAGTGTTCTGTTTGAGAGTCGATTTGAAAAATTGTGGTTTGTAAATGTACTTCACAGAAAGGAGGCCTGAAGGGGAAGAAAACAAAGAATCTAGTACCGATCATTGAATTACATGACTACTTCTAAACACAAATCATTTCTTTTCTCTTTGATGTTTTCAATGAAAGCCAATGCTTACCAACGTCGCTGATGGAGTGTGTGTAGGCCAAGTTTGTCGGCAACCTCAGCAACACCCAGAGAATTTGGAAGGTCCTGCTTATTAGCAAAGACAAGAAGAATGGCATTCCGTAGTTCAAACTGCAAAAAGTGATAAAAGTTTGTTAAATTACCTGTTATTTCAAAAGCCTAAGCTGATAGATCCGACACATGAAATATTTAATTGAAAACATAGATAAATTATGTAGTCAACGTTCGAATTTAGGACTTTGACTTTGATACCATATTAAGTCACAATTAACTCAAAAGTTTAAACTGATAAAAAAATTGTAACCTCGCCAAGAATACGATGAAGCTCATTACGGGCTTCTGAAACTCTCTTTGTGTCATTGCTGTCCACAACAAAGATTAGTCCTTGAATATTTTGAAAGTAATGTCTCCACAAAGCTCGAATCTGCAGTTTAGTAATAATGTTTGAAGCATTTACACCCATTGTTAAATTTCATGAAACATAATGAAAAAACCATTATTGTTTTCATGAGTAGTGATGAATTTGACATATATATACCTATACATCAAATAGAAAGACATCAAGTTGGTACCTTATCTTGTCCTCCCAAATCCCAGATGGTGAAGCTAATGTTTTTGTATCCTACGGACTCCACATTAAAACCTGGTCCATGACAAATGCAGCCAATAGATCATCACCTGTGAAATGAATGGCGGTACTCTTCATTGTGTAGCAGTTTGGAAGATGGTTCCATCTCCATATATATTGTGGTATATCTACAGAGACAGAAATGATTGTAGTTTTGAACACCGTAAGAGGACGGCGGCCATTGGTTGTTTGCATAATTTTCTAGATTTCTTTTCATTTTCTAATTAGGTGTTTCTTTTGTATGCTTTATGTGTACTTGAATTCCGCATTTACGTCAAATAGCGAAGGAAGAAATGCATAAAGAAGTAAATTCTACCAGAACTTTCAAATATCTCAGGCTTAAGCATCAGAAAGA
Source organism: Carpinus fangiana (assembly GCA_006937295.1). Taxonomy (NCBI): domain Eukaryota; kingdom Viridiplantae; phylum Streptophyta; class Magnoliopsida; order Fagales; family Betulaceae; genus Carpinus; species Carpinus fangiana. Next base: position 2,117,292 of record CM017322.1, read on the forward strand.
GCCATGAGAGAGAGCTTCATTAAGGAACCATAGGCTTCATAATTATTAAGGCAAAGAGTTTTTAAGGTAGTTACCAACTGTTGGTGTGGTGGAGACAAGTTCTCCCAGTTTTAACTTGTACAAGATAGTTGTCTTGCCGGAAGCATCAAGACCCACCATCAGAATCCTCATTTCACATTTCTGAAGAAACCTCTTTGCCAGTCGAGAAATGGTAGCACCCATGCCACAATATGAAACAGAAGGGATGAAGAAGGATATTTAAGAAAGAAAATGGACAGTTTCAGCTATATGAGGAGAGAAGTAATGAAACACAGAAACAGGACACATATTTAAGGAGAAACATAAACAGGGCAAATGGGGATGCTGATGGGTGGGAAAAGGTAGAGGAGAATAAATTCTGACTCCAAGACAGTAAAAGTTATTCGACTTCCAATGGTAGATGGCCAAAAATCTGTCGGTTACCCTGAAGTTAAAGGTTACATATTTGACATTTTGAAAGGCCATGCAGGATCTTTGTGCCTAACAAAGCTAAAACAAAAGCTTCTTTCTCAAAAAGCACTCGGAGTGATGCTCTGACAGAAGCTGAATGCTTACCAGATGAGTCCTACTTCTCAAGATATCTTTCTGGAATCCAATCTGTTTAAATAATCATAGCTTATAATAATAATAAAGTTGTTTTATTCTCCTTACTGATCATACCCTTTTCTCAACCCTGTACAGAAAGTTAGAACCAAACATTCCCAGTATTACTAAGTAATCTATAACTTGGTGACTAAACCATTTGAAGCTGTTCCTCTTTTTTCTTTTTTTCCTCTTCTACTTTTCTTCCTTCTCCATTATTAATACTAGCTTAGAGCTTGCGCTATGTGCCGGTTTTTTTTTTTTTTTTAATTATATATATAATGAAGTCAAAAAGTCTTTAAAACATTATCAACAACAAATTTTATTTTCTTCTCTTAATTAACAAATTAGCTACCAAAAAATGTTCATAAGATCATTTTAAACCGTAGTTTTACTTGATAGTATAAACCCACATATACAATAAATTTAAAAATTCATAAATTTTAGTTCGTATAAATATTTGTTCCCATATATGTAGTTTAAAATGAAATATAAAGGACAAAAATTCAAAATAAAAACTAGAATAATCAATTATAGAAAATGATTGATTAATCATTATATTCTAACAATAATACCACTTCTCCTTCACTATACAATCAATTATGGTAAACTTTTGTCTTTCAGGAGTTGAACTTTCTCCTCATAAACAATTTTTTTGAGCAATTTTACTATTACATTGACAAAAATAGAGAAGTGTTATAAAATATATGAGTATGTTGATATCTGATTATAGTTATGTTTACAAATTTTGTAAACAAAATAATGTTGGTAGTTTAATTTTTCTTTTAAAAAATACGAGATAAAAAGCAACGGTAGGAATATTGGAATACCCAAAAACAAAAATGAACAACAAAAGTCAATTCAATTTACAAAAGAAAATTTGTAACTTGTATCAAATAAAAATAAGTAAATTTGAATAAAAAATAATATATAAAAACAATTCAATGCATTACAAACAAAACCCCTATATTTTAATTGTATCACTAAAAGGCTATCTAAACATACATTTTCATACATTTGTATTAAAAAACATGGACACGTGTCGCAATTCTAAGTACTCTCTACGTCAAAACTCGGCTTTTATATATATATATATATATATAAAGAGAAAGCAAGAGAAGATTAAAATAAAAATAAAGAGAAAGATAATTTGTAAACCTTTTGTTTTCTTCATTAAGAAAATTCAATGCATTATAAATAAAACCCCTATGTTTTAATTGTCTCATTAAAATGCTATTTAAACATACATTTTCATACATTTGTATTAAAAAATATGGACACGTGTTACAATTCTAAGCACTCTCTACGTCAAAATTCAGCTTTTATTATATATATATGATGATAATACCATTTGTGAGCAATATTTCTCAAGATAATGCTATTCTGGTTTATTTTCCAAATTGATATCCTTTAATTTACACCACATAGATGCCATAGTGGCCAGAAGAACGAAAATGGGTAGGTTTAAAAAAAAAAAAGAGGTGAAAAAGCAACTATGTTCTCACTAACCATATGGATCATGCAATATTTGTAAATGTTTTATGTGGTGTTTAGAGTTGGAACAAGAAGACAATTACCAAAGTTTACAGGAATATAAATTTTCGCACTCATAATTTAACTAAATGAGCCTCTGTTCATATTTTTGGAAGCATTACTTCAACTTTTTTATACTTTTTCGTTGTTGGATCTTTCCCTTGATAGTGGAAAAGATCCTTAATCATTTTTTATGCAATTTATTTGACCCTTTTCTCATGTATTAATTAATTAATTATTATTTTTTTTAAAAAAAAAGAGTTGGGAATAGAAATCAAAATATTTTATATCTTATCAAATTCAAACATGATTAGAACACATTTGTTTTTGACATTCGACGTTTAATTGTTATATTCACAAGTGGGGATATGTGTCCCATTAATAATACTTACCTTCCAACAAGATGTTTACAAAGTGGATTAATTACATTAAGGGGTTTGATATCCTGTAGATCTCAAAATTAACAAAAAATAAAAAAATTATACGTTGTCTCAGACAGGCAGCCAATCAAAATTTGAAGACTATTGAAGCATCAAAGCTCGTTGTCAACAGTAACCATGATTACACCAATTGACAGAATTCATTAACGATGAACAATCCATGCAATTCAAATGATTTCTTACTAAGATTTGTAGTTGTCATTTAAGCTTTCCTTTTTCTTTTCTTTTCCTTTTTTTTTTATTTTTATTTTTTATAATTTAAATGCGCAAAAAAGGTTTTGTGACAAACATATTACATTCAGAGACGAAATCAACTCGGATGATTATAAGAAATATTTTCTACATATAGCATTATGTTAGGAAAAAAGAAAAAACCCCTCCAGTATAGCACTTAAAAACATGTGAAAGTAACACCAAAGAAAAGCCTTTATCTAGATTTTAAAACTTTCCATATCTTGGTACATTCTCAAGTCTTAATGCCATTGTTTGGAATTGAGATAACTATAATCACAAATGAACAAAAATGTAATCTAGTGGATATTTCAGAATTACAGACTTTACAAACATGAAGAGACCTACAATGTGATCAATCTTTTGAAGCAGACTGAAAGATAAACACTGCTGTCAATACGCCCACCAATCCTGTAACTGCCAAGGCTACTGTAGGCAGGGGACTTGCGAGCCCAAAATTCTGCAAAAATCAAAATATACAAGGATTTTATAAATAAATGTTTATGACTATGATATTGTTCTGTTTATAATTGGTTGTCGTGTGCTTCTACTTCTGTGTGGAGAAAGAGAGAGTCACAGAAGGGTGCAGTTTCTAGCCACCAATTGGTTCGCTTGACCAGCCAGCTCTCAACTACTAACACCATCGATTTGACCGAACACTGACTGACGGGTCAGTGCACACCCCTACTCCTGGACAAATGGGTTTGTTTGGTAGGTATGGTGTTTGTGTTGAAGGGCAAGATGGGTTTGACGATTGAGCTAAGGGTTTTTTTTTTGGGGGGGGGGGGTGGTGGGGGTGCTATGGCTGCAGTGGATTAGGGTGTACGTAGATGAGTTTGGTGGAGAGCAACTGTGAGAATACTGTGTTTTATATTGATGTTGCCAAGTTGGTTCAGCACCAATAATTTTTTTTGATAAGTAGGTTCAGCACCAATAATAGACTCGATGTTGCCGGTTATATTACTTCCGAAGGTGCACTGGCCCATCGAAATGTCAAAAACCAACGGATGTTGTTCAGTTTCTGGTCAGACGTGTCGATTGGTCGGTTATCTGTATTTTATGCCCGCCCCTGTCCAGGAGAAGACTCAGGAACCTCTTTTTCACTCTTTTCTTTGTGCATTGTCATGCATTAGATACACCATTCCTTTTTCTGAAAAAAAGGGTATATATGTACAAACGAACACTCTCCCCTTGTGGTATCAACTTTTGACTTTTAAAAAAAGGCCTCAAAATGATCAACAGGAAAGAATAAACTAACAATCATCCAAAAGGCATCTTAAGTTTAACAGGTACTAAAACAAAACAATAGCCAAGAGTTTCCATGATTTCCACACCAAATCCTCTGGCCTTGAAGGTTCCCAAGACTTGAGAAAACGGGACTACAGGATAGTTAGCTCAGACATATCTAGTGTCCAAGGCAATCCTCATTAAAATGATTTCAATCAGTGATGCCATACGCATCACTCTCTGAGGGATGGGTTACGCATGTATCTAAACATAAGAATGGAGAAGGGATGGGGAGATGAGAGGGGCAGGGGTGGGTTTGTTTGATCGAGGAGGCTTCACTCAGATGATTAAACCAAAATGATTTTCTCTCATTCTAAATTTGAACAAATAATTTACAGATGATGCTTTTGATAGAGGAAACGATCATCATTAGTGTCTCAATTAGTTATTTACACTTTAAAGCAATATTTTATGAGCTTCTGTAATAAACAAAACCATTGCACATTGAGTAAACTTTTGTAACATTTGATACACTGGGATTACTAAATGTAAAACATATAAAAAGTTTTACTCATTTTGATTTCTTAATGATTTTAATACTTTAGTATTTCTGTTAATTCTGCTTTGTATAAAACTGCAAGTTGTATCCCACCTCCTTAACACGACAACCAATGCTGATACTAAATTATGCATGAAATTAAAAGTAAGTAGCTTTTGCTTGGATCTACAAACCCAAAGCAAGTACCATACCTCCAGAAGTCCCTTGCCAGTCGCTATCTCAACAGTAATAGCCACTGCAAAGCCAACCATTGCAAGCCGGCCTAGCCATACATCCAAACTGTTGTCCTGGGTACCTTGCTCACATCTTATGGAAACTGTCATAGCTTTGTATGCAGTCCTCTTTTGACAATAAGTTCTTCGTATCACTACAAACGAAAGCAAGCATCAGCTCTCATCCGATTAAGTTGAAATGTCAGATAGTGATCCTTCAGTTGTCAAGAATATTATGGCAGATTTCAAACTAATTTACAAATAGTTCAAACTTTCTTTTCTTTTTGTATTTTCTCTTAACATTCATAAAGGGAAAATGACCAGGTTTAGATGGGTATTTTAATGACAGATATGCAGTCTGAACTTCTACAGCATGAAAAAGAAAAACCGCTAAACATCACCTCTGTAGAGGTCTTGTCAACCAAGTATTCAAGACCAAAGCTCATGAGCTCGAAAACAGGAGGATAAATGGTTTAATTGAATCAATGTGCGTGTTGCTAGCAAACATGTTTGTCATTTGCCAGGTAAGCAAAGAGATTGCAACATAATTATCACAACCGAAGTACCTTAGATATATGATAACAGAAATACAGTTGCATAAATATCTCAAACATGAGATTATCACCAGAATTATAAGAAATGTTGCTACTACAGTTGATTCTTAAAGAGAGAACAATTGAAATAAAATGACTTAGAAAATTGGTCATAATAAACAATTTAAGCCCAACGTCATGTTGTAAATAGAAACTAGACGAGGACTACTAATAGACCATAAAAAACACAGCTATTGTGAAATGGTTGTGAAAGTACTCAGGTAAATCACTAAGGAAGGTGATTTTGATCACTGAATATACGCTGGTGTACCATCACAGAAAAAAAAAAAAAAAAAACACCAGTATCAAAATCTAGCTAAGATGATAAATATTGATATCAAAATAAAAACATAGAAATATCGGGACATCTTTTATAAGTAAATCTAACCAAAAAAGGAAAAAAGAAAAAAAGGTAAGGACCCAGACCCAAGTATGCAAGAAGAATACACGAGAGAACCACCTTAGACAAAATAAGGAAGAAAAGGCAATCCTAAAGTGAAAAGGAGGCGGGTTCAGTCTTCCAAGAATGGTGCATAGGAAATAAGCTGGCAGGTGAATGAAACAGGGCTTGCAAATTAATGAAATGCTTTGAAATGGTCACCAATCAGTTGGTTGAATCGGTATCTTCTTATCGCATGGTCTATTTAGGTTCTAGAGTGTGTAATTTCTTTTTTACCACATTTGGTTACTGAACAAGGGGCTCTAATAGTGTTATGAAGATAAAGCCTAGTTAATTTCCTTCAGAAGTCACTTGATAATATCTGCTACTTGGTGATTTAACATGATAAGCTTTTAAGATAATTTGTGATTTAAAACGACAAGATTTTAGGATAATTGGTAATTTAACAAAATATCAAAGCAAAAGTCCCGAGGTTGATCTTTGTTCTTGCCATTCACTTCAATTAAATATTTCATGTGTTGGACTCACTTATTAAAGAAAAGTGTGAGCCAAAAAAGTGTTAGAACATTATTTAATTGACTAAATTGACAATTTTCTATTAGCTTAAGCAAGCTTTTGGAACAACCAGCGAATTACTGGTTAGTACACAATTTTGTAAATTTATGGAATCGTTGCAGTCATTCTGCCTTAAAGATAATAACTTTCAGCCCATATAAATTGCTTGTTTGTATAGCACTTTTTTTTTTTCCCATTTCAAAGCCCACTTGGTGTCCCACCAAGGTAAGCTTCAGTCTTCAGAGAAAGAAAGAGACTTAAGGGTGCTTGCTTATCCCCCATTTACAGTGTGATTTTTCACAATCAGTTAGTTTTGGGTTCGACAAATAGTACCACATTTCCTTTCAGAGACATATCATGAACACCTAGTGGAAACAAAATAAAAAAAATCAAATTAGCATCCTTACAGAGCGGAGAACCGGTGGTGAAGGATGACCCACGTACTGAAAACTTGGAAAGAGGAAGCCGAGGAGTTGCAACAGGGGCTTTGGCCATGGCTGAGCTAAGAGCATAAACATCTGCAACATAAATATATAAAATTCTCACTATCTGAAAGTATAAGGCAAAGGGGAATTCCAGAAACTCAGAGAGAGAGAGAGAGAGAGAGAGAGAGGGTTACCGCGGAAGGAGAGGGAGAGAGAGGCGGAGATTTGAGCAGAGGCCATTTGAGAGGAGCTGTTTGTGGCGCCACAAGAAACCCTCTCAGCTGCTATCACTTTTATGGGAAGTGAGCAGTTGAGCTTCGTGAAGATTGACCTTACATATTATTGGATTGGGGAATGTGACACGTCACCATACATATACAAGATGGGGCGTAGCATCGGTGTGAGCGACCAGGGTTGGCCGGACCCTCCCACAAATTCAAAATAAATAAATAATGATAATAAAATAAAGAAAGAAAATAACAACTGCTTCCACTCCCATTTCCACTCCTCTATCCTGCAATTTGGTACAAGTTTATAACTTCAGCACCTCTTCTTCTTCTTCTTCTTCTTCAATCTTTGGTGCCTGACCTTGAAACCCCTCGCTCAAATGGCCTCTTTCTCTGTTGGGATGCACATCTCCCCAACCCACCATTTCAAGACACGCTCACTTCTCTCTTCATCTCTTCCTAGCTATCTCCTTCAGGCCCAAGCTTCACTCCCTTGCTTTGGATCGTCTTTGTGTAGAACCAGGGGTACAAGGTTGCTGGGCAATGGGGTTCTTGCTAGAGCTGAAGAAAAGGCCAAGGGTTCAACATCTTCTTCTTCTTCGTTTCAGGAGCAGCAACCTCAACCAGATTCTGAGAAGCAACTAGAGGTTTATTCTTTCTCATCCTCACGTACCAAATTTCATTTCTTTTAGAGTTCCCATTTGGTGGTTTTGCTAGATTATGAATTTGGATGAGTGATTTTGATGAAGTTTGGTGAACTGAAGTTGATAGAATTGGGGAAAGTGATGGATTTTTGGTTAAAACCCATGATGGTGGGATATAAATTGCATATTAGGTAGTAGTATCTGCAATTTGTTCATTTGGGCAACTTAATGCCATCATGGAAATGAGGTTTCGTTTTGCTTCAGCTAAAGATGTGTTGCTTTCTAAAATAGCCCATTATTGCTGTTGGGCATGGGGAAATTTTTTTTAAAATAAAAATAAAATCTTCAAATTTTATGGGAAGATTTCTATTTAATGTGTTACGATGTTTTTATCAGTAATGTAGTGCTTGCATCTTTTCTGCTAATATTTCCACTTAAATATTGACCCATTAGCATGTCACCAGGAGCTGAGACCAGACTCTGGGTCATGTGATCCTTTATGTTCACTGGACGAGACGAGTTCACTTGATTTTGAAGCCACTTATCAACCCAAGACTGATTTGCTGAAAGCTCTTGCAATATTTGCAGCAGCTGCAACAGGGGCAGTGGCAATTAACCAATCATGGGTTGCTGCGAATCAGGTCCTTTTTTGTCTTGTTGGCTGATCTTTTTGTTTTTTCAAGGAAAAAGTGGTATAATAGATCTTGAGTGGTAACCTTGGCTGATTTTATCAAATTTTGTGAAATAGGATGTTGCTATGGCATTGCTATTTGGAATAGGATATGCAGGCATCATTTTTGAAGAATCTCTAGCCTTCAATAAAAGTGGAGTCGGATTGCTGATGGCCGTCAGCTTATGGGTAGTGCGTAGCATTGGGGTAAGATTCTTTCTTGCTACTTGAAATTTCCAACGACATATTATCCGGCCAAACTCTGTATATGATTCCTTCTCCAGTGACGCAAGTTTTGCTGGTAATGAGGGCTTTGAATATCCAAATAACCATTAGTATGAGCTTGACTGTAGTTGATGCATCATTTTCTAAGTTCTGCTGATTTCTTGGGCATAGTAATGTAAATTTTAGAACAAAATGACATTTATGGGCATTTTTTTATTTTCTGGATTTTCTAATTTTCAGCATGTAATTTATAGTGTCCATGATGAGCTTTTATTTGGTGTCATCATTGATGAGTTTCGTACTTTGTTTGATATTGGGACTAATAAATCAAAATTGCTTTGGACGACTAATTCTTATATGTGACCTTGATAAAATGTATTTTGCTGCTTATGTTCTGAAATCAGATCAAACTTTTGAAAGATATTGTTAATCTTAGCTTTATATAAGTGGGGTGCTGAAATGGTTTTGTTTCATTTTGTTTCTATAGCTAACATTTTGATGTAACAGAACGTTGGGAGCATGTTCTTTAGAGGGTTTTAAGTGTGTTTTTTTTCCTCTCTACAGTTTATACTCTGATGCTCCAAAAGACATTTTAGAAATTTTATATGTAATAGAGGTCAGGATAAGGCTCCCTTGAAGTGGAGTACTTATATCTGCACTCAAGAGCTGCTCTTGCCAAAATCAATTTTAATCAATTAAAGAATATCCCTACAACAATGCTACTTTACGTAAACTAATAAAGGAAAAGTTTTTGCTCAGACCACCCTTGCTGGTTGGATTAATTGGCTGGGCACTGTACCAGTTCTATCTCTTCTTGTTTGAATAGTTACACTGTATATCGGGACCATCTCATATATGTTCCATTCATATATATGTATTTAGTATGATTGTTAATCTGTAGAAGGAATTACAGATCATAACAAAAGGATTTTTCCTATAAGGAAGCCCCGCTCTTAAGTTGTCATCATAAATACTTATTGTGCATATTTAATGTTACCACTAATGAGTTTAATGCAAGTTGTTTTCATTATCCTTTGATGCAACAGTCCATTGTCTTAGTGCCTCTCACTGGTGGCTATATCTTTTAAATCAATATTGGTTGAATTTTTTTTATTTTTTATTTTTTAAATTCAATCTTAATTAATTTTGTATCCTTTGGGTGTTTGACTTGTTTAGGCTCCTTCAACTGACATAGCTGTTTCAGAGCTAACACATGCATCTGCAGAAGTCAGTGAAATAGTGTTTTTCTTGCTTGGTGCAATGACTATTGTAGAGATAGTTGATGCTCATCAAGGTTTTAAGCTGGTTACTGACAACATAACCACTCGAAAGCCACGGACTCTCCTCTGGGTGGTGAGTGCTCTTCTTCTTTTTTTTCTTTTTTCTTTTTTTTTTTTATCCATTATGGTCATACTGACTTCTGTTGGAGGTTTAATATATCAACCTTATTCTTGAAATTTAAATTAATATTTTTTTGCCTATGATCCAAAGTTTTAACAACTCATGGTATTAGTATTCTGTGTGTGGGCATTAACAAAAGCCTGGAAACTACAAACAGAAAGGATGGATTGATAAAAACCATGGACAAACCAAAAATTATTATCTGTTCACTGTTGTCCAAACTCCAGTTTCTGTTGCACGCCAATCTAAGGGACTTGGATTAGTAGTCATAGAGAGCATTTTTATGGGCAGGATAGCCATATTCCTTACCAAAAATTTCTTGTCAGCAGTATCGGTGATGCTGAAATGTTTTTCCAGTTGATTCATCAATATGGTACCGCTATTCTCCTCTTGAACTTAAATATAATACGGCAATTATGCAGTCCATCAGCTATTGTATTGATGATTTTTTATCCCTCTTTCAGTAAGAAATTCTAAAATTTTAGAGTTTCTGTAGAAATTAGTTATTACGTGTCATTCCAGCTATGATTTTCACTGCAGGAAACCTTAGATAGTTATTTGATTTTAAATCATTTGTAGTTTTTTGTGCTCTATCAGCCTTACCATCAATTAATGATACTCATACTCATGAAAATTACAGGTTGGTTTTGTGACTTTTTTCCTTAGTTCAGTCCTAGACAACCTGACGTCAACTATTGTCATGGTTTCACTATTACGGAAACTAGTACCTCCATCAGAATTCCGCAAGTATGTGCTGACTATTATTCAATTTCATCTCATAGGATTTGAAATCTTCACGAGTTTTTTATGTTATTAGTCTCTTATTATGTCTTGAATTTCTCCAGTCTAATCAAACAAAAATATTCAGTACAAGTTTACAAGTCTGTGTTCTTCTGTACTATTTATATATTAACATTTATTTTGCCCCCTAAAGTCATATGAAATTAAGGTGTTAAGTTGACAGCTATAGTTAGTTGAAATGTAGTGAATCTTAATGATTTTCTTGGGAATGCCTTTTGGAGTTTACATTAATAATGGATCTTTTATACCCAGCACATCTCCAAGGAGGACCAATTTTATTGTTTGTGTATTGGAGAGCATGGGGATATTTAGCTTTGATACAATATTAAGAAACTAGTTAATCTAAAAGCTTAAACTGATAGAAAATAGTCTAATTCATTTTATTAAAAAAGTAGAGGGGTGCAACCCAAGTATACTTCAAATATAAAAGAGAAATACCTAACTAGAAAAAAGAAAGAAGATAAAGAAAATTAAGAAAACTAGTGATCATCAAGCATGTGGAGTCCACTGTCACCATTGATGAGGAAGATAAGATCCCATTCTTGATCTTTATCTCCTAGGGTTTCTCTAATCTGCTAAGTATAGGATTTAAGATTTGATCACTGCATTAACGGTATATTTACAGTATCTAAACCACACTTTTAGAATGACCATGATATCAACTTTTGATTTCTGTCAGGAATGTAGAGTAATTAATGTCACACATAAGAGTCTCGAAACATCATCTTTACTAGAATATTTTAAGAGTACATTGTTGTAGGGCAGATAATGATATCATAATATACTTGTGTGTTTCTCGGACACCTCTCTCTACTGCAGTGTCCAAATAGATTCACTGTAATGGCTTTAAGGAGTTCACTGTTGCATTGAGACTGGCTGCCTGCTTGCTATCTTATCTTTACTAGAAAACTATCAATCCAATTTCTGCTAATCATTTGTTAGTTATTTGACTTAATTGTTAATCTTCATTTTTTTTTTTTTTTGGATTTTATCCACAGGCTTCTAGGAGCTGTTGTTGTGATAGCAGCAAATGCAGGTGGTGCATGGACTCCTATTGGTGATGTTACCACTACCATGCTGTGGATACATGGTCAGATATCCACTTTGCCGACAATGAAGGTTTTAACGTCATCCTCATAAACTGATCCCATAGATAGAATATGCTTCTATTTTTATTTTGCATTGTCCAAATATCTGTTCGTTGGATATTAATGGATTATGCATGTTTATTCTCACCAAGGTATTCATTGTATTGTCTTGTAATATATTTCATGCTGCTTTTGTGTTCAGTTTATGCAAACAGATAAAGTGAAGTTGAGTGGTCCAATAGGTCCAACCAAGGTCATTTTATGACCTCACTGCGGTTCTAGGCGTTTGGTTAACCAACCTGGATATGTGCATTTGTGTGTTCTATTTAGGTAAAATGGATTATGAGAAAGTGAAGTTTGCAAGATTTAAATGGCTAGTGTAATTAATGCATACTTCCTCTCTCTTTCTCTGCCTTATATGTGTGTGAGAAAGAGAGCAGAACAGGATCCTGCCATGAACTTGTCCAAACTGATCCATGTTGCAAAAATTGGAGTGTTTAAATGCTGAATAATGTCCATTTAATTGTGGTCATCTGGATGGTGAAAAATACTTTTTATGTTCAAACTAGATTTCAGGTATATTAAACTTAACTCATGCAGACATGCAGTGGATATTTCTCTTGCAAATTTAAGGAACTCATAATTTGTAAAAGGACAAATTTATTGATGATAATTTTAAAATACGCCTCAAAAAGTTGAAGCTCAATCACGATAGTTGTTAATACACTATTCAACAATGAAATTTTAAAACCATGTTTTTTGTTTCCCTTTAGATATCCTTTTTTTTTTTTTTTTGGGTGCAAGGCAACCATGTATTTAGTTTGTGATAAGAAAGCTTATAAAGCATATGGTCGAAGTTTCTCATAATTACAGTTTCTTTTCTTACAGAACCTATTCATACCTTCAGCTATTTCTCTAGCTGTCCCATTGGCACTCATGTCCCTGACTAGGTATTATTATTGCATTGTCAAAGCAAAGCCAGGGAATTTGAGTTTTGGAAGGTTAGATCTAAAATTATTGGATTGTGGATGAAATGATGAGTTTCTCTTCTTCTATCCAGTGAAGTTAGTGGGAAGGGACAGGACTCTCCCAATCTTTTGGCATCTGAACAGATGGCTCCTCGAGGACAGCTTGTTTTCTCAGTAGGTATTGGAGCTTTGATTTTTGTTCCAGTGTTCAAGTCCCTAACCGGTTTGCCTCCCTATATGGGTATCCTGCTTGGACTTGGAGTTCTATGGCTTCTGACTGATGCTATCCACTATGGGGAATCTGAAAGGCAAAAATTGAAAGTACCACAAGCTTTATCTCGGATTGACACTCAAGGAGTTCTTTTCTTTCTTGGAATCCTTTTGTCTGTTAGCAGGTGAATAAGGAATACTGTTTGAATTTCTGTGTGCGTTTCAAGTACTGGTTTTTGTGCTGCATAATAAATAGCTCTATTACTCTCAAAACTATTTCTGAAAGAAACCATCAAGATGCTTATGATAGATTATCCTAATTTCCTGATAAACATATATTGAATACTTGCGTGGGTGTGTGGGTGTGTGTCTATGTTTGTGTGTGAGTAATGTACACACACACGGGATAGCCTGAAGTTATTACTTCTGCAATGTAACAAGTTCGATTTTTTTATTCTAGCCTTGAGGCTGCCGGGATTCTTCGGGAATTGGCGAATTACCTTGATGCTCATATTCCTAGTAGTGAAGTGATTGCTGCTGCAATAGGAGTCGTATCAGCAATTATAGACAATGTTCCACTGGTTGCAGCAACAATGGGAATGTATGATCTGACCTCTTTTCCCCAAGATTCTGAGTTTTGGCAGTTGATTGCATTCTGTGCTGGCACTGGTGGATCCATGCTAGTTATTGGCTCGGCAGCTGGAGTTGCATTTATGGGGATGGAGAAGGTGGACTTCTTTTGGTACTTCCGGAAGGTTTGTACTGCTGTTTAATGACATTCTTTTTCAACCAAAATTTATTTTTCTTTCTTGTAAAAGAAGTCATTCTCCTTTTTGCAGGTGAGTGGTTTTGCTTTTGCAGGTTATGCTGCTGGTATTGCTGCTTACGTAGCAGTACACAACCTCCCCATCTCCTTACCCACTACTGTAGCTCAGTTTCCTTTCCTTTCTGGTTCATAAATCATAGAGAGCTTTGGCTAGGATGTTTCCCTGGCTTCAAACAAGGCTGTCAAATGGGGCAATATGCATTATTCTAGTGAAGATAGTGAATGGCAATCAACCAAGTTTGGCAACATGGGCATGATTCTTTTGAGATATAGAAAGTCAAATGAAGAAAAGTTAAAAAAGATTTTGACATGTGATAAGTTGAGATTTTTTTGAATCAGGCTCTCAAAGGTTCACTTTCTGATGACTTCAATGAGAAATGTAATAATGCTCACAGTCCATTAAATCTTTCTTTTGAGGTTAGAATGATGAAGGGTTTTAGAGTACCTTTGTACCCGTCCGCGTCAAGGGTGCAGCCTAGTAAGTCAAAGGCAGGCTTAGGATGAGCCGTGGATTCGGATATCCTATGTTCAATTCCACACTAGTTCTCTTGGATTACTTGATACACAATTCTTGCGGGTGGGGTCATGCATACGAATTTTATTTCATAGGGGTGTGGTCTGGAAGGCTCTGACTTGTGAGTGCCTTGGTAAGGTTCAATGTCACTAAAAAAAATGATGAAAGGGTGAACCAATGTTTGTTTGCATATAGTGAAGAGAATTTAGACAGAGTTTGTAGTTTTGTTTACTATAAGATGCATTTTTAAAGCATTAAAGAAAAATAAAATTGAAATAAATATAAATCAGATTACTTTCCTTAAATCGGAAGCTTACCATTGTGATCTTCATCGATTGTAGCCTTCGTAGTCATGTATTCTTGTAACACTATTGACTATTAAATGGGCCAAATTTTCACCTTCCGAGTGAGGCAATTTGGAATAGAATAAACAAAGATCTATTCGAGGGTACCACAATTCTTATTATGGGACAACATATATATCATTAAATTTGTAAAATTAAATTCAAACTATAAAACTGTTCTACAATTCAAGTTAAATGAAGAGAATTGTTACCCCCCCCCCCCCCAACAACATAAGAAATGATCTCATGACCCTAAATTTGCATGCGCAACTCCTATTTTAATATTTTTAAGTCATTTTTCTCACTAACAATAACTTATTCTGGCTGCTCTTTCAGCCTTTTTCAAATTGTTGTCATTCTCTACGGAAAATTTTACTGCTCTCCCGTATTTGAAACGCCGTAAATAATTATTTGGTTGATGCTAAAACTAAGTGTATCAACTGACTGAGAAACGACTGAATCACTAGGCCGCCAAGAGAACCAAACATGCATCCATTAAGTAATACAATTACAGGAGGCAGATTAAAACAGAAACTTGCATTAGGGAAAATAGCAACTCAATAAAAGTACAAGCTTTCTCTCATCGCAAAGCAAAATTATTGTTTTTCCTTTCCTTCAAGCTACTACAACACGCAAAAAAAAAAAAAATCACCAAAATCGGCAATAGGATGTGGTTTTCATACCCATCCGAAAGAGAGGGAGGGGAATGATGTAGTACCAATCATGCCACACTACAACTTGAGGAAAACAAACTCTTCAATGGCTGGAACTTCGCCAATTCTCTTCAAAGCTTGCTTGCTGGGTTGGTCATCCACTCCAATTGCCATTACAGCTTGCTTTCTGGGGGCAATCCTTCCAACACTCATAAAGCTGACATTCACATTCTCCTCGCCCAAAATGCTCCCAACCCTTCCAATCATACCTGGCTGATCCACCTGCCTGCAGAGTATAATACTGCCTTCCAAGCTGACGTCAACTTCAAAAGATCCTACCTTTGTCAGATGAGGAATCCCGTCCTTCACCCGCCCCTCAACCTTAATCTCCCCAGAGTCCGATATGGCACTGGCAAATTTGGATTCCACATTTGCAATCTGGACTTGAATGAAATCAAGTGGGTTCTCAGGAGAACCATCAAGACCGATCCGCTCTTCAGTTATTCTGAGACCTCTCTGCTTGGCAGTGAAATCAGCATTAACCAAATTCACAAAGACACTGGATATCGGCTCGATAATACCCTTGGTGATCATGGCACGAAGAAGCCTGGTGTCAAGGTCATCAGTAGCTCTAGCAGAAGCATAAGTCACTTTAACAGTTTTGACGCCACTTCCTCCAGCTACCAATTGGACGGCAAGTCTCCCGAGTTTCTCAGCAAGTACAACATATGGTTTCAGCTCTGTTAATACCTGTAGTTGAAAAGGAATGATAAAATAGTGAACCTTTGTGCTTCTTAGAAACCAGAATCACTTTAAATACTAAATTTTATAAAGTCAAACTACGTAAGGGTTAGTTGCAAAAGTCCACCCAAAACTATAGGCTCGTTTGCAATGCCCTCTAAACTACAATTTTTTTTTTTAACCAACACCCAATTCCAGATAAATTTGAAATGTCCACCCACCATCCAAATTAGTATCAGAACTTATAGATTAGAGGGAAGAGGAGTGAACATTGCAAATTAATGTGCACCACCTCTTTACTACTATAAACAACCATTCAGAAACCTAAGGGTTACATCAAGAGCAGAAGAAATATAAACACACTATTAGAGAACCCGCCCGTGGTGTAGAAAATGTCCAATTAACACCCCCGTCATATAAAGCAGACTACTTTGTTTGGTATCAAAAACTAATTTGCAGCAACACATGGACTCCTCCATGATTTTTTTGATTGACAAAAGAAATGAAAGTGGATCCACACTTAGTACTAAAGCAATATTTAATAGAATACTGGATCTTGACACTGAAAGCCAAGAAAGAATACAAGACAAGAGTATGTATCAATACCTCTGCAGGAACCATTGGTGCGTTGACTGCAGTAGCAGCAAGCTCCCCTTTCAAGGCACCCACAACAGCTTCAGCTATTTCAATAGCCACCCCTTCCTGCACATTGGACCCAAATATTATTAGAGATAACTTGGTCAGAGAAGAAGTTAAGAGCGTATAAATGCTGGTTATTTAACACACCTGAGCTTCCATTGTACTGGCACCCAAATGAGGAGTTGCAGTAACATTCTCATGCTGAATTAACTTGCTTTCTTGTGGAGGTGGCTCCTGTGTGAAAACATCAAGGGCCGCCTATAACAAAGAGATCACGTTATTGACTTTCCCAAACAATAAAATATCAGTTCTTCAAGCATAAGAATATAAGAACCTGAGCAACAATTCCGGCATCCAATGCCCTCACTAGAGCTTCCTCATCAATAACTCCCCCACGAGCAACATTGATGATCCGAACTCCTTTCTTCATCTTAGCGAAAGTTTCGTCATTGAGAACCTTTGCTGTAGCAGGAGTAAGAGGCATGTGCAAAGAGATGAAATCCGCAGTTGCTATGGCTTCATCAAAACTCACAAGCTCCACACCTATTGCACGAGCACGGTCTGCTGGGGCATATGGGTCATGCGCAATCACATGCATACCAAGCCCCTTTGCACGCCGGGCAACTTCCGTTCCAACCTTTCCGAAACCCATCACGGCAAGCGTTTTACCAACAAGTGAAACCCCTACATATTTATTCCGCTGCCACTTTCCTGGATTAACAAAACTGTGTAAATTAAGAGGTCTTGGTGTTTTCTAGATAGCGACTTGAAGCAAATATATTCGGAATATGCGTGACCACCAAAACTTGACAAACAAACATATGTATCATATACTAAAAAATGCCAGAGTAACCAGGAGACAACCACCAACATTTGGAATAGCAAAAATAGGATTCCTCACAAATGGGTGGAATCTTATTTGATTGAGGTAAAAAGCGTGGATTTTATCTTACCGTTACCAAATAGAAAAACAATTAAGTCTTATCTTTTCAGTATATAAATGTTCTTCTTTTCTTGTTTTGCAAACCCCAGGATCATTACCCCATAAATTTCAAAAATCTAAAAGACAAGAAAGCAGATCTGCAAGAAAAAAAAGTCATTTTTAAAGTACATTTCTAAAGCAAAAGTACTTGAACAAACGAGGTGGCATCCAAATCGACATAAAAAACGGATCTAAACCCATTTCCATATTCAACCGAACAAACCTATCGATGACATGCCAAAGACAAACTCAAATAGATTCACTTACCGCTTTTCACCGAAGCATCGGCTTGGGCAACGTTCCTGGCCATAGCGGCCATGAGCGCGATGCCGTGCTCGGCGGCGGCGACGGTGTTGGCGGTGGGCGCGTTGACAACCAAGCAACCATGCTCCGTTGCCGCAGCCAGATCCACATTGTCGATGCCCACGCCGGCCCTCCCGACCACCTTGAGCCGCCCGCCCGATGACTCAAACACCTCGCGGCTCACCTTCGTCCCGCTCCGCACGATCAGCGCGTCACACAGCGAGATCTTCGTGCACAGCTCCTCCGGACTCAGGTTATACGCACAGTCCACATTCGCAAACTCCTTCAGCAGCTCCAGCCCCGCCTCGCCCAGCTTCTCCGCCACCAGCACCGTGGGCTTCGCGTCCAGCCCCCCAGCCGCCGCCGATATCACCACCACGAGCGGCTTCACGGCTCGGCGGCTCGGACCGAGCGCAACGGAGAACGCGGAGGTAAGAGGCTGCTTGGAGCTAAACGACGGCGTCTTGAGAAACGGGGTTCGAAGGGCTTTGGACGCTGACGTAGCCATTACCGTTGCTTTGTGTGTGTATGAGAGTGGTATACGCGTATGTGTGTTATCGTGAGAGATCTGGTGGGTGGGAATCCTTATATATATGGAGGAGGGTTTGGTGGGTGTGCACTGAATACGGTTGAGAGTGTGAGAGAGATCCGAACTGTCAGGGTTTTAGCATTTGAGAGAGAAAGAGATGGTGGTTTTCACACGCGCCTGTGATGGTGAGTGTGAGAGTGGGGGTCGGAAATGTCCCACTCAGATTGGTGTTTGGTAAGCGACCTACCGCAGCCATGATTCTGTGTTGGATTGCGAGTCAGGCTTTGGTAATCAAAATTAGGAAATTTTTTAGTATTTTTTGATAAGATATAATAAATACTGAATAGTAAATATTAGATTAGTAAATGTGATAAATATTACTATACTCAAATTTTAATAATTTAACAATTTTTTTATTTCTAAGGTAATTATTTTAATTTGTAGAATAAAAATTTAGTATATAATATTACTCTATCATGAAAATAGAAATGAGTGAATTTAATAATTTAATTTAAAATTTTAACCTACTTCATAAATATGTGGATTCAAACTAGTCTTCAATAAAAAAGACACAATATATAAATAATTGAGATTGGAACATCTATTTTGATGTCATCACCAATTATTAACAATAACGTCAATTTAAAGAATATGAGTTTATAGATCATATAGTAAAAAAAAAAAACTTTTTTTTTAAAAAAAAAATCTAAATGAATATTATATTTCGAGAGGATTCGAATATTGTTGATGGGGATTATTGGGACTTTTTATCTTTTAAGGAGGCGAATTAAAATAAAATAATAAAAGATTTTTTTTTTATTCTCTTGTTATACTATGTTTAAATCTATACAAAATATAGAGTAATGTTATAAGGCTTTTTAGAGTCTTCCTAGAGTCATCCTAAATATGATGTAACTTTTAAAATTACAGTTAAATTTGAGATGTGATTTATTGAGTTTTGATCTATTGATGATTTTAAAAGCCACATCACATTTGGGATAACTGTTGGAAGACTTATGGTATTACTCCAAAATATATGTTTGATATAATTCAAAATAGAACAAGAGTGAAAGCATACATACAATTCCTCCGTCAACTTAAGAGCATCTTCGGCAACATACAAAAATAACTACCGAAAAAGTATAATTTTATACGTTAATTTTTTTTTTTATACACAGTCCAACATATTTTTTATTATACTCTTTATTTTTTTAAAAAAATATTATTTTGTGTGAAAAAGAGTGAAAGAAAGAGAAGGAGAGAGAGTAAAAAAAGAAAGTGAGAGAAAACAAATAATAAACAAAGTTTATAGTATAAATAATGAATAAACTAATCAAGACCGTGATACACGTCCCGAAAATGTGAGGAAATTGTTCCCTCATGTCTTCGGGACATTCATCACCACCCGACTAATCAACATATATATTATTCACACTAGTTGAAAAAAAGTTACGTTACACTATTGACTATTATTATGAATTCGGCCGTTACATCCAACAAACGACAAGTTGCACCGGTCAACAACTTCTGAGTTGGTTGATGCTTCACATCCTTAAATGAAAACCGGAGTTATAGAATCTTCAAAACTTGGTACACGTGTTGTTTCTGGTTCAAAATTTCCAACTTAAGCAACCTCTTATTGTCTCATTATATCATGGCCCGTATAATATAACTAGATTAGTTGTTGAATATACAAATATGAACGGAAAACAATTAACACTCACATTGAAAAACATTTCATAAGAATGATTTTAATTTAATTTAACATTATTAGACTCAAAAATTGAGTGACATGCATCATTGAAAAAACCCTTTAAAGAACAAATCCCTCCAACTACAAATTATATTACTGTCGAAGGATTGGTAGGGCGAGTATTTAACACAATGTTTCACGGCTTACTTGCATGTAATTCTTGATTAATTTGTTATTTATCAGAAAGTCAACTAAAAGCCATTAGTTCTTAGCAGACAAGACTTTTCTAAAAAGTAAACGCTCGTGCAAGAAGTTGTTCTGCAGAGGAGCTCATCCCCTTCCCCACCTTATGGTGTCTCTTCCACCAGTCTTGTTAATTAGATTGGTTTATCCTTTATTGCTTTATGCCTTTTTTATTTTCTCTCTGTAGTTTTATGCATAGCCTTCAGCTGAGGCCTTATCGATCATTTTAAGCGATTTATGTGAAGGGATTCTCCCATGCTCATGCTCATTGCAACACCTCTTTTGATCACCACTCTCCCGTCAATTCTAGAGTCTAGAGCATTTACAACAGTCTCTTCAAATTTTACTCTTTAAAATAACCAAAAGTACGCTTTTGGTTGTTTTAACAAATCATCTTTTTAGAGCACCTATTTCAGTCTCATTGCTTTAACAATTTACTTTCACTATTTCATTTAAATATTATTTTTCAAAGATTTGTTTATTTTTTCTCTAACTTTTATATTTTTGAATGTTTACATTTTTCTAATGGTCTATTTTAAGAATATTTGTCTTATTATAACAGTAATATTTTTAAAAATTTGTAATTTTTCTAAAGGTCATATTTTNAAAAAAAAAAAAAAAAGAGAGAGAGAGAAGTGAAAAGTAAAAAGGAAGAGATAGAAAATATATTTGTTTAATGAATAAATGAGTGAATAGTAAATTTTATATTTGAAGATTTACTGTTCATCTTGTTATTTTTTTTGTTAAAATAAAGAGACTGAAAAGTAGTTTTTAAAGCCATTTTAGTTAAATTGTCTCTTCAAAATAACCAAAAAATAGCTTTGAAAAGGCTGCAGTGGATGCTCTGAGCCAAATTGGTCTTCCTCCCTCTCCGCTCTCCAACGTCTCTCTCAGAGACCGTGATTTTCGTCCTGAAGGCGTGAGGAACTGTTTCCTCACGCCTTCATTTTTTAATATATTAAATTATATATTATAATAATATATAATATATTATTATGTTTAGGCGTGAGTAACTGTTTCCCTCGCGCCTTTGAAACGTTTATCTTCAACCCCCTCTCAATGCCCCTTATGTATTCCTCACACGCCCTACGGGTGACCCCTTAGACGGCTGAGCCTGTCCTCCACAATCTGCTCTATTATTGACCAATGTTGTTCGATAGTTTTTTGGCTGAAGAGCTGCTTTTCGTTTTTTTCTTTTTTGTTTTACCATAATTTTGTGTTCCTAAACTATGCTTTCCCCCTCAACAACTTCCTCATCGGATGGGGGAGAGGGGTTTGAGAAGGGTTGAAAGAGCTTTTGAAATTTATGCCTTTTGATTATGTCGGCTTCGATAATAATGTCGTACCGCATTTTGTAGGTATCAATTTTTTTTCTCGATATTTGCATAAAAAATACATATGATCGTACCATTCATCTTGTACATTTTCCTTTTCATTTTGTACATATTGTTGGGTTGTGCAACTATTTTTTTGTATTTTATTTTGGTGTAATTGTCCCACCTTCCTCCATCCCTTTCCCTTGTTGTTATAAAATAAAAAATAAAAAAAAATAATGTACGACTTAGCATAATAATGAGGGTTGGGTTGTCGATGATGACGGGTGAACACTTCGATAAAAGTACTTTGTGTTGTATTCAAAGGAATCCTTGGATTACTGCGTTCTTCACGCCTCCCAAGTCGCAGGATTAAAGATAGTACATGTATAGGATCTACGTGTGGGACCCAAATGGGATATGCTGCTTGGGTTGGTGAGCATCTGAAAAAAAGACAAAAAAACAAAAAAGGTCGTTTTCTCTTGGACTATAAGGATCTGCGCGTGTAATTTGAGATTTTCAATTGGAGGGCAGACACGTAATTAAGGTGAATTTGTTTGGTTTTGTTTTGTGTTTTTCTTTTTTTTTTTTAGGAAAACTTCACTTACCCCCTAACTTTGACCACTTTTATAGATATCACACAATGTTCAAAACCTTTCATTTAGGTATATCAAAGTTTGATTTGCTCTCACTTTGTTTCTTCCGTACAGAAAATCCTAATATAATGTCAATTTTATCTCAAAACTACGCGTCGTTTTGGGAACGGTATAGTTATGGAGACAGGAGTAAAATTGGAATTGCGAAGAATTTTCTGTACGGAATAGGCAAAGTAAGAGAAAACCAAATTTTGATACACCTAAGTAAGAGCTTTTGAACATTGTGAGGTATCTGCAAAAATCGCGAAAGTTCAGCGGATAAGTGAAGTTTCCCAATTTTTTTAATTGAATAAGGAAATAGTTACATGAAATGATCTTTCCCACTTCTGATCTGAAAGGAAGAAGAAGTGAGAGATCCTATAAATGAAAATGGGGTGGAATCCCCAACAATAAACCCAAAATAAAAGGGGAGGGCATCCCAACAACATAGCTCAAATGATAAAAAGCAGTACAAATATAAGGACAAATACTGGATCTAGTCCAAAAGAACCGAACATGAGGCAGTGGTAATCACCAATAGTTCAAAAAGAACTATAAGCAAGCCGGACCTATTCTATGGCCGCACAATGCGGTGTAAATTGCAAAGAAATTTCATCAAGAATCCAATGCAGGTAAAACAATCATCACTGTAAAATGATAATTGCAGAACAAGCACTGCAAAGAACCAAATGGAAGCCAAAACCCACAAAACAATCTCCACCTCAAGATCAAACCAAGTCATGGCAGGGAGATAAGCAAGATAGACAGCAAAATAAAACTAAAAATATAGAAATTACAACAAAGACAAAACAGAGGAACGCACAACAACAACAACAAAGCAGCAAATTTACAACCAAAACAAAGCTGCAAAAATATAACAAAAACAAACACCAAGGAACACCGGCGACCAAAAAACACAGCAGAGGAACACACGCTCAGGCAGAGCAAAAGGTGGAACACAAGGAGTCGGAGGGGAGCTTGGAGGCCAGAGGTGAGGGTGGAGTGGTCAACTGCGCGAGGCGTGGTGAACACGCTCCGGTGCGTGAGATCCACGCTCAAGCGCGTGGAACTCATGCTCCGGTGCGTGCGCTGCTGGTGAATGATAGGGCGACTGCGCTAGGAAGCAAGGGGGCCAGTGATGAGGATGGGATGGCGTGTGTAGGCCCTGGTCTTCCTGAGTAACGTAGATCGAGTTTTAAAAAAAACCCATCTAAGAACCAAAGAAGATTCGGATTGGGCGGTGGAGCTGGAAAACTGGGCAGCGAGGTGGACAACGACGCTGGAGAGCAGCAAACAAACAAAAAGACCTACCAAAAAAGAGAGAAAAACCAAAAAAAAAAAAGCAAGGAAGCAAGGAGAACATAGAGACGAGGGGGGGAGAAGGAAAGGCAAAACCTTTCCCTCCTCTCCGACAAAGCCCCACAAGACGGCAGGGAGAACCCTAATAAGGAGGTGGCTGAAAAATAAAAAAAAATAAAAAAAACCTTTTCAGAGCTTCTCTCTCTAAACGTTAGTTTGAATTTGTTTGGTTTTATTTACCCATTAATTTGATTGCTTGAATATAGTTTTACAATAATTTTTTTGTTGGTGACGGTGAGAATCAGTTGGAATCTAATCCAATTATGGCATGTCACAAGACACAAACATGGTAATTTTTTTTTTTTTCCACGAACATGGTAAGTTATTCATGGTACAGTCATTAAGGACCAGAGTCGATGACAACGTGATTTGAGTCGATGACAACGTGATTGTCGGTAAGAAAAGCTGTTCTTTCAACAAGAATTAAAAGTCAGCTATCAAAGTAATGGAAAAACCTACTCCCTCCCCATCCCACCAATCCTTGTTGGTTAATTAAGAGTGGTGGGGGGTGGCATGCTGGATATTCTTATAAACTTTGACTCAAGCTTAATATATTTAATGAATAAATCGAGCTCAAATAACAATTTTTATTGTGTTTAGTTAATAATTTTATAGCCTAGAGTCTGTGTTAATTTGCTCATAAAAAATGAAATCTAACATAAACCTGCTTGTTTAATCAAACGAGTCGAGTTCGAATTTGATTGATTTATGTTGAGCAGAGTTCGAATATATTCTTAAAGTTTGACTAGAGCTCAACGAGCCAATACTCGGCTCTACTGCCACTCTAGGTGCAAGATTTGGCACCGACTTAGCTTACAAGTATTCAACCGTCCACAAATGGACTATTTGTGATTGGTCAATTGTTCATGTCATGTCCTTCTGAAAACTCTAATTGGTTCTTGATGTAGGGGACAATTTTCGACAATCACAGCCGTTGGGTTGTTCATAGGAAACCACTTACAATTGGCCTAAAAGGTAATCATCCTCATCTCTTAGCTTTTCTAATCCATACAAGAATTCTAGAGATCTAATCCCACCAACACCAGCATACAAATACACTTCTTTTCCATGTAAACACCAAGGCTCATCAACCAAAACCAAATGGTACATCAAAACAAGACCTCAAAAGTTCACACACACACAAAAATGATATATAGCAATTTAGAGAGCCGCCCGATGAAAAGGGTAATGTTAAGAATCATGTTTTTATTCTACTACTATCTCACTCTATTATCATAACAATGCCAACCAATTCTTGAATCAAACACTTATTAAAAAGAAAAATCAAAGGGCAAGCAAGTTGAAACACCCAAGAGTGGCCCGATAAGGAATAGATTTGCGTTCTTTCAAGTCAAGGATGAGGAGGAG
The DNA here is from genome assembly GCA_006937295.1 of Carpinus fangiana. Taxonomy (NCBI): domain Eukaryota; kingdom Viridiplantae; phylum Streptophyta; class Magnoliopsida; order Fagales; family Betulaceae; genus Carpinus; species Carpinus fangiana. The sequence goes on from CM017322.1 coordinate 2,142,464, forward strand.
CCTGTGATGGTGCAAAATTGGTGAGGCAGGCATCAGCCAGCATGTGGCCCAACCTAACCTGAGCCTCTGTGGTTAAATGGAGGTTATCTTCTTTGAGCGGCAAACCCTTGGCGTCGATGCATACAACATTTGGGAGATTGATTTTGAATTGCGCTTCCCTAACTTTCTCCATGTACCTCTCATCCCCCGATGCGATTGCTACCTGTATAACATCAATACAATAATGTTATCTAGGTGTGATCTAAACTTGTTCGCAATGAGCCAAGCAACCAACAAAAAAACATTCATACTATAATTTAACGGATTAAGGTTGAGGAATCTGACTCATTTAATTAAATAGATTGAGTTAAAGTTAATATATATAGTTTTATACTTATGTCTTGATATGATATGAACTCGATACGAAATTAACGAGTTAGAAGTAACTTAAATAGTCTTATATTCATACATTGACACAATCTAAACTAGAAACATTCTTGAACCCAAGACAAGAACACGAATAGCCACCTTAACCATAACTTTTATTTTTGCACTTTCTACACGTTGGCACATTGTTTGGATTGAGACATGGTGCAATACCTATGATATTGTACTAGCCACTAGGTGCAATAGCTTTTATTTGGGATCATGACAACACATAAAAAAAAGATAAAAAGGGATTACTTGCGGTGCAAAGAGTGGTCAGCCATCACAACTCTACTATACGCCTTAACCGCTCTTGTGGTAAAGAGAGTGGTCCAACCATTTCAAAGGCTGTGGCCAAATGGGTGGTTTGACTACTTTCAAACTATCGTGACTGAACCAACTCGTCTTGCATCTCTTTCTTACTTCTTGTTTTAATGTAGACCGTTTATTTAAAATGAACGGCTCAAAATAAGAGATATGCAAGCGTAGGATTCCTCTTAAAAGTTTGATTATTAATTATCACCTGATTTAACACTTTTATATACTCTAACAAGAAAATGCAATTAGCTTTTCAACCAGTAATTGACTTTCTTAGCCTATTTACCAATAATAGTAAGTAGTAACATGTGAAATTAAATGGAAAAACGACAATGGCATTAAAATTATTTTGACACATTGACCTCGTAAACTTGAAATAGGCCAACCTGGATTATTGGAAGTGAAGGCAAACCGAGGTCCTCCCGCACGTTGTTGATGAACCTATCCATGTTCCCCTGGTACGCCTCAGCATCATGCTGATGCAACGTGTCGCTCTCTCCTTGGTACCAAAGCAAGGCCCTGATTTCCCCACCGCCCTTGACGCTCTCCCTCGCCCTCGCCACCATACTCTCGTACAGGTGCTCCCCACGCGCCCACTCCTTGATGGCCGTCCCGCCCACAGCGCAGGGGACCAGCCCGACCACCCCCACGCGCTCCCTCACCGTGTTGGCGAACGACATCCCTGGCCCCACCCCGCACACCTTCTTGGCGTCGATGTCGGCGTGGAGCGGCTCATGCGCGGGATCCCAGTGGAGCTTGGCGCTGAGGCGGAGAATGGAGGCGTTGGGATGACACTCGGGCGGAACGACGCCGTCCCAGTGGTGGTGCTTTGTAACGCCGCCTCGGCCGGACATGTTGCTCTGGCCGGAGAGGATGAAGATTTGTTTGGTGGGTGCGTCTTCTTTCGAAGTGGGCATTTCCATGGCCTCTCAACCGGGTGGCTTGGGTTCTCAGAAGGATCAAGATCTCAGAAATGATCGAGTTGTTGAAATGTCACTTTTTTTATGGTTTCTTGTCATCGGCTGAAGTTTTTTAAGCTCATGATCGCATAATTTAGAGAGAAAATGCAGCACGAACAAATTTGAAGTCAGATCTCGTTCATGACAACTTCTGCCAGTAAGCCCGTCTAGCTCAGTTGGTAGAGCGCAAGGCTCTTAACCTTGTGGTCGTGGGTTCGAGCCCCACGGTGGGCGTTTTTCCTTTGAAACGTAGAATTTTTATTTTTTATTTATTTATTTTTTTACAGCAGAATAAATAAGAAAATATCTTTATTTTTAGCAAATAGAGCTTAAATAAATCAACCTGAATTGTTGTTATCAGCTCGTAGAATCTTTGGTTTCAAATTTCTGGCATACCTTATCTATAAATGTATTTCAGCTAATTAATCCAGTGAAGTGAGGATAAACTGATAAAGGGAACATCAATCAGCATGGGTCTGGATTGCTCCTCTGCCCAACAATTTTCTCAAGCTTAAATTTAAGGCAACAATATGTGAGGGACCATTATGACGGAAAAAATTCATGTATTAGTCAATTGTTGTTCGGATTGGCTAAAATTTGGTCAGCGAATTACAGTTAAATCTCCGATCCCATATAATCAGATGGGGCATACAATTCGAACATAGTGTTTGAAGCAATCCGATCCCACTTAAACGACATAGTTTTATTTTACTTTTCCCTATATGTTTCTCTCAGATACACTTTTCTTTCTGAGCATGTTGATGTCTTTTATGGGAACCTCTAGGAGTTGGTTAATAACTTACTATTAATCAAGAATCAACTAATCCATTATGATCCAACAAGAAACCAAACCCATCAATGACCATAATTAAAAAAGAAAAAACAGAGTGCTTAAAGGCCCACACTGTTTGGTAGCTAGTGATGCAGATTACAAACACCCAACCCCACTCACCACATCCTTTATCAATATTCAATCTCTTGCACTGGCAAATTGTCATCAACACCTCGTTATAATCATCATATCCGGACCGTAAATGCGGGAGAGAGAGAAAGCTTACTTGTCTGAACAAGTAAGCCGAGTTACCCAAAACTTATTGCACAACAAGGGGATCTCTCTATCCATGATCACCACCTAAGTATCTTATACATATAGAACTTTGATTAATCAGTCAAACATACTGCACTTTCTCACATCTGTTATCCACATTCCTCATGCTAGCTCTTCATGTAACATTCAAGTCAACAAAAGGAGAAACAAAAGAACACACTAGTAACTTTTATGGGACCCAAATGCATCATTAGCAAGAAGGCCATGGGATCCTCTCTAGGATTTGAAGAGCTTCTTTCATGGGCGGTCTCTTGTGTGGGACAAAAGAAGCACAGCTAAATCCCAATTTGAAGCATGCCAGCATGGCATCCTCCCTGCCCTCCACTTCTCCCCTGACTGACGCATCAACCATCTTCAAAACCCTGTTTTTTTCCTCTGCCACTGAACCGGCACCGGCAGTCCACTGGCCCAGTTCCGGCTCAGAAAATACTCTGCCAGTTAGAAGTTCAAGCAAAACCATCCCAAATGAGTACACATCCCCCTTGGGATTAGGCTTCACGTTTTTCAGCGACTCGGGTGCTTGATAAGGCCATGCAGTTCCGACCGACGAGCCCAACGGTGCGCAGGGGCTGGAACCACTTGTGGGGAAGTCCGGTAAGCCTTCATGAATGGTCGTCGTGGGTCTTTGTTGGCTTCCCAAAAACCGGGCTGAGTTGCTTGCTTTGTTGCTGGTGTTGCCAAAGACGAGCCTTTCGAGCCCGAAATCTGTGATTATCGGCTCCATCTCAGAGTTTAAGAGAATATTGCTCGGTTTAATGTTGCCATGCACGTGTTTCTTGTCGTGGATGTAGGCCAGCCCCCGGGCTACTCCTCTTGCTATCTTGAGCCGAACCTCAAGAGGTAGATGAAATGGTGATGAGCCTGCTTTTCCTGAAATTCGAAAGAAATGAACATGATCAATAGTTTTGTTAATCGTCAGCCTAAGCAAACAGTAAAAAATGTACAAACACAGGACTGTGAGGATCAGGATCACCATCTAGTTACCCCCAGCACAAGTTAAATATGTCTGCTAATGAAAATGACACATGCTTTGGCATATTATGCGTTTTCTTTAGGTAGGCAACTTGGAACCAGTGTACTGCCATAAAGTCGAGGACATCTTTCGTCCTCTCCCATACATACACAGCAAAGATGATTCAGGCTGGATTCGGATCTTCAGTAATTTTCAGTTCGAACTGTTGGTAATTCAGGCAAAAAATTGTAAAAAAGCTCTCTCACATTTAATGTCTAAATTGCTAGCAATTTGAGCAACAAAAGAGGTGTGTATCTCTATGAGTCAATATGTTATAAATCACAGGATTCCAGGTTAATGCATGTGGTTCGCTCTGTGTCATGAGGTGAGCCACTCTGTTGTTAATTATATGAAAATTTAATTTATAATTCACATCAACAAGAGAAGTAAGAAGTTGCAGTAATTTCAACTATAATAGCGGCAATTTTACATCAGAAAGAGAGTATTAAATTCTTATATATATTATAGGGATTAAAGATTAATTTGGTGGCTTCAATCAAAAGAATTGCTAATATGCACAGCAGAGATTTTGGTGAAAAACAAAAAGAAGTGCTAATATATGCTAGAGATGATGAAAAGGGAGGGGGCTTACTGTAACTGGCGCTAGCAAGGCTGCCATTGGAGACAAAGTCATAGATAACAAGCTTCTCAGCCTCTCCCCAGTAAAACCCACGAATCCGAACCAAATTTGGGTGGCGCAGCTTGGCTACCGCCCTGACCTGGTTCTCAAAATCCCTCATTCTCTCCACCCCGCTCTCTCCAATCCTCCTCACAGCCAACGCAGTCCCGTCCTCAAGCACCGCCTTGTACACAATGCTCCCGCCGCTGGCTCCCAGCATATACGCTGACGCCTTGAGCAGAGTCTCCAGCTCCAGCTCCGTCTCTCCGTCCACCGTCACAAGCTGACCTTTCTGATCATCATTTGGATGTACGTGTGCAGATTCGTGTTTGTTCTCTGGATCGTCGCTATCAGAGCTGGTTGCTTCTGAAGTTATCTCTTCGCCTAAGCAGGACCACGCCACTGGCTTTCTGCCAAGTGGGTCTTGTTTTTTCTCTTCTACTTTCTTTTCTAAGTCTGTTGCCGCATTCGTTGGCTTGAGAATGTTATTTCTCTTTCTCATTTGGTAGACGTAGAAAATGACCATGGCAAGAAGGCTTATACCTATTACAACATAAATTAAAGTATTATATTAATTTGCTGAGAATATAAATTAAATAATTAAATTAGAATAGTGGTGATTTAATAATACCGGCTAAGTCTCCGACAGCGATTCCGGCTATTGCCCCGGGCTTGAGGCCACCTTGCGTTGGGTTCTGAGTTCCGTTTGCTGTGCCGCTTGAGGCTGTCACTGGGATTGAGTCAATGGTTTTGGGTATGGCTGCTATTGCCGGGGACGACGTGGAGGTGTCGTTGGGTGGAGCAGACAAAGTGGAAGAGATGGAGCAGAGATTCTTCAAAGGTTTGCCGCAAAGATCGGTATTCCCGGCAAAGAATTCGTTTGTCTGGTTGATCATAGCTAGAGACTCCGGAATAGGCCCGGTTAGGTTGTTGAACGAGAGATCGATTGTGGCATTCTGCGGTATTCCTTTTGCAAACTCCGGCGGTATGTTTCCTGAAATCTTATTGTAAGAGAGGTTGAAGTAGAGCAAACTATCTCCACCAAAACCAAGAGGCAAGGACCCATTAAGCAGATTGGAAGACAGATCTAATACTTGAACAGAATCAAACCCACTAGGAACACTACCGGAAAAGTAGTTACTCCTCAAAGAAACAACAGTCAGATTCTGCAGAGCAGTGAGATTTTCCGGTACCTTCCCGGCCAATGCATTATCAGAAAGATTCAGAAGCTGTAAGCTTCTTAATCCACCTATAAGCTCAGCCGGTAGCTCACCAGAGATAACATTGCTTGAAAGGGAAAGCACCTGAAGCTCGGAGGCATTGAAAATTGCATCAGGCAGAGACCCATTGAAGAAGTTGTTGGAAAGATCGAGATGACGAAGGTGTTCGATCATGCCGAGGTCGGCAACAATCGAACCCAGAAGCTGTCTGTTGGGGAGGACTAAGCCGGTCACCCTGAACATGTCCGGCGTGCCAGGGGTTCCGATTTCGGTGCACGTGACTCCGACCCACGAGCATGGCGTTTCGTCGTTGTAGTTCCAGCTTTCCAGGACGAACAGAGGGTCGCTTAGGATTGAGTATTTGAAGGAAAGCAAGAAGACCCCATCTGAGTTGAGAGCAAACGATGGAAGTAGAAGAAGAAGAAGAAAGGAAATAATTCTCCACCAGAAATGGAGGCTCTTGCAGGTGCTGGAGTTCATGCTTTCTTGAACTGGTTCTGCGTCTTCCCTACATGTTCATGGTGAAGAAATAGAGTCTAGGAAACAGAGGGAGAGAGGGTGACCAACTACAGGTATGGTTGTTTTGGTGACCAAATATTTAAGAGTGTGTAAAAAACAGAGTGTAAAAGGCAGTGCTTGTGAGGGGCAGAGAAAAAAACAAATGGAGGAAAAGCAGGGGCGAGTTGCAGAGAGAAGCAGAGAGCAGAAGGATATGGGAAATAATAATGAAATATAATAAAAAGGGCAATGGGTGCCTCTGCCAACACTGTCTATTTTTCTCTCAGAAAACTTTTAGTTTTCATTGATATAATTTAGGCCAGGAAATCAGAGGGGGAATCTCATTCGGGCTACAAGACACCCAAGTGAGTTGGAGCCCATATCACGTTGCAGAAGAACCAAAAGTCTACTCTGCTCTCGAGTATTTGGATCTAAATTTCAATCCCTAATGTCTTTAGCTTAGCAAGATTATATTGAATGAAATAAAAGTATAATTTATAGTATTAAACAATTTAAACTTTAGTAAATAGTTTTCTCAAGGCTTAAGACACACAAAATGACTTCAATCGATGCCCGTAGGCTGTATGATTTATGGGATTAGTGGCTACTTTGAGCTTATTTTGGCTGAGCTCCTTCCCTGGTTCTTGTAGTTATGAGCACAAATACTTGATTCAAGGATGGTCATTAGTTTAGCTAAAAACATTTTTCGACGTAATATATTTTACGTCTAAACAAAAAGAACCTTAATTTATATAAATTTAAATAATATACCGATTGTAAGTCTAACATTACTCATTTAGAAAACGAGCTTAAGATTTGCTACAAAAGGCATGAATAAAAAGAACATATAATGATGCATTTTGTGCAATTCCTAAACTTTTTACACTTAGCTTCTTTTATATATATATATATAAATAGTAAACTTAATAATAATAAAAAAAAAACAGTGAGCCAGACAAAAATAGTACACTGAGGTGAAAAGGGAAAGAGAGGCAAAAGAGATAAAAACACCAAACTCTCACATGAAAACAGTAATTTATGAAAAGGACTCACCAAACATTGACTACAGGGGGAATGGGCCATTCTATTTAGATTGGGAGGACTGTTTGGTTCACTGGTTCTGCTCTGCCCTCTGCCACCCAGAACTACTCTACTTTCAATCAAGCCACAGCAACCCCCCTTTTACCTACTTGAAAAATTTAACATCCCTAGCTAGCTAATCCACTCCTCTTTCCCTCTCTACCTTCTCCCTTTTTTTAATCCAAAAAATCACTTTTAATTTAGTTTTGAAGTTTTTAATTTTGATAATTAAGTTGATGAAGATGGATGGGAGACTTGTGGGTCTTATATATCCAATGGTGGACTTGAAAAAAACAAAAAGAGAGAATGGAAAGGGATGAGAAATAGATAAGAGATGGAAAAAAAAATAGCATTTTTCGTTAATTAACAGTATATTACATCATACTAATCAATTAGTATTAAGTAACCCTCGTTTAACATATCATGTAACAGCTGTACGTGCCACATGACACCTATAGTTGAGACGTAATGTATTAACCTAGATTCAAGTGGTATTAATTGACTGGTCTAACGTGGTAGTCTTAATTAATTTAGCAATAAGTTGACAGAATAACCTATTTGAAAGTAGAAGAAAACTTAAAGATCCCATTTTCAAAATGAGGAACGCCAAGTGTTATCTTAATGTTCTCATGCTCCTAAATGGATATTATTTTTAAAAAAAATAAAAAAGAAATTGGCACCACGGGTCCCTTATTTCCCTTACCCGATTTTTATAAAGTAATATCTAACATTTCCCTTTCAAAATTGAAAACTTTGAAACTAAATTGAAATCCCAATAAAATATAGGGATTAAATTTGATTAATTTTTTTTTCATCTTGTTATTCTAATAATATTCATCATTGATTCATACTCGTGATAGTAGTATCTATCATATTGCGTCCCAGCAAGAGTTTTCTCAAGCTGCATTTGTAGACGTCATCCACTTTCACTTGCTTAGAGGTGTTGGTGGTCTGTTTGAATTGGGTTAACCTGTCCAAACTTATTTTTAAGGAAAAAATATAAAAAATCCTCACAAACTACTAGTCGTTTACAATTTAGCCCCTTAAAGTTCAAAAAGTAATAAAGTATCCCCCCAAACTACCAAAATGCAACAAAAAAGCCACTTATTTTTTTATATTCCTATAATACCCCTATTCTTTTAACAAAAAAAATATTAAACTAATTATAAAAAAAAACCCACCCAAAAAAAATGGGCGTATATTTATTTATTCCAATTTTTTTTTTTTTTTTTTTGTATTTACTAGCCCATTGTTTTTTTGTATTTTTTTTAAATTGTTTAGTTTTTTTTACAATTATTTTATTATTTTATTTGTTAAAAGAATATAGTTATTATAGGAATATAAAAAATAAGTGACATTTTTGTTATATTTTGATAGTTTTTGGGGCTTTTTTATATTTTTATCTATTTTTAACTTTATGTCTAAGCTTTTATTAGTTTTGTGTCTGTGATATAACCTATTTTTGTTTTAATGAATGTTGGTTTTTTTTTTTTTTAAAAAAAAAAAAATCATCATTGAAAAAGTAAGCTTACCGTTAAACCTATAATATTAAAGTTGATAAACAGCATTATATTTATTGGATTTGGTATCATTGCTTTAATTGGTGGGCGCCCTTTACTTTTCATCCTATTTGACAAGGATACATAAAATCCGGGACCCATCGATACTTTTGATGATCCTTTCCTTTTTCTTTTTTTTCTTTTTTTAAAAAAAAAACTCATTCTCATTCCATAGAATTCAAGAGCGAAAGCTCTTACAATCACAGGGCAAGCCCTGAAGTAACCGTAGCCTAAGCTACAAAGTCACAGGTCGAATCTCATACAAATCAACGAAATTCGAAAACACATCCGCTACCCCATGACTAAAATAACAAGATAAACATTCAAATCTGCTTGGCAGGTTCAAAGACTACTGAACCAAGCAGACGTCATCAGTTGCATATGAAACGTTTATTCCACGACCCTAAGAGGTAAACCCTCTTATGCCGCTACTCATCCTCCTCGACAATTAAGTCAGGATACATATTCATCCACGACATAGAAGTCTGGACCATTTTTCCTCCTCGACCCGAAAGCCAGGGTAAAATACACATCCACGACACACAGGTCAAGATCAAAGGGGATCCAATCGAACCATCGAGGCCAGAACATTATTACAAACAAATAACAAATGAAATACAGGGAAAATAAAAGCAACATAACTGAATACAAGCAAAAAGAAATACAGGGAAAGAAGCCGATCGCGTGTACGTTGACCCCGTACAAAGAAGAGCACGGTGGAAGCTCGTCGCGGTGGGGGCACGAAAGAAGCTCAGCAATGGACGGAGGGCAGTGGAACCGGTGTTGAGAAGATCGGCAAAAACTGCAAAAAAACTCAAAAACACCACAAAAATAGACAAAAAAGTAATTCAGCAAAACACCAAAACAAAAAACCGGGATGGAGGAGGCGGGGGATGAGGAAAAGGGACAGGGGGCACCGGATCTAGGGACATCAAGTAAACTACTAGAGCCCGGTGCGAAAGGGACGTGGGGAGGAGGGATGGTGGAGGCCATCCCTCCTCCCCTGTAGTTACGGCGTTCTGGGAGGGGGGGTGGCGGCTTGGCTGAAACTAATAAACCCTAATGTGATGACTACTTTTGATGATCCTAGTCACGGCTTCATGTTACTGGTTATCAAAGTGCGTAATGATGGTAATATTACACTTTTGGCAATAAATTTCTTATAAATTAAAAGGGCAGTTTATGTTATTTTTATCATATTTATAAATTTGATGTCATAATTGACGTCACTCATTTTTTTATAAAATATAAATTATCACTCGAATTTATAAAACGAATATTAGTTCCATGAAAAATCAACGAACATAATAATCCAAACTTTTTGTATGATCGTCGTATAAAAATAAGGATATATAACTTTACTTAGGACCTCTAAATTACATGCGTTGAGAATACTTCTCAAATTTCAAAAATTCTTAATTTTATTCCCTTAACTTTTAATTTGATGCAATTGACCCATTCATCTTTGTCATTTTTTTGTTGTTAAACCCTAACGAAAACTACTAAATAGACCAAATTATCCTTTTTATTTAAAAAAAATTAAAATTAAGAGTAAATTTGAAATTTTATAAAAATATTAGGAGTATAAAAGTCATTTTATCATTTTTAACGTTTAGAAATTGACGGATTTGGTACATTGCATTAAATTAAAAGTTTGAAGGTGAAATTGAGAGTTTTTAAATTTGAATGAATCTTTTTAAAACGAGTGGTAATTTTAGGAGTTTTAAGTGAAGTTTCTCAAAAAATATATAAGAAAAGACAACTTTAAAGAAAATTAGCTTTTAACATGAGAGTTAACGAATTTACTCAAACTTTTTTATATAAAAGTTATATTTGTCAATATAATCTTAGATTCCATTTGTTTCGACATAAATAATAATTATGCTTCTTATATTTATCTTGAAGAGTATGCTGCTGAACATGTTTTTGGTCAGATTTAAGCACTAAAAAATAGCATGATGGCATCTCTTGGCGCATGTAAATTATCATAATTCAGACAGGAAAAGTTGGGATGTTGGTAAAATCTTTTGATGCTAATAGAGTAGTTTATCAAGTTGATGAAAAAAAAAGCTTCAAACGGGTCTTGAATGCCGGAAAGATGAGGTGTTAACCAATCAGATTCTGCCATGCGTGGGAACATTGAAGATGTTTATAGATTGAGAACCTCATTGATCCAGAGCCCCAGACCACCAATTATTAGTGGTTGTGGACCAACACCAACCATTCTACAAGAACAACTCTTTTCCTCGTATGAGATAACCTATGTGCATCACAAAAGTTGCAGAGCAATATTTGAATGATGAAACTCATGAGACTCACACAAGTTTCACAATCATTACAAACTGTGATGACTTATTAGCAAGGTTGTTAACGACGACGATTTTTATACTCACGAGATTTATATCACGTAATCTCGATTGTTTTATGAGAGATTGCTTAAATATTCTATATCTTGAACTTTATTTGTTGAGCGAGAATTTAAGACCCGACATATGCCTGACTTAAATAAGGGCAACTTTAACCTCTACAAATCTATAATGGTGACTGCCATTTTAAGCATTAATGATCCTATTACTTGTTTTTCAAGGATATCACACTTTGAGCACATGTTGTGCCAAAAATGGTTGCCATCTATTCCTTTGCAAGAAAATGATCAACTTGGATATGATTGGGGAACCCAAAAAACGAAAAATAATAATAATAATAATAGAATCAGGAGATTCGTTATAATTGATTACAATTTAGACAACCAATTGAGAGAGAGCTCCAATAAAACTCAAATTTTATGCTGTCTTAATACTTGTCGAAACCTATAAAGCTACAACGGGACCCTCGAATTGCAAGCAATTGGGACCCTAAAATTGCCAGACACCCACTTCTCACTTCACTGTCATTTTGTGGAGGTCAAAGATTGAAATGGACTTTGTCCACCTTTTTGCATTATACCTTGTCAAAAGAATGGTGTGGGAGCTCCCAGAGAAGATCTTCCTTTAAAACCCTAATTCCAGTCTCTTTTCTTTCGCTTTTCCTTTTCTTAATGCTCTCTTTCTCTTCCACTTTCCAATCACATGGTGATGTTCACTTCTTTCGGTGTCTCTTTCTTACAAGTCGTTTAAGGTTGTAGTACTGCAATAATTACCAACTCAGTAGTCACAACCCTAATCATATAATGCTGGATATTAATGGCCAGCTTTTTTACACCTGAAATATTATTTAGGTTAAAATATAAATTCAGATGAGTGAGTTGTTACCGTGGTCACATAATTTGGCACAATAATAATAATAATAAATAAATTATAATAGGGTTAATTACATTTTTAGTACATAAGTTTTCACGTTTTTATTTTTTTTCATTTAAGTTTCAATTTGTATCACATATGGTATTTGGCTTATAAGTAAATACCAATTTAGTACCCTTGTCACCATTCAGTTTGCTAAACTAATGGATTGCCATGAGAGTGGTTTTGGCTACTCCTGCGGCCTATCTAGAGGTGGCCGAACCACTCATAAATTCATAATGCCTTTGGAGGTGGTTCGGCCACTTCCAATAGCAAAAAAGAAGTGGTTGAAACTATCCTTATAGCAGTCTGTTAGTTTGGCTAATAAAACAGTATTGAAGGCACTAAACTGGTATTTACCCATAAGTCAGGTACCATTTGTGATACAAATTGAAACCTAGGTGAAAAAAAATAAAAATGTGAAAACTTAGACATGAACGTACATAAAGTCCAACAATTAGCAATTATCCTACAAAACTTATAAAAATAAATAAATTTAATTAATATTTTAATATTGTCCAACAAATAATCAATATTAGCTGCAAATTAATAGACTTGCCTTTTCAAGATGCTCCAGATAGAAAAATTTGACAAACTGTGAAATGGTAACGACAAACACAGGAAGATTTAGTGTGAAAGCTGGCTTGCTAAATGGAGTCGACCCCGTGATGCCTTGGAGAACACGTTGTCTCACTCCATCTAATCACATAATTAAGACTAAACATTACACTTCTCTGAAGTGCTGATTCTTAGTTACCTCTTGAGCCTTTTTTGATGCAGTAATTATATATATATTTTTATATATTTCTATCAGTACTATCTTCTGTCCTTATTATTCCTCCGACTAAATTAGTCAAGCAACGAATCCAATTTTTTTCCATTTTTCTGCTCATAAAGTAGTAGATAGAGACAATAACAGAGGCCGTGAGAGAGGCCTTCCCCATGGTTGATCATCACTTATCTTAAAAGGATAAATGAACGATAAAGATAATGTTCGAAGATCTTTGCTATAATATCATGTTATAAATTAATACTTTAACACTGTTCGAACAAGGCTTTTTTGCTCGAGAGAACCCGTTACACGAGTGAGCTCTCTATTTAGAAAGAGAAACCTTCTCTTACGTGACTCGATAATAACATGATCTATGTTTCATGCAATCATATCTTAATTTCTTTGGCACCCTGTTTCGAATGTTTTTATTGAAAGACTTTTCCTATCTAAAAAAAAAAAAAAACTCTACGATCCCATAATTAGGAGTTGGCCTACGATCCCACAATCCACGATCCCTTAATATAATTCAAACTCGACATATGAATACAAATTACTACCTGATCGAATTTTATTCCATGCTCGAAATCTCTAAAATTGGGACAGAAAATTCTGAAAAAAATCCCGATCAATTTTTAAGGTGATCTTTTGGGGCAAAGGTTGGAACAACCACTTCCCTGTCGTGGGCCTTCAAACAAAGTATTGTAATACACCAAATAAGTGGGCTGTTGGCCCAAATGCAGGGATGGGCCCACACTTGACACCGCAGTTTTTGATAGCCTCGTGAAAAGTACAGAGTTGAGTCACCTAAGCACAGCTCAGCTCAGCTCGCGACACTCTCTCTGCCCCCTCCTTCTCCACACAGACCTTTCAATTATGCAAACGCTACTATTGCCGGCGACGGCGGTGGCAGCGGGATCATGCTCCACTTCTCGCCTCCACCGGCCACCAACCCCCGCCTTCCACGTCCCCAGTTTCAATTTCCCCCTTCCAAACCTACCCTCTTCCTCTAAAACCTTCCAGCCCCTTTCTTTTCATTCACCGTCTTACGGTGCAACCCACCACAGACGAACGACGCTCTCCTTCGCTGTAAGGGCCTCTCAAGTTTCGTCCCCAGCCGTTGCTTCCCCGGACGGTGAGGGCGAAAAGGCGAAGCTCGCTCAGGTTCTCACTCTTTCTTTCTTTCTCTCTGATTTCAAACCTAGTGAAACTTCAAATATGCGCTGTTGGGTTGCTGAGAAAATGTTGGAAAACATAGCAAAATAAATGCATTTTATATTTTTGTCATTTGGGTAATTTTGTTTTTACTTTTTTTTTTTTTCTTTGTGTAATGTGTACTTGCTATCACAGCAACAATCCTGGTTTTGGGCAATTGGGCTTTGGAATTTGTGAAACAGAATAAAAGAAATGAAAAAGAAATTTCTTTTGAACTTTCAATTTATATCATTTGGGTTTCATTGTACTTTTTTTCCCATTTGGAATGTGAAATTGTAATCACAGCAACAACCCTGGTTTTTAGCAGTAGGGATTTGGAAATTTTGGTAAATCAAAATCAATAAATTGATTATATGTGTATATAGAAATTACATTTTCTTTTTTCATTCATCAAAAAAAAAAAAAAAAATGTAGCAAAACAAAACAAAAGAAAGGAAAAAAAAAGTTTTTTTTTTTTTCCAATTTATATTATATTTTTTTGGGATACTGTGTAATGGTAATCACAGCAACAATCCTGGTTTTGGAAATGCTTGTAAATTTAAATCAAAATCGTTGAGTATGTATTTGTCAAAAAGTTGCTATAGGATAATTATTACTTATCAAAAAAAAAAAAAAAAAGTTGCTATAGGATATTTAAATGCGTTTAATCGGTACTAAAAAAGTAAGTGATTTGGATGGTGGTGTAGGTGGCAAAAAGATTAGAGAACACTGCAAGGAATTTCAAGAGGTATGGTAGTGTAGGGTTTTGGGCACAGCTTGTGTGCACTGTAGTGGCTGCCGTGATTCTTTCGTTTTCAGTTGTTATCACGGGGAAGATTTCGTCACCCGCCACTTTTTATGCTACTGCTGGTGGGATTGTAGCGGCGTTCATTTCAGTATTTTGGTCATTTGGGTATATTCGACTTTCCGATAGGCTTCGAAGAACTGCCAATGAGCCTTCAAAGGTATTGAGCTGCAATTAAATGAAAAGGTTTAATATTCTAGTTCTAGTATGGTATAATTGCCCTACATATTGTGTTTTTATTATGATAATTGAAGTTCGTGAGTGTATTTGAAGTCAGGTGTGAAAATGAATGCTTCTCTAATTGAATTGTATAGGCCTCCTTGAGTTGATGGTTGCAAGGGAAAAACTAATAATTTAATCCTTTCTTTGGTGACTTAAATTCTGCTCAAATTGCTTCAATGGCTAAATACGGATTGCTTATGTTATTCAATTCCTCCTTTAATTTCCACCTAATTAAGAGCTTGTCTCAGCTTTGATCAATAATTTTTGCCCAGTTTTGCAGGCCATGGGTGTACAGAATGTATGCTTTAGTATTACATTTATAGAACCTCCTAAGTTTCTGTGTTATATTGCTTGTGGTCCAGGCTCCTCCTCGTGCTGATGTTGTGAAAAGCTTAAAAAATGGCATAGTAGTAAACCTACTTGGACTGGGCGCTGCCATTGTTGGTATGCAAGCCACAGTGGGTGTGCTGGTTGCCAAGGCTCTTACTTCCTCAGCAAATCCTTATTACCAGGGAGTCGCTCCTGGGTACAGTCCTGTTCTTGCATTGGATGTATTCTTGGTACAGGTACTCATTTGACTTCTTATATCTTTCTAATTAAAAAATCAACGAAGTTTTGGACTTGAATTCATAGAAATACTATGTAATCTTAATGCGTATCAACCTGGCCCTTGTGAGAACAAGTGAGTGTTTGTTTTAGGTCCCTGACCTGAAATGGCCAGCTTTCTATCACTATGGGCTCTATCTATTACATTTTTTGCCACCCAGAAAAGCTCTTTTTGCTGTGGTTGGCTTGTCCCATCACTGTTTGTCCCTACTTTCAGAAAGAATTAGAAACAGCGCCAGACTTTTACACTGGAGAAGGAAAACATTTCAAAGAGGAATTCCAATTGAAGTAGCTCCAAGAGACGTTTATAAGCTTCATGCTGCGTGGACTAAAGGATCCAAAATGTCTTGCCTCTGAATAAGGAAAGGACCGAGGATAATCCCTATCAGAAGCATAATACTAAATTGTTCACATGTTTTCTTTGTCATAACAAGAGTTTTGAAAGCGTGGGAAGTGCATTTATCTTCACAAGTTAAAGGGTTCTGTTCAATGATGTCACGTTGCCAAGATAGATTTTTATTGGATGAGCACCAAGTGCTCTTCTGAGCTTTTGGGTTTCAAAAGAGCCAATCAAAGTTCACACATTAGACTAATCTTCAGCATAATTGTGAGACTTGTAGCTTACCATTGATAGTTACCTAATGTATACCATCTTCATCTATTTACTCCTTTTGCAGGCATCAGCAAACACCATCCTTTCTCATTTCTTGGGCCTTGTTTTCTCATTAGAGTTGTTGCGATCAGTGACACTACCACCTTCAGAAGGCTTTCCGGTTCCTAGGATTGCATAAGCTGTGTCCTTTGGGTAGTTGAGTTTAGGTAACATCATGTTTTTGGAGCCATGGTTTTTCATGGCTAGAATATTCACGTTTCTGTGTAAGAATTTGAAGTTTTATGCATATTCCTATTCCAAGATCTTGCAGCCCCTCTCCAAATGCATATAATTGATTACAGAGACTTGGTGGGGGTATGACATTATTTGTTTTTTCCCCCTTTTTTTTTTGTGTGGTTTATTATTGATTTGTTGGGTGTTTATCTTATATACTTCATGTATATTTGAGTTGCACCTTTATGCTTTTAATGAAATTTATTTACTCATAAAATGACAACGGTCATGCAACAGCTGTTAAACAATTGTGATATTGGGTGTGTTTTTTTTTTAATTTTTTTTTTTTAACTAGTTATAAAACCTGTTTTTAAGAAATAATCAATAAAAATTATTGTGTTTGAAAACTGTTTTTGGAAATGAAAAATGGAAATTAGTATGTTTTGTAGGGTTACATCTAAAAATTTGTTTGGATGGATAATAATTGTAACAAGGTGTTTTTGGATAAAATTTTGGAAAGTTTTTTTCGCTTTTAAAAAAGTCAACTGTTTTAAACGGTTGCCAAAAGGTGTATTAGTCTATTAGATTCATTACGAAGGTACAATCATGTTTGAGGAAAAAAAACATATATTAATTGATGTTAAGTTAATTAGTCTACGAAATTAGACTTCTTTTTTTTTTTTTGACATGTTCGCGAGGGGTAAGGAGATTCGAGCTAGTAACTTTTGCTTTATGAGGCGTGGTTTTAGCTGATTGAGGGCTCATTTGACAAACGCTTCTTGCTTTTGGTTTTTGGTTTTCCACTGTTCATGAGTTGAAAAATGGCAGGGTCATCAAATAGATGTAAATGCAGCTTCAGTCACAGGGCCTTGAAAAGCAATGCAAAAAATTAACGTGAAGCCTGCTTTTCCAATAATGCCCTTGCAAGGCACAAGTGACCTTCCTTCAAAATTTCGATTTCCTGTGTCTTTTTTATTTCTATTTCGGCTGAAGGCTACCTTCTCCATTTTTTTCTTCTCTGACCAACCAACCGCACAGCACAGGGCCTCTTCTTCCTCCACCACGGCGCCACAGACTAGAGCCCGAACTCAGGTATTTTTTTTTGGCTCCAGACCACTGAGATTTTAGATCCATACCCGTGACAATTTTTTTTTTTTCCATTGCTTCTTTCTTCTTTAGCTGTTTTTATGCCTCTGTACATAAATGAGAATGTTTGGCATTTGAAGGCTTGGTTTAGGGTAAAGGCATGTGCTTGTGTTGCTTCTCCCTCTCTCTGTCTCTCTCCAATAAGCTTTTCTAGGATTTCTGATATGCTCTCTTCCATTTTGGGGAATGTCAAGTTCTCTTCTCTTTGTTCACGTTTTCTCAGTACCCAAATATAAATCTGTTGGTTTTTAGTGAGAGAGCATTGTAATTCTAATTGTTGAGTAATGGCTTCATACAGTTGACCGTTGCAGGGGAGGTTTTCATTTTTATCCATTAGGTTGCCAAGAAAATTGAGGACAAAGTCTTTTATATTTTTTGATCTTCTGGTGGTTGGGGACTTACTGTGGCCTATAATATTTGACCAAAACATAGAATCAAATGTGTTATATGCTTATAGCTTTTCAAAAAACACGAGTACAACATAAGTTGCAACAACTAGATTTAAAAGTTGCAGTATCTTCGGCCATTCACAACCATGAACCCGACCATGTGTATAGCCAATGAAGAACTCATGGATATTGATAATGCCCTGCCATTTATTACAGGATTTAGTATATCATACTAATCCTGAGTAAACAAATTAGAAAGTATAACAAAGAAACCCCAAAAAAAGGAAAAGGCAGAACCCAACTTGTGCCTTGCAAGGGCATTATTGGAAAAGGCAGGCTTCACGTTAATTTTTGGCGCTGCTTTTCAAGGCCCTGTGACTGAAGCTGCATTTACATCTATCTGATGACCCTGCCATTTTTCAACTCATGAACAGTGGAAAACCAAAAACCAAAAGCAAGAAGCGTTTGTCAAATGAGCCCTGAGTTATCACTTGGGGATCACAAAATTAGACCTAATAGCTTCGAAATGTCGAAATTGGAAGAAAAAAATAAATAAAAAATAAAAAATCTAATTATAAAGCTGGGTGAACTCTTAGCCTCGGTGAAACATAACCTTTGACTGAAATACATGTTCATAAAATATCTTCAAGGATTGAAGGTAGTTATAGGAAGAATTTCAAAACATTTAGCTTACAATCATAACCTAAAAAAATTCAGATAATGGTAGAAGAAGCAGCCACCATGAAGACTGAAGAGCAAGTTGCATTTTTTTTTACTCGTCATGGTTGTAGTTGGATGTTGTTGATTACATGTTTTTAAGCGTAAATGGGTCTAAGAAACACACATAATCATTTAAAAAATGCAAACCAAAAAGAACGAAGAAGGCGATAGAGAAGCACAAATTTGTCAATAACCAAAAAAAGCTCAGTCTAACTCATAAGAAATTTTCTCAAATCTATTATTCCAATAAGTTTCAAGTGTTATCTAGCGTGTTTGAGTTTCTCAAATGACAGTTTGGAGGAAATTTTGTCCAACCTACTCTAATAAGTACCAAGTGTCATCTTTCACATATTTTCTTTATTATTTTTAGCAGTCATTTATTATCATTATACTAATTTAGGAATCCAAACATTAGTTTTTGAGAAGCTCAAACATGTTCAATGACATTTGTCACTTGTTAGAATAAGTTAAAGAAAATTTCCTCCAAACCAGTTTGGAGGAAATTTGTGTCATTTCTCAAAAATCAATGTTTGAGTTCTTAGGTTATTAGAATGACTGTTAATAATATTAAAAAAAACATGTGAGAGATGACACTTGACACTCTAATAAGAATATTAACGAAAACATGTGAGGAATGACACTTGACACTTATTATAGTATATATATTACATTTATGTCGTTTGAGATATTACAGATTGTATTTTAAATATTTTTCTTTAACTATCTTTATTTATTTTTAAATAATGAAGCAACTGTCAATACATGTATATGAAAAATAGTTTATTTTATAAAAGCTTATGAATTATTTACTGTGATCATTATTTAGAAGTTCAAATGAGTAGAGGCTATATTAAGGCGCTTTGACCATTTATATAATTAAAAATAATCGATTTTTTTTTTTTCATAACTTTCCGATTACTGCTAACTTTTGTTTTTACATATTTTCTTTTTTATGTTAAGTATTTTCTAGATTCCTTTTATTTAAATGTCTCTTCGTTATTGTGATGAATACATTTTGACGAGTCACTTGCATTTCTAACTTTACCATTTATAATACACTTACATAAATAAATAACATGATGATTTACCCTCTTGACACTCTAATACTACACATTTACAAGTTTTTTTAAACAAATAATTTCTTTCAAAATACTGTATAAATGGAGGCTTAAACCAATGATCTAATATGTTGTGAATATTAGATTATACCTCTTAATTATATATATATATATATATATACCTTGTGCTTGGACAATAATATCTCTTCACCTATTCTTTTGCGTAAGCTTTTTAATATAGTTAACTTTTTGTCAAGAGTCACATATAAATTGTGTAAAAAATTTACAGCTAATAGCTAAGGACATTACTTGAACCAAGAGGTATTTTACTAAATATTTTTATATTTTTAGAAGCTACAATTCATTAATAATAATAATAAAAACTCTTTTTGAATAAAATGTTTTTAGTTTAAGGGTCTCTTGCTATTCAATTGTGATAATGATGGAAGGACTTAATTCCTATAAATAGCTTATGTATTTGACATTCAAATAAGAGAATTTATACAGTGGGAGAAATATGATGACAAAAAAATGTATGATAAAACTAATGCTGGTGATGATGAAGTTGATTAGCCTCATAATACTGAAAGTACATGCTAATCACCTTACCTCTCTCTCTTCTTCTTCCACTCCATTACCAACCAGCCTTTATCATTTTATTGCAATTTACATGCTTAGTTAGATTTTCGTATTAAAGTACGTGAAAAGTTTCACATGTAGTTTGACTTAAAATATCTTAAATGACTCTTCTATCACCTTTACCTTTTTTGTTCGTTTTTTTAAAAATTTTAAAAAAAAAAAATTATAAATGGATAATTTGAGCATTTCAAATTAGAAGTATGTGGATGTCTATCTTATGATGAATTTTAATTTCCATCCATTTTAATGCTATAATTTAAAGGGGGGTATATATGCAAATGTTAGATGTGATGCCCAACATAAAAGAATTGCAATTAATAATAAACAATGAATTTGTTATAATAAAATTTTAAGTAGTAAGTAGTTTAGTAATATTTGGATTAATCAATTAGTTAATATTAGATAAATTGTCATTTAAGATTGTTTAAAATTTAGTGGTCAGTTAATTAGAAGAAGAATGTCAACATCTACAAGCTACTGATGTACGTGAAAAGCTAAGTGATGAAGGAACAATGTTTTCCAACGTGAGAAATGAACAATGCTTTGTAATAAGTAATTTCTGCAACTTTATCTGACATGAATTTATTAATTAAGCAGCCAACTCTTTCTCTAAAAGCTTGAATTATGTAAAAAAGTTGAACAAGGAGTAGTGATTCGTTCAACAAGAGGGAATACATAATAGATATACAAGTGAAAAGTTTGTAAAAAATGAAAAGTTTGTAAAAAAAAGAAAAGTTTGTAAAAAATGGGTACCCGGCGGTTAAGTGGAATTAATTATATACTTAGCAACCTAATGCTAATAAAGGGAAACTAAAAATGATTAGCCAACCCTATCTGAGATAGCTATTTAGTAAATTCGAGATAGAGATTTTCAAGAAAAAAGAAGGGCTCACAACACTCACGTGTGGTGAACATATTTTATACTTACTGAGTGGTGAACTCACACATTCTCCTTGTGAAAGGGTGGTAATTTTACAAATGGTAGCAAGAAGTTAGATGACGACCCTTATGCTATCTGGACTTTTTGTTCATGGGGCTTGCAAGAGGCCTCTGTAAGGAACTTTCTGTTTTTGTATATTTTCTATATTGAGAATGGCTGAATATATGTGTGGTAGAATGAAAGGATAAGAAAAATGGATGGAAATGGAAATTACCGTGATATATCTTCTTTTTTTTTTTTTGACATGTCCGCACAAAAGGGGGGAAGGGGGACTCGAACTAGTGACCTTTTCGGGTTTGGTGTTAATAAGCCAAACTATTTCCTCATTAGCTTGTTCAGGCAATACAGTAAGAAGTATTACAGACTGCTCTTCTATCCACCAGGTTACAAATTCACCATGAACAAATCAACTCCTCACTCAGCACATCAGGTCCAAGTTATCTTTTCTCCAAGATGATAGGTAATCCAACTTCAAAATTCAACTTGGCCAACATTTTGTAGAGAGAGCTTGTGAAAAGTCCGTAAATTTTTATATGGTTTCCTCCACTATCTTAGACGTTATGTTTGTACAATATTTATTTTATTTTGAACAAAGAACTTGCTTTTACCCTCGTATAGAAACCACATAATAAGGCATGCTAAAGAATTAGATTGAGTCACCAAATGAAAATATAACATTAAACGGGAAACAAAAAGTGAAGAAGGTAACTGTTTTTAGGTTTGATATAAAATTTTAAAGCATGAAGTACTTGTTCTTTTAAACCATATAAATGAATACCAAGTTCCTAAATAGCATATAGTCATATGTAAATCAACAAAATGAAAAGGAAGCATCATTGATATGATTTCTATAATTCATGCTACTTGCATGGGGAGTGAGTTTGTCACAAACATAATGCTGGCCGAGAATAGAGCAATGAATATCAAAATAGTTGCAAAATAGAAGTGTGATATTCAAAATAGTTGCAAAATAGAAGTGTGATATTCAAGTGAATGAAACGGTGTGTTGGAATTATGTTCAGCACATGTTTTTGCACTATAGTCTTCAATATTTTTTTTTTGTTTGTTTTAATTGCTTAATCTTCTTATTTCATTGTTTTGTATAATACCATCTGATTTTTGGGTAAATATAATTTCATTCATCATTTGCATTTTTCTCACTTTTAGGTGAAGCAATAGTTGTATCTAATGTCCATTTTTTTTTTGTAACCGAACTTTCATTAACTAAATAGAAACAGTACAAACTGAGAGGCAGCCAACAAGCTAAGAATCAGTCAAGAAACAACCAGTAAGACCCAACAACAAGACCACAAAGTATAAGCAACGTGGTAGCAATATCTGGATCTGGTTCAAAAGAACCAGACGGTGGGCAATGGCTAAGACCAAACAAGGTCCGCTAGGCCGCTCCCAGGGCCGCGCAACACGGTTTTGAATGCAATGAAACTTTGTGAAGAGTCCATCGTAGATTAGGCAAACAAACTCATAGAAGAGTCCATTACTGTGAAGGCAACAACAACTGTGAAGAGGTTGCTGCAATAGAGGAGCTGCAGAAAACTTAAAAGGAACCATTGAAGGGTGTTCACTAGCCAGAACAACAAAGAAAATACAGAGAAACATAAAGAACAACAGAAATTGAAAGACAGTTACATAACATAATAGGAAAAACTCAAACAACAGCGGCTGCAAAGGAGGATGTCGTTGGTGGTCGGCTGCATGGCGCGTGAGATCCACTCTCCGGTGAGTGAGATCCACACGCAGGAGCGTGTGGTCCATGCGCTGGCGCGTGCTGACCGGAACGATGTGTAGAGCAGGGCGTTGGGTAGTTGGAACGCCCGTGGAGCTGGAGGAGGGGTGCGTTGTGGTCGGAGGCTGATGGAGAAGAGTAGATCAGGCTTTGAAAACTTCAAACTTCGAAACTCCAAAGGACCGGCCAGTGGGACTGCGAAGATGGCAATCCACGACGGTGAAGATGACTGTGAAGAGGGGAAGATGCAGCTTTTGATATTTGAGGGTCAGATTTGATCTAGAGCAAGCCCTAGAGAGATCGGAGTTCTCTCCAGAAGAGAGAAAACTGGCAAAAAGGAAAGCAAAAACCTGTATAAGCATCAAAATAGCAAACGGACTCCTCTAGCTCTGGCAAGGGAGATGGGTTTTTTCGTTCTCAATGAGAGAGAACAGAGCTTTCTTTAGCAAAATTCTAATAACTCAAAAGTATCTAATGTCCATTGATCAAGAACTTGAAGTCAATGGATTGTTTACCCTTGCAATTTACCCTTGCAATATATATAATCCAATGTTTTGTTTTAAATTTCTAAAACAACTAAAATAGCACTTATCTGTGATTGACTTCAAGTTCTTTGATACAGATAAGTGCTATTTTAGTTGTTTTAGAAATTTAAAACAAAACATTGGATTATATATATTGCAAGGGTAAATTGCAAGGGTAAACAATCCATTGACTTCAAGTTCTTGATCAATGGACATTAGATACTTTTGAGTTATTAGAATTTTGCTAAAGAAAGCTCTGTTCTCTCTCATTGAGAACGAAAAAACCCATCTCCCTTGCCAGAGCTAGAGGAGTCCGTTTGCTGTTTTGATGCTTATACAGGTTTTTNGATCAAGAATATGGCAAGACCTCTCCTTGTAGTCCTTTCCTTATTCAATTAAAAAAAAAAAAAAAAGATAGTGAAGCTTATATATATATATATATATATATATATATAAAAGAAAGAAAAATAGGTTTTTATCTTCATAATTTTCCCTTTTTTTTTTTCTTGTCTTTTTGAAACTCCTCATATATGATATACACATT
This sequence comes from Carpinus fangiana, assembly GCA_006937295.1. Taxonomy (NCBI): domain Eukaryota; kingdom Viridiplantae; phylum Streptophyta; class Magnoliopsida; order Fagales; family Betulaceae; genus Carpinus; species Carpinus fangiana. The sequence continues at coordinate 2,166,646 of CM017322.1, forward strand.
GAAATAAGAAAGACATGTTATTTTAGAACTTGCACATAAGCGTTAGATTGTTCAAAGCTAAATGCTGAAGTCCATACCATATTATTTAGAAGGTTGTCCATTTCATGTAAGTTAGGATTTACATGTGGATCATACAAATGCAATGATGATTTTTATTTTTATTTTATTTTTTTTAAAAAAAATCTTGGACATCTTGATGGATGTTAACATCAGTCAGATATTTAGACATCCTGTTGGATGTTCTTCAAAATAAAACAGTACACTGATAAAACTCTACAAAAATAATACATAAAAATAGATTGTGCGTGCAATTTATTGCATTAATGGGCTTCGTAAGGATGTAGATACACTCTAGACAATATTACAAGCATCTTTAACAAGAATTTCAACTAGTTAGCTAAGTTTAGGTAAAGGTGATTGTTTGTTGCATTGGATATAAAAGCGAAAGTCTTGGCTTAGAAACAAAGCAATTTAGCTACTGTGTAATTTACTCAAAAACTTTCGTCTGGCCATCTTCTAATGTTGGCCCCACTATCCAACAGCAATTTAGTGTTTGATTATTCTTTTTGCTCAAGCTGGTTATTATGAAGGCACTTGACCACCATGAGGAATATTCTGCAAAATTGTACAACCCTATTTGGTCGTTTACATCTCCACCACAGAGACTTCTATGGTTCCACAAATAAAATGAATTCATTGTCATCACAACTATAGGGAGAAGTAATGCACCAAGGATGCCAGGAAGTTTGAAAATTCTAGATTTCATTACCAATCTGAAGTTTTACCCTCACAATAGGGCAATATGTCATCTACAGCAGATGAACACAGAAAGCATAACCAAAAGGGTCAAGGAACCGTAGTCCAAAAATTATCAACCGTCTCCCCAGGAGAAAAAAAGAAAAACAAAGAAACCCAAAAAATGAAAAATTGAACACTCGAAAATGTGGTATGTCAGACCTGCTCCTGAATGGTGGGAGATTGTTTTTGTTTTTTGAATCATGCTAACTGGCACTTAATATGACCTAACAGCATCCCGGCAAACAGAAATCTAAAAGACTTCATGTATTGAAAACCCATCTCTAACCTCCTAATTAACTTTGCCAAACTACTCGATATCCTGCACCAAATATATATATATGCTTCAGTATATGTTCAAAAGAGTAGCAAAAAGCAAACATAACAACTCAAATTACACAAGATTTCTACTTAAGTACAAAGATAAACTAGAGGTACTGGTAAATGAAAAGATCAGTATGATCCAATAGGGGAAAAGAGTACAAAAGGTCTTCATGAAAGACACGAGACAACAATACTAAATGCCCCTTTATTTTCAGTTGGATGCAAACATTATAGGAAGTATACAAGGGGGAGCCTAAGAGGGAGAGGAGAAACAAGAAAGGAAATCATGAAAATTAATAACAAGCGGGGCAAGCCAGCCCGCAACCCAAGTGTAAAGAGTAAAAAGAAAGTTATGAAGAATTTTCTCAAAAGACCACGACGTGTCTTCAAAGCATCTAGCATTACATTCCCTTCAAATACACCACATCAAACACAAAGGAACCATCTTCCAAACCATAGCACTCCTCGAACGACCCTCCGTCCACTAGCAAGCGAATAACTCCCTAACCGAGAAACGGTTGAGCACTAATGGTATTTTAGTGATTTTAAGTCACGACCCCATATTTGGCTTGCGCCTGTGGATTTAGGTTCCTGTCTCCTTAGGTCTCCTTAGAACTCAAGGATACAGAGGTACGAGCCTATAGAACAGATACTGTTCAAGTAAATTATGCGCTAAACAAGGAAGTAGATTTAAGGAGGGCCCTGTAATAAGAAACCACTTCAAACTGAATGGCAACTCGCTAATTAGTATTCAATACAATTATCCTAGATAGAAATTGAAGTCCTACACATTACCTGTATACCACAATTTACTATCACTAACAAACTTACACCCACCATCAATAAAACCACCTCTACTGAACCTCACTAATGAAAAGTTATCTATATGGTAAGGGAGCGCAAACTACCAATTGAGCAGCAACCATCTTAATCATCTAATCTAGAAAACCGGACAACTTATCATATATATCAATAAACGAATTTCAAATTACTTTTTTTCAGTAAATGTTGTCTCCAATACATGCAAAAATATCATAATGATGCTGCCTCATAATTATTATTAACATACTTAATTAAGGTTCGAAATTGCATCAAAACCATAACTGAGATTCAAAGTTTGAATAAATAAAAAAAAATTGTTTCACTACCAAGCCTTCTGTGACAAGCTAATGTCTACAAACGGTGGTTGTTTCAATCAAGATTATAAGAAATGCTTTACTGATGCATGACCTTTCTATGAAGAATAATAACGATAGGCATGATTGTAATTTTTTCAATGCCACATTTATAGAACCTAATTGCGTTGTTAGAAAGAAAAGTTGTAGACGTGATAAGTAAATTGCATAATCATTCTGAAGCTGTTATCAACTCTTACAACACAGAGTTGACCTTCCAGGTCCAATGTTCTAAATCAATATCAGAATTCAATTATCACGCCAAGTATAATCCTTTATCTTAAATTAATTTGAGATATTACGAGCATTAAATACTCCAAAAACGTGAAAGTTCACATTAATAAACACAATTCAAGAAACTCTTACAAAACTAGATAACACATTCAGTTAGCAGATATCAAACATTGAGCCTAGAGTTTTTATATTTGATATATATAAGTATCTACTAGGTTCTATAAAGGTGATAGAAGATTAAATGAATATACGTAAGGGAACCTAAATGATGTATTTAGTGATAGACTTCTCAAAGCCAAAGATAATATTTTGATTGAGTGTATCACCGTCCCATTACAGGTGATTTCATATTTCAAGTAAGATCTTAGCAAATAATGTGCTGCGAGTTATTTCAATCCATGCTGCTGTAATTCTATCTTAGCAGCAAATTTTTAAAACACATATGACTAAATTAATGAAATGCACGCCATGTAGAATTTGCAAAGATTATGGTAAGCATATGACAATGCCAAGTCAGAGAGAGAGATTATGTTTACCTACTGTGTCTTCTTTTCCTTGTTTAAAGATATTGGAATCTTTTTTAGAAGGTTATCATCAATTTTCCTATACTGCATCTGTAAGATTCCAAGCACTACACACAGCTGCTCATCAATATGGTCCTGGAACTTGTCATAAACCACAGGAACTGAAAGACTAAGAAGAACCCCTGCAGAAATTAAATTGAACGGTCAAGCAGTTCTCTCAAGGATGACACATTTTATTAAATAATGGGCAGCAAAGCAACTCACCAATAAAGACCAGGGTAATGAAGTTGAAGAGACCGCCAATAAAAGATGCTATCCACAAGCCAATAGCAACCTGAAAACAAAAACCACTAAAGTAAATAAATCAAATTTCTCAAAGGAAAAAAAAAAAAAAAAAAAAAAGAAAAGAAGAAGAAGAAGAAGAAGAAGATGTCATGGAGTCATAACAAAAGCACCAACCTTAAGGGAAAGTTTATAATTCCGCCCAACTGCAATGTCACGTGCGATTGACAATGCAGGATTGATCCACACTTGCATCGCACCAGCAGCCTTCGCAACAAACTCCTCGGAAATTTCCAAGTCAGGAATGGGAGGCAGAGGCCTAAATCACACAACACAAAGCAAATTTCATTTATCCCAAACAAAATCCCATAAACCTTGAATTTTCCATCTCGGTAATTCAAGGTCCAAAGCATATATCACAATAAATTGTTCCAAAGAAACCCAGATTTTGGAAAAGTTTGGGTCAAAATGCTTCAAAATTTCCATTTTTTTTTTCACTTGTTTTCTCAATATGTAATTAAACCAAAATATCATCCATCAACATGGTTCCTATGAATCTTGATCATAATCTCTTCATTACAAAAGGGTTTAACAAAATATTCATAGCTAATTTCTTCACTGCCTAGATTTGTCAATTTCCTGAAAATCAAACAGAACCCCACCATGAAAATAGCAATGGCCAAAGTAACCAAATAAACATCTTTTATGCATAAAAAAGGAAAAATACCTATTGAGAAGAGAAGCAGATTTTGCCCAGAAAAAGAGAATGACAACAAGGAGCAATAGAACATTTGCCACAAATGATAGAGGATTATATCCCGCCACTTCGAAGAGGCACCACAAGGTCGTGGTAGAGACCAGCCCCACAACCCCTCCATACCAATTCTTCCACAGCAGCACATCAGCAACTACCATTATCAAATACCCAAATCCACAAAATCAATCAATTAATAACTGATTAACTAATTGGTTGATTAATCATTACATTTCCGAAAATACACTAAACTTTTGCTATATGAGGAATCCGATTCATCGACGAACACATAATAAACATACAAGTACATATACATGTATTTATACGCACCTACATAACTCCCTACATAAAGGTATGTATGGATTCATAGATTCAGAGAGAGAACCTGATCCACCGCCGAGAGCCTGGTGAACGTTTACGCGACGAGGAGGGTTCGATTCCATGGCGCGAATCTTAGGGTTTCACACAGGCAGGGCAAATATGTCTATGGACAAGGAAGGGCTCGAAGTCTGTTAACCGTTTCCTCACTGTGCAGTGCTATTTAGAAATGCAAATATACCTACAAAGGCTACCAAGGCTACCATTATATATAGGAGATGATGCGGCGGGAGTTATTACAGCGGCCAAGACTGAATATTCGCTTTGTTTTCGCATGCCCCAAAATGATTGCTTCATTTTGTTCCCGCATGCTTCCTTTTTTCACGTGGCGTTTCTGCAATAACGCTTTCATTATTAATTAAATAATTAATATAAGCTTTTAAGATAAATAGTGATTTAACAATTATTATCGATAAACAATATCAGAATTATGTGCAGATAAAAAAAATAAAATGTTACTTTATGTAGATGTAATTCTTAGATAAAAAAGCTCAAAGGTCATGAATTTGAGTCAACGGGGCAATTTTTTTTTTTTTTTTTCTTTTTGACATGTCTGCGCAAGGGTAGGGGGAGGGAAGATTCGAACTTGTGACCTCCGCTTTATAAGGCGTGGTTCACAGCCGATTGAGCTACCTCTTGGGGATTTTAATACCAATTACAAACCATATAGTAGCTGAAAAAGTGTCATGTGCACCATGGGAATCGACATTGAGGTGTTTAATGATGCAAAACTATTTGAAAAAATAAAAAAAAAAAAAAAAAAAAAAGTGCAAGAGCTAAATACTCACATCCAAAAAGGCAAAATTTTATCATTAGATAATTTTTTACGAAGAATCCTTCGTTTGAGATAATATACATTTTATATTTGTTAAGATACAATATTAAGATGTTCACTAGAAAGTTAGCTCGAATGGTCATTTGTTTGGTGTGATACCACAAGATCAGTTGTTCCAATTCTCTCAATTGCCTAATGCATGGTTATTGCAGACATGATCGTGTATATGGAGTTTTACTCGATAGGGATGGATCTCAAAGGGGCCCTACCTCGAAGGAGTTCCTTGTCATTAAAAAATAAAAATAATAAATATAGATACAATGATGAGGATACCTCAATCAACTTGTAACTAGATAAGCAGGACATGCCAGTCCACTTATTTATATGGACATCTCAAACAAACAAAACTCAATCCATTATGTTCTACACAAGTCATCGACATTCCAATTGCATTTGGGTAGAAGAGGCAGCAGTCCATCAGCAAGAAGGGTAGCAAATTTGTCTAATAGAACCAATCATTTCAGATTATCTGATCCGCAAGTACATAGAGAGGACTTCAGCTTACACAAACGGCAAAAAGTAGATTACAGAAACTGAAATCCAAAAGAAGTTAGCGTGCCCCGTTGTCCTTTTACTTGAAGATGCTAATGTAAATCTTGCGCCAATACTTGAAAATAAGACTTCGGTAGAAGCTTATTCATTCATTTTGCTGCCTCCTCACCATCATCAGAATCACCTTCATCATCTGAAGATTCTTCTTTATGATGATCTTCTCCTCCTCCATTCAATTCACTTTTCTTCCCCTTTTTCCTTTGCCTTTTCTTTTGTCTTTTCAAACGCTTCTTTGCTGTCCGTTCCTCAGCAGCTTTCATTCTTTCCTCCCTTCTCATATTGAATTCAGCCACTTCTTTTCTTCTTTGGTAGTCAACGTCCATCCTAGCAAGCCGATCTTGCTCTTTCCGTCTCATTTGACGATACTGTTGTGACAGAAATATGGGGAAAACAGAATGAGATATGTAATACAATTTACCAGCTATCATCTCCATCTAGTCATTACCAGTCACTCATCCACATGTCATTCAAAAAGTAAACAGACGAGAAAATAACAATAAGTAAACATTGGGTTCGTTTGGCAACGCTTTTTGCCCAAGCTTTTTGATTTCTATCAAAAAAGTAAAAGTATTAACAAACAACCCAAAACACAAAATATTTAAAACTACTTTCACCTTTATGTCAAATCAAAACACTTTTTCAAACAAAAAAATAAAAATCACCCTTTAAAATGTTTTGTCAAGTAAAGGTTCTCCAAGTAACAGGGATCCCCACCCTTCATCACCAAAGTTGAAGCCCAAAGGCTACCAAATTGTTGCTAAATTACAAGTGTTTAAAACACAACAAACTGATCAATATTTTTCTAGTGTCAAAAATGCCATTAGCCAATAGGTTAGGTTAGGCATAAAGAATCCTATAGAACATCACATCTCCATCAAAAGCTTAACAATTTATGGCCCTTCCAACTTTTCCCTGACTTCGACTACAGAAAATTAGTGTGCATCACAGATTTCCTAATCTATAACTTATTGGTCAGCATGGAGCTAGGTCCAATGCAGGGTATAAACCAAGTGATTCAAGTAACCTGAGAATATAAGTATCAACCTACAGCCAGTTTGGTTCCAGGTTGACACACTAGAGAATTTAACAAACATTGAATTTTTTTTACTGTAGAAAATAACTAGTAACTGCAAAGAACAAGCCCTTCTACACAGAAACTTTGCAGCCAAATGCATAAAACTCCAGGAAATTATTATTATTATTATTATTTTTGATAAGTTAAAACTATTGTTTTTTTAAATAGTAAAAAGAATCAAACAAACTATTTTATAGGGACCAAATAATTAGTATCAAGAATAAATACCAACGATGCTCAATGACTTACAAATATTTTAACAAAATGCTTCTAGGTTGCAAGGTAGGAACTCTTTAACTCTTTAAAGATTATCTAATATAGTTCCTCCAGAACATATTAAAGGAAGAAAGGTTATGCTACTCGCCATGCTCAAGTCTTTAACAAACCACCCCAGTATCAAGTTCTCCATTAAACATAGGAATACCCATAATCCACATATAAGAGAAGATATAATGCCATGGCTTATAAGTAGCACAACAATAGACTAGGTGATGACCAATGCTTCTTCAATCCTTGCACATGAAACACCTGTTCAGGACTGCTGCTACCCAAGGACCAATAATTAAAGTTTACAGTGATCTCCAAAGCATGCGGGAAGGTTTCCCATCACAAGGGTCAGCAACTTGATCCAATTACAATAGTCCGCATGGCAAGTAATCACCAGTTAAGCTTCACTCCATCATGAAGTCCACACACACACCAACTCATACAAGAGAGCACAGACCCCAGATCACCTACTTCGCCCATGTTCCCAGTGCCAAGTGTTCTGAAAAGCCTATACATGGTATAAATTTGCAATAAGAGCTTTTGTCTATCTCAAATTTAAACCCTTCAATCACCAAAAAAGATGGGGCGCAACCCATTCATGGCACATTATTTCTTTTGATGGGTAAAGACAATTCACATACCCACACTCCGATTGAAATAATGACTTTACCCTCCATCCTTGATTATGGGAGGAAGAGATGCTTTCTGCTCCAAAGTGAATTAACAGCACTTAGAGCACTTGGTTCTCATCAATCATTTGCGAATCAGTTGCTGGTCTACTTTGTGAATCATGGATAGCTAGCACTTGAACATTGATTAGTAAAATTTCGAAAATTAAATATCTTTAGGTTAATTCTGCAACACTTGCAAATCTAAATTCCAGCCTCTTCATCTAATTCAATAAATATTTATATTATCTTCCTCAATCACACCTCGAATTACACCAGGACAACCAAAAATATGTTCCATGTTTCCCTCAATATATCCCCCCATTCATTCCATTCATTCATCACTATCAATCTCATCGATTTGTGCCCATCATGGTGATATAATCATGAGCACCAACACACTGGCGGATCTCTTATACTAGATACACAACATAAAGTACTCAAACCCTTTCATTGAAAGACATCAATGTAAATTAGAAAACCTTATTGGAATTCCCTACTTCTGCCCCAGCTTGACACCAGCCATACAAAACCAAGCCAGGGTTACAATAACAAATTCATTGATAGCAAATCTTACAACATTTATTCACTATTTCCACACTTTGGTAGATATCACCTGCTATTTTTTGCCTCCATTATCTAACCTTAGTTAGCATAATGCACCAAGGACCTACCAGCCGGCTCAGCTGCTCCTCATCTTCTACAAGTTTTTCTCCATACGTATAACTTCCTCTGTCCTCAGAACATCCAAGCATTCGCATCAACCGTCGGAGAAAACTCAGTAAAATTCCTTGACCAATCATATTTCGACATCAATATCTTTCTATTAGGATCACCATTTTGCCCGATAGTTACTACCCATCTAATCACATAAATTCTTGCAAAGCCCTTTACACCCACATTAACAAGAATTCTGGGTGTGCCTCTTGATTACCAAAGCACTCTCTGTAGCTCACACAACCAGTTTGTCACGTGCAAATTTGGTACCTTCCCTCATACAAAGACGTTATCTCCATATATGTATTCTACCAACAACGACAAAGCAATAAAATGCACCAAATTCCCAAATCAGTAACAAAAAAGCCCTATAATTAGAAAAATAAAACACCGCACGCTTAAAGTATGGAAATATTACCTGGTGGAAGTCTCCGGAGCCGGAACCCGCGGAGCTACCGGAGGTGTTGCTGACGCGGACCGGAACGTTATCGAGGATCCGCCGGAGCTTGACCTCCAGGTCCTCCTCTTCCTCCTTAAATACAGGCGGCGTGTACTCGACAAGCGCCTTCGAGCCAGCCGACGGCTCCGGCTTGTTCACCACCTGAAGCTCCTTTGGCCTCCCCATCGACATTTTCGCCGTCCCAAAGAAAAACCCTAATTACTTTTTTGACCCCCAAATTTGAAATTTTGTACTAGACGAAGAACTTTGATCGAGGGTTTAAGTAACTTTGGTTGGTTGTTCACTTGTTCCCGAGTGTGGGAATGGACATAGGAATTGTTAATTACATGAAAGTGCCCCGAGACTTCTACAAATTCAAAGTATCTCCACCAACTGTTTTTAAATTAATATTTCGCGCATTGCCGATAATATCTCGTCACAAGTTTTTTTTTTTTTTTTTTTAGTCATTATAGGAATGATTTATGATTGATTATTATTAAATAAAAATTAAATAATATTTTTAATAGTCACATTATTTATGAAGAGGCTCAAAAAAAAAATAAAAGACTTCTAAAATTACTCAATCATTTTAGACGGCTTAAAAGGATATTGGTATTATGGTATATCAAGATTCCTTATATTTTTTAAAGAAAATGTTAGAGGTTCTTCCCATAATGTTCTCCTGAGTTCTCCCAAACTTAAGTAAAACATAATTTAAGAAAAAATAAAATTGTAGTGGCCTCCACCACCAGTTTTTTTAGGTATTAGTACCAAATTTAAGGTATTAGTACCAAAATTAAGGCATTAGTACTAAATTTAAGATGATCAAATCCATTTTGGGTGATATTATTTTCCTAAAGGGTTAACTTTCCATCCTTAGGTTTTAGTTTTGAATCCAAAAACAAATTTTAAAGCATTAGAACCTAAATATTAACTCATAAAAATTAATCTGTTCGCAAAAAAATAATACTACAATTTTATTTTTCTTAAATCATGTTTTACATAACTCAGAAAAACACTATGAGGAGAACTCTTAGAAAATCCCATTTTTTTAATCATTGTATACAAAAATTAAAGTGCTAATTATTATACTTAATTAAATAATTTATCTCACTATTTATTATCTTTAAAAATATTTTCCAGCTTCTAGTAATACGCTTTTTAAAAAACAATCATTTTCAAATAAAGATTGGATTTTCTTTTCTTTTTTTTTTGTTTAAAAATAAAGATTGAATTAGTTTTTCATTTCATTTTCTAATAAGGAGTGTTAGCCTAATCTATATAAATGATCAATGCTATGACCCTTTTTTTTTATAACAGTAGATTTCCTTGTTCCATCCAAACCCCAAATTTGTCTGGAGAATTGGTATTAATTTGTGTTTATTACACAAAATCAAATGATATTTATCTAAACCAAAAGTACTTTTAAGTGTTTTAATTTGACCAAAATACAAATCACCTTTCCCATTTTGTCTAATTTCTTACCGGGCCCCCCATCTCTCCTTGGAGTAACCCTAAATTTCCTAATTCTTTGGAACCCTAATAATTAGCCAATCTTGTCAAAAGCGATAACCAAAAATCTTGAGCTGCTATAAATTCAAAGCTCATCAACGACTTCAAAACCCCTATGCCAATTGTCATTCGTCACCCAAGCTCTCTTTATCTCCACCCTCACCTTGACCTAGCTGTGTATGGCAGCTCAATACCTAATTTTGACTTCAATCCGAAACCCTAATTTCCCAAGCCCTCGAATCAACGAAATTCAATCTTTACAAAGAAAACCCATTAGGTCTCTAATCCTAATTCCACAGACAATTCTTCTCAAACGCTAAGTCACCATGGCCACAGACGCCACGGCTAAGTTCCAAAACCCGGAATTTCGGCCGGTATCGCAGCCGCCGGACTTCCACCCGGAGCTCCCCGTCTCGGCCCACGACGGTCTCCACTTCTGGCAGTTTATGATCGCCGGTTCGATTGCCGGCATGGTCGAGCACATGGCCATGTACCCGGTCGACACCGTGAAGACCCACATGCAGGCTATGGGATCATGCCCGGTCAAGTCGGTCGGCGTCCGGCAAGCCCTCCGGTCCATTCTGAGATCCGAGGGTTCCGCTGGGCTCTACAGGGGAATCGGCGCAATGGGTCTCGGGGCCGGCCCGGCCCACGCCGTATACTTTTCGGTCTACGAGGTGTGCAAGAAGTACTTCTCCAGTGGGAACCCAAACAACTCGGCGGCGCACGCCGTCTCGGGCGTGTGCGCGACGGTGGCGAGCGATGCCGTTTTCACGCCAATGGATATGGTGAAGCAAAGGCTTCAGCTGAGCAATAGTCCCTATCGGGGTGTCTGGGATTGCGTGAAGAGGGTGTTGAAAGAGGAGGGGTTTAGAGCGTTCTACGCGTCCTATAGGACCACGGTGGTCATGAACGCACCGTTCACAGCCGTGCACTTTTCGACATATGAGGCGGCGAAGAAGGGGTTGATGGAGATCTCGCCAGAGAGTGCAAGCGATGAGCGGTTGGCCGTGCATGCCACCGCTGGTGCCGCTGCTGGGGCTTTGGCTGCGGTGGTGACCACGCCCCTAGATGTGGTTAAGACCCAATTACAGTGTCAGGTATAATATTGGTTTCTTTTGTGGTTGCGGTGTGTCTTTGGTTTTTAAGGTTTTGTTCGTACTTGGGGCTTATCTTAGGCAGTGGTGTTGCCGGCATTCGTATATCTATGTTTGTAGCGTTTGAATATTAAGGTAGGAACACAACAACTGTGCAGAAGCAACATGTATTGCTCTTTCTTAGAAATCTAATTTGAATAATTTGTTGCGCATGTTTAGCACTTCGATAAACAATTATGCATGAAAACAATAGCTTCCGGTTGATTTTTTAGGTAAGTACTCCATATGCAATATATGGCATGCGTAAGAGTGATGTTGCATGCAGTGACTGTAAATTTTTTACTTTTTTTGCTAACGAACACAAGCTACTCATTGATCACTATTGGGAATGGTTTGCAAGTCCTCACTTTGGAAAAGGATCCTCTCCATTTCATCCATTTACTGCATTTAGGAGGGTAATATTGTTCTTTTTTTTTTGGCAAAAATTTTTGGACAAGTATACCCTCTTAATTGCACTAAATGGATGACATGGAGAGGATCCATTTCCATCTTAATGTACATAGATGTTACTGATATTTTATACCTGAATTATGCTTATCTTTACTAGGAATTGGGTAGTGATTGTTCCCCTGAAAGAATGGTTTTATTCAAAAGATAGTGCACATGACTTTTGTGTTTCGTTATGAAGTTTGATTTCTCAAATTAGCCATCATGGTGGAATGAAACTTTTGTAATTAAATTTCTTTCATGACCGAGCAGTAGTACTCTTTCCATCTCTTGAGGAAGAAGCATGGAACAAAAGAACTAGAGTAATAAAGACAGGCACTAGTTACCTATTACAAATTCATTGATAGTGAAACTATAAAATTAAAAATTAAAAATCATTAAAAGTGCTCATGAGGGCATCAAAATATTTGGTTCCAATGTCTTGCTCAATTATGAACTGTACCCCTTCAACAACATTAGGAATAAAAATGAACAATTGGAAAAGAAAGGGTTTTGAAAACCAACTATATATATATATATATTCATTGGTAAATGTTTATTACATAATCTGTAATTTCTTGAGACGACCTGTGTGATGGTTAGTGACTAATCATTCAGGATGTGTGACATTTAATTGGTTGTACAGGGTGTATGCGGCTGTGATAGATTTACAAGTGGCTCAATTGGGGATGTTCTTCAAATAATAGTTAAAAAGGATGGATACAGAGGACTCATGCGGGGATGGGTTCCACGGATGCTTTTCCATGCTCCTGCTGCAGCTATATGCTGGTCTACATACGAAGCCGCAAAAACTTTCTTCCAAGAACTCAATGATAGCAGTAACACTGGAACTGGAACCTGAATAGCCTTCAAGAAAAAGGGCATTCTTTATCATGCAGCTGCATCGCAGATACCTCCTTTTGATTAACAACTAGAAGTCTGCTTCCCAGGAGGGATGAGCAAGCAAGACAAATGAGGATTTTTTTTCCCCAATAACCTGACCGTGGGTCTATTTCATAAGTGGAAGCAGTCAGAGTAATTGAGGAGTTTTGGAATTCGTTTGTAGTGTACACTCGGTCAGTATAATTATCTTATTTATAAATATGTTATTTTTCTTTTTACTAGTTTCCTTGATGAGAAAACACCACTTAAATCATTACTGTGCTAGGAATTTTGCCTTAATTTTGGGTTTCATATTTTGTAAGGTTTAGTCAGATAAAAAATTTAAGGGCGGCTGTTTACCATCACCAATTTTCTTTTAAATTGTAGCTATTGATCTGTGTCATTAGCTGACACACTGTCATGATCTTTTTAATAAATTTCAGATATATTGGTTGGCTGGTTTATATTTTTTTTTCTGAAATTCCCGTTTTATGTGCTTCCATATAATGATTATTGTTTTTGTTATAAATAATTGATTGCTTATGGGTTCTTTCCGTCCTTGTCATAGAAACTGGTTGCCTTCAATATTTGGTTATGGCGCCCAGCCAAACCTATGCCTTCTTTTTGTTAGATGCATGTGGTTATTCTTTCCTTTTATCGGTCTCTTTCTCCTACGTGTATGAGGTCATTGTGGAATTGCTTTGGTTTTTCCCCTCAGGTTATTCCTTTGCTGATAATTAGAAGATTCATTTCAACTCAAATGATGTCAATATGTTTACTTTCATCACTGTCAACCTATATCCCCATTTGAGGCTTTTGAGTAAGGTATTGGTTAGGGTGCAACTTGCTGCTTGGTCTTTTAGGGAAGTGGTTCTTCTATCCCCTTCAGGATCACTAGACCAAAGAGGAGAATACATGCGAGAAACTGCTGTTATTCCCATAAATATTCCTTGCCTCCTAGGTGGTTGTTTTGGCATTGGGATGAGAGTACTAGCTGATTTGTGAAGAATGCTTGATGATTGTCCAACTTCCATTCATATGCTGTTAGTTGATTTTTCTTTTCTGGGAAAAGCTTTTCATTGATGTTTCAACTTCATTTTTGCTCCAGAGGGTGAACATTGAGGGATGTTGGCTGCAAGAAAATGTTTTGAAATTAGAAAGCCATGCCTACAGATGTGTCACAAACTTCAGTCTCATTCTTGAATTCTGTTCTTTTACAACTTTTTTCTTTTTATGAAAGTTTTTGTCCAAATTGAGTTGGTGGAAATCTTTTCAACCATTCTCTTAAACTAACATATGACTTTAGAACATGTAATTTTCACATGTATTATTTGTTCTTAGAGGCATACAGTTTTTGAACATAAGATTTTGTTTGGTGATATCATCAACTTTACAGAAGATTCAGATGAGCCACAGCATTAAGGAACAACGATTTTTTTTTTTTTAATCCCAGTGGAAATCGAGATACACCAACTCACCCACTTGTTTTGATGTTTCAAGACAGAATCTGTAGGCCATTTACAATCATAGGTTAAATTGATGAACATATTTGGCTGAACTATTGAAAATCTTGAATGCATTTAGTTTAAGACCTAATCATGTTCATTTCTCCTTCAAATGTAATGAATCATAAAACTTTATTGTGGTGGGAAAAATGTTAAATCAGTTCTTTTGTTACACCGATTTGCAATAAACTTTCCGTGGTATAAAAATTTGATGAAAACTCTCTAAGGTCAGCAATAAAACCAAATAAGTCTCTACTCTCAACTTCCGTCCAAAATCTTGACGGAATTCCTTAATATGCCTTGTCGAATCTACATATATCATATAGGTTTCTACTCTCAACTTGTGTCCAAAATCTTGACAGAATCCATTAATATGTCTTGTCAAATCCACATCCCCCTCCCTTTCATTTGGTCAAAGAAGGTGGCTCGACCAACCCTTGAAGTCTTTTTATTTTTTATTTTTTAAGTTGATGCATGTCATTGTATGATTGGATCTGCCATAAGATTTTGGACAGAAGTTAAAAGTTAAAAGTTAAAAATAAATAAAGCATGGACTCCAAATAAATATTTATAAGTCTACCTTTACAAAAAGGATCAAATTATTTCGTTTTATAGCATGACAAAATAGAATAAGTATGACGTGCAACAGAGAATCTTTTACTAATCTCCTAATTTTGAATCTCCACATGCCACAAATTACTTGTAATTATTGTGATAACAAACTTTAGCTATCGCGTATGTTGCGGATCCGGATCCTCTCTAGTCTATGGGGGTATTTAGTTCATGACCGAGATTTCTTTAAAGAAATCTTAGGGTTACAAATGTGATGGGTAGCTGGACCACCCATGCTGGCCTGTGGTGGCTTTGGCCACCCTAGACCAAAAAGAAAAAGAAAAAAAAAAAAAAAAAGTAGCCGGCAACCCATAGGGGGTGGTCCAACCACCCCCGATGGCGAACGATTTGTTTTTTTTGGGCCATTAGGGGTGGCCAGACCACCCCCAATGGCCATGGAGTGGCTTTGGCCAACCCAGACCGACCGGTCTGGGGTGGTTGAAGCCACCCCCAGGCCAACGGTGGTGGTCTAGCCACCCCCTACGGGATGGTCTGGCCACCCCCTACGGGATGGCCGGCTACCCCTTAGTTTTTTTAAATTTTTTTTATTATTTTAGTTTTTATTTATTATTTTAGTTTTTATTTATTTTTTATTAAAAGAGCACATGACATATTTGTGGCACTAGGATTTCTTTAAAGAAATCTCAGCCATAAACTAGATTCCTTCTGGTCCATAATGGATCGAAAATGATCTTATTCCCTATGTTGCACAATTTGGCATTAAAATGTATTTAAAACCAAGCCACAAAATTTAAAACAAGGATTATCGAAGACATTAATGTTTTTAAGAATGTGCTTTTAAATAAATAAATAAAGTTTGAAAGAATGCATTGATGATATAAACGTGAAAATAGTTTTAATGGTATTATAGATATATTTTTATGTTTTAAATTGTTTGTTAGTTTTTTTTTTTTCTTTTTTTAATAAAAAAAAGGGGGTTGTTATTAAACAAAGCGTATTCCCATTAAAACAATCTTTCCCCTTTTACTTTAAAAAGAATACAAGATGGAAGGATTAACTTTGAGTTCTTAAATCTAACTGCTAAAACTTATGGAATGAAATCCAAGATCATCATGCATACCATATTAGCTTCCCTATAAAGTATAACCCCTTTCATTCCCTACATATAAGATAAATGTTAAAAAAATAATCACTCACAGCATATATCCTATCAGTTCTCTAACTATTATAAATGTTACAGTTCTACAACTTCTACTCAATATATAGGAACCAAAAGAGCTTCCCTATAGCTTCTCCATGCATTATTTTAATAAATTGTTTCTCTCTCCTCTCTCATCTCTTTACCGTTTATTGAAGATTGTATTGGAATTTAGTAAAAGGGTTGAGGGTAAGTAGAAATTTATATTTTGTACATAAATAATATTTAAGTGACGTAGGAAAATATAAAAGAAGCTACTGTGAAGTATTAAAAACTAGTATTGTTCCCTGAATTTAGAAAAAATAAAAAATAAAAGGAAGCTAATGGAAATGCTCTTATACAGCAAAATTAGGCCATGTGTGTTTCATAATCAATTGCATTGTAAATCGCCTTATATGGTCCTCTATAATGTAACAGCTCGCATATTTTAGAGTGTGTTTGAGTACTTTGTGATTTTGCAGGCAAAACTAGGGGTGAAAAAATAATTGTTCGCTAATCGCTTTTGAAAGTAGTTAGGAAAAACTGCTAACCGCCTAGGCGGTTACGGTTACGGTTATTTGTTTTAAGTTTTGAAAAAACCACTAACTACTTATATATATACATGAAACAACAACATTCTTTATATATATAATGATGTTGTATGTATTAGGGTACTGTTGTATTATCGTAAAAACAACGTCATTTTGGTTTCTTTTTTTTTTTATATNCTAGGCAAAACCGGTGTTTTTAACAAACTCAACGGTTTGGATGCAAGCAAATTTGAAAAAACTAACAAATTTAGAAATATGAATATGAATATGAATATATATATATATATATATATAATTTAAGCAACAGGCAGGATATGCGATTTCATTGAAGAATGTAAATAATGAATTCCTTCTCCCTCCGCGAAAAAAAAAAATGGTGTGACAGAAAGCTTCTCTATTTCTTTTTCTTTTTCTTCTTATTATTTTTAGTTGTTTTATAATTTCAATATATAGTTAAAAAGCTCAAAAAATCTTTTGAAATCTCGATCAAGCAATCATCGAACTTTTGCCTGCCTGCTTTGATGACTTTGTTGCCTCACATATAAATACAATATAGAAATTATAACTACAACCTTGAGCTTCAAGCATTATTTACCCTTTTGGAGACAAACGGGCTAATGAAAGCAACTACATGTGCAATGCCTTGGGAAAGCAATAACCTCTATCTCCTCTCATACCCATTAATTAAATCACCAAAGGATTCTTCTCAACCACGTGCAAATCTTCCTTATAATAATCCCTTTTACTGCACAACCCATTATCCAAAGCACCACAAATTGGCAAGAAGATAGGATTGTGGTCACTATGAATATTCATCATTATTGTCAGCAATTTTTTTGTCCGAATTATTAGTAGTCCGAGTGAATTACATGAAATTTGTTGGAACAGGTGAACGCCATAAGAATATCTCTCGTATTTGTTACCTAAATTGCTAACAAGATCTCGCTAGAATTTGTCGTTCTCTTGAAAACATTTGATTCGGACAAGTACCAAGAGTCGCACAAATTGTGCCATCTTAGGATTAAAATATAATTAAAATCTAACATTTGATTGAGGTGTGGGAGTATTGTATCTAGGGTTTGATTCTTCCTCACCATGCGTAATCAAGGGTGCAGCATGTGCTCTACCTAGGGAAATCAATGGTCATTATTTTATTGGCGAAGAAGACATGCATTCTTGATTACTCTCTAATCGATCTCTATCACGTGTAAATTGTATATACATGTGGGTATTTGTTTATACCGTCTTCACAATCCATTCACAGTTGGAATGATATGGGTTTCACGCACTATCATGGCTTTTTGTTAAACTAGGGTTTTAATAATAGCTCATATGCCTATTTTTGGCAAATTACATAATTAAACGCAAAAGGGACCAATAAAAATTTATGTGACCAAAATATTCCTCATGGAAACAGTTTAATAAATTTGCTTTATTAGTATATGTTTTGAGGAGCACCTCCTAAACAACGTAACTCAGGATCAAAGCATTTGATTTGGGTTTAGTTTCTGTTGGAATTAGACCAGTTAAAATTGGGATACTTGTGTCATATTATATGATAAATGTTTCAATTCCAACGTATGTATGCCTCAATACATGTCATATCATAAATTTTGTTATATATATATTCAAGACAATTTTGGATAACTTAATTTCTTCCATCACAAAATTCATGACCTTTTTTTCTTATAAAAAAAAAGAAAGAAAGATGTTGGCAAACATTAGTGTTTTATTCTATTTTAAGAACAAAATAGAGTCATAAAATAGATTAACAAACATGATATATAAAAATCAAATCGTTTGTAACGACTTAATAAAGCGCTAGCTACTTCTCAACTATAACTTCAAAATACTAATTAAGTTACAATTTGAACTTCCTGAAATTACTTATAAAGCTTAGTCTTACATATCAAATAACAAATGTGGGACTTAGTATGCGCGAGTGCCATAATAATTTACTCATCACTCTGTGTGTTATTCATCTTTTCAATGTGGAACTATAGTATTACAACCTCCCTTACATTCTTATCATCCATGCCATTTCTTGGTGGCTCTAATACCATTTGTATTGATCCAGAGAGAAAAAAAAAAAAACGTTAACAACATATGCACTATAATTCCAAAATAACTAAAATAAATAATTAAAATAATATATATATACACACACTAGATATTCATGTAATGTAAGACTGAAGTTTAGTGTTTAGTCTACATGTATAGGACCAAACTACGAATAATTAAACAATAAAATAATTCACCGACCTCCAAATGTAATTGAAAAAGTTAAGGGAAAATAGAAAATAACATCACGTTGGTCAAATTTGGATATAACAAATCTTTTTTCATATGAGGAAAAGTCTTAAACCAACACTTTGTGTTGACTAATCAGACTACAAATTATTCCTACCAACGACCACCACCGTTGTATTAGGTAGTTTGGTAATTACCCGAAATTCAGCACTACCCGTTACTACTAACTTCTAACTTCTAACTTCTAACATACTTATCCACTCATCATCACCATTATTATTATTATTATTATTATTATTATTATTATTTAACTTTTCAATTTTTAAAATTTAAATCAACGTGACTAAAGGAAAGTTCTGTTCGGGTTTTGAATTTTTCTTTGCCATTACCGTTAAACTTAGAACTTGCAACATAATTATCTGCCATCAACATCTTTCAACCTTTTTTATTTTTTAATTCCTACCAAAATAAGAACATAATTATCTCCATTTGAAGAAGATTTATTTTACGATTTAGATTTTATTTTATTAAATCCAACCCTATATATATGGTACTCTCCGTTTCAAGTTCAATGAAGAAAGATTTATTTTATTGATTAGATTTTATTAGATCTAACCGTATATATATGGTATTGCATAATTTAAAAACTTTAAATGATGTGACAAATACATACATCCTTAAATACGTGAAATATAACATTAAAATTTCAGTACTTAAAATTGAAATAATCCTAATCTACCACAATAAAAAGGTCAAGCGTAAAATTTAGGACTTGTGAGGCTTAAGATCCCTTGCAATTAGTACCCGAAATACATCTGCAATTTGAGCACCCTAATTGGTCAGGGTATTAGAATTACACGTTCTTATCATTTTTACTAAATCCTTTTTAGTATGTTATTTGTGTTGCCAAAAAATAAAATATATATTTATTAATTTACTTTGTTTTTATTTAATTGAATATAATTTTTTTTTTTTTAAAAAAATAATAATAATAAAGAATGATAACTTATCCCAAAGGAATACGTATTCTTCGGCACCATGATTTGCTTTTTAAACCGTACCTTTTGCGGTTCTATAAAATCCAGTGTTAGTAGAGAGAGTCGGTTGGGTTGGGAAGTTCAAATTGGGGCGGAGAGTGACCGCCTCGTGTCGGTGGAGAAGGCCGTTGGAGTGTCCTCCGTGCTGCAAGTATTACAGGCTGGACTGACAGCTTGTCAGTAATGATCCGTTCTCCAATTCCGCGACCGTTGTTGTCGTTTTCTCCACATCACCACTTCCGTGCACCCCAAAAAACCTCAAAAAGACAAAAAAACCAAACCAAATTCCCTTACGTAATGCTCTCCAGCCTGGCTCAGTCAAACTTATCCTCAAATCCTTTCTCTCTCTCTCTCTCTCTCTCCCTCTCACTGTCTCAATTTCTCTCCATTTTCTCCCGATATATTCCCTCTTCCAGAACGTCCTACACTCCTTCCCTTTCTGAGTAACTTCCATAACTGTATGTGCGAGTCAAATAAGAAACCCATAGCGCCGAGATTTTGGTGAGGATTCTCAGTGATCCACGAGCCTACGTGGCGACGCGTGGTAGTTAATACAGCTGTATATTGGCGCAACCTGCAACCAAGCAGAACCGGTTCGCGTAACGCCTAGTACCTGTGTTAGTTAACCGGCTCTAACAGTTACCCTAACCCTTCCTTTATAAACCCCTCCTACTCCTCCCCCACCTCTCTCGTAACAGAGTCTCCCGAGGCCTCTCAGAGAAACTGAAAACAAAAAAAAAAAGAAAAAAAGAAAAAAGAGGCTTTATAGGTTTTCTTCTACGGTTAGGGTTTTTGAATTTTGATTGATGGAGAGGGATGGAGATCGCGTCAAGGGTCCGTGGAGCCCAGAGGAGGACGAGATGCTGAGGAGGCTGGTGCAGAGTCACGGTCCTCGGAGCTGGTCGGTGATAAGCAAGGCGATCCCGGGGCGCTCGGGGAAGTCGTGCCGGCTCCGGTGGTGTAACCAGATCTCGCCGGAGGTAGAGCACCGGCCGTTCTCGACGGATGAGGACCAGATCATTGTCAAGGCCCACGCCAAGTACGGCAACAAGTGGGCCACCATCGCTAGGCACCTCAACGGCCGTACGGATAACGCGATCAAGAACCACTGGAACTCTACGCTCAAGAGAAAGTACTCCTCGATGGTGAACAGCGACGACGCCGATTCGACAGCCGACGAGATTCTGAATCGGCCGCGCAAGAAATCGGCGGGTTCGTGTTATAGCCCCCGCGGTAGCCCGTCCGGATCCGACGTAAGCGATTCGGGTCTCCCGCCGACATCCGCACCGTACCCGATTCGATACTTGTCACCGCCGCGCCCGATCCCTATCACTACTGACGAGCCGTCGACTCTGCTTACTCTGTCTCTGCCAGGGACCGAGTCTCTCGAGCCTTGCAGCGGCCACGACTCGCCGCCTCGCCTAGAGTACAACACCAAATCATCACCGCCCTATCATAACTACCGAACGGCGAAGTTTTCGCCGGAGTTGGTTGACTTGCTGAAGGACATGATTAAAAAGGAAGTGAAGAGTTACATGGATGGGCGCGAGAAGGCTGGGATTCTTTGTGAGGGCGTAAAGCGCATTGGTATTGACCATTAAATTATGAATCAGAGAAAAAAAAAAAAAGAAGCAAAAAGAAAACGGAAATCAGAGCAAGAAGGTTTCTGATCGGAGTAGGCAAAAACAGAAACAAACGGCCAATTTGTTTCTTGATTTTTTTTTTCTTTTTCTTTTTAACTTTGTCTTTTGATATTTCCGAAAAAAGAAAATAATTTTGAGGCTGGTGTACAGTATTTAGATGAGGATTAAAACAAAAAATTGGAGATTAGTTGAGTTAGTTATATATGTTTTTTGGTTGTTGGAGATGGTTAAGTTACGAAATGGAGCCGTACAGTACGGTTGTACCGACATTCTGCATTATTTACTGACCTTATTGACCAGGAGCCTTTTGCATAATGACCTTTTTGTCCCTTTCTAAACCATGATTTGTTTTCTTCTTAAAAATAAAAGTAAAGTGAGGGGGTCGTCGTTTGTTAAAAAAAAGTGTGAAAGATCGTGATTATCCAACTCAGTAGTGCTAGCCGATCGATCGAGCATGAGGAAAGTGTGGGCTTGGATTTTCAATGACGAATTTTAGACCCGTGCGTATATGAATGACACTCAGAACTTGGACTCAATTTCTCTTAAGAAATAGCTTAATTAATTGTGAATTATGCCTTATGAAACGATAAAGTAGAGATCGTTAGTTCAAATTTATTTCTCCTATCTTTGTCTGGACATATTAAAAAAACAAAAAACTTGGACTCAATTTTAGACTCATTTACCAGATTTTCAATCAGATTTAAAAAAGCAATTGTGTGTTTGACTTGATATGTCCGGTTGCAACTTATTTGGGTGGGTACGAGTTGTTTGATGACGACAACTCAAAACAATCAAACAAAATTAAAATCGATAAGAATCGGCACTTTTATTTTATTTTGTTGATGTGACATGGTGAATGAATATGCACACAATTAATTATATTAATAGAATGAAATACCAAACAAATAAAATTTCAAAACTAAGAAATTTGTTTATTCCATTTTGTTTATGTGGTACGGTCAATCAGTTATTACTTTTACTAAAAATTACATTTTTATCCTATCACTATTTTCACCTGATTGACAATGGCACCTCAACAAAGATGAGATAAAAGTGTGTTTTAAAGAGTAACGTTATATTTACAACTTTTTTATAATTTATTAACAAGTCTCAACATATAATTGGAGCCAAACAAGCCAATATATATATCTTTGGATCACTTATTCGTATTAACAAGTTATAAAAGAAATTTTTAAAAAGTAGTCTAATCGGTTGGGACTATATACCTAATGAAGTAGAGTTCACTAGTTCGAATCTCCCTCCCCTCTTGTGCGAACATATAAAAAATAAAAAAATTATAAAAGAAATGAGTATTTTAAAAGTTCTCTTGTGTCTATCTATTGATGATGTGACTCTTAAAATCACTATTTAATTAAAATTTAATAATAATTAATTACAAATTTTACATCAGGACACGATACATGAAAGAAATTGTGTCCAGGTCGATCTTCAGCCTCTTTGTAAACTGTCTCGCATTTTTAAATAATTGTAGCAATAGCGTTTGAGCAATAATTAGGCCCTAGCCGTAGCCCACCAAGAATCCAACTACCACATAACTAAAACTAGGCCCAATTTACTAATAAATCGTCGTCGTTTTTACATTTCCTTCTATCTGTACGCAGCACAGTGAGAGAGAGAGAGAGAGAGAGAGAGAGCTGTTGTGGAAATCTCAGAGATCTTCGATCGAAGAAGAACCTGCAAAAAGTCCGAAGATGTTGCCCACAGTCTCGAAAGGGCGGTCACCGTCCTCTTCATCCCGAGCTAACCCTATGTTCCTTCAGTACCTCCGCCGAATAGTCAAGGTTTTCCTCTCTCTCCTATCTCTTTGAAATTTTTCTCTCTCTAAGCGGATCTGATCTCCGTGCCAATCGAATCTCCAATTTTGCACGAGTCTTATAGGAGCATTTCATGTTCATGAACTCGATCCAGGAGTAGCACATGTTCCGACTAGCAGCATCTATTTTTCCGTTAATTTAGATGATTAGCTTATATCTGCTCAAATTCATGCACAAATTCCGTGCTGGTTGCAAGTTCTGATCAAGCAATTCATGTAAATTTGCTATCCATTTCGTTTTCTGTATCCAACTTCTTTGACTCAGAACGAAAATCCGAGAAAGAAGGGAAGAGCATTTCTTGTTAATTCTCTGCTAATCCAATTGTATTAATATATAACATTGTGTGAATGGACATATACTCGTATGATTGTATAAACTGTCTGTCCTGCTCTCCGCATTTACTATACGCCATGCTTGGTCATTGCTACACTGGAAGTTCCATTCGTAGTGGTGAAGTATTACTCTTGAGTTCATTCGTTTATTTATTTTTTATATGATTTTTGAATGCAAATTGACGCTGAGACTGAGAGAACAAGTTTGCTGGAAATTCATAGATCTGAGGATGAGAGAGTTCAGATTCTGCATGCTCTTGTAGATCTTAGGGTGACGCTTCACACAACTGATCTGAGCAGTTTCAAAGGCCCTAGGAAACCACACATGATCAGAGCAATGTCATCTTTTAAAGTGACTAGGATATGTGATGGAAATTCTAACTGTTAACCACTAGGATACATTGAATATTTTTTTCCATTGTGATTACAAGCATATTTGTGTCAATTTGTTGTCAGGTTTGTTTACTGTGCCCATTACTTTTTCACCTTGCTCCTTGAAGACTTTCGATTGTTGGTCATGGAAGCAGTTCTTTTACACCTTTGACGACATGACTGAACTCATTCACTAGTTGAATTTGATCATTCATATTTTAATTAAGTTCGATTTTTCTCATGAATTTTCTTTTGCTTTTGGCTGGTTCATTGTAGTGGCAACAAATGGATGTTGAATATACCTTTTGGCAAATGCTTCACCTATGCACCTCACCAAAAGTTGTGTAAGTGTCTACCCTTTTGATCATCATCCACATCATGATCGCTATGGTTATTTTCTTTCTACTTATATTATGATTATTACTATCCACTGCAATTACTCATTCTATGTAAGAGGAGGATTTTTTATTATTATTATAATTATTTTTTCCTTTCAAATTTTTATACCATAGACAAGTTGCATTGTGTTTATTATTTGGAAAATTTCTTATTATCGTAATTATGTATTTTCATGTGGAACGTTACAATGGATGTAGCTATCAGCACACAAAGTATCACAAGCGTAAGTCCACTTCCCATTGAATGATCATTTGCTTATGTCATCTGGTTGGTGCTATTGAATCTATGGCTATTGTATTCATCTAGTTTTTCATTTGACTATATGTGTGATTATTTTAATATTATCTTTGACGAACTGTAATTATCAATCTGCACTGTCATAAATTGTACAGTTTCGAACTTTCCATTGTGACACTAGACAAAAGCTGTTGTTTTCTGACTAACACTATCAAGTGCACTAATGGTTTGTCGTTGTTGTTGAATGATGTAGCTATCAGCAGACTAAGTATCGCAGTTGTAGGAATATTGGTTTACTTTTAAACTGGCATACATTGGAAGGAAATAAAATCAGCTAAGATATAATTTATTGTGATAGTGATGCCTATAAGTTTTCAATATAAGTATCACCTGCAGAAGTTCTTAATAATGCTCATAGTGACTTAAGTTAATGATCAGTGAAGTACTTTAGTTGATATTATGACAAAAATTGGGGAATATCAGATGCTTACTTAGTTTAGTAATATATGTTTGCGTTTTAATAATATATGTTTTGGAAGTTTTACTAAATTATGCATGTTATATAGCTTTCTGTATTTGGTTTTCAAAAGTTGCTTCAAGTCATTGGGATGACTTTTAGATGGGCAGGACTACTTTTGTTTTCTAAACATATACTTTAAAGAATGAGGAACATTGAGAACTTATGTTGATTGACATTTGTGGAATTTCTTAATTGTAGTGCCTATGTAAGGACTCAATAAACGTGTAGTATTGTGAAATTTGCTGCTAATGGTAGATTCAAGTTAAAAGTTTTACTTTGTTTTTGGTTTCAGAAACTAAGAATCAATGGGCACGAGATGACCCCGCTTTTGTTGTGATCTGCAGTCTTCTTTTGACAGTTGCAACTTTGGCTTATTGTGCTGCGTAAGTTTCTAAGATGCTTGCTCTTGATGGCTAGTGCTATAATGCCATTAAATAGTGACTGTTATACCATTTTTAAAACCAATGTCAAAAACCTTGAGTTAGTCAACTACTTAGCTGGGGGATCATCAAATGTAGATCAAATGCTCATATTGCAACCTGATGAAAAGTTCTGTAGATTTGAGAACTGTATTGTAGTGGTTCAATTTAGAATGGTCTAAGGAGAGTCAAGTATTTGGTAGAAAAGGGTTTTGGAATGAAATTAAAGCATATGATGTTTAGATATCTAGTTAGCTGCAAACACATGATTAAGTTCTTGTTTTACCGATTTTAGCAAGAAAGAGAAAGCAACCACTGGCCTTTGTAGCTATGTTTATTTTTCTCTTCTTTAATAAGGACGCCTAGGGTTTGATCCATTATAGGTGGAAGATTGTGGTTAATGGTTATCTATGATTTGGTGAGACGGCAGGAGGAGAAAGAAGTGGATAGAACCCTGAAAATCAAACATGTGGTTTTGTAAGCAATCATACTTGAGAATGAAGGCAATCACACCTGCAAAGGAGTTTGAGAGCTGCTAAAAAATGCCCTGTGCTAATCTCCGAAAAATTGATAGATCAATTGGATTGATCATGTAGTAGCTGGTACTTGATTAATAGGAATTTTTATTTAAAAACTACAGGTTTTAGATAAGTTTACAAATAAAGGAAGCATTGAACTGCTAAAGACCAAAGATAAAGATCTGATAGCACAAAT
Organism: Carpinus fangiana; assembly: GCA_006937295.1. Lineage (NCBI taxonomy): Eukaryota > Viridiplantae > Streptophyta > Magnoliopsida > Fagales > Betulaceae > Carpinus > Carpinus fangiana. The sequence goes on from CM017322.1 coordinate 2,193,206, forward strand.
AGTCTCAAAAATATGGGCCATTGCTACATTTACTAAACGTAAGAAATACCATATTACCCCTCACGTGAAAAAGAAGAAACCAAGTCAAATGTGTGGCCAGTATTTAATATTGATATGCTTGAAAAGTCAATATGGCACATAAATTTGGTGGGTGTTTTTTTTTTTTTTTTTTTTTTTTTTCCAGTTAAGTAATTTCTCACCTCAAAGATGTCTAATCTACTCAATTTATGTCTTATATATTATTTTTAGATTGTTCAACAATTTCTGCACTATGCTTGGAAAAAAAAATTCCTGTATTATGAGTTCTTTACCCTGTATTGATTCTCATCTTGTTTTTTATTTTGATTTCAGGTATGGCCATAGTGCTGCACATGCAGTTTATGTAGTTATCTCAGTATTGCTTTTCCATTTTTTAGTAACTGGAGTAGTTCTGGCTACATGTAGTTGGTAAGAATGACTTCCTGCAGTAATAAGTGATATTACTCTTGTTGTCTTATTGTTGAGTGTACTTTATTTCAATGCCAATATTTGTGAAGCTGCCTACCCTGTCCGAGCTTTCTAGGCTTTATATTTTCTAAAGCATGATATATAACCATGGTGGTAGCCACTGCAGCTGAATTTACTAACAGTAGTCTGTCTGTCGTGGTATTGTCAGCATTCATCTATTTTTCGACAAGAATGATATCCGTGTTTTAACTTATCAAAAAGAATGATATCTGTGTTTTATAAGAGTTTACTATCTAAATTACTTATAAAAGAAAGAGTTTACTGTATAAATTAATTTTTGAATTTGAAGTCACTTGCCATTTAAGTTGTTCACTAACAATGGTTTAATTACAAGTTACATTCCTCAATGTCCATACAGGTTCCTGACTAATTCTTACCTTCGGCCAGAGGCTCCCTCCAACAGTCATGTGGTTGAGCAAAGAGTTGAATGGTAAGTCTCAAAAATTCATCCCACTTCTTAACTAGTTTAATTCTATGGTTCAACCAAATTTTATCTCGAACATAAATCACAAAGCTACATATATTCATGTTTTCATTGTTAGTATTTTGCTAATGTTGTGGTAATTTCACTCCTCTAAATTGAAGTGTTTCTTTTAGTGCATAAATTTGGTTTATTTTTCTTTTATTATGTATTTTACAATCTAATAATTGCATGGTCCTGTCTTCTTTGGCTGAAGGATGTATGCGTTTGACGTTCACTGCAACTCTTTCTTTCCTATGTTTGTTATGCTTTATGGTAACTGCTCCTTTCCTATGTTTTTTTTTTTTTTTTTAAAGATTCAACCCCAATTAATGCACCTAATTGATGCCTTTGTTTTTGTGGCAGTGATACAATATTTTCTGTCACCGCTTTTGGTAGCCCATGGTTTCTTTCCTGTATTGCTATCAAACTTGCTCTACATGGTGGCTGCTGCTTACTACCATTATCTGAACTTTTTAGGCTATGATGGTAAGCTAAATGTTTAGTTCTTACAATTTTGCTTTTAACCTTTATTTATCTTATGGGGGAGATGAGGGGGGAGGGTGGTAAATTCGGTATGTCTGGATCCGGATAATTGGTCTCATCACAAATTGTCCCAGCTTTTAATTCTTTGCTCATTTATTGGTTATGGGTACAAATAACAGCCCTGTGGCTTTCTGACTTGGATCTTCAAATTAGATCAGTTTTTAGAAAGTGAAATGAAAATTTTGTTGCACGGAAAATGTAAAGTATGTATGTGGCTGAAGTTATGCTATTTATGTGGTAAAAATGTCAAGTGTTGCATTTTTTATGCGTATAGTTCCAAAATGCCGACATTCCTTTTTCAATGGATATTTGACGTTTATTTTCAGTGATGACTTATAAACCAATTTTGGATCCATGGCATACTTAACTAGATTTAAACAACCGTTAAAGTGAAATGAACTTGGTGCCGGGGAATTTTAGTGGGTTGTTTCTTTCATTCTGTAATCAAAATCAGTATATTTGAACTTTTTGTTGCTGAAACATGTTTCATTAACTTTCAAGTTCAGATGAGATTGTAGATTGTTTTCATGAACTGATATGCGATGTCCTTTTGCAGTATTGCCCTTTCTGGAGAGAACCACATTCTTTCTATACCCCATTGGTGCTGTCATTGTCCTTTCTCCCATTTGTAAGTGTTTGAATATGACTCCTGATTGTGTTTTTGCTTTGGATTCTGCTGTAGCTGAATTCAATTTCTTTGACTTTGCAGTGATTTTGAGCGGCTTCAATCCTTCAAGATATTTTATGAACATGTATTTTAGCCAAAGGTTATGATTCACTGAGGCTAACTAACAGTTCAGGTAGAATATATAATGAAAGGTTTGGGGAGTAGTTCAGGGACAGCATCTACGCGAGAAGGCTTTGATGAATGCAATGATTTGTTTATGGAAAATGTGAAATGAAAAGCAGCCCCATCACATGAAACAAGTTTCCTCCTAGCTTTCTTTCTGGGCAATGGGCATCTTACAACTGCAAAAATGAAGTTGGAACAAAGTGAAGTCAGGGCAGCTAAGTGTATATTTTGTTATTGAGAATATTGATCAAATAGATATGTTGAATGCATCCATTTTTCCCCTTCTTGTCACTCTTCAGCCAATATATATTTCCAAAACTCAAGTGTCGGCCCCTTTTCAAGTGGGTTGTAATTTTTCACTTTTTTAGGGCACTTGCTGATTGTTGACCTTAAAAAAACTAGATATTGCTTCAGATTTGATACAAAGTCACTGATTCTCATTATAGCTTCAACATTGTGGGTGGTTTGGTACTTATGTCATTTGTGGCCGATTGAAGCTAGTTGAACCCAAGCTTTGAAAAGCTTAGATGTGCCTTAGCAAGCAATTCGATCACATGAGGGCTGATTTTTAAGTTCACCATTGATTGAATTTAATTCCACGTGCCGGTGTTTTGAAAAGAAGATACATGGTGCGTCAAATCAGGGATAATTACTATTTTTTCTAGTAAATTTTTTTCGGAAAAAGATATTAAATAAAATATTTATCCATTAAGCACATAAAATTTGTCTAAAAATGTTTATAGAATTAAAAAAAGAAAAAAAAAAGAGTTGCAGTTTCAACATTCAATGCTTCAGACTAGAGTTCGGTCTATCTATGCCCTCAAACAAGACAAGACAAGACAAGACGGCATCATTTATGACTTTTCAGTGAGAGAGAAAGAGACTGGCCTTGTCTTCTTCCTTTGCTCTTTCTTGGAGCAAGATTTGTTCTGGGAAGATGATTTGATTATGAGATTCTTTCTCTCTTCACTAAAAGAGGAGCAGCAAGATCCCATCCTAATCACGGCATTGTATTTCTTTGGCTCGTCGTGATGCTGAGGAGTGGATTATGGATTGAGCTTGTGGCTGTCTTTGGCTGCAAAAGTGGAAGAGACGCTACCCAAGTGCGCCCACATGATAGATGGGATGCTGGTCCAGGTCTAATTAAGACGTGCACCGGCTCAATTTCGGACGTACAGGTCGTGTTTCAGCTGGAAGCAAACGCGTCCCACATCGCTCAGTTAGAACGGTAAAGATGAGTTTATAACGCGAAGCAGAAGAGAGTAGTTCGTCCTTNCATGGCCCATCTCTCTGTCTCTCTCGCGCTTGATTTCGACGCTGGTAGTGAGGGAATCGCAGCGGTGGTGATGGGAATCGCAGCGGTGGGAATCGCAGAGGTGGTGATCGCAGCGGTTGGGAACTTGGGAGGAGGAAAATGAGTTGTTGTCATCCGATTTTTAGAAAGAAAGAATAAAAAAATATAAAGAAAAATAGGAAAATAATATTTAAATGATATGGAAATAATATTTAAATGAGTATAAAGTTAAAATGCTGAGCCTGATGTGGGTGTTTTAAAAAAGTAAGTAGTTCAAATAGATAAAGGTGATTTTTTTTGGCTAAAATAGCCAAACATTAGATGAGCCTACTGTGAATGCTCTAATCACGGCATTGTATTTCTTTGGCTCGTCGTGATGCTGAGGAGTGGATTATGGATTGAGCTTGTGGCTGTCTTTGGCTGCAAAAGTGGAAGAGACGCTACCCAAGTGAAGTGCCCACATGATAGATGGGATGCTGGTCCTGGTGGTCCAGGCTTAATTAAGACGTGCACCGGCTCAATTTCGGACGTACAGGTCGCGTTTCAGCTGGGAGCAAACGCGTCCCACATCGCTCAGTTAGAACGGTAAAGATGAGTTTATAACGCGAAGCAGAAGAGAGGAGCTTGTCCTTCGGGACATCCGATAAAATTGGAACGATACAGAGAAGATTAGCATGGCCCCTGCGCAAGGATGACACGCATAAATCGAGAAATGGTCCAAATTTTTTTTTTCTTTTTTGTAAATTTGTGCTTCTCTGTCGTCTTCTTCGTTCTTTTCGGTTTGCTTCTTTTTTCTTTTTTTCTTTTTTTTTATGAAGTGATTTTTAGGTTTTTGTTGATCGAAAGGGGTCATCTGATATATTGGTTCATATTTGATCATTGTTGTCTCTTATGTTTAATGATGCAAACAAGCTTTGTCAAACCAAATTGAGCTGTTGTAGCTTGAATTGGCTAAATTTCAATGTGTTTTGATCTTTGCTGAAATGGTATCAGTTGGTTCAACAGTATACGTGTTGGAGTTTTTTTAACGGGCCAGATTTAATTCGAATATGCTATAGTTTTCCTTTGTTAAAAGTATCACAAAGTGTCATGCAATAAGAACTTTTAAGTTATGGACATAGTTTTTTAAATTGGGTTCGAAGAATTTTTTTCAATCATGTTTATAAAAGAGACTTGTTAATTTTTTTAATTAACACATGAGATTTACATGATTTTTTAATATTATTTATTTTAATTTTGTTCTTGTGTATTTTGATATATGTTATTTTTATAGGTTGAATTGAAAAAAAAGTTCCTCAAACCCAATTGGGAAGAGGAAAGAGGAAAGCTCTACCCTTTAGTTATTGGTTCAAAACCTGGGTTTATGATCGGATATAATTTTTTCAATACACTACTAATTTTTTATTTCATGGGTGTTGGAACGATGTTGAGAGCCATCCATATCCATATCCATATCCATATCATTCTTAAATATCAACCTTTCAAGGCCTTGATGTCCAACAACTACATGACTTGAAACTGAAACGTTAAAGTATGCTTTTTTCCTTGAACCTGATTTGAATCTAATTTTATGATGTTTTGCCGACCTCTAAATTCTTGGTTGTTGAAAAGGATGTTTAAAGGTACCATATGACATATTGACATTCCAAATTGTTTAAGTAGAAGGCAAGAAACTCTCTCCCACCAAAGAATCTAAGGTTATAGGTGTTGTTGGTGAAGTGGGGCCAAAAGAAAGTAGTTGAGTAAATTGGCTAAACTTCTTTCATTTCAAGCAAAGACTCTCTCTTTCATGTTCAATATAATCTGTCACCTTTACCTAAACTGAGCTAACTAGTTGAAATTTTTGTCAAAAGTGTTCTAACTCTGTGTAGGATATATGTGCATACTTACATTTATACTTTCATTGATGTTTTGGTCAAGTTATGACTTCGTGATTGTGTTTCTAACTATCTAAATTCTATTATAATCACATTTAAGTTACTGTTAATCTTTGTCTCTTAACTTGTTCTTTTAATTTTTATTTTTTATTTTTTAAAAAAAGTTGCCACGTGGTGTTGATTGACGTTTCACCAGTACAAAACTAGTTCCACTAGGAATTGTCTTTCGTGTAAAAGGGGAAGAGAGAGAGAGAGAGAGAGAGAGAGTGCTTGTGAGTCCAAATCAAAGGATGGTGATGACTCAGACCACATTCCCCCATAGACACGTTGCCCTCACTTTTTTTATTTATTTATTGTTAAAGCATTATGGTATGGTTTGGAAGAGAGCACAGACAACCCGATCATCTATATCTTGAGTAAAAGTTAAGAAAGACAAGAATTAGCGTCACATGTTTTGACTATATTGAATTGTATTGCAATAAATAGTATTTGTGGAGAAAGTAATATGCGATCAACAGGGGAAGATAAACCAAATAATGTGGCAAACTGATGACACACCTATAAGGAAACTAACCCCCATTTCATCACATCACATCGCATTATAATTGAAAAACACAAAACAACATCACTTTCAATCCTTCAGAAAACACCACCCGAGTCCAGAGCTTCTTATTATGGAGAAACACATTGAAAACTCATCACTCAAACGAAGAAGCTGAAATTACAGCATAGGATTTGGGTGTTTTGGTTTTCACTGATCAAGATTGCTTCCTGCAACATCCACTACGAATCTGTATCTTACATCATTCTTCTCCAACCTTTCGAGCGCTTCGTTAACGTAATCCATCTTCACAACCTCAATCATGGAACTCAGGCCCTTCTCTTTGCAGAACTCAAGCATCTCCTCTGTTTCCTTTATGCTCCCTACAAAGCTCCCTGTGATTGTCTTTCTCCCTATTAAAGCAGAAAAAAAAAAACAAAAACAAAAAAACAGAGCACCCACAATTAGCAACCATAAACGCAATCGAAATTTCAGAGAGCAAGATTCCAGAACAGATTTTTCCAACCTTTCGACTTTAATTCTCATATAGAGAACAAAACAAAAAAAAAAACAATCAGAGCAGAATTTTACCAACCAAACATACCAAACACTCTAGGAAATCATATACCCAGAAAAAATTTTCAATCTTTGCCTAAATTTTCTGCAATTATAGGCCAATAATATGCTACCCAAATCAAACATCACAAGCTTCAGGTCTGAACTAGAGAGAGAGAGAGAGAGTCACCAAGCATAACGACAGGGCTGAGAAACTGCAGAGGAGTATTGATGACACCCATCAAGATCAACTTTCCGTCCAGCCTCAACAAAGAAAGGTAAGGCTCAAGAGGGTGAAACACAGGCACAGTGTCAATGATATAGTCCAGCGAGTCAGCGGCTTCCTGCATCCGAGTCGAATCGGAGCTGACCAGGTAATCGTCAGCCCCAAGATGCTCCAAAGCCTCCTCTCTCTTCTTATCCGAAGAGCTTATGACAGTCACATGGTGCCCCATGGCCTTTGCTATCGTCACCCCCATGTGTCCCACTCCTCCAAGCCCCAATATCCCTCCTCTCAACCCACTCTGCTTCAAACCAAAGTGACTCAGTGGACTGTAAACTGTCACCCCGGCGCACAGCAGCGGCGCCGCCTGCTCTGCCTCCATCCCATCTGGTATCTTCACCACAAATCTGTGAACGAAAAGAAAAAAAAAACGGCAGCTTTACTTTAATTTTCATCCAATGGTGATTGTTACCGAACACATCAAAATATGCAAAAGTTTTGAAATTTACTGCTTGTCTTGCTTAAAAAAAAAAAACGATTTCGGACACTTTTTGACTGTCAAATTTATTTCTCATTTTGAAGCTCAAGTATGGAGTTGTATCCTCTGTTTTTCATGGCAACAAACATGATTCATATTGGTGAAGTCTTACTCTGCATGCAAATGAATCTCATAATGTAAGTATCTGGCTGAATTTCAAGAGGACCCAAAACTCTAGAATATGATGGTATAATCTAAACTATTTAATTTAAAAATAAAAAATTAAGATTCTACGACTCCTTCCTGGATATAGACTAAGAAATCTAGAAGAATATGACGAAATGAACTTAACCATTTCAGGAATTAGAGTCGTTTGAAAGAGTTTTGGTTTTGTTATTACTTTTGGTGGACGACCATAGCGCCGGCAAAGCCGCCTTGGGTGGGTTTGCCATCACTGTACACGTCGTTGTAGGACCAGATTTTCTTGTTGCAGTATTGCTCTGTGTCCCCCTTGCATGGGCGGCAGTCTCTGCAGCATCCGACGATGGCTCCGACTCCCACGGTGTCTCCTACTCTGAACTTGGCAACATCTGGTCCGACCTCCACCACCTCACCCACCACTTCGTGCCTGTTTGATTGATCAATTGAGATAAAGTTTAAAGATTTCTACATATATATAAGAAAAGGTTTAAGAAAAAGAAACAGGCAGGGGGGGTTGTATTTAGTATACCCAGGAACCATGGGATAGTTGGACATGCCAAGATCATTCTTGATCTGATGAAGATCAGTGTGACAAACTCCACAGCAGATTACTTTGATGTAAACATCTTCTGGGCCTGTGTTTCTGCATGAGTGAAATTTTGTTTTTTGATGCAACCCAGATGAGATTGAGATTGATTCATGTAGCTCAAAGTTGCAGAAAAGAGAATCAAACAAGGGATTGAGATGATTACCTAAGAGTGTATGTATAGGGTGAAAGAACCCCAGAAGGGTCTTTGGCTGCCCAACCTGTTACTTTTCTTTCTGTTTCAAGGCTTCCCATTTTCATCCAACACCCAAAGCAGAGAGAGAGAGAGAGAGAGAGAGTAACGCACCCAGAAAAAGAGCGTGAGAGAGAGAGAAATTAGTGGGTGAGATTGTAGGGGAATCAGAATTGCTATATATAAGCAAGAAATAAGATAGAGCATACCATATATTAATTAAGACCGCTCCTTTACGCCTCACCAAAACAATTTAACTAAAATAGTCTAAATATCCACTTTTCAATCTTATTATTTTAATAAAAAAAAATAATGAAGTAAATTGTATTCACCAAATTTAAAATTTATTATCCATTCATATATTCATTAAATAACTTTTTTTTTTTTAATAGTTACAAAATAATAAATAAATATTTAAATAAAATAATAAAAATATATTATTAAAATAATGAAATTGTTAGAATGCTTTATAAAAAGATAAATTATTAAAATAATTAAAAATAAACTTCTTGTTATTTTAGTGAGACCGATAAAAATGTTCAAAAGGGTGGGGCTGGGCTGCTAATAATGTTCTAAGGGTGCGGTAGGTAAAGTCCAGTGCGTGGGGACTGGGGATCCACTTCATCGCCATCCACAGGATTAATCTGCCCCATATAAGTGTCCACCTCATTCTTAGATAGCTGTTGACTTTTGCGTACAGGAACACCTTCTGATTTACAGGATGGGATGTTGATTGACGTAAGTGTTCTACTCCTGTAAGATTGAAACTTTCAGTCATATAAACTCTTTCTAAACTTTTAAATTTCTCACATAATCTTCTTAAACTTTAATTTGCTTTCGCTTATAATCCCTTACATAAAAATTACATTGCTTTAGGCTCTAAACTTCAGCACTCACTCAACCTAAAATAACACCATTTTAAACATTAAAATTAATAAAATGATCCAAAATGAGAGCAAATCAAAGTTTAGAGATCGTAAGTGAGAGTTTTAAAAATTCATGTGAGGTTTGTACGATTGGTTGAAAGTTCGAGAAGCAAACTAAAGTTTTTCTTTTTTTTTTTTTTAATTAAAAAGTGGAAATGGGCAAACAAAGTTCAAGGAGCCTAAGTGAGAGTTTTGAAAGTTCATGGAATGTTTGTACAATTGGCTGGAAGTTCGAGAAGCAAACTAAAGTTTCCTTTTTTTTTTTCTAATTAAAAAGTGAAAATGAGCAACCGGCGTAATTTTTCCCTTGGGCGATACCATTGGAATTTTACCCGCTGTAAAATGTTCAGTTGAGTCATAGTTGTTGCCTAGAAAGGCAAGTTCGTCACCACAACCTCATTAAGGTGTAAATCAGTAAAGCCTCCCCGTCATAATAGCAATTTATTTACGCAATTATTATTGCAAATGAATTCGAACACGCGACCATTAGGATGAAGGGAGGAAAAACTTTCCCATGTGGTTTTACCAACTCAACTCTCTTATCAGGGATGCTTGTTATTATCGTTGCCATCTCACAATCCCAATATTTCTTATGTTTTTCTCTTTGGACGAGTATATATATAAAATTTTGTCTTTCAAACCTAATTTTAGTTTTGCATTTAACTCACAAATTTGGACACTATTCATAAAATTTTCAAGAATTTAATATGGATTTAGATTTATGATTGATGAGTTTGACCAAATTAATTAAAATTTGTTAGGTTGAAGTTCACTTATATAATTTTACACTTATGTTTTGACACAATCCGAACATAGTAACATACACGACATTTAGGATTTGTCAATTTTTGACATGTCATGCGAACTCAATACAAAATTAGAGAGTTAGCATTGAGATTCGTTTAATCAAATGAGTCGGATTATAATTGATTTATATAGTTTTATGCTCATATCTTGACATGATTCAAATCTAATACGAGAAATAGTAAGGGTACTAACTTTTTTCACTAACAGAGGCTTGCTAAAATGATGTGTAGCTCATTCATTGGTACACATTATATATATTTTTAATTAATTGTTTTGTTTTTCTCCAATGAATAAATTACACATCTATTTAATAAATTTATATTAGTAAAAGAATTAATATCTCTAACATTTCTCATATGATGAGATACAAATATAAATTGTCATCCCTAATTCCTTCTTGCTCATTACACTAACCATAATCCTTGAAAAATTTGAGTGTGGATATGCTACAATGGAGTAATGATTTTTGTCGTACCGGCATGCTTGAATAATAAACACGTCGATAATAAAAATATTATTAAAGTAATATTTAAACAATTAAAAAAAAACATAATATTTTATTACATGCGTGCTTAAACAACGGTAGGACAAAAATCACTGCTCGCTACAATGATATGACATGATTTTAAAACGAAATGCTTGGTCGTTTTGTGTCGTTGATCGTGGCCCTTTTGTGCAACCTACTTGTCGTACATCAATGAAGGGGACCATGCGTCATGTATACGTCACCTACCAAGATTGGGAAAGAAATAGCTTGGATTCGTTATATTGGGGGGGGGGGCGGCGGCCGACATAAAGACAGGTAGTAGGTTATATATATATCAATGAGCCAAACTCTCTCGGTTCTTGTGCTGTTTGTTTCCGTAGAAATTTAGGAAACGTCTTATGTTTTGTTTTACTATGATTAAGATTGGCTAATTAATTATCTCTTGCTAAGGTCATTTACTTTGTGATTAATGCATGTATTTTAGAGTTATATGGGAAATAATAGCTAATTAAAAGTGTTTGAGATTAAGGGCTAGTTTGAGAATCCGATTTTGTGATTTTGAAAATTACATTTTTAAAAATTGTGTTTTTTTTAAACTTGCTACTTTTTAAAATCTTACAGACATTTGGTAAAACATGTTAAAAAGTTGTTTTAATTATTTTTTTTATCAATTGAGTGTTTAGGTAAAATTAACATATAATTGCGATTTCAGGCTAAATAAATAAATATTGCTTCAAATATTTTTTTAAGCGAAATTGTGTTTTTTGTTTAAATTTACGTTTTTTTAAATAAGTACCCTCTAATCAATTTATTAAAATCGTAGGTTTTTTTGACGATTTTAAAATTTGCATTTGGGTAATCAATGGTGGACAATAGTTTTTAATCGTGAAAAACCAATGATGCATTTGGATAACCAACATTAAGTAAATTAATTTACCTGGTTTAACAACTCCAATAATCGAAATACATTATCTTTTCGTTATATGTGTATAAAGAAGATCACCTTAACAACTTTTTAGAGAATGGGTTAAAAATGTCAATGTCTAGGCAGGAAAAGCTAGAGAGCTCCATCAACCACCAGCCACGAATTTAAAAAATCAACAGATAGAGATATTTGGTTTCTTTTGATTAAGCAGTTCAACCACTAATTGGCCACCTCGTGGCACGGTTTGACTTGCCCCCGTGACAGTGAAATCGAAGTTGGTGAGAGGAGTTTGTAGAAGTTGGTAAATGCTTGTCATTGATTTTTGCTCAGAAAAAGAAAAAAAAAAAAAACATGTAAATTTTTGTTAAGGATGTTTTAACTCATATCTGCATCATCTTCGTATGCTGATGACTCACCTGCCACATCAGCAAACAACGACACTTCAGCAGCATGATAGATAGAGATAAGCTTCAAGATGGACACATTTTGCTTCATATTTCGTTCTCTTATCCTTGACGTTTCCACTTTACTTTTCATGGTTGCCACCACCAAGCAATCAAAGCAAAAGCCAGAAGAGGCAGATCAACAGAGCAGAAAATAATGGATATGGCTATGCCTACGCACCTACGCAATTGTAGAGCATGAAGGTCCACAGTTTCAAGTTATCATAAGATGTCACATGGATTCGGGGTGGGGAAGACAATTATGTGGGGATTATGCAACTTTTATTGATAGAACAGTTGACTGATGACGTACTTTTCAATTAATTCTGAAGTGTCTAAATGGGAGTGAACACTCAAACAACAAAATTCAAATGAAAAAAAATAAAAAATAATATAAAAATAGAAATGAAACAAAAAAAATTTAGGTTTCTTTAAAGGCTTTAGGAAGCGGTACACAATGGCAAAATAACTTAGTTATAAGGTAAATTTGCCAATACTTAAGCCTAGTTTGGCTGACGAACTTAGTTTAGGTAATAGGTCAAATTTGAGTTTAAGTTGAGTTTTAAAATTATGTTCAAGTTCAACATTTCAAGGCCTGAGCTAAGAAGCTTGAGCTTGAACTTAACTAAAGAATTCATTCAAGCCGAGTTGAGAACTCGATTGGCTCCTCTCAACTTAAACTTGTCGTTTAATTTTTAAGTTAGAAAAACAAAAGTTTGAAGGCCGAGCCAAGCCAAACTTGAGCTCGAACTTAGTTAAAAAACTCAGCCAAGCCGTTGAGCTAGCAATTTATTATTATTATTATTTTTTTAATTCTTTTGAGTTAAAAAACATAAAAAGTCAAAAAAGTATTAACTTTATTCATTAGTGACATTCTCCCAATTACAAGAATAATATCACCTTGCGTATCACACTTAAAAAAAAGAAGTATTTTTTTAATTATAATTTTTATAGTCATCTCTGATTAATAAATTTTTTATGTGCAATTATTTCATCAAGTATCGTATCTCAATTTTTTTTAATTATTATTATTTTTCTAATTTTTATGAACTAAGGGTATATTTTTGTTTTTATAAATTTTATAGAAATAAAACGGGTATTTAAGAGCTGAAAGATTAAAACTTCACATTATAAATTTTTTTTAAAGTTTAGAAACGATATTGAAAATTGCTTTAGTAGCTAAGGGAGATGAGTGGAGTTTTCCCTTCAATAAAACTTGTGCAAGAAGAACCAGAATCCCTGAAATCCCAACCGCAGGAATCCAAAGAAGCCACCAAACGTTGCAAAATGATAGCCCATGGCTAATCCCACAACCTGTCTTCGTAGGCTTCGTTATTAGCCCACATTTAAGCATAATACCAAATCAGAGGTTCAAAAGGCTGGTGGTGGACCTGGTGGCAAGGTGATAGTGTCGCCTCTGACATAGTTAATCTTCCGATGAGGCCTCACTTCTTGGCATGTATGGAGGCAAAATGGCACAATATCGAGAGAACGGAAAATGATGATGATGATGATGAATACCAATAGAAAGAATCAAAAGCTCGTGGCTCAAGAATTCAGAATGACCCAACTTCTTTGCATGTATGGAGGCAAAGGAGCAACAAACTCAAGGTTTTCTACTTCTGAAAGATCATAGTCTGAAGAACACTGCACATTTCGCAAAGCGAGAGACACGTCGGGCAATACCATTTGCTTGCAATGAAGATGAAGGCGAGGATGCTTCTCGGAGATACTTCCACTCTCCAAATCAAGGCCAAAGGGAAGGGTCTTCCCTTTGCTAACATTCTCATTTGATTTCTTTTCAAGATTTGGCCAAGGCAAATGTTTCCACTTCCTATGAGCTTGCCATCCATATTTGAGGTCTCCAACTATCGGTGTTCCCAATACCTCAGCACAGTGTACGCGGAGCTGTGTTTCCCACATCGGGGAAAAAGGATTTTCATAAAGCAAATAATGAGTCAGGGACCAACAAGAAAAAAAGACACATTTCACACATGACCAGATAGCATTTAGCTGCCCGTACCTGGTGCTTTCTACCAGTCAGAGGAGAAAGCTCGAGCCATGTGAAACCTGCATGATTACCACTAGTATAAGAAGCAAGTACAAGACATGTCATATCCACAAACTTCTACAGGAATGATGAAGATAGTTAAGGATGTGTTTCTGATTCCTTTATATAGATATAGTTGGAGGGTAACAGAACATAGGAATTCTATGTGGGGCTATGAATGAAATGGGTATGTTTTCCAGAGGGTGGAGGATTTGGAAAGATGTGGACATGGATCTGGATCTGCTTTCTTGGTTGAACATCGAACAGGTTTGGACATATGCAAATAGATTCACACAGCTCATGTTTCTCAAACTCTTGAGACAGAAAGACGAAGAGAGAGAGAGAGGGGTGGGGATGGAAGAACGAAGATGAATTTTTTTCTGTAACACTGCTATGTAAGTATGTATGCTTGTCTTTGTAAATGTCTTTGTACCCCTAGCATTTCTCCATTCAAAATTACGCTGGCCAAATGATAAATAATACTCGTATGCACTTTTTTGAAGATTGTCAAAGTTTCTGACCAGAAATGACTTGCAATGCTCTCCATTAGTATAAAGAAGCCTGAGAGAGAGAATAAAGATTATCGAGTAAAACTTGAAATGAAATTCATCGCTCACCATGACATGAAGATTTAATTACTCGATACTCTGTTATTGCATGCTGAGACGACATATTTTGGCTATTATCAATGACTGTGATCCGATCAGACTTTCCATTGTCCACCACCACCTACATGGAATCACATTAAAATATAAATATAATAAGTAAACAGAAACTAAAAATAAAATATTAATAAAAACTATTGTCATATCTCCATTTGGTTATCATTTTGGATTGAAAAATATATTCCAACTCTTGAAAGTTATTGGCTGCAAAATTGTTCTGCTATATCTTGGAACATGTCCTTTGTTGAGCCATATAGACCAAAACTACTGAGGTAATGTACTAGCATATGCAGTATAGCAGCATCATCAATGCAGTTTGGTGACGCCAAAGCAACCAGGCAAGTGAGGCATCTCCTACATGGTGTCTACGTGACTACGACCCGATTCCAACAACAAACCATATATTATTAATTATTATTATCTCATTATTCATTCATCAGTAACATAATTGTGTATTGCACATGGTTACCATTGCAAATTTTAAAAAATTAGGATACCTACTCATCTCTGGATGGCTTGCAATTTTCTAATCATCTTGATTATTGCCTACCATGATTTCACAAGTAAAAACCATTTAGGTGCAGACATGGGCAATTCTAAATGTGCCACATGTCCAGCACGATTATTTAAGGACTACTATAGCCACACAACAAACGGGTAATGGCATTCCAACTTTAACTGAGCCACAAAATGGTAAGGCCCATGATTGAAGAGCAGAAAAAATAAAAAGCTTTATGAACTGCAAGTTCAAAGACTCATATAATTATGATTGTTAAGAATCAAGATTTCCTTACCTTCCCCAATGGGGCTGAAATTAACCCCTTTGGACGTCTTGGAGACCCAATTACAAGTGCCCAATACCTTCTTTGCAGGATTCTTTCTTCATTGCCAATGTCCTTAAGATATACAATCAGGTTGAATTGTTACCAACTAATGGGAGTTCACTTCTCATATGCATTTAGGCTTCTAAAAAACAGGGAATAGATGACTACTCACATCTTTCGCTCCAAAAGTTTTCTCACGAAAGATGGAATGTAGAGCTGTCGCACTTGTTTGTGTCCTCCCCATCACTAAGATCCCACTACTATCTCTATCAAGCCTGTGAACCTATAAAGCACAATGCTTGGTTATGGCAATATAGAGATTGATGATTATCCATGCATATAAGCAGTCTATATAAGCAATTGATGAAATTGTGGAGGAAAATGAAAAATATAAAATAGATAGCAAGGGATTTTGAAATTTGGCACCATCCAAAAAAAAGAAAGTAATTTTCTCTAAATTCCAATTTCGTTACAATTTTGGACAATATATATATATATATTTCTGCATACCAACTAGATCCTAACGGTTTAAGATAAGGTGTGGTACAAAGGAAGCTTCTATTATATTGTAAGAAAAAGAAAATATTTGTTCCATGTATCTTGAGAGCAGAAAAGAAAAGGATTCAACTAAGGTAAGAATCAACCAATTAAGCAGCATATTATTATTTTGAACCTTAGTCATTTGAATTGCTAATAAATTATGAAGATAGCATATACACCATAATGGTAGCATATCTCATATCTTTGCAAAGACCTCATAAATTCAGAGGTAGCATATAGGTCGCGGACTCATTTCATTCCTGAGCAATTGCCATGTATCTTGAGGAACATGTGCACAACGTGCAACAATGGACATTCATGATAGCTTGTGTGGCATATATATATGAAGCTTTCTCCATGACAAATTCTCCTAACTCTATTGCATGATGATACCATTCACCGTAATTTCACTAGGACACTCACCAATCGAGGAGGTTCTGAATAATCATAACTTAAACAAGTGGCAGCAAGTTCATCTAAACTGTTTTTGATGCCAACGCCACCCTGTCCAACGTAAGCATCAGCCAAACTTTAAAACAGAAAAACCCAAAAGTCCAAAATTTTGAAAAGAAGCCAAAACAAAATATTTTGATAGCGTACCTGTACAGGCATTCCAGGAGGTTTATTAACAACAACAATGGCCGGATCCTAATTTCAACAAGCACAATAAGACACATATCCAAAACAAAAAGATTAGCATCCTCAAAATCTTGTAGGGTAATTTAAAGGTGGAGTCTTGAAATTATTAATTAAATGGTTAAGATTTTACCATCTCATCATTTACTACCTCTAGAGCATTCTTAATTTTTCATTAATTTATTATATTTCACTAAGTTGCGTACAATCTAAACCTTTAATTAAAAATAACAGTTAGGACTTTAAGAACTCCATTATGGAGAATTAGAGAATATTGATCCTTCCACACACAAAAACGCACTATGGAGTTCCTAATGAATTAATGAACTTTTCTTTTTAATAATTAGTTCACTATATTTCACTAAATTGTACTAAACCATTTAATTAAAAATAAAATTTAAAACACAGGCCTACTATGGAGTTCTTAATAAATTAAAGATTTTTTTTAATTTTTAATGATTCATTGTATTTCACTAAGTTGTATACTGACACCTAAAATCTAAACCATTTAACTAAAAATAACCGTTAGAATTCTCTATCACACATAAAGCAAAAGAATCAAAGGTCGAGAACCTTGTGCAGCACAAGGCTACGGACGAAGTTCACTTCTTCCTTATTGCAATGGCAATCTTGTTTCTCCAGGGGAACCTCTCGAACAGTAATAGGAAGGCATATTCGGTCTCCTACTTCGATAGAGTCCTTCGCCGCCACCTTTTAATAACAATCCTATATATATCAGAAACACTAATATCTCCCACATGAACTTAAACCAAACACAAGACAAACATCAATCAATTCATGAGTATCAAACGCTCTCTACCAACAAAATCAAACCTTCTGTTAACAAGCAACAATAATTACTTATTAATTACCCTTTTGAGCTTGCGTTCTTGTTGTACATCACTGGACTCTCTTCGAACCTGTAATTCAAATCAGTCTTTTTGAGAATTGAGGCCGTTTTACAATTTCAATTTTTTTGGGACAATTCAAAAACCAAAGTGAAAAATTGGGGTAAGGTGGGGACCTGTCTCAGACGAAAGAGCTTCTGTACCAGGCTTCTCGGAAGCTCCGGGCAGCACAGGAGCACCCATTTGAGCGCCGTGATGGTGGTTGCATCGGATTTTGTCTGGGCTCGACCGCGGTAGATTTCTTTTCCCAATGCGGCGCCGTTTAGGGCCGGAGTGAAAGGAGGCAAAGTGAACCATCTGCCGCCTTTGTTGTCGTCGTTATCATTCTCTTTTGGTTCTTTTCCGGTGGCGTAGTATGAGCGGGACACGTGTAAGACTGAGATGCAGCGTCTAACGCCTCCGCATGCGGTGGTGGACTGTGGAGATAGGAGGTTGATGAGGCGGAGTAGCATGCCTTTGTTTAGGGGTTTTGGGTGGGGCTTGCGGGAAGGGGAAGGGTTTTAGTTACCGGGAAATTTGGGGTGCTTTCCCGTGACTGGTAAAGTGGGGATGTTTTATGGGCTGTGGGCTTGCCTCGTTACATTGGTTAGGGCCCAGAGGAAGGATATGGGCCTAATTACCATACCTAAGGAGAGTACTTGTACGATTACTCATGGGTTGCCCTGAAAAAATATCGAGAAAATAAATATACGCTACAAAACATTTATTCAAAAGAAAAATGTTTAGTCCTCAAAAGTAGTTTAATCGGCTGGGACTACATTTAATGAAGTGAAAATTACTAGTTTGAATCCCCTTCCCTCCTCCTGTGTGGACATATCAAAAAAAAAGAAAAAAAAAAAATGTTTATCGTGATACAATTTTTATTATAGTTTTCTTATAAATTGGCGTTATAACGTCAATTATCATTAAATTTAATTGCTTAGTAACTAACATTGTAAATGTAACATGAACTTACAAAATAATGATCCACATGGCACGATATCAGAGGCCGACTCAAGCTGAATTATGATTATGAGCAAAAGTTTTACTAAGAAGAGTTCACAAGATCTTCATCAATAATTCTCATAGTAATTGGGCTCATAGCCCACAAGAGGATGCCCATCAAAGGCGAGCTCCAACTCATGATTCATCTTCTCCATAGAGGTTAGTCTAATGGCCTCAAAAGACCCAAAGATTCTTCATTCAACAACCATACGAAATTGGACACATTAATGCCCAATCGTACTAAAGTTAAAAACATATATATATTGACATGTTCACACAAGAGGAGGAAGGAGATTCGAACTAATGACTTCCGTTTCATTAAGTGTGGTCCCAACCGATTGAACTATCTCTTGGAGAGAAGTTAAAAACATATTGATAAGAGACAGAGTTACCAAAATGAGACTTCATATAAGTAAACATCATTTATTCAATAGAAGAAACAATAATTTTTTGGCCAGTTGCCTTATTCTCATCACATTAAAAGAAGCAAACACAACAAAAATTAAGTACATGTATATTCAATTAACTAGAAAAAAAAAAAAAAAACCAGAATTTTGAAACATTAAACCCTAGCAAATAAGGCTTTAATTAATTAGCTAGTGGTGCATGCGACTGAAATGCGCATGTCCTTCACCGGGGCTTGGACCAGAGTCTTTCTTAATATTCTGTCGTAGCAAATTTCGACCCTTCCCAGATTTGTGTTGGCTTGGCCCTGCATGCTTGATCAATATCGGGAGAGGCAATCTGTCCACAGATATATCCTCCATTGATCCTCTGAAAGAGCTATCCAGCTTCACAAGGTTTAATGGATCATGAGCTTGTGTCGTCCCAAACAAGAACAAGAGCAGAACAATGGCACCAACATTAAAAGACCTTAATTTGCCACCCATCTTATTATGGGGCAACATATTAAGCTAAGCTTATAAAAGTAGTTGCGTGATAACTGGACAAAAAGCATTGAAGAGATTAATTAATTAATTATGATTACTTGGATTAGTTTTACAAGTATTGTCTTGGAAGCTAATGTAAGTTTCTTGCTGTCATTAAATAGATTATCTTTCTGTCATTTTTGGGGTTCTTTAGTTTTGAATAGAAAATGTTTAGGATACTATAATTCTCTTACAAATTCACATGATGGTCCACATTTTATGAATACGAGTGTCATGTGAACTGCTAATAAGTCTTAAGATATGTTTGGTACCCAAAATGACTATTCCATTAAGAAAAAAGAATAGACTTGATTAAGAATGAAATATTAACGTGAACTAAAATAACATTGGTGTTAAAGTATACATATACTCTTAACACTTGAAATAGTCGTTCCTTTACGGGTAATGAGAATTATTATTCCATTGCATTTTCTTCAATTTTCTATAAAATGTATTATTTTTTTCCTAATAAAATATCTATTCCGCGCTTGTACCCAACACAACCTTAACATTTTTGTGTAAAAAGTAGATAACTACGCTACGAATTTTCTTAGTTTTGGGTCACATTCCTGATCATCAGGGCGGAACTACCCTTTGGCTTGAGGGCAGCCCCCCCTCCCAGCCCCCAACCCACAAGGGTGGTCCCCAATTTTTTTATTTTTAATACACCTTTAAAAATTAACTTTTGTCCCCAATTAAACTAAATATTCTAGTTCCGTCCTTGTTCCTGTTCCTCAAATATATATATATTTGAGTAATCCTACTTTGCACACTCATTTTACACCAACTGATATGACATATTTTAAGTAAGTTTTCAAATCTGACACTTAAAACACGCCACAACAATATGTGGATAAAGGAGGATTTTGTGCCATGCCTAAAGTATTGGGAAAATCAAGGCCGTTGACATTTCCACACAGTAAAATTCAACCAATTATGCAGTTTGATAGCTAGCTCCATCACAAAAGTTGTGAGGCAACATTTCCTTCTCCCTCACGTTAAAAATAAATCAATCATACTTTACGCAATACGCAATATACTTCTAAGTCGTTGATTTTGGTGGCATTAGCTAGCCTAGAAGCCTCATTTGAAGTTAATTTTGTATTTATGGTCAGCTAGCGTGCAATATTTTTGGGCCACCTGCCACGTACACTTTTTTGGAAGAAACAGTCTTTTAAAAAGTCTCTTGAAAATGAAATCATTTGACTTTTTTTTAGGCAATGTTTCATGCCGAATTTTCATCATTAATTTGTGGTTTTGGAAATTGATGAAGACGTAATCACAAAATGACAACAATTTTTATTTGGGAAAAATATAAAATGACCCCCCAAACTACCAGTCATTTATAATTTAGTCCCTCAAAGTTTCAATTGGTATAAAGTAACCCCCAAATTTTCAACTCCTTACAGTTTGGCTTCCACTATTATGGGGGACCGTCAAAATGGATGAATCACCTAAAACGACGTTGTTTTAAGGCTGCAGAGTTACTAAAATGCTCTCTTTAAAAGAAAAAATAAAATTAAAAGAAACCCTCCTAAAACGGCATCGTTTCGTGAAGACAATAAAAAAAACCCCTTCTTCCCCGTGTTCTTTCCTGCTGCACATGAAATGTTTTTTTTTTTTTTTGGTATTCACTCATTTCAGAAATATGCATCGTGTACCAGACTTTTTAAGTTATATACTCAAATGGGTTCATGTTCCTAGCCCTAGGTTGGGAAGGTCAAGAACGCTAGTCATTTTGTTCATGTTCATGTCTATGTCCATCTCTCTCTCTTCCTGGTGGTTTCTTCTTTACTTAACAGATTCATACCACTCAGATGTGTGTGCCTTTGGTGGTGGAGATAATGAGTCACGATATCTGATGCGGCTACCTGGCCCAGAAAGGTTGATTATTGTTCAAGTACGCAAATTGTTAAAGAAACCATTTCATGTGCAGTAGGAAAGAATACAGGGGAAGAAGGGGTTTTCTTGATTGTCTTTACGAAATGACGCCGTTTTAGGGGGGTTTTTTAATTTTATTTTTTCTTCTAAAGAGGGCATTTTAGTAACTTTGCAGCCCCAAAATGACGTCGTTTTTGGGTTTTTCATCCATTTTGACGGTCCTCCCTAACGGAGGGGGCCAAACTGTAAGGGGTTGGTAGTTTGGGGGCTACTTTATAACAATTGAAATTTTGGAGGACTAAATTACAAATGACTGGTAGTTTTGGGGGCCATTTTATATTTTTTCCTTTTTATTTTTTTATTTTTTTCTTCGTCTTTAAAGCATGTGATTCTTACACATATTTTTAATAGAATTAAAAGATCACGTTCATTTTAAAAATATATGTGAGAATCACGTACTATATATCAGAACCAATGTCAAATCTTCCGCTACAATATTTTGGAGAAAACTTTATCATCAATCATAAATGATGGTGAAACCAATGTCTGATGGTAGCAACTAGATTCACCCATTTCAAGTAAAATTGAGAGAAATCATTAATTTTATTGTATAGATTAGATTTTACAGCATTTAATAGTGTATATGTTGTCTATAATGTTACGTCATTTATAATTTTTTAATTTTGTGACTATATATATGCACCATTAAATACTATAAAATTTAAGGGAAAAATATAAAAAAACCCCATAAACTACCAGCCGTTTACAATTTAACCCCATAATATTCAAAAAGTAATAAAACAGCCCCCCAAATTACCAAAATGCAATAAAAATGAGACTTATTTTTTATATTCCTATAATACCCCTATTCTTTTAACAAATAAAATATTAAAATAATTGTAAAAAACCCAAAAAAAAAAAAATAATGGGCGAATATTTATTTATTTCATTTTTTTTTTTTGTATTTATTAGCCCATTGTTTTTTTGTATTTTTTAAAAATTGTTTAGTTTTTTTTACAATTATTTTATTTGTTAAAAGAAAATAGGTATTATAGGAATATAAAAAAATAAGTGACATTTTTGTTACATTTTGGTAGTTTGGAGGTTACTTTATCACTTTTTGAACATTGAAAGGTTAAATTGTAAACGACTGATAATTTTGGGGGCTTTTTTATATTTTTCCCAAAATTTAATCTAAATCTCTCAATTTCAAGTGAAACGGATAGAAAGCATCCTATTCCTGTCCAATAAGTCCTTTCAAGTGGTATAAGCAAATTAAGTAGATAAGTAGGATCCTTTCAATTATTATGAACTCAAGTCGGTCGCTTTCCCTTTGCCTGACGATGCGATGGTTTCTTTAAGTTTCAAACAAGAGATTTTTGGAAATGATTGCTTGATTTCACTGTGAGAATTAATGGACACTTGCCTGATTCAATATCTACCACAGTCTAAGTTAGGTTCTAATGGAATCAACTGCTGGACGTGCAAAGGCTACAGGGTGCGACTGTTTTAGATGATGACAGAAATGAAAACTCAAATCATCGATCACATACATCATCATCTCCATTCGTTAATTGGGTTAAAGGCTAGCTACTTCAAATTTTGCCAATTATCGTATTTTTTTTATGATTTGTTTCAGTAGAGCAAGCTTAGTGATCGCCCTAAGCAAGATAATTTTGAACAAATATACGTTTTATTCCCTAAAACTCTTAAGTTGCTGACAATTTATTTCGTGCCATTTCAAAAAATGTTACACTGCTCCTTGAATTTGTATGTCTAATTATAGTAATTTATTATCTCTTTTCCACATAACTCAAAGTGCAGTACATTTTTGGTTCACATGATGGTCATCACCCTGTGCTCAGACACAAATAAAATATTAAAACACTACAAAAATCTCTATGTTTGGGGACGAATAGCTTAATTAGAGTCGTATGTGACGACATTTTGGAGTGAAAATGACGCCTCTTTGTTCTACGAACATGGGTGACATCGTTTTAATAGTGCCTCGTCGTGTTACTATTCAAATGACGTTGTTACTGTTGCTCATCCTGTGTTAATTAAGTCATCACTTATCTTAAATGGCAGAGTCAGATATTAAAAGCAATTTTAAATTTTTGCAAAAGTTGAGTTGGAATTTGGAATAGGAGAAGAAATTTCAACTTGACCCAACTTTATAAAACGGTATTAGAAAAATTCTCAAGCATCCACAATCTTGCCACACTTCTTCTCTTTAATTAATAGTACTACTAAAAAAAATCACTTGAAAAGTACATGCAATTTAAAAAAAAATATGTGTTTTTCGCATATTTAAAAAACATATACATGCCACTTTATAGGAAATTTTCGTATGACAAAAACGTTCTAAAAGACATCAAACAAATTAAAATTGAAGCATGCTACAATATTAATGGGCTGCCGAAGAGCAACTATACATGTCTTCTGTCATGTCATTATCAGCGAGGCCCTTTTAGATGGTTAAGGTTTCTTCAGTTAAGAATGTTAGCTAGAAGGGCTAAACCCAGGTGCATGGAATGTACGGGAAGAAAGGGCCATGTTGTTGCAGTTGGGTTTTACATATATACGTACCTTTTTTTTGTTGGCTAATGCATGCGTTAATTAATTAAGAAGATGAGTGACTGAAAAAATAGTTGTCATCACTTTTATTAATTCAAAATCTGACCTTATTAGGACTAATAATTGAAAGAAAAGAAAAAAAGAAAGAAAGAAGGTTCAGATGCGTTAGCTCAATAGACAATTATGTTGAAGGATCCACACACAAAATTGAAAATTGTTAAAATATTAACTAAATGATTAAATTCATTATTTTATCGGTTAATTTTTTGTGATAAGTGTAGTATTGGACGTGAGCTCGAATCACTCAATTTGTATATTGTTTATCGGTTAATTTTGTGTGATAAATATAGTATTAAACGGAGTTCAAATCACGGCTTTATAAATTAAAAATTGTTAAAATATTAACTAAATAATTAAACTGACGTCTCTTTGATTTATCACTTATTTTAATTAAATATTTGATGTAGTGCGATGGCTCATGTGGTTAATTGGGTTGCCCATGCCTTCAATTGCATGATCCCATCAATTGAATCTGAATCATATTTCATGCAACCTCAAAGTGGCATGTGGATGTCACTGTCGCTCCTGCCGCCTCAATGGCAGGTTCAAATGTATATATAGAGTGAGAGATCGATGGCCTTTTTTCAGGTTAGGTTCAAAGCCAATCTCTAGAGACCCTTGATTTTTCCCCTGATCATCTGTAGATAGTCCAATAAATCATTTTCACTACAACACACGTATGGTTACTTATATCAACACCTCACCTATTTTTTTTCCTGTCAAATCCTCTTCTTTGATATCATAATATGGACTTAATTCCTTTTCAGCTTGGATTTCCCATTACAGTAGTATGAAAATTAACCTCATGCATTTGACTCTGGAAGTCATAGAAACCAAACTTTCGAAAGAATCAGCATCGTTGTCTTGCTTCCCTGCCAATGGTATGAAACAAAAGGTGGCGGCACTCCATTTTGAACAGTTTTCTCCTTGTTTTTTTCTTTGTCAAAAAGCACTCCCCCTTCCCCAACTGAAAATGAACTCACCTAGTCACCTCCTTACCTCAAAGTCTCAAACACTATAAATAGATCTCCACCCCCCACACGCTTTCCTCAAGCAGACTGAGAAAAACATATTCCTGACTGCAAATATATCTGACATGGGTGGAGCAAAGAATTCTCTTGCCATTTTTCTTACCCTTTTCCTCCTGCATTCTGCAACAGAAACCCGGCCATTGATCAGCTCAACCTCACGAGGCCATCTTCTCAAAGAGATTGACGGCTTCTTCGGTGCAGTGAACAGCTCGGGGCCAAGTTCGCCTGGTGGGGGACACAGACCCCAAAAACCTCGACCTCTAGGAGAAACGAAGTACTCTGGTCCTAGTCCTGGCGCGGGACATGAATTTGGTACAGATCGGCGACAACAACTGACTCCATCGTCGACTGTTCCTTAAAAGGGGAAATATATATATTCCCTTGCTTGGATCCGGTTTTCTTTTCCCTTTTGGGGTGCTTAATAATATATATATGCAAATCAGTGATTATGGAGTCATTGTAAGAGGTAGCACTAGATATTCTCCTGAAGTATATATTATGTACGTGTACGATAACGATTGATGTTATAAAAATAAAAGAATATTAATGATTGATTTTTACAGTTATGCATATAAAATAATAGTTTTGTTTCTTTCTTTCTTTCTTTCTTATTTTTCTTTCACCACTGTTACAATGTCTATCAGCACAGTACGTACTCCATATGTCCAAGTCACCGATCGAAGGACATCGAACAATAAGGAATTTAGAACTGAAACGTCTCGGGTCCATTAGGACTTCAATCAATTAAATTTTAATTTGAATAATGCTTGGTTCTACACATTTTATTATTGACGACATGAGTTTATAATTAAAAGAAATTACATACCATTATACCAACAAGTTTTTAAAGCCTAACTGCTACGAATTAGTTCAAGGAGACTTTAAAAAAAATGTACGTACGTATGGCTAAGCTCACGTTAGGCCCAAGACTAATAGCAGGGTGCACCCCTTCGTTCTCCCTAGGATGCGCCACAAGTATATCCCTTCTCTGACTTAGGTTTCAGCCACTCCCTTACATATTTCTTACCTCATTGTACTAACTATACTATCTCTCAGCTAGGGTTTGACTGACGTATACCGAGTGCCTCTATTCTCTGGATCGATTAAATGCTGATATATATTAGTTTTCAACCAGATCGAGCTTCAAATGGCCTATAGAACACTCTTAAAATGTTGTATTCCTTTTATCTTAGGGGAAATTTCAGAGAATCCCTCTGAACTTTCATCATTTTTGAAATACCTCCTAAACTTTAAAAACTCTCAATTTAGTCCCCTGAAACTTTCAATTGCTTTCAATTTGACCCCCTCCGTCAATTTGACTCGTTGACTTTGAACGGAAACCTAACACGTGAATTTTTACCCCCGAAATACCTGTTATACCCTTAACCCCAAATCCAAATCTTAGGTCCAGTCGTGCAGGAGATATCCTCGCCGGTTGTCACCGTCTGGTCTGTGGTGCGCTGCTTCGTCACCGTCTGGTCCGTGGGCACCCTCTGTGAGGTCAGCTTCATCTCTAGCCTCCCTGCTGCGCGCAACCTCAAGATCCTCGAAGAAGAGCGTCACGTCATCAGCTTCAGCATCGTCGGCGGAGACCACAGACGTATTCGAGAACGACGACTCTCTGTCGATGGTGATGGAGCTCTGCGAACCCTTTACCCTCTACAACAAGATCGTCTAGAGAACATTCTCAGAAGATGAAGCTGCCTTGCTCATGAAGCAACTCCTCGAAGCTCTGTCGCATTGCCACATGTTAGGGGCATGCATCGAGATGTGAAGCCGGATAACTTGTTGTTTGACCGGAGGAACAATCTGAAGGTGGCAGATTTTAGGTCGGCCGTGTGGTTGCCAGAGGGGAGATGCGTCGGAGGGGTTGTGGGAACGTCGTATTATGTGGTGCCGGAGGTGCTGATGGGGAGGGAGTACAATGAGAAGGTGGATGTATGGAGTGCCGGAGTGATTTTGTACATAATGTTGGCCATGGTTCCCCCGTTTTACGGCGAGTTTGCGGTAGAGATTTTTGAGACAGTGTTGAGGGGAAACTTGAGGTTCCCGACACGGATCTTCCGCACGGTGTCGCCGGTGGCCAAGGACTTGTTGAGGAAGGCCGGACCTGAGATTTGGATTTGGGGTTGAGGGTATAACGGGTATTTTGGAGGTAAAAAATCACGTGTAAGTCACGTGTTCAGGGTTCCATCTGAAGTTAACGAGTCAAATTGACAGAGGGGATCAAATTGAAAGCAATTAAAAGTTCAGGGGATTAAATTGATAGTTTTAAAGTTTAGAGGGGTATTTAAAAAAATGGTGGAAGTTCAGAGGGGTTCTCTAAAGTTTCTCCTTTATCTTATAAAAAGACCAAAATACTCATAAAATTTTTGAAAAAGACAAATAATCTTATAAATTGGAAAGAAAAAAAGAATGAGGCATAATTATAGTGTCGCACAAAGAGTTATCGAGAGCTCCGATCGCAAGCACGTTCGATGCCAACTTGATTGCGATGAACATCAAGCCAGATCCAGGATGCTTGATTGCAATGATGTTAGAATCCTGTTCGAATTATGTTGTATGCGATAAGTTGTGAAACTCTAGTTTTTTTTAACCTAGCTAGTTGCTCATTAAACCTCTAAACCATTGTTTCTTGCTCTTGGAGAGGAACTTTTTATTCCTATGCCTTAGTTTTAAAATTTCATCTTGATTTGATCATTAAACCACACAAATCAAGCCTCCAACCACCAGAGTTTTAGGTTGTAGAAGAACCTTTATGGAATAAAGACAAAAGTTCGGAGTTACTACGGTAGAAGACAAATTCATTGTTTGTTGGGTACAAGTCATGTTTTTACTACAAATATGTTTTGTAAATATAAACTTACTGTAATTTTTCTTCTATAGTTGACAAGTTTCCTACGGTTGACTACCCCCGAAGTAGTTTTACTTTTGAAGAACCCTAGATATACACAATTACAATAAGTTTTCTACTCCATTACAATTAGTACTGCAAACTGTCATGATAAATTGCTATACATCTCTCTCTCTTTACGTCTATCTTCAGGTCTTGTGGTCATAAGGCTCGATCATTGCCTGTTTTGATAAATTTCGCCCCAAGTTTATAACCCAAAATCCTACGTTATTTTTCTCTGATATTGCCATCTATTGCTCATATTTTAATCCCTCTTGATGGGATTCTTATCCAACCGGCCTCAACATCCATCGTTGCTAGCTCCATTATATATATATATATATATATATATTCAAAGAAGTTTAGTAGCACGTAACCACATCGATCAGCAAATCGAATTTAAGTAGTTTTTTTTAAAAATAAAAATAAAAATAAAAATGGAGAGAAATGCAAAAAGCCTGAACAATTAAAACTGTTTCTAGTTTGTGTTCGAGATAAATTCAAAAACTCAACCTAAGACATCGAACAAGCCCAGAGTAAAGTTTTTGAGCAGACTTCGGCTGAAAGCATGCATGCGCATGAATGCTTCACTTAATTAAAAGAAACCTGCCAATAAATTTAGAAAAACAAAGGGAGAGAAATGTATTAAAAACTATATGCATGTCATTATAGAAGAAATTCACTATTCATTTTGCAAATTTACCAGACTAGCTAGTGATGGCATACGTACATCAGTACATGGTTCTCCACATGGGTCAACTCCATTTGTTTACTTGCATGCATGAACCAACTAGATTTAACATTTTCTTGTTACCTCCAAATTCCAATGTGGTTGTCACAGTCTTTCGTGCCGTATAATATTGCTATCATGCTATGTATTATTTTATATATATTATTCGGATAAGCTTAGAAAAAAAATATATTATTCGGATATTCCAGAAGATCTCATTCTTCGTAACATATATGTATGGCCTTACAAAGTCGGCCCTAATAGATTGAGAAATATTGGACCTTATATATATATATATATCAACGCATGCGGCAAGAAATTAAGATATATTCTTAATTTTGACTCTAGATCGCTTTTGTCGGTTCAGTAAACTAAACTTCTACGTTGCCTTCTAGCTAGAATTTTCATTCTGCAATGAACCTATACCATTTCTGGCTGCCTAGCATGACGATGGAGAGTGGTGGTGGCAAGTCACGACTTGTCTATAAGCAATGCATTTCAAGGCCCCCTCAAATAGTATAAATAGAGCACCAAAATGACATTCTTTTCATAAGATCGATATTTAACATCCAAGAATATTAATTTCCAAAACCTTTTACTATAAACATCTCTAGAATGGGTAGAGGACTCAGATTTGCTGCCTTGTTTTTTGTTCTTGTTTCCCTCTGGTTGAGCTCCATGCTCTACGGTGCAAAAGCAAGGCCACTGAATGGGTTAGGGTTGCTGCCTGGTAATGCTGAAGAGACTGATCGTGACTTTGAAGAATCTTTGATCAATGGGGTGACTGCAGAGAGTTCAGGGCTAAGCGCCGGTGGCAAAGGAGATGCACACAAATACAGTGCTCGAACTGCAGAGGAAGTAGTCAAGTACTCAGGCCCTAGCCCTGGTCAGGGGCATAAGGATGTTCCTAGTAATAACCAGTAATCTCCATTGCCCGATTACTATAAATAAAGACATATTCATCTGAAGAACTATGTGGTACTTTAAGGTGTTCTACGTTGTATGTAACCAAACTTGTTTTGGTTAGTATATTATATGTATCTCTGCAACAATGGGTTGTGAAGTTTATTAGTTGTCACTTGTCATGAATCACCTTTAAGGGTGTTAAAAATAAAGTTTGAGGTTGAAAAATAATTATTGGCTGACCGCTCTCATATATATATATATGGGTTGAAATGTGGGTAATTTTGTTTCTTTTGACGTAAAATGATTTTAAAAAAATGATTTTTGCATTTTACAGTATTTACTACGACGTAAAATAGTGGTTAACGAAAAATATTTTTCGTTTGACCGAAAATACTTATTTAATTTTCAAAAAATGTCAATTATATGGTACCTCAGCTTTACAAAAAAAAAAAAAAAATTACTACCATCGACAGTTAATGTTTCGTAAAAAATATTAACGGTTACTTTGCCACCAGTACATATATGTGGCCATGTCATCACCAATAAAATTGTGACACGTGTACACTTAACCTAGTTAAAGTTTTCGTATCATCCACTTGTCATGTCATGACATATCAGCCAGTCAAGATTTTGGTAGAACAAGCTCAAACAACACATGCACTTGCCTCCACGATGCAACAACGTACACTCAAGTCGTTGCTAATAACCTTTTTATAGAGCAATGGAGACAACTTATTAGCAAATATTTTTTGTCATTGCTAACAACCAAATTTCTTATAATGATCTTTAATTCTAGAAACACAATACTTTTAAGGATTACTTCCGGCCGGCTGCTCATGAGCATATATTATATTGTACTAGCTAAAAGCAGCAGTGTATATATGTGGGAGGTTGAACTTTGTTGCAATTATTCACTTAGCTTTTCATTTAGCTAAGTGAATAATACAGAATAAAGAAAATCGAGATCATACTTCGTGCCGTCGTTTTAGAAACTAAACTTTATGTTGCCTTCATGTTCTCCTGTTGCAATGAACCTACTTTTTTGGTTGCCCAGTATAAACTATATACAGTACGTAAGTGGCTCCTCACAAATTCCGAATCCACAATTTGTCACATGTTTCTTTGCCCCCCTCTACCCCTCACCTTTGTATTGCTTAGAAAAAAAAGAAAAAGAAAAAGATAAAAAAGAGTCCCATGTCTTGGAAGAAAATCATACTAAATAAAATAATAGCGGAATAAATAAATAAATGAGATAAAATATTTTACGTGATTCGGTGTCTACGACCTATGTCCACATATAAAAGCCTTAAGGCTACATTTGCTCTTACATTTTTTCTTTAATATTCTTAACAATTATTTATTATCATTCCACTAACTTAGGAACCCAAACATTTATTTTTTCAGAAACCTAAACATGTTAAATGACCCTTTCACCTATTAAAATTGGTTGAATAAATTTCATCAACTAATTTGAAGGAAATTTATGTCAATTGAAATTTGAAGGAAGGTCAAACACATAGTATAAATAGAACACGATGATTCAATGCATTTTATAGTAAACCAAGACCCCTCATGTAGTATAAACAGAACACAACATGCCGGCCATTCCTTCCTTAAATTATAACGACTAAATCCCAAGCCTGATTATCATTATTAGCATCTCCATCTCTAACGACATGGCTAGAGGACTCAAATTTTCTTCCATGTTTTTCATTTTTCTTGTTTCCCTACAGTTGTGTTCCATGCTTTATCTCACACAAGCAGGTCCACTAAATAGACAAGGGTTGCCTGTAGGTCAAGATGCTGGAGCCATTGAAGGTGTTTTTTGAAGCGACTAGTTCAGGGCTCCGTATGAGTCGCAGAACTACAGAGAAAATCATCAATCCCGAGGCAGAAGGTCCTAGCCCGAGGGATCCGGATCATCATTAAGATCATCTCTAAGAGATGGTTTCCTCTCCATATATAATGCATATTCTATATTCAAGAACTATGCATTAATGTTGTAATGTTTTATTATAAAATAATGAAAGCATATTAACTAAATTATGCTATTCTTTATAAACTAAAAACTAATCAATATATAAATTAGCAGCAGAAATGAAAGATATAAATATTTCCAATCATTATATGCTCACACAAATTGAAGAAAATTCTTTAGCAATAGAGAATCCAGTAAAACTAGAAAAACAATACTTTAGAGAAAGGTTTTTATGACCTATGTCTACCAATATTATTCCATGTCAAATGATGGAATACACATGACTTTTTATAGTTAAGTTAGGTCAGGGACCTTTGCTCTTAATTGTTATTGATTTTGTTCCTTCCATCAAGAAGCAAAATCACTCAATGAAATAAATTTCATAACATCTTTTTCAAATTCCATAACTTCTTTTGTTAGAATAAATTTCTTGATATTGTAACCGAAAAGATTATAATGAATATAATCATTCCTTGATATCGTAACCGTAAAGATTATAATGAATATAATCATTTCTTGATATCGTAACTATAAAGATTATAATGAATATAATCGTAACTTAAATGTGTCATAAAGGCCATACTTCATAAGGATATTCTAACAAATAAGGCTTGGTTAAGATATACAAACATACGTATGTGTCTCAAAAAATCATATAGATTTAGCAAATGATACGTATTTCTAGAGTAATAATATAAGGAGGATTAGAGTCCTTCTAAATGTGACGTGACTTTTAAAATCATCATTGGATTTGAAATTATTATTATTTAATTTTAATTTATTGGTGATTTAAAAGTCATATCATATTTGAAATGACTCTAATCTTTCTTATATCATTACTCGTATTTTCAACTTCAAAATGCAACGACCCAAATTGAGTAAAAATGCTGGGTCAGAAATATATAGCTAATCAAAGATTTTTTATTTTATTTTATTTTTTTCACTTAGGTGTGCTAGGAAAAAAAAAAAAAAAAAGAGAGCAAAATTAACCGTCTAGATTTACAAAAATAACCCAAACAATCCCATTTTATTTTAATTTAAACTTGGAGGGTCACTTTGTGACCTACCATGCCCACGATGGGTCTCAAGTGACTCAACGTACGGACCCACAGGTTTGCCATAAAGCCATTCTTGGCTCTATTCAAAGGCTTGGGCTGATTCTCGATCAGATCGAGCACTCCTCTCCAGTGGTCCATCCCCTCCTCCTCATGGGTCTTTTAAAGTGAACTTTGATGTTGCTGTTCGTCCTAACTTCAGTGTGGCTTTTGCAGTTCTAAGTAGTCATAATAGTTGGATTTTGGCGGCCCGCACCCAGCAATTACCCCCCTCTGAAGCTTCTTTTGGTGAGGCCTCTGCCGCCTTGCTTGGTATCCACTTGGCAGCTTCTTATAGCTGCCCCTCTATTCTCGTGGAAGGTGACTCCCTCCTCATTATCTTGGCCATCAATCAAGGTCACCTCTTTTCAGATTGGCCTTGTGTTCCTGTGATTGCCGACTATCGCCAACAACTCCCCTTTTTCAGTTCTTGGATTGCTTCAAAAGTCTCTAAATGTGTCAATTTTTGGGCACACTCAGTTGTAAAATGGGTCGCTTCCCACTTAGTGTTTGGAAGCATTCTTGAAAACTCTTCTTTCCTTTTGGCTTTAAGAATTAGGAGTGGTAAAGACCCTCTCTTAGTAATTTGTTTTGTATTTTGTTTTGTCTCCCTTTCCTTTTCCCGATGTTGTTTAAAAAAATGTGACTCAACGTACGGAGGGCCACATGACTCACAAGCGAGGTCACTTTTTTTCAATTTTTAACAAAATATAATAATAATTAAGCATTAAACTAAAAATAAAAAAGAATTAAACTAAACATTATTTTCTATAGAACAAATTATTTAAAATAAAGAAGCTTACTTTAACTACTATAAAAAATACACATTTTTAAACTAAATGAGAGAGGAAAAAAAAAACCGTGAAGAGGGAAAGAGGACTAAAGGTGAGAAAGCTTGTTTAGAGATGAAGATAATACTAAGAAAAAAATAATGCTCGTTCAAATCTACGTGTAGTTTGGAGAAAGATAGAATAGAAGAACTCATGAAATAATACAAATTTCTGGGCTGATAAAGAAGAAATTTCAAATTTTTGTACAATGTGCCAAATTTTGGCTAGAAATGTTAGGAGTCAATAAGTTTTTTTTTTATTTGGCCTATATTCTCTTACAAATTTAATAGATTAACCATTAGATTTGTGAGGTCTACCGTTGACTTCTGTAGAATTTACATAAATTCACAAATCTAATGGTTATTTTATAAGATGAAATGAGTCAAATATGAAGAAAATATTGACTACAAGCATTTATTAATTTTCGCATATTGCTAGGAATTTCGTGGTACATGATTGTATGTGCCAAGAAATCCTGGCACATAGATGAAGGATGTGTGGCACATACAATCACAGGCACATAGCATCGATCATGTGCGAGAAAAAGGGTGTGGCTTTCTTAGTGTTTATAAATGTGCTACAATTTCTAATAGGTAGTTCAATCGACTGTAAATCATACCTTATGAAACAGAGTTTATTAATTTGAATCTCCCTCTCATTCCTTTGTGTGGATATGTAAAAAAAAAATTTGCTACAAATTTTTTATTTTTTAGTATTTATAGCAAATGCCATTTTTTTTTTTTTTAGTGTATGGTAGTATGCAACGTAACGCACCTTGTCTTTGATATGAATTCATGGAGTGTATGTCAAATTACATGGTAATTTAAGGGTATAAAGTGAAGTTTCCTTTTTTTACTACCATCATTAATGTTTCGTCAAAAATATTAACGGCAACTTTTTCACTAGTACATGTGGCTATGTTATCACCAATAAAATTGTGATATGTGTACACTTAACCCAATTAGAGTGGTCATATCATCCATTTGTCATGTCATGACATATCCGCCCCACGTACGATAGCATTTTGGTAGAAGAAGCTCAAACAATACACTTGCCTCCTCAATGTGACAACATTCAAGTTGTTGTTGTTGATAACCTTTTTTCGATACAGCAATGGCGACAACTTATTAGCAAATACTTTTTCTAGTCTTAACAACCAAATTTCTTATAATGATCTTTAATCCTGAAAAGACAATACTTTTAAGGATTACTCCCGGCTGCTCAGCATGTTGTACTAAAAGCAGCAGTGTATGTGGGAGGCTGGACTTTGTTGCAATTGTGTTGAAACAAAGCTAAGTGAATAATGGAGAATAAAGAAAATCGAGATCATACTTCGTGCTGTCGTTTTAGAAACTAAACTTTATGTTGCCCTCATGTTCTCCTGTTGCAATGAACCTACTTTTTTGGTTGCCCACCATAAACTACAGTACGTACGTCGGTGGCTCCTCACTAATTCCGAAACCTCTCTTTGCCCCTCCTCTAGCCCTCACCTTTGTATTGCTTAGAAAAAAAGAAAAAAGAACACCATATCTCTGAAGGAAGTCATACTAAAATGAAAACAATATAATAATAGCGGAATAAATAAATAAATGAGACAAGATATTTTACGTGGTTTGGTCTATGACCTACATCCACACATAAAAGCCTTAAGGCTATATTTGCTCTCACATTTTTTTCTTTAATATCCAGGGACGGGTTTAGGGGAACTAGGAGTGGCCCTGGTCCCCCCCAAATTACAAGAAAAAAGAAATTAAGGTAGAAAAAAAAAATTAAGGTATTTTTTACTAATTGATTCCTTCCTAAATTGAAAGCTGGATCCGTCCCTGAATAATATCATTAATAATTATTTATTGTCATTTCACTAACTTAGGAACCCAAACATTAATTTTTTAAAAACTTATACATGTTAAATGACACTAGCTAGCTTGTCACCTATTAAAATAGGTTGAATGAAATTTCATTCAAACTAGTTCGGAAGAAATTTGTGTCCATTGAAATTTGAAGGAAGGTCAAACACGTGTTTGACAAACTTTCTGGCAAGAATTGGACCACAAAGGCTACACTATGATTCAATGCATTTTATTGTAAGCCAAGACCCCTGATCAAGTAGTATAAATAGAACAACAACATGCCATTCCTTCCTTAAATTATAACGACTAAATCCCAAGCCTGATTATCATTATTAGCATCTCCATCTCTAACATGGCTAGAGGACTCAAATTTTCTTCCATGTTTTTCATTTTTCTTGTTTCCCTTCAGTTGTGTTCCATGCTTTATCTCACAGCAGAAGCACGGCCATTGAATGGACAAGGGTTGGCTGTAGGTCAAGGTTCTGGAGCCATTGAAGGTGCTTCTAAAAAGACTGCTTCAGGGTTCCGCGTGGGTCGCAGAACTAACGAGGAAGGTCCTAGCCCGGATGCAGGGCATCATCATTAAGATCATCATCTTTAAGAGATGGTTTGCACTCCACATATAATGCATACTCTATATTCAAGAACTATGCATTAATTAATGTTCTAATATTTTCTTATTAAATTAATAAGGCTTGGTTAAGACATACATGCATACATACAAACGTATGTGTCTCAATAAATCATACAGATTCATCATGATTTTCTCTTTGGTCATTGTTTACATTATTTATCAATAGTGTTATATATAATACCTTACTACATATGACATCATTTTTAAATTTTTAAATATAAAATGGCACCGTTTCATGTATTTATATATATATATCATATATATTATATAATATACATAAGGGCAGTTAACAGTTAAGTATTTAGCGGTTTGTTCAAAACCTAAAATTGCTAACCATAACCGTCTAGGCAATTAGTTGTTAGTGCATTTAGCCATTAGTAGTTAGTAGGCGGTTAATAACCGCCCTCCTTTTCACCCCTAACAGTATCTAGGAGGCTCCTCACAAATTTTGAATCCACAATTTGTCACATGTCCCTTTACCCTCCTCTAGCCCTCATCTTTGTGAGGGTTATTCAAATATATACTCTAACATCGCCTCAAACTTAAAGTAGAAATTTCTAGGATCTTGAGTTTGAAATAAGTTAACAATGAAGGGGATTGGGCCTTTAACAACAATAGAGAATCTTCAAAATTAAACAAGGCTAACTATGGGCTAAGATGAAAGCCAACAGTTTTAAACAATATCACAAATGCCAAATAAATTGGCTAACAAAGAACCAAGAATAGGCATAGGTCAACAAAGACTAATAAAAGACCAAATAAATGGGCCAAAAAGGACCAAAAGATGGGGAACTGGGCCTCTTTTTTATTTTAATTTTCGACTGATTTTTCCTTTTTTTCTTTTTTTAATCACTCCATATTATCACAAAAGAAAATTAAGTCAACCAACCCACAAAGCTAGGCTAAAGATTTGTCTATGCAATGAAGCCTTAATTTCATTTATTGATAGGTACCTGAGGTTGGATAGTGACATGAGATGAGATTTGAGTGCTCAGTTCGTGTAGGAGAGATCACAACTCTTCACTTAGGGTTGAAGAATACTCAGGATAGGACAAGACCACAATTTGTCTAAATCTTTCTCTGCCTTTAAAAAATGATCTATAAATAGACTACAATTGACAACACAATAACACCTAAAAGATAACATATTAAATATTTAAATAAACCTAATCCTAAATAATTGAAATCCTATTTAACTCAACTATTAATCTAAATCTAATCCTAACATTAATCTAATCCTAACTACCTTATATTATCCTTATCACAATGTCGAACAACTTTCTAGCAAGAATTGAAACCAGAAAGGCTACCCGAAGATTATTCTATAGTAAACCAAGAACCCTGATCAAGTAGTATAAATAGAACACCAACATGCCATTTCTTCCTTAAATTATAACGTCTAAATCCCAAGCCAGCCTAATTATCATATATAATTAGCATCTGAGCATCTCCATCTCTAACATGGCTAGAGGACTCAGATTTTCTGCCTTGTTTTTCGTTCTTCTTGTTTCCCTGCGGTTGTGTTCCATGCTTTATCTCACAGAAGCATGACCACTTAATGGACAAAGGTTGCCTGTAGGTCAAGATTCTGGAGCCATGCTTGAAGAGAGAACTTCAGGGGTAAGAGTGGCAGGTCGCAGAACTAGAGAGAAAATCTACTATGCCTAGGCATCAGGTCCTAGCTCGGGTGTGGGGCATCATTAAGATCATGCTTAATTAAGAGATGGTACTATATATATATGCATTAATGTTGTAATAATTTCTTATAAAATAAGGCTTGGTTAAATCAAAGCCATAACGAATCAGGAGCATCTCTAGATCAAATAATTAGTTATAGTGGAAGGGTATTTTCGTTCACTCAACAAGTGAAAAGACAAAAATACCCCTCCACTATAACTAACTAAATATTATCACAGTTCAAATGAATTAGAAAAGCTCTTGTTCCAACCATAACTCAACTATTGATTAATGTTGTAATATTTTCTTATAAAATAAGGCTTGTTTAACAACACATTGGTATAAGCTAGACACGTACGTACGTGTATCAAAAAAAAAAACACAGATTCATCATGCTATTCTCTTTGAAGGAAACATGATATGCAACACACTTCGTGTCTTTGATACGAATTCATGGAGTGTGGGTATGGTGTATTGCAATTAAACAATTGCAAAAATCAAAACACTTCAATAATCTTAGAAAATTCAAGGAATTAATTACAAAATAATAATGATAATAATTCACACCAAAGTATTCTTATTAATAGAAAACTGAAAGGAAAAAAAAAAAAAAAAACCCATAACTCTGCATGCATCTAAGACCATAGCTTGTTAGGTTTATATAGAACCTAAAGTTGAAACTCTAAACTAAAATAATAATAATAATAATAATAATAAAGAAGAAATAAAACACCTGTGGCAAATAGAATAAAAAAAATTACTTTTGTATTCTTTCAACGACAATTTTCACCTAATAAACGTAGGAATTATGAAAGTTTCGTGAACTTCAAATTTGTTACCCTTTGAATAAGCTTTCCAACGCCACAAATTCTTTTTATCTCATGTTGCATGCATGTTGGAATTGAAAGAAAAATATAATGCTATGAAAATATAAAATGAAAAGTGGAATAATAAAATAGACAAAGAATTTTTTAGGGCCATTTTTAGTGACGTTTTACTATTTAAACGTTACATTTTAAAAGGTGACATTTGTATAGTAAAACGTCACTACAAATGACCCTGGTAAAAAAAAAAAAAAAAAGAAAAAAGAAACTAGGCATACATTATAACTTTTTTTTTTTTTTTGTGCTGATACCTGATATAACATTACAAAACCTGATATAACATTACAATTCATAAATTACAAAACATTAAAGAATTTCTCATAAATTTTACAATTTATGCGACCTTACAAAACGTCACATTATAAATATTCTCATGATTACATTCAACTTTGACTCCAAATGTACCTAATCATAACATTCAAAACATTAACTCCAAATTAACCACTCAAATCTATAAAATCTCAATTTTGAAATAACACTCCCAAAACTCATAAACCATATCAAAACTCATTAAATATTGACACATGACATATTTTAAATGTTTATAAGAGATGAATGGCTAAGATTTATGAATTTGAAAATCTCAAATTTAAAGAGAATTATAGGGGATCTCAATCCCAATTATAAGGAAAAATTACTTTTTATCACCTGAACTATTCACCAATTTGCACTTTTACCTTCAATGTTTAAAACGTGACATTTGACCATCCAAACTTTTAAATTGTTACAATTCGATCATTCTGACTTTTTTTTTTTTCTTAAAATGCCCCCATCACATATTTTATTTTTAAAAAAAATCCAACAAAAAACCAAAAAAAGAAAAAGAAAAAGGGGGTGGTTCGGCCACCCCGTTTGGCCTGGGGGTGATTTAGCCACCCCTAGGCCAGCCGTTTGGGGGTGGTCGAACTACCCCCAGGGCCCCGAACCACTTCCATGGCCTAAGCGGCCACCCCTTTGGCCAAGCCCTCAAAAAAAAAAGAAAAAAAAAGAGAGTTTGGCCCAAGGCCGGGGGTGGTTCGGTCACCCCCAGGCCAGCTGCCTGGGGGTGGTCGAACTAGCCCCAAGCCAAACGGGGTGGCCGGCCACCCCAGCATATTTCTTCTCTTTTTTTTTTTTTGGTTTTTTTTTTAATTTTTTAAAATAAAATATGTGATGAAGGCATTTTGGAAAAAAAAGAAGAAATTAGAATGGTTGAATTGCAACAATTTGAAAGTTTGGGGAGGTCAAGTGTCACGTTTTAAACATTGAAGGTAAAAATGCAAATGAGTAGATAAGTCAGAGGAGTAAAATGTAATTTCCCCCAATTATAAAGTCCATATAAATACATAACTTACTATAGTCTATAGATAATTAATGAAGCAAATTTACATGCATACGAGTGAACATTTTTTTTTTTTTTTTTGAGAAGTACGAGTGAACATATTTATATATATATATAACGTTACTAATTGGTCGACTGGCAACTGATGATCTCTCTTCTCACCCTCACACGACCAGGAGACTCCGTGTCTGGCACACAAAATCTGGTGCTCGATCGTTCCTGTACTCGCCATAACAGCTTCAAGCATTCTCCGCACCCGATCAAGATCCTCCTGTTGTGAGGCCATCTGTTGTTGTTGTGCCAATATCCGTTCTTGCTGTGACCCCAGTTGTTCCTTCCACAAAGGATAAAGATTCGTCTATGCATTGAAGCCTTAATTATTTCAAACACAAAGATGTATATACATTCGTATATGCATTGTATTCGTCTATGCATTGAAGCCTTAATAAAGATTCGTCAAAGATGTATATGGGCCTAATTGCATAACTAATGGACTCATATGGAGTGGGCCTAATTGCAACCAAAATACCTAAGGCGAGAGGTGGACTCTTATATATATAGTGGGCCTCATGACTCATAACGTAGTTAGTACGTACTTTTCTTGGGTCGCTATGAAAGCAGCTCGGCTCTTGATCCATAACGAAATGGGTATAGACTATAGTATTTTTCTTGGACCGCTGAAAAAGACTGGAGAAAAAGATATGGACAAAATCCCTATTATCGATCAAGAAAGCAGACAATATTGGGGCAGCACATGGAAGATTGTAGCTAGCAAAATGGAAGATATTCTTGCCACTAGCTAGAAACAAACATTGGGGAAAAGGATAGGTGATGGTGAGAAATTATGAATAAGAATACAACATGCAATTACTATCTGCATATATCTGTGGACAAGAATTTTTTTTGAAGGATTTCTTTTGGCTTAATTTAATGTACAACAATTGTGCACCTATATATATATAAATATATATATGACACTCTAGTGGTTCTAGCCATCATTAACCTTATCTTATTTTTCTCTTAGAACTTAACTAATTGTATTGTTGATATTAGTTTAGTTTTATCTTCCTTTGGAAGTTAAAATGCTTTGAAAGTGTCTTTTAGTCCTAATTTTTCGTGCACATGCTTTAATCAAACGAGTTGTTTCGCATATTGTTTTTAGAAGTATTCCTACATAATCCTTTATTCTCTCTTTCATTTGAATCAAAAATGAAAAAGATTGTACATTTTCCCTCATTCAATTAGAAAAAAATAAAAAATAAAAATAAAACACCCACCGAACTATTTTTTTTTTCTTTAATTTTTTGTTACAATTTGGACCGTGGTCAACAAATGTATTAATCGCAGGATGAAATTAATACCGGATTTCAGTGTGTCCAATATATGCTAGCTTTTCCCTACATCTAATTGATTGTAATTTGTACGTACGTTTTTCTTTTTGACAAGAAATCATCATTTTCGTCAATATTAATATTATTGCCCGGCCACAAACATATTTATCGTTACTCACCACCCCAATTGTCCCTTTATCTGAACTCCCCGGCCACCCGTTCTCCAAATCCTTCAATCCTGTCTGTTGAATCATGGCCTTGAACGAGCAAAAAGAAGAAATTCATGTGCTAATGGTGGCATTCGCCGCTCAAGGTCATATCAACCCTTTGCTTAGACTAGGAAATCGCCTTGTCTCCAAAGGCCTCCACGTCTCCCTAGCCATCACTGAAATATTCCAGCATCGTCAGCGCAAGTCTTCCTCCTCCACCTCCACCACGACCAATTCCATCGCCGGAATCCAACTTCTATTCTTCTCCGACAGCTTCAGCATCGAATATGACCGTGGGAGAAATCTTGACTACTACATGGAGACCCTTGGAAAAGTCGGACCGATTAGCCTCTCAAACCTTATCAAAGATAATTTCCATGGCGGTAAAAAGAAACTCTCTTGCATCATCAACAATCCCTTTGTGCCGTGGGTGGCAGACGTTGCGGCGGAGCATCGAATTCCGTGTGCCATGCTATGGATTCAACCTTGTGCTCTCTATGCCATTTACTACCGCTTTTACAACAACCTCAACCCCTTTCCTACTCAAACAAACCCAGAAATGACTGTTGAATTACCAGGCCTGCCATTGCTGCAGACACAAGACCTTCCATCATTCGTTCTCCCTTCAAATCCATTCGGGAGTTTTCCGAAGCTATTCGCCGAGTTGTTCCAAAACAGCATGGAGAAGATCAAGTGGGTACTGTGTAACTCCTTCTATGAGCTTGAGAAGGAAGCCATTGATTCCATGGCAGAGCTCTGTCAAATACACCCTGTTGGTCCTTTAGTCCCTCCTTCACTACTCGGCGAGGATCAAAATCCTGATATTGGTGTTGAGATGTGGCGGCCCGACGAAGCCTGCATGGAGTGGCTCAACCATCAAACACCTTCTTCGGTTATCTATATTTCCTTCGGCAGCATCATCGCTTTATCTGATAAGCAATTTGAGAGCATTGCAGCAGCGCTAAAGAACAGTAGCCATCCATTTCTTTGGGTCGTGAAGGGTTCAGAATTAACAACGCCAGATAGTGCCGGAGCATTGCCATCAAGGTTTCTCGAAGATACAAAAGACCAAGGGATTATCGTGCCGTGGTGTCCTCAAACAAAGGTATATCGTTAAAAGGTTAAATGGGTAATAAATTTAATTATTTAATTTACATTTTATGATTAATTATGTTTTTAGTATGTACCTAGGTTTTTGGGTGGTTGAAATCATTTCAAAGGTCTTGGAGGGTGCCCGAGCCACCCCATGAGGGTGGTTCAATGGGGATAGTCGAACCACCTAGACTTACCACAAGAGTGGCTAAAATCACCTCATACAGGAAATCTGTTAGTTAAACTAGTATTTAATTTACCTATAAATTAAGTACTATTTGTTATATAAAGTGGAATCTAGGTGAAAAAACAAAAAATAAAAAACTTAGATACTAAAAAATAATTAACCTTACTGTTTAATATTCTTGTGAGTTTAAATTTTCTCTTAATAAATAAAGTGCAAAATAAAAATGTAATTATTTAAATTATATTTTTACAGGTTTTAGCCCACCCAGCTATTGCATGCTTCTTGACGCATTGTGGGTGGAATTCCATGCTAGAGGCGGTAGCGTCTGGCGTGCCCATGATTGCATATCCCCAGTGGACTGACCAGCCTACAAATGCAAAGCTTATTGCTGATGTTTTGAAGGCAGGTGTGAGGCTTCAGCCGGAAAGCAATGGGGTCGTCACAGCCGAGGAAGTAGAAAAATGTATCAAAGAAGTTATGGATGGGCCTGGGTCAGAGGAATTTAAGAAAAATGCGGCGGAGTTCAAGCGGACGGCTTGGTTGGCGATGGCCGGTGGCGGCTCCTCCGATCGGAATATCCAAGTTCTCGTGGATGAGATTATTAGCGGTTGTTCCACTTGTGTTTGATTTGTTTATTAGCTGCCGGCCATGGAAAGCAAGTCTAGGTCAGTGGTCATAAATTTGCCTCGTACGTTCATAAATGATAATATGTAGGATAATGTTTCACGGTAACTATGGTAGGGCCATTTACAAATAAACGACAATGATATGAATCAATTGGAAATATTAAGAAAATGCTGCCATGGTTTTCTAACTTTTTTTCTTTGTGTTGCTTATGTGGTTTAAACAAAGAAAATCAAAGAACAAAGATTAGATTGTTTAAGGTTCAAGTATTTATGAAAAATTGCTTCAAGTGATTATGAAAGCCGTGGCTTAAGGCAATCAATTTAAGTGAGTTTATTTATTTATTTAAATATAAATTAAATCATCCTTATTTTAATTTTTATTTAAAAATAATTATTTTTCACTTTTTGGAATGTAAAATTACTAGTTTTGATATCTCAAAATTTACTCCTAAAATAAAGATAACTTTAATATCTTTGATAAGGGGGATTTGTAATTTTGCTAAGATTTATATAGATTTAGTCTCTAAGGGGTAGTTCAATCGGTTGTGGACCATGCCTCATGAAACGAACGTCACTAGTTCGAATCTCTCATTTCCCCCTTTCCTTGTGTGGACATATATATATATATATAAAAAAAAAAAAAAGATTTATATAGATTTAGGAAGAGGGACTTGAATTGAAAGATATTCATTTAAAAATATAGTTCAATAGGTGACAATAAATCAAACTGTTTTAAAGTAGTAGATTTTTTTTTTTTTTTTGAATATAAAGTAGTAGATTTTGACAGCAAGACAACCTAATTGAACCACTATGGGCACATGGCCCATAAAAGAACCGGAACTAATGAGATGAGAATCCTAGACCTCACATTCTGTATTGAAATATGATGCCATAACACCATGATTCCGACCCAACGTACTATTATAACCTGGGTCTAGGGTTAATGTTGGCCCAGCCAACTTAAGCCCAAGCCCAGCAATATCTGTGTGTGTGTGAGAGAGAGAGGGAAGATTTTTTTTTTTTTTTTTTTTTTAATAATAAAAAGGTTGGAGGAGGAGGCAATTATAGCTATCCTACCAGGACATAACTATAGTAGTATTAACCTGTAGGAGGCTGCTCAGGAGAGTCCTAGACGGTCGGAACCGTAGACACTCCCTCAAGATTAACCGAGTTATAGCTTAATACCCGCCCTACTAAAGTATCAATGAGGTTCAAGNACAATTTTATTTTTTCTTAAATCATGTTTTACGTATGGCTGGGAGAACACTAGGAGAACCTACGGGGAGAACCCCTAGCATTTTCCTTTAAAAATATAGTTCAATAGGT
Organism: Carpinus fangiana; assembly: GCA_006937295.1. Classification (NCBI taxonomy): domain Eukaryota; kingdom Viridiplantae; phylum Streptophyta; class Magnoliopsida; order Fagales; family Betulaceae; genus Carpinus; species Carpinus fangiana. The sequence goes on from CM017322.1 coordinate 2,237,701, forward strand.
GACAATAAATCAAACTGTTTTAAAGTAGTAGATTTTTTTTTTTTTTTTTAATATAAAGTAGTAGATTTTGACAGCAAGACAACCTAATTGAACCACTATGGGCACATGGCCTATAAAAGAACCGGAACTAATGAGATGAGAATCCTAGACCTCACATTCTGTATTGAAATCTGATGCCATAACACCATGGTTCCGACCCAACGTACTATTATAAGCTGGGTCTAGGGTTAATGTTGGCCCAGCCAACTTAAGCCCAAGCCCAGCAATATCTGTGTGTGTGTGAGAGAGAGAGGGAAGATTTTTTTTTTTTTTAATAATAAAAAGGTTGGAGGAGGAGGCAATTATAGCTATCCTACAAGGACATAACTATAGTAGTATTAACCTGTAGGAGGCTGCTCAGGAGAGTCCTAGACGGTCGAAACCGTAGACACTCCCTCAAGACTAACTGAGTTATAGCTTAATACCCGCCCTACCAAAGTATCAATGAGGTTCAAGATGGCGAACACTAATAGGCTAAGGAATTCCTATTGTGGGAGTCGAACCCAAGCTCTAATATGTACCAACATGTGGGGAGCCGCTCAGGAGAGTCATAGATGGTGGGAACTGTAGGCATTCCCTCAAGACCAACCAAGCTATAGTTTAACACTCGACCCACTAGGACATCATTGAAGCTTAAGATGGCGAACACTAATAGGTTAAGGGATTCCTCTTGCAGGAGTCGAACCCAAGCTCTAGTACGTGCCCAACCTCATGGGAATTCTCTTGAAACCATTGAACTACAATTTTTGGTGGTGAGTAGAGTCTGTTTGGATTAACAAATTTTTTTTTTGACATGTCTACGTAAGAGAGATGGATGAAGGATTTGAACTAGTGATCTTCACTTCATTAAGCGTGATTCACAGCCGATTAATTTATCCTTTAAAGACAGATTTAAGTGTTTGATAAAATAGTGATTCAATTGATTAACCTTTAAAATTACAGTTAATTAACTAAATTATGCACTATAGAAATATAGCTGTTTCATGCTTCATGTTCATCATGAATAAAAAAGAAGTAGTAAGACTTGCAGGTCTCATACTCGGACATTGAAAAGCAGCGGGAGCTACTCCCCCATCTATATATATATGATTAGGCTAACCGCATTTCTTTTGACCAACAAGCTTTCCACTTATTTTTTATTTGTTATTTTATCAGATGAATCGTGAATCATCGTGAATGGTTTTTGTCACTTGTTTATTAATTAAAATCGAGTAGTTGCGACTTGCCGGTTACGGATTTGTCTGTTTTGAAACCACAACACGACAAAACTCATACTTTAATATTATACCTTGTTTGCTACTTGAGAAATAATTATTTTTTAAGTGTTTATTTCCTCCTTTTTGCATCCAAAATTATAAAAATCACACTGATAAATGTTAGCTAGAGTCTTAATTAAATGATCATATATACAATCTCTTTTTTAAGGATCTGGATCCTCTCTAGTCCATTAATTGAGATTTATTTAAAGAAATTTAAATACTATAAGTGTGCCATGTGTTATCTTAATAAAAAAAATAAAATAAATATTTAAAAAATAAATAAAAGTAAAATAATAAAAAAGTAAAAAATATTTTAAAAAACCTAAGGGTGGCTAGCTGCCCTATATGAGGTAGCCTGACCACCCCGCTGACCTGGGGGTGGCTTCGGCCACCCCAAAACACACTTAGGGGTGATTTATGGCCCTTGGGAGTGGTCTGGCCACCCTCGTTAGGCAACAATTTTTTCTTTTTAGTTTGGGCCTTGGGGGTGGCCGGACTTCCTATACCCACTTATCTTTCGGGAGTATATTTATGTAATTGCTCATGATCATGGTTTAAATAGAGTGATTTTGTTGGAAAATTTAGCCACCCCCAATGGCTAATGATTTTTTTTTTTTAGTTTGTGCCTTGGGGGTGGCCAAACTACCCCCAATGGCCATAGGTGGCTTTGGTCGGCCGGTCAGCCACCCGCCAAGCCAACGGTGGTGGCCCGACCACCCCCTATGGGATGGCCAGTCACCATTAGTTTTTTAAAAATATTTTTAATTTTTAATTATTTTAGTTTTATTTATTTTTAAAAATATTAATTATGTTTTTATTATTTTTTATTAAAATAGCACGTGTCACATTTGTGACACTTGAATTTCTTTTAAAAAATCTCAACCATAAACTAGATACTTTACAGTTCATAATGAATTGGAAAGGATCTTATTCTTTTTTTTAATAAAGAAGCAAGGATTAATTAATTAAGGAATTAAATGTAGAATATACGTATCATATGAATCAATAGGCAGAATATTCGGTGTAGTATTATCATATCATGATAACGATCGATGTCATACCTAGCTAATATCATCTCCTGATTTAAAAGCTTACGTACGGTGTTACAATAAATCTGATTATCCAATTATATATCCATGTATATACACGTCAGAAATTCTATCCTCCACGTGGAAGAGCTGTGACCCATGGTTCTTGTAATCTTGAGATTGGGTCCAATCATTTGTGTATTTTCTTCTATTTTTCAGACATAATTTAAGAAATCAACAAATGTGCGTATAATTTGGCGTCATATTGGTCGACAAAGCATTTGTACACGAACATTCGCTTTGCTGCATAAGCAAGTGGACCACGTTAACCTATCAAAGACACGAGATTCCTAAAACATGGATTCTAGCTTCCACTTGCGAAGACTTAACTTTTAATGTGAGGTTTGTGAGTGCTAATCATTAAATTAATGATTAAGTGATTAAAATTTATTTTTTTTTATCAGTTTAAACTTTTAAAATAACTGGTAATTGAACACTAATATCATGACGTTAAAGCTTTTTATGACTCGTTAAAAATGATATTACAGTCACATAGTAATGCGCTATATGGTACTGTTAAACATTACACGACGTAGCCTTAACGAGAACGTTAGAAGTTTAAGAGAAAAGTTTGTAACACTTTGATTCCATTTTGAAAATATGAGTAGTCCATATAAAAAGTGAGTGGTGAGTATTAGTTAATGAGAATAACTTAGATGAGGAGGTTGCACAAATTCACCTTTTGTGCAACCCACTCAATGAATGACAACTCATCTACTACTCATCTAGTTGCAAATTAGAGAATGAGTATGGTTAAATCTGATTCCATTCCTAATGCAGGAAAAACAAAAACAAAAAAAAAGAAGGGGAAAATGAGAGAAAGAAAAGAAGGAAGAAACGAAGATGAAGAGAGGTGCAGACCCACGGCCGGAAGAAGGAAGAAGAAACGCAGACCCGTCGAGACTAATGGCTGGGTCTCGCCGGCCGTGGGAAACCGCTGGCCGGCCATACTCAAGCTGGAGATGGGTTTAGGGTCGTCGAAGATGGTAACAAAATCCCAAAAATGGTTAATCTTCCCCTCTAGGTTTTAGTTTTAAATATAAAATTAAGTTTTGAGGCATTAGAAACGAGTTTTATGGCATTAGAATCGATTTTTGAGGCATTAGAAACGAGTTTTTAGGGTTGTCGGAGATTTGTTTAGGGTCGCCGGAGATGGTGACCCACGGCTGGGTCACGGTTTTTTTTTTTTTTTCCACCAAAAAATTCGCCGGATCTCTTACCCCCAGTGAAGAAGAAAGAGAAAAAAAAAAGAGAAGGTGCAGCAAGGTCTTGGGTACGGTGCAGCAGGGTCTTTAGAGCTGGGTCTGCAATAGAGCTTGAAGAAGGAGAAGAGGAAGAGGAAGAAGAGAGAGCTTGGATCCGGTGCTGTAGGTTTTTTTTTTTAAAACATAAGAATGATAAAATTAGCTTAGGTGTCATTTTTTAATTGGTGGCACAAAAAACACTTTTTGTGCAACCTCATTACCCAAGATGCTCTCTTAGTTAATTATAAGTCTCACATTACTTATTAGGTAAAATAGAATTATCTAAATGACTTTAAATAAATTTTAAATTGACTAATTCTTTTGAACTAAAAACACATATGTAATTAACGTTTTCTCGAAGTCGTTATAGGTTAAAACCTATCTAGATCTCCAAGATTATTAAACATGATAAGTAAAGAATTTTGTTGCCAAAAAGTTTGCCAGCTCCAAAGCCCTCGATCGACAGTAGTATAGTTATCTTATCTTCAAAGGCGGCCGCACACATAATTATCCAACAATATGTGGTGGGTGAAGGCTTTTTTTTTTTTTTTTAACGGCGACTAACATTCCAGGTCATGTTTTTTTCCCTGTAGACAAGGCAACCATCCTTGGACCGATGGTTGTACCACCCTGGAAGAGAGAGTTAAGGTCAACACGCCATTTAATTTGGCGATCAAATTAAGAAAAGACGACTATTTTCTTGTACTTCTCACCAACTCTCATTGAAACAAAGAAAGAATGGAAGTATTGGTACTGTTTCATGCAGGATTTGTTGTTGTAAAATGACATTTAGTTACTTTTTATTTCGAGAAAGGACAGATAATAATAAAAAATTAAAGGAAAAAAAAAACATTCACCTGCCATATGTGTACTGGTCAATATATTGGTGATATATTCTGCATGCATGACTTCTCGTTGCTACTTCCTTAGTCAGACAGAAGGAAAGGAGCTTAATTACTCATGCTGCCCCAAATTATAGAATTATATAATAAGGTTTGTTGCTTTGAGTTTCCAAAAACCATAGCAATATATAAAATAAATGGTAAATTTAATCATTTAATTAAGTATTAAATTAAAAAACATGCAGACTATTAAATTACAATTTTTTTTTTTTTTCTAAAAACTTAAACTTAAAATTAAAAGAAGAAATAAATTTAATAAGTGAGACCTAACACGTAGAATAGTTAAATTGAAATTTGGGTAAATAATGAAGTCAAAATTCGATCTCATTACTTTTGGATATGATACCATGTTTAAATTATCACTTGTCCTAAAAACTTAAAGTTTTTGGGACAACTGGTAATTTAAATGTAGACTATATTTTATAAATAAAAAAGAGAGTTGGATACATGTGATTTAAAAAAGTAACCAAAAAAATTATTTTTTTAGCTAAAATGTAAAGTAAATTCTATAAGTATAGCATACATGCAAGTTAAATGAGTAGCATATATACTAGTTGATGTGTCATATAGTCATGAACTAATATTCCGTTGTAGTTGACATTTGGATATGGAACAATTAGTAGATGAAACATCCCTCCTTAATTTTTGGCGTGCAAAGTGGAACACCTATATATTTTTATTTCAATATTAAATGATATAAAAATAAAAATAAAAAGTCCCAACTTAATTAATTTATTCAGAAGAAATTTAAAGGACGTGGGGAAGGCATGCAACTTTTTGCACACTTTACAGCAATATCATGAGTAGTGTTATTGTTTGACCACGTCCTTCAAAGTTTAATAGACTTACAAGTAGGAAAATGAGATGGGAGGACTAAAAAGATAGCTGGTTCTTTTGATTCTAGCTAAGGCTGTACAGTTGCATTGGTGCACCTTTAAACCTTTGTATTCTTCTTCTTTAATGATAATTTTAGTTATGGTCAAGAATAATAATAATAAGGGCCACAAAAACCACAAGATGTTCAAGGCACAAGGCACTTTTGTTTTATGCTCTCTCGCTCATAGTATGGAGATACTCACTGCAATCTTCTAGATAATGCTTATGTAATGGGTAAGCTATTCTACCTAGGCGTAATTATATTAGCAATTATTTGTTGAGAACTGTTCAGGAGGGGCTTAGACGGCGAGAACCACAGACGCTCTTTCAAAACCAATTGAGTCATAGCTTGACTCAACTCCATTAGAATCGACATCAGTGGTTTTCAAGGCGGCTAATACTAATTACACTTGTGTAAGTAATTTTCACTTACGAAAAGTTGAACCCATACTCTAATACATACCTAGCCTTATGAAAATTTTCTTAAGACCACTGAACAGTTGCCACCGGTGGTTACCCCTTATGTAAATTGAAACAGCATTAATGACAACCTTTGTATTGGGAGAAAGTGAAATGAAAGAACGTTCCTATTCTAACTTTCATAATTCTAAGCTAATGGTCAACTTTCATGCTTGAAAAGTTGATAATATGAATGAATATTGGAACCGGTAGGAGCGAGTTAAAGGTCTTTTTTTTCCTTTCAGCCAAACATTGGTTCGTTTTGACGTTCGGAAGACATGTGTACGTGTCATTTAATGATGAAGGTTAGATTGCACGTAAGAAATTCCATCCATCATTATCATCACTTTAATTAAAGGGAGAATATAATGTATAGTGAAAATAGAAGGTAATTAACGTACGGGTGAGTTAATCCTCCTTTTTCATGTAGAAATTTCCCAGTTATATATAAGGAGGGAGCAATTAATGAACGAATTGAATCAATGTTCATGAGATGATAGAAAAATGATTTCGGTGTCATTTTCTAATTAACCAGAAATTTCGTTGCTACATTTTTAATTAATAAATTATTTAAAAAAAAAAAAAAAAAAATCTTCTAATGGTCCTAAAATTAGCCAACATAAAATGACCTAAAAAGAGAAATCCTAGGGTTTTTTTTTTTTTTTTTTAATTAAAAAAGGCAGGCGGGGAGACCTAGTTTAATTTGCAGCATATATATATATATATATTTGCATATTTAGAATTTGTTGTTAATTAAAAATAATAATTCTGCATAAAAGTGGGTCTATGCATGATTTGTACGTGATTTGAGCTACAATTAATACTGTGATCAGCCTAAGACTTTCATATGTTTGTAATTGATCGATGTTGACCATCTATTAATTGGCCGTCATTAAGATGGAATTTAAGGGTCTTCACAATTAATGGGGCCGGTGATTTAGATTATAGAGTTTGGGATGTAGTAAATAGGAATATAGTAATTAAACTTGACTGAAGCTTTGAGTTGGGTTAGTGATATAATAAAACCCAAATCAGGTTTTGCGTTGGGATAATGATACCTTGATCATTATGTTCTCTTTGGCTTGGGGGAATACAAATACAAATATAAAAATAAAAACGTCCCTAAGAGGTAGCACGTATAATCGGCTGAGATTACGCTTAATGAAGCGGATGTCCTAGTTTATACACATATTATATATATATATTTGCATATTTAGAATTTGTTGTTAATTAAAAAGAATAATTCTGCATAAAAGTGGGTCTATGCATGATTTGTGATTTGAGGTACAATTAATACTGTCAGCCTAAGACTTTCATATGTTTGTAATTGATGTTGACCATCTATTAATTGGTCGTCATTAAGATGGAAAATTAAGGGTCTTCACAATTAATGGGGCCGGTGATTTAGATTATAGAGTATGGTCTGCAGTTAGGAAAATAGTAATTAAACTTGACTGAAGTTTTGAGTTGGGTTAGTGATTAAAAAAAAAAAAAAAAACCCGGGTTTTGAGTTGGGATAATAATACCTTGATCATTATGTTCTCTTTGGCTTGGGGGCCGGAATACAAATACAAATATAAAAATAAAAACATTTATTTAATTCTATATCATTCTCTCTAGCTCATCTCAATTTTTTTTTTCTTACAAAAAAAAGAAATTATTAAAAATGAATATTTAAATAGAATAGTAAAAATAGATACATAACTAAAACACAAGTGCTTTGAAAAATTGTATAATTAAAATCAATAAATATATATAATTTTTTTAGTTAAAATAAAGAAAAAATTTAATTGTTGAGCGAATGCTCGATCGTTACACGTAAGTGCTTATTAATTAATTATTGCACCTTGTTGCAAGTAAAGGAATATTAGGGCACCGAACAAAATATTAATTATTGGCTAATATATATATATATATATATATATAGCGACGTCGAAGTGTAGCTTATTCGCCTGCGATTGAAGAACAAATGACTGAATGTCTAATTTATTCAAGAGTATTGCAAAATAAATGTTCTTGACAAGGAAAGTACACGACCAATTCAAATTGGTTTTTATAAGATCTGATGATTTAATATGCTTGCTGCCTTACCAAACGTTGGTTTAGGCTTATGTATTTATAGAATAATGTTTGCATGAGATTACACTTCTAATGAGATATAAACACTAAGAGATATGATAAGATATACAAGGAGATAAGTTTAATAAGGAATTGTTATCTAACTAATCTGCTGCTTGTTATCTTGTGTAGACTTGAGATTATCTTGTGTAGAGTTCTCATTGGAAGAGATGTCTCTAACAGTTTTACTCACAACGAAGAAAATTAATTTGTCCTCCTCTCGATCATTCAAAAGGCATATATAGATAGAATAAAGACAAACTATAGTACTGCATGAGTCATGATCATCATCGAAACAAGCCCTTTGTTTTTCCTTTATCAAATTTCCTGCTTCAGATTTACTTCATCGCAATTTTTACATATATACTTAATAAATTGTTTGATTGACACGTCAAGTGACATCTTATATTTGTGAAGAAAGTTAACACTTGTGCTGACGATGACCATTTGATATCACTTACACGTCGATGGCAACCCCTCGGTCTCTGCCTTATTATCATCTTTGATTTTGCTTCTCTAAACCAAACCTTCAAATTTCAGGCGTATAATTTAGGTACCTAACGGTCGTATTTCTTTCCAACAAAATTCTAGAATTTTTTAGCGTAAATCCTGCGGTATATATTTGCAGTCTTCCTCATCCCCATGCCCACCATCCAATCCCACACAAACACACTTGCACAAATCAAAAACCTTAATCTTAAATCCCTCTCAATCAGTGGAGATCAGAGAGCATGGGATCGGAAGCTCTAGTTCATGTTCTTCTGATCTCTTTCCCCGGCCAAGGCCATGTCAACCCTCTTCTACGACTTGGGAAGCGTCTGGCAGCAAAGGGTTTGCTTGTCACCTTCTCCACCCCGGAAAGCATCGGCAAACAGATGCGGAAAGCCAGCAACATCACTGACGAGCCTGCCCCGGTCGGTGAAGGCTTCATCCGGTTCGAATTCTTCGAAGACGGCTGGGACGAGGACGAGCCGAGGCGCCAAGACTTGGACCAATACTTGCCGCAACTGGAGCTTGTCGGCAAAGTGGTGTTCCCTGAGATGATCAGGAGAAACGCAGAGCAGGGGCGCCCCATCTCGTGCCTGATCAACAACCCTTTTATTCCTTGGGTTTCCGACGTGGCTGAGAGTCTCGGCCTCCCTTCCGCCATGCTCTGGGTCCAATCCTGCGCTTGCTTCTCCGCGTACTACCACTACTGCCATGGCTTGGTTCCTTTCCCTTCTGAAGCAGAACCTTTTATTGATGTTCAATTGCCATGTATGCCGCTTTTGAAGTACGATGAAGTTCCTAGCTTCTTGTACCCGACCACCCCGTACCCATTCCTGAGGAGGGCCATTTTGGGACAGTACAGGAACTTGGACAAACCCTTCTGCATATTGATGGACACCTTCCAGGTATTAATTCACTATTTATCTAAAAAATTTAAAGTAATCAAAATGGGTAAATTTAATCATGTAATTAATTATATTGTATCAATTTCATTAACAGTTGGGCTTAAACTAAACTCACCCTTAATTGGTGAGATCCAACACATAAAATGTTTAATTAAAGTAAAATCTGAATGACAAATAAAGGATTCAAACTTGGATACTCTGCTATAATACCATGTCACTTAATTATTCTAAAAGTTTAAATTTAATGAATGTAATCATTTAATTTCTATTCTATCGTCAGGAACTCGAGCAAGATGTCATCGAGTACGCGTCCAAGTTCTGCCCGATCAAAACCGTCGGGCCTCTCTTCAAGAACCCAAAGGCACAGAACACAGCTGTGCGCGGTGACTTCATGAAGGCTGATGACTGCATGGAGTGGCTGGACTCGAAGCCCCCGCAGTCCGTGGTGTACATCTCCTTCGGCAGTGTAGTCTATTTGACACAAGCCCAAGTCGACGAGATTGCTCACGGGCTCTTGAACTCCGGGGTCTCGTTCTTGTGGGTGATGAAGCCACCTCACAAGGATTCCGGCTACGAACTCCTCGTTCTCCCTGACGGATTCTTGGAGAAAGCTGGCGACAAAGGCAGGGTTGTCCATTGGAGTCCACAAGAGCAAGTTTTGGTTCACCCCTCCGTTGCATGCTTTGTGACACATTGCGGGTGGAACTCAACCATGGAGTCACTCACCTCCGGCATGCCGGTGGTGGCGTTCCCGCAATGGGGTGACCAAGTCACCGACGCAGTGTACTTGGTGGATGTGTTCAAGACCGGAGTGAGAATGTGCCGCGGTGAGGCTGAGAACAAGGTGATCACTAGGGATGAGATCGAGAAGTGCTTGGTGGAGGCCACGGTTGGTTCCAAGGCAGCGGAGATGAAGCAGAACGCCTTGAAGTGGAAGGCTGCAGCGGAGGCTGCGGTGGCAGATGGTGGCTCATCCGACCGGAACATCCAAGACTTCGTGGATGAGGTGAGGAAGAGAAGCATTGCTCTCACTAGTAAGTCAGCGGCTAATGGCGTTGAAGATTTGGCCAACAAATCAGTCGCCAATGGGCTTGCAGCATTGGTCGAGTCCAAGGCAAATGGGACGGTGGAGTTAGTTGAGTCCTAAATTCGGAAGGGTCTTTTGGTTAGCTGTTCAAATAAATAAAAAAGAAAAAAAAAAAAAAAGAAGGAAAATGTGAAGCTCGGGAGGGTACGTGTTAGGTAAGGATTGGACGGTGGACGGGATTTTGTATGCAATAACTGGGATACCTGATATGAGGTATTCGTTATTTACCTTCTTTTTTTTTTTCTTTGCTCCTCATTAGGCGTCTTTGGTTTGGGCGCAATGCTTGTTTAATTTGCCTTTTATTGTTAAGTTTGTTATATATAAATTAATTATGTAACTTCTGTTCTAATTATGCAATTCCCGAGTCCTAATTAGTGCCACTAAACTTATGTTTGCGTTCAACCTGATTTGCTTATCAATCTATCATTATATGGATAATCCATCCGACGCATCAAAAAGGGATGACAAAGGAAGAAAAAAATCTCAAGTTAATTAGTACACATTCTATTGCGTGCAATTCTTTTATAAATTCACATTTTATAAAAATGAATGTCTCGTAAATTTCTTGAAAAGTATTATTATATCGGTTCAGATAAACAACTTATAATAAAAACAATAATGCATCTAATAACACTAGAAAAATATGGATTCATTCGCTAATAATATTTAGAATGTGCTTTTTGCTTTTTAATTATATTGTGACCTAAATTTGAAAATAATTTTTATTGTTTCTTGTGTTGAGTTCTTTGTTTGTTAGTGTTTTTTTATGTTTTTTGGTAAAACAAAGAGCGAATCCCAAGGTCTATCTGGATCATGGATGCACAGAGAGGGTACGTACCCACCACGTCAGTGTCAACCTTTTCTCTAGCCTAGCTATGTTCCAACTTACAAGCACCCACTTTTCAAAAAAATTTATTATTTCAAAAAAAATATTTTTTAACATTTTATTAAATACCTGTGTGATTTAAAAAATCAGTAATTTAAAAAATATAATTTTTAAAAATACATTTATTGAAATCCTACTCTTAAACTGACTCTTAGTCAATGGCCTTTTTTTTTAAATTTTTTTTATTTAATGAATAACGGCGATATTGAACACCCAAGCCAAATGCAAGCTGTAAAAGTTTGTTCAATGATCCACAAAGTACTCGCCAATGACATGTTTGTAATTATGTGGGTGGGATTAATGCCGGCAGGCTGCAGCCACACCGGCGGGTATAGAGGGCTTTATTCTTAACATTCACTTAATCTTATTTAATTATTAATAATTAATTAAACACGACAATTACATTAGATCTTAATAACGTTAATAAATTCAATTGGTATAAACACCATCACAGATAGTAATATTTAAACCATGAAATGATTTTAAAACTCAAGACAATGTTGAAAATATAGATCTCAAGGATATTTCTATTATATAGATAATAGTAGATAAGAGTAGTGATCAAATAAGAGTCTATCTTATTTATAAGATAAGACAAGTAGCAGTAATTTAGTTCAAATTCAAATAAAAGTCTATTTTGTTTATAAGATAAGACGATAGAGGTAAGAACATAACAGAAATGCATGAATAGATCAACCAGGGTAGAAGTCTACTTATACAGGACCTCTGTATGACTGTATTAGTATTTAAAGTCATTAGGGATTATGAATAAAGGACGTTGATTATTGAAGCATAATACATCTTTTGCATTTGGGAGTTCCTTAACTATCTTTTAATAGTTCTAGCTAGTATTGTTGTCTCGACAAAATTTGTTGATATTTTAAACGTCTCCTTCTCCAAGTCAAAGTTCTTCTTCACATAATCATTATGCTTAACACTAAGGGCATGTTTGAAATTACGTTTAAAAAATAGAGCTTTTAAGTCAAGAAATGTGATACAGCCACAACATAGACTCAACAAAGACTCAACTTCTCTCCTATGTGTCATTTTAAAAATAAAAATAAAAAAGAACAAAATTGAATTCAAAATACCAAGTCTTGTTCTTTTTTTTTTTTTTTTTTTTTTTAAATGACACGTAAAAGAGAAGTTGGATATTTGTTGGGTCTATATTGTGACTTTAACATTATTTTAAGGTAAAAAAATGAAAGTTTTTGCCCAAAGTGTGTTTTGGTCATTTTTGGACCTTTAAAAGCACTTTCAATTTCTTTTACTAAACGATTTTTTTTTTTCTAACTAACTTTTTGAGTGTCAAACGTACATCCAAACATGCCCTAAAAGTGTTAAAATCACTACTAGATCTATAATGTATATGTGTAAGACCCACATGGCTTCATAGATCCAGTAATAATTTTGAAAATTGAAAGAATTGGAGGATGACTAGATGAAGAAATGAATCATATATATATTTTTGACATGTCCACACAAGGGAAGGGAGAGGGGGATTCGAATTAGTGACATCTGCTTCATTAGGCGTGGTCCACAGTGGATTGCGCTACCTCTTGGGGGCCATTTCTCTATTATTTAAGCCCAATAAAAGTATGGGAAAACTTCATTTTAAACCTCTGAACTACTACTTCGAGAAGACCTTCAAACATTTCAAAAACTCTCAATTTAACCCACTGAACTTTTAATTTGATTCAATTGACCCCCTCCCATCAAATTCAATCGTTAACCCCTAATGGAAATGACTTAAAAGACCAAATTACCCTTTCGATTTTCTTTTTTCTTTAATTTGAAATTTGAAATTAATGGTACATTTGAAATTTTATTAAAAAAAAATCAAGGATATAAAAGCCATTTTATCACTTTTAATATTTAAAGTATGACGGAATGAGATACATTGTATAAATTTGAAAGTTTAGAGAGTGAAATTGAGAGTTTTTTAAATTTAGGAGAATCTTTTCAAAATATCTAGTAGTTCAAGGGCTTTAAGTGAAATTTCTCATAAAAGTAGCGTTTGTGTATAACGCTTTCAATTGATTAATATATATATAATTGGACATTAATCTCTATACAAGAATTACTTAATATTTGACATCACAACATGATAGCAAAGAAGCTCGATATCGATCGACTGCGTACCTAAAGACTTGCTCAAGTTGACTTAACGATAACAAACAAACTAATTAATTTGGACCGTACGTTTATTTTGTTTAATTAATTAATCCAAACAAATAATTAGTCATTAGAGAAGACATTTTGATGCGACGGCACATCTTGTTAATTAATTAATTAGGTGGTTAACTAGCTACAACCTTATCATCCTCTTACATTCGCCCACAAACCTAACAGGTAACAATCTTCACCTCTCCAAGAACGTGCCTAATCAAATAGAGTTAATTTGCACCTAACACCCATCAATGTGGGTAGCTAGGGTGAATAACGAAGATGTTCATTGCATGTGCACCGAGTGCAGGCGTCCGGGCAATTCATGTCCTACTTACTCGCACTATCCGATCAAATCAACTTTTAATTAAAGTGCCTGTGAAAATTAGTCACCAAATCAACAATTGTAAAAAATAAAAACAAATAAATTTTTACTACCACGTTGACCCAATTATATGACAATCGTACGGTAGTCATTTTCATACCTTTTCAAACTTTGCTAGGATTCACCTTATCCTAAAATAAATAAATTTTTACTACCGCGCTAATCCAATTACATGACAATTGTATAGTAGGCATTTTCATACCTTTTCAAACTTTGCTAGGATTCACCTTATCCTAAAGAAGACTCTAAGTGTGGAGTAATACTATGAGTCTCTCTTGTGTCCATTCAAAAATGGTGTGGCTATTAAAATTATCATTGGGTTTGTAATTAATAATTATTGGATTTTGATTAAATAGTAATTTTAATAATCATATTATTCTTAGATGGACTTAAGATGGACTTAAAATTGACACAAGATAAACTTCTAGAATATATTACTCATAAGTGTGTGTACATGACATATAATATAGCAAGTCAAGCTCAACTTTACTACAAATTTTGTCCTTGTAGATACTATAATGGCAAGTGACGCTATCAAAGGCGGCAGCCAGTCACGAGCCAAACAAGTGGAACAATTTTATTTAAATTCAGTCTCAGATCAAGAGAAGTACCTAGCTATATATATATTCTGCTGTATTATTTATCTCATAGTTCTATTTCTCACTCTGAGTTTGATAAACCAATCATTAAACTTAATTTGGTCAATTTCTTTCATAATTGAAAAAAATAAGCCATTTCGTTCTATTTCTCAATTTCGTTTTTTGGCGGTAGTTAGTTTACAGGGAAAAGATAATCATGCAAGATAGTGGGCCGAAATCTCACGTAAGCTAAGCCACAACTCGAATGGCTGTAAGCCCACCCTACGGTGCCTACATCTGGGCTTCGTGAGCAAATTATTTTAAGAATAGAATCAAAATTCTCATTCCTTTTTTTCTTTTTTGCAGCCAAACGGATGTCAAAAAAATTATTTAGATAAGAAACATTGTTGCTCTATTTTTTAACTACCAAAAAATTGGATAAATTGGGGCAAATAAAAGAATAAGAAATTTGGAATATTTTCAAAATCTAAGAAAAAATAAATGAGAAAAGGGGATCAAAGCTTAGCTGAGATCGATCTACAACATTTGTGAGCTTAGCAATACGTGTCACTTGATTCTTTTTTTCTTTTTGGTAAATCACTTAATCTTTATTTAAGCTCAATAAAAATCGCTTGACTGTCAAAGATGATCGATATATTTTTCGGTTTTCATAATAAGAAATATTGGAAGGTGTGAATTTTTTTTCAACTTTTTTTTTTTATAACTTTTCTAAATACGGACAATGATCATCTCTATTTCATAGTTAGTGCAATTTTTTATAGTTAGTGCATTTAGAAAAATAAAATTTTTTAAATTTTTTTGAAATTAAAATTTTTGGACAACACTACATTTCTAAATACACTAATTAAAAAAAAGAAAAAAGAAAAAAAAGAAGAAGAGAGAATTTGAAATAGAAAGATCCATTTCCACCAAGTATCAACAAATGGTCCACCAATATTCCTTGATCGGCTCAACAACCAATTACGAGTCGCGCGCTTAAATGTTATAACCCATACGCCAGTCCCTCGATGACAAATGTCATGATGGGTCATCTCTGCTGCTTCTCTCTTTGATTAGAACTAGCCAACAAATATATAAATACAGTGCCTCTAATGTCACCTTTGAATTAGCCAATGAATATATAACTTGTCGTTTTATCTCAAAGTTCAAAGTATGTGTTGATATCCGGATCTCAATAATAATGAAATTTGCTACACTTTTGTTTTAAAAAAATTGATTATTGTTATAATTTTATGAGATTTATTATTTTAAAAAATATATGATGACCAACTTATTAGACGATGATAGTTAGAGAGAACTTTTTGGAAGTATAATATTTCTCTGTTGTGCGAAAGGTCGCGAATCTCTCACACACTCAAAACAAGCGGAACAACAGTGATAATAGTGTTTAAAGAAAAATAAACAAAATGACAACAAGAACACAAAATTTACATGGTTCGGCAATTTGCCTACATCCATAGTGCAACGGTAGAGAGATCTTTCACTAATTCAAAAGGGGAGAATATAAAAATATAATCACTCACAAACCTAAATCCCTAAATACACCCAATTACTCTCCCTCACAAGCTCCTTATTTCTATTGAGCCTTCACTTCTCTCTACTAACAAATGGAACAATTCAAACTGCAAATGAGGCTACTGCCTCTGCATATGGGGGCGGCTACTGCCCCTTCAAACCCATTTTCCCCATATTCAAATGGAGCTTCTGAAGCCCAAGCTCATATCTTCAAATGGGGCTACTGCCCCTTCAAATTCACTCCATACTCTTCCAAATGGCCGAATGGCCTCCTTATATAACCAAAAGTCTTCTCCCATTTTTCTTCCTTCCTTATTAAATGAGCCCACTATTCTTGACTTTGGCCTAAGACCAATCAATACATGCACCGAAAGTGCATTCTACTTTCATTCAATTTATTCCACCAACTTCCTCATTTAATCCTCAATGCATGCTTTGACCAATGGCTTGCAAATGAGTCTTCCAATTCTTTCATCTGCATTTTATTTAACCGAGATGCTCCACCAAAAGCCATAAAACAAAGACTCCATGTTTAATGGCTTGTGCATTTGTTTGTCTTCTTTTCCCACCAAATCATCCCACTTGCAAAATGCTCTGTTTAACCGGATGATTACAACAAAACAAGCATACAAATTAAGAGAGAACAAAATACATAATCAACATAATTTTGGGGTCATATTTGATTTTGTGAAATACAAGGCAATATTCAACATTCTCCTCAATAATAATATATAAGGGTAAAGTGAGATCTATGTATGGTTGGTTTGAACGTTTGATGGTGGAGATCAATATTATCATGACATGCGAAGATCACTTGGTTAAGAAGATGACAATTGTCGATGATGATGATGGGTTCTAATAATTAATTGCAGTTGCCTCATCTACAATTTAGCCACACTCGGTTCCTGTTGAATGGTTGATCAGCTAGCACAAGCTTTAATTCTGTGTGCCTCTCAGTATACTCAAACAGCCGAAGAAACAAGATTAATGATGGGATCTACAGCTCCCGGTACTCATGTGCTCCTTGTGTCACTCCCAGCCCAAGGCCACATTAATCCTTTGCTCAGGCTAGGCAACAGACTTGCTGCCAAGGGCCTGCTTGTCACCTTCTCCACAACCGAACTCATTGGAAAATATATGCGGAAAGCCAACAACAACATCTCCGACCAAGCCACTCCGGTGGGAGAGGGTTTTATAAGGTTTGAATTTTTCCAAGATGGTTGGGAAGAGGACGACCCTAGACGGAAAAACCTTCAAGTCTACTTGCCTCAGCTTGAGCTTGCTGGAAAGGACGCACTTCGCCAACTAATCAAGAAACACGCCGACAAGGATCATCCAGTTTCGTGTCTTATAAACAACTCCTTTATCCCATGGGTTTGTGACGTGGCAACCGATCTTGGCGTTCCTAATGCCGTCCTCTGGGTTCAATCGTGTGCATCCTTTTCGACTTATTATCACTATCACCATAACCTAGTGCCTTTCCCATCTGAATCCGAGCCCAAGATTGATGTTCAACTCCCCTGCATGCCTCTTTTAAAGTACGATGAAGTCCCTGAATTCCTACACCCTTCTAGTCCATTAAAGTTTTTTGAGAGTCTAATTCTAGGCCAGTTCAAGAACTTATTCAAACCATTCTGCATATTGATGGACACATTCCAGCAGCTCGAGCCAGAGACCATTGATTACATGTCAAGATTCTGCATGATCAAGCCGGTTGGCCCCTTATTCATAAACCCAAACAAAAGTATACGCGGCGACCTCTTGAAACCTGACAAGGATTGCATCGAGTGGCTAAACTCGAAGCCCCAAGCATCCGTCGTGTACATCTCCTTTGGCAGTCTTGCTCACATAGGACAAGAACAAGCGGATGAGCTAGCTTACGGGCTCTTAAATTCTGGGATCTCTTTTTTATGGGTAATGAAACCACCTCAAAAAGATTCCATTTTCGAGATGCACGTTTTTCCCGATGGTTTTCTGGAAAGAGTTGGGAATAGAGGGAAGGTGATACAATGGAGTCCGCAAGAAGAGGTGTTAGCTCACCCTTCAGTTGCGTGTTTCGTAACCCACTGCGGCTGGAACTCCTCTGTGGAAGCCCTCGCCTTAGGCATGCCGGTGGTGACATTTCCTCAATGGGGTGATCAGATTATTAATGCAAAGTTCTTGGTGGATGTGTTTGGAGTGGGGGTGAGATTATCCCGTGGCCGGGGCGAAAACAGGTTGATCTTGAGGGATGAGGTTAAGAAATGCTTACTGGAGGCAACGGAGGGCCCGAAGGCAGTGGAAATGAAGCAAAATGCATTGAAATGGAAGACGGCAGCTGCGGATGCGGTGGCAGAGGGTGGCTCCTCCGATCAGAATATTCAATCATTTGTTGATGAGTTCATGTAGTGCTGTGAATTCCACGTCAACCACTAAATAACAAGAGACCAACATCTATCCAAGTAACCCAACAAAACCCAACATGCATTTATTGTTCATGATTTTATTTGTGGGCCACATCTTGTTTGGTCTTTGGCCAGTGAATTGTTTTCTTGGAGCATATGATAAAGTTATGAGTAATTTTATTTGTCGGTTTTGTTTAGGTTGCTTTGTATTCTTCAAAAGAGTATGATGGTTTTTAAAATTATTATTTGATCAAATTTAATAATAATTAATCACAAATTGAATAATAATTTTAAGAGTTATGTCATCATTAAAGAAATATATATATATATATATGAGAGAAATAAAAAAGATTTATAGCATTATTGGTAAGTAAGAAAATTTTGTGAGGAAACTTTTTTTTTTTTTTTTATGTTCCGCAATTCAATAATTGTATCTTCGTTTTGTCCAGTACTGGAACCACGTACGTTGCACAGTTGAGCTGTAAATAGAATTATGCACATAATATATATATATATATAAATTATGTAGGTCTAATTAATGATCACCTAATTCACCTAGGTCTAAATAAAAATTTAATTAGCTCGTATGATAAGGTGCTTATAATTATTAGTTTTAATTTTTAAAACTATCTAACATTAAAATATGCAACATTAATTGATATGATCCTTCATCAATCATGAACATGAGGCAGCAGGTCGAGCAAGTGGAACTTTTGGATCCGAACATGTTCAATTGTTCGTACGTACACAAATCATGCATGGCCTTTGACACTTCATCGAATGGGACACGACCACATTAAATTAGTCGAATTTTTTGTCACGTATTCATCTGCGCCAGTGCGCCTACTACTCTCGTGCTGACACAGAGAGATGTCATTGCATGTCCATTATTCAAAGTAATTGGCATGTTCGAATTAATGAGAATATTATCCCATATTTAATGTCAATCATCCAATATTTCTTCTCACTGATGAACCTCACTAACACTAGCTTGGACATTAATCTTTCTCGTTCGAATTGAAATTACTTTTGTTTGAACGAGACACAAATTCGAAATTTTTAAGCTTTTGAGCTTATAATTTTATTCTTTTTTGATAAACATGCACGAGCCAGCCTCGTTGTGCTAGCTAGGATCAGCCCTATTTTCACCTAAATATACATTATTTTTATTATTTTATTTATTCCCTAATTCTCTACTTTCTTTTAGAATTTAATTACGCCCAGTGTTACAATATTAATTAAGTTGTTTAATCATCTTGTAATGAATTCAAACTTGTGGGCTATGGTGATAGTGTTTAGCCTGAAAATTTGGATCATAGAAAGAGAACTACCCAATTGCATTCACTACATCATGTGAAGCCCATTATATATATATAATGGGCTTCACATGATGTAGTGTCATATATGTTTCCTACGTACACATCATGTATTTGTCATTCGATTTGGTGGAGACAATTGTTGAAAGCACCACAAGTACATCGACAAAACATATAATTACTTTCTTGAAGAATGAATTGTCAAAAAGAATCGAGGTATAACTCAAGTTCGTGAAGACCCATAATCAAGTTGCGGTCATTTTCACAAAGTCTCTCAAGAATGCATGAGAATTTTAGCAAGCTACGATTTAGGGGGGGTGTTTGTTGGTGTTGTGGTGTTGAATAAGCTTAAAAAATTAAATAATTTTTTTGTCTTTCATATTCTTGTAAGTTATCAAGTTATATTGTTCTTAAGAGGTAGCTTAATCTGCCGGGACTACGTCAAATAAAACGGATGTCACTAATTCAAATCTCCTTCCCATTCTTATGTGGACATGTCAAAAAAAAAAAAGTTACCGAGTTATATTTAGTATATTGAATTTGTACTTCATAAAAAAAAAAAATTTCAATCAAAATGTTTACTTGATCAAAACGGAATAAAAGTATGACTTCTTGAAACATATGTTCATACCTTAATTGACAACAATCGAACTTTCAATAAGGGCTATTGATCGATCTTGTAATTTTTTTATTTTAGTGTTGTGCATGCCCCCAAGCTAATTTAATTTAAACTCAATAAAGATGGTTCAGCTGATAGAGTTGGTGTAGTTTTCAATTTAAGAAACAATCACAGAATGATTTATATATATTCAATTTTACTTTGTTTTTTTTTTTTTTTTTTTGAATTTGTAAAAAAATTTATGAACTATATTAATTATGCATAGGGTTTGAATTTTTCCAAGATGGTTGGGAAGAGGAAAACCCTAGACGGAAAGACCTTCAAGTCTACTTGCGTCAGCTTTAGCTTGCTGGAAAGGACGCACTTCGCCAAATAATCAAAAAACACGCCGACGATCGACAAGGGTCATCCGGTTTCGTGTCTGATAAACAACCCCTAGCTTTTTCCCATGGGCTTGTGACGTGGCCACCGATCTTGGCATCCCTAATGCCTTCCTCTGGATTCATTTTCGGCTTACTATCACTATCAACATAACCTGGTGCCTTTCCCATCTGAATCCGAGCCCAAGATCGATGTTCAATTGCCCTGCGTGCCTCTTCTAAAGCACGATGAAGTCCCTGACTTCCTGCACCCTTCTAGTCCAGCTCAGTTTCTAGAGAGGCTCACCCTAGGCCAGTTCAACAACTTATCAAAAACCATTCTGCATATTGATGGACGCGTTCCAGGAGCTGGAGCCCGAGACCATCGAAATACATGTCGAAGCTCTGCATGATCGAGCCCGTGAGCCCCTTATTCGTAAACCCAAACATAAATGTACGTGGCGATGTCTTGAAAGCCGATGATTGCATGGAGTGGCTCGACTCCAAGCCCCCGGCATCGGTCGTGTACATCTCCTTTGGTAGTGTTGCCTATATCGTATAAGAACAGGTGGTGAGCTTGCGTACGGGCTCTTAAATTCTGGGATCTCTTTTTTATGGGTAATTAAATCAGCTGACAAAGATTCCATTTTCAAGATGCATTTTTTTCCCGATGGTTTTCTGGTGAAAGCTGGGAGTAGAGGGAAGGTGATACAATGGAGTCCACAAGAAGAGGTATCAATTAGCTCACCCTTCAGCTGCGTGTTCCATAACCCACTGCGGCTGGCACTCCTCTGTGGAAGCCCCGGGGTCAGCCCAATGTAGTTAGGGGTCTATAGCTAGGGCGAAATTTTAAAGTTGAGCCTTATTTTTTAAAAATATTTAAATATAAATAATATTTATTTATTTATTTTTTATTATTATTATTTTCGTTCATGTTAGAAATATGTTCATTGTTGTTTCATGACTTTTAAGTTTAACATTAAGATTTTTCCAGTCATTAACTTCTTTTTTAGCTAGTTGCATTTTATTAGGGTCATAAATATTTGTAACAATAAAGTTAGATACATAAACAATATTTTCATTATCTTTTAATTATTTTGATGAATTTCTTATTCATATATTAGTTTTTCACCTAAATTATCCTCAATATTTTGTTTATTGCTAATAACAAATTTATTTAAAACTGCTCTTTTAGATTCAATCAGATTTTCTATTTTTGTCTTTCTTTCTTCTTTCTTTTCTTTTCTTTTTTTAAATTTTTTCATATCCAGATGCATATTTTCTGGTAGACATGTTTGATTAAAAATATTAACAAATTAAACAAACATGATTTAAAAAAATAAATTGATTANACAAATTAAACAAACATGATTTAAAAAAAAAAAATTGATTATAATAAAATAAATTTTAAAAAAAAAACAATAAAACCTCATTTGGCAAAGAAATTATGAGCTAAAAAAAAAAACCAACCAAAACAATTGTCAAAAACTCATTCAAAACCCACCAGAAAAATCATAAGTATAGAAATAAACATTACAAAAAGAAATAATTTTTTCTATGGATCCCTACCTCTTTGATACACCTAATTCAAAATATTAAAAATTAAACAAACACAATTTATCAAAAAAAATATTTTGACTATTATAAAATAAATTATAAAAATAGAATAATAGAACCTGATTTGTTAAAGTAACAATGAAACAAATTGAACAATAGAACCTGGATGAGAGAAAAATTTGAAGACGAAGAATGGAAGATGAAGATTGAAGGTTTTGGAGAGAAAATCTCATTATGTTGTTCCGTAGACTATAATGAATGATGTAAAACATACTGTACAACAAGTAAACAATCATTATTATCTCAACTCTCTAGAGTCTAGAGTTTTGTTTGTATCCGTTGTGCAGCAACTTGTGCCTATGCCCCTAAATGAATAATATTTTATTCTCATTATGCTTGGAAGCTTGGAGTCTTGTGCTTGTGGCCTTGTGCAATGTGCTCTATTATGCAGTGTGATCTACAACCAAGAAAAGAATGTGCCTTTGTCGGATGGGTGGGTTATGATAATTTGTTTTTTAATTGTTATTATTTTATAATGGGTCTTATAAAATTGTGGCCTTATTACATTGGAGCCTTTTTAAATTACTTATTTATTATGATTAGTGGCCTTCAATTTTGATGAAATTTTTTTTTAAAAATAAATTGGGCCTTATTAAAAAAATTTTTGGAACCTTAAATTTTGAGGGCCCAGGGGCCGGCCTAACTCGCCCTGTGGTTGGGCCCGCCCTTGGAAGCCCTTACCTTAGGCATGCCGGTGGTGGCCTTTCCTCAATGGGGGTGATCAGGTTACTAATGCAAAGTTCTTGGTGGATGTGCTTAATTGGAGTGGGGATGAGATTATCCCGTGGCCAGGCTGAAAACAGATTGATCTTGAGAGATGAGGTTGAGAAATGCTTGCTGGAGGCAACGTTGGGCCCAAAGGCAGTGGAAATGAAGCAATGTGCATTGAAATGGAAGGCCGCAGCCGCGGAGGCGGTGGCAGTGGGTGGCTCCCCCGACAAGAATATTCAATCATTTGTTGACGAGATTAGAATGAGATCATGTGGTGCTGTGAATTCCACGTCAAGTACCACTCAATAACAAGAGACCAACACCCACCCAACATCCATGCAGCATCTTTCTGTCAACTACTTNATGATAAAATTCAATATACGAAAATACTTGTATATTTACTTGATGCTAATTGATTTACACAATAGGGTATTTATACAAAGAGCTTAGGCTACATAGCCGTTGTAGAATTAATGGTGAAATCTTCTATACATGGAAGTTGTTTATGTAAAGGGAATGCTAACGTTGCTGGCTGGGGATTTTCCTTTGTTAATGGATTTATGACCGTTGCACGTATTTGTTTCCTTAACATAAGAAGTTCAAAAATAATAAAATTATCCTCTAAAAGCAATTGAATGGATCCCCTCCATTTCATTTGAAATGGAGGGGATCCAAGTCCATAAATAAGCAAATGGTAGATCTCCGATGGGTAGTTCAATCGGTTGGGACCATGCTTAATGAAGTGAAAATCACTAGTTCGAATCCATTTTTCCTCTCTTGTGCAGATATGTAAAAAATAAAAAATAAAAAAGCAAATGGTAGATTATAAAAAAGGATATATTTCGGTATTGGGAGATTCATTGAATAAAATTATTAAACTTACCTTATTCATGTGTAATGAAACTCATTATACTCATAAAAATATTCTCAATTTTTAATTATTTTTTATTAGGTGTTATTTTTTAGACGTTTCGATATAAAGAATAGTTTAACTTAAATCAAGATGTGCCTTAAAACCCCATGTTTAAGGTCTCCAATCAACAATTGACACTTAAGTAAAAACATAAAAAAATGCACTAAAATAACCTAAGTCCAAATATACTAGATTTGCTTTAAAAAAAAAAAAAAAAAAAAAGAAGAAAGAGCTGGTGATTGGAGAAGGGTCTGGAACCTCGTAGGTTTTCTATTTGGTTTTGGTGTTGGGCCTGTTGGGCCGTTAGCCTCCTTCACCCGACTTTCACCCTCTTTCAAAGCATATGCTATTATTCGGCCTGTGTAAGAAGCCGCACCACTACACATAATTTTCTTCATTGAAATCGTCAAGAGATGATTATATAAGAGAGTTTTTTTTTTTTTTTAGGTGATTATATAAGAGAGTTACTTGTTTGAAAAAAAGTTATTTGTTGTTTTTATTTTACCTTGAGTCCCATTTATAAGGTTTTCACTTTAACAGTACTGTTTTGCTTGAATGTAAATAACTAAATATCATGCTGGTTAATTACCATATAATTAAATGGAGTGTTTTCATGCGGAGGAGATCTTAATTAAGTGGGACGACGTTGGATTTTATTCCCGACAATAATTAATTTCTGCAAACTGTACAAGGTTATCCAAAGGCATTTTCAAAACATTTTTGAGCTATAATATCTTAATTGACCGAAAATCATGTTATATGAAACGGAGATCACTAATTTAATTTTTTTTTTTTTTATTTTCCTCTCCTTTTAAAATGTTGATTTCTTTATAATTATCTGAAAAATAGATTCTTTTGAAAAGTAAATTTCTTGATTATTGTGAAAAGTAAATTTCTTAATCATTGTCAACAACTCATTCCTGAATAGATTCTTTTGAAAAGTAGATTTATAATAATTGCCAAATTCATAATTGTCGGCAAGGTCATGGAAGCCATAATTGAAATAATGCTTGAGAGATTATTATTATTATTTTTTTTTTATTGGGAGTCATAATTGTAAATCAATATCTTCTTATGATTCTTGCCGGTCATATTATTTTTATTATAATAATAATAAAAAAACACAATTGCAAAATAAAAATAAAAAATTTTATCACACAATATGTCTTTACAATATAAAATATTTTATCATGCATGCCCTTTAACGAAGGACGTCAGTGGAAATGAAGAGGTATCAGGAAATGATGAAAGAGGGGCACGTGGACAGATTGCTGTAGATTTAAGGCTGTGTTTGGAAAGGGATTGGATTGGAAGAAGTGGATTGGTATTGTAGCAGATTTGATTGATATGAAAAAAAAAGTAAGAATGTTTTGTATAGAAAAATGAAATTTTTTGTTTTATAGTGATTTTTTTATTTGAAAAGTGATAAAAAGTGATTGATGTGATATAAAAAATAAGAATATTGGAGTTGATTTTGAGAAAAAATTTTTTTGGGGATTTTACAAATCCAATCCCATCCATTGGCAAACAAGGCCTAAGATCCCGACCCCCACCCCACTTTTTTTTTTTTTTTTCTTCTTTTGCCCTCTAATTATTTGATGCTTATCATGTCACAACCCCAAAAGAGGAGCAGTGATAATCATAATATCTGTGTGAGTAAATAGTATTTATATTGGTTTTATTTTTAATATTAAAATATTATTAAAAAATTTAAACAGTAATATTAAAATAAGATCAACATAAATACTGTTGACTCACGTAAGACCACCAGAGAAATCCCAGGGAAAGCTAAGCTGTCTAGGCTTACTACAATGTGGCAAATCCATCATTCTTAAATCTCAGGGTTTCTCTCAATCCCAATCCTAGTCCCAACAAACGTGTTTTTTAACAATAAGGAATGTTAAAACAAGAAAAATGATAAAATTCATTCATTTTTAACCATCTTCGTAGTAAATAGATAAATCCACCAGTAAATTTGTGTAGGATCTATATGAGTCCACAAATTTAATAGTTAATATATTGAATTTATGAAAAAATATTATTGTGTAACATACCTTATAAAGAATTACCCCTCCAATGAAGAAGTGGAGGCTGTTTCGTACATGTTACATTCAATGAGGAGAAGGTAAGGTTCAATCCTTACAAGTTGCATCCAGTGAGAAGGGAACAATATCCTCTCCAATTCATTTAAACGGAAGCATATCCAGTTAGTTATACTTTATAAGTATTTTTGTCTTTTTACTTTTTGAGTGGACAAAAATAATCATACACTATAACTAACAAGATATTCTCCGATTCAAATGAGTTAGCGAGAATCTTAATTCAATGAGGAGAAGGTAAGGTTGATTATGATTAGTAACACTACCCTAGGCAAGCGTGGTTATCGAGAAAAATGCTTTTTTAAAGAAATATGATAGATGTCGGCTGCTGCATGAGAGATAGGGAGAGAGAAAATTCCACTTACAACAAGGATAACATGGTTTAAATTCTCTTTCTGTTATTTAAACAAAAATATTAATTGTCTCGGGGAGTAACTCCGTCAACTATATACCACGCCTCATGAAGTAGGAATTACTAAATCGAATCCATCTCTCCCCCTTTCTCTCCTTTTGTGTAGACGTGTCAAACAAAAAAATATTAATAAACAATTCAAAACACAAAATACTCAAAATTATTTTGACATTTATGTGACATACAATACTATTTCAAACAACAAATAAAAACGCATAGATAAACATACCTAATAATCTTTAACTAGGTCATTAGTTGAAGGAATTAAGCAGTTTTCATGGAAATAGCCATTTTCAAAAACAGTTTATGAAAATGTTACCAAATGCATAATGCTTAATAAAATACCAAGTTATGCAAAATGTTTAGAGACA
Source organism: Carpinus fangiana (assembly GCA_006937295.1). Taxonomy (NCBI): domain Eukaryota; kingdom Viridiplantae; phylum Streptophyta; class Magnoliopsida; order Fagales; family Betulaceae; genus Carpinus; species Carpinus fangiana. Next base: position 2,264,519 of record CM017322.1, read on the forward strand.
GACAATGCCGCAGAATCAAAAGAACCCCACGTGAAGCTCGAAAAACACGTGTAGGGGCCTTACTAGGCATTCATTCACTCAGGATGCTTTAACTAGGGATCAGTAATGGGAGGAATTCAGCAAGCACTATAAGATTTCTATGGCCGATCAAGTCCCAAAAGTTGGGAAAGAGAAGGAGCATTCTGCTCTTAGGCCAACGTAACACTCTTGTGAAAGGAGCTAAGAACCTCTAATATTCCATCATGCCTTTGGCCTGGCAAGTGCTTGTGAAAAAAGACTAAATCATCATGATTATATAATTGTCCTTCATGAATAAAAGCTGTTTGTTTCTTATTTGGATCCACTTCACTAATGTCCCCCATCATCACTTTTAACCAGAAATGCTCTGAAAAGTTCAGGTGGGATTGGTTAGCTCAAAGGAAGCATCAAATCAACTCGTTGGGGGAGGGGCGGGTGGGGTTCCTTGAGCAGAATCATGCGCATGTATATACCAGAAAAGATCAAGGGTCCTACAATTATCAAGAAACGCGTAGTCCTTTAATTTTATGGTATCGATGTGTGATCAAAGAGACATGCCAGTACATTTTGCAGAAAAGGAACAAACAATTTATGTGGTTGGAAGAAGGGCACGAGACCAAATGAAGGAACCAAACCATATATGGGAATGGGTTGGTTTCTTAAGAAAAATTAGAATTGCGCCAAGACGCAAGTGACAAAGGGTATTCCTTCCTTGTAGTCGCTTTCCTATAATTTAGCCAAACAATTTACACAATGGCAACTGAAGCTCCCACTCATGTGCTTCTGGTGTCCTTCCCAGCCCAAGGGAACATTAACCCCTTGCTCAGACTAGGCAAGAGACTCGCTGCCCAGGGTATGCTTGTCACTTTCTCTACAACAGAAGCCATTGGAAAAGATATGCGAAAAGCCAATGACATCACTGACCAAGCCACTCCAGTGGGAGATGGTTTTATAAGGTTTGATTTTTTTGAGGATGGTTGGGAAGAGGAGGATCCTAGACGAAAAGACCTTGACGAGTACTTGCCTCAGCTTGAGCTTGCTGGAAAGAATGCACTTCATCGAATAATCAAGAAACATTCTCATGAGAATCGTCCAGTTTCATGTCTTATAAACAACCCCTTTGACCCATGGGTTTGTGATGTTGCCACCGAACTTGGCATCCCTAATGCCGTCCTCTGGGTTCAGTCCTGTGCAGTCTTCTCTGCTTATTATCACTATTACTATAACCTAGTGCCTTTCCCATCTGAAACCGAGACCAAGATTGATGTTCAATTGCCCTGCATGCCTCTTTTAAAGTACGATGAAGTCCCTGACTTCTTGCACCCTTCTAGTCCATTTCACTCTTTACGGAGGCTCATCCTACGCCAGTTCAAGAACTTATCAAAACCATTCTGCATATTGATGGACACGTTCCAGCAGCTCGAGCCCGAGATCATTGATTACATGTCAACGCTCTGCATTATCAAGCCTGTTGGCCCTTTATTCATAAACCCAAAAGCATTGAACACAAGCATCCGTGGTGACTTCTTGAAAGCTGATGATTGCGTTGAGTGGCTCAACTCAAAGCCCCCAGCATCCGTCGTATACATCTCCTTTGGCAGTACTGCCAACATACGACAAGCACAAGCGGATGAGCTTGCTTACGGGCTCTTAAATTCTGGAACATCCTTTTTGTGGGTAATGAAACCACCTCATAAAGATGCCCCTTTCAAGTTGCATGTTCTACCCGATGGTTTCATGGAAAAAGTTGGGAATAGAGGCAAGGTGATACAATGGAGTCTGCAAGAAGAGGTATTAGCTCACCCTTCAGTTGCGTGTTTCATAACACACTGTGGCTGGAACTCCTCTGTGGAAGCCCTCACCTTAGGCATGCCAGTGGTGACCTTTCCTCAATGGGGTGATCAGGTTACTAATGCAAAGTTCTTGGTGGATGTGTTTGGGGTGGGGGTGAGATTATCCCGTGGCCAGGCCGAAAGCAGATTGATCTTGAGAGATGAGGTTGAGAAATGCTTGCTGGAGGCAACGTTGGGCCCAAAGGCAATGGAAATGAAGCAACGTGCATTGAAATGGAAGGCGGCAGCCGCGGAGGCGGTGGCAAAAAGTGGCTCATCCGACCAGAATATTAAAGCATTTGCAGATGAGATTAGGAAGAGATGTGCTACTGTGACTTCCAAGGCTACCACTAAATAACAGGAGTCCAATGTCAATCCAACATGGTTCATGGATACAACACAGGTCTTGTTTGGACTTTGAAGTGTTAAGAAGATATGCGAAGGATTTGTTTTTGAAAGCATATCAATAAAGTTACAGCAAGTATTCTGGGAATTATGCATATTTGTCCACAAACGGAAATTATTGGGTCCAATAGTGAGAATTCTTGATCTCTCTCAATATCTCTCTAAATTCGAAAATCCAAGATTTGAATCGATGTCCTTTCATTGAGTCCTCCTAAATTGCATTGATTTATCCTAAAGATTTCATTTCAATTGAAATATGATTATTTACCATGTACGAGGATCTCTGCTAAGCATCTATGGCTGAATGGTTAAAGCGCCCAACTCATAATCGGCAAATTCATAAGTTCAGTTCCTACTGGATGCAGACCAATGGGACCTTCCAATAAGTCTATTGGAATTGGAATTGGTTCTATATCAATGGAATCTCATCATCCATACATAACGAATTAATGTGAAAATTAAAGTGGGTGTATAACATGTAGTGTAGAGTATTGTTAAACGTTTCTTTGGCTCCCTAACACTTATTATTAATAAAAAAGTTAATACCCCTAATATTTCTCTTACAAGAATTCAACTAAAGTAGGCGAGATTGGCTTTCTCAAAATATCACTTGATGCCTGTCAAAGCTAAATAAAAGACGTTAAAAGATATTCATGCATGTTTAAATAAATAGGGTATTGTTAATAAGTATTGCTTATGATCTAAAGAATCATTTGGGTGGTAGAGCTACCTCACAAACACATAACTACATACGAAAAACTGAAACAATCTAGCAGCAGCAGGCCTAGGATGGAACCTGGCATCTTTGATGAGTAGCCCGATGCATTCGGAAACACCTTTACTGGACACTCATTTGTCCTCTGACGAAGTTTCAGTTTCCTTCACGCAAAACGGAGCTATCCTGGTGGCTCCTTTGCAATGCAGAAAAGTAGAAAAAGATTATAAAGAGACAGTCATCATTTTGTTGTTTCTGCACAATGATGACTGTCCAATTTCTACCATTCCAACTTCACATTATTGTTTCAAAAATTAAAGATATCTTTCTTCTCAACTTCACATTGACCAATGCATTATAAAGAGACAGTCATCATTGTTGTTTAAGGATGCGGAAGCTTTACAGTGACCATTCCAACTTCAAATTGTTTCAAAAATTAAAGATATCATTCTTTCTTCTCCTGCCTTTCTTCAACCCAAACAGAAAATTCAGATTAAATGTAATAAATACTGGACAATCATCCTTGGACTAAATTAATGGCATAACCTTCCTCCGTGAACCAGGCACAGACAACTCCGTACAGGTGATTGAGTTGTATATACCAAGCAAAAGAACTAATTTATAAAATACAGAAATGTAATAAAACCTAGTACCACTTTAATTTTGGCTCATAGTATCACCTTCAGACAGAGAAGGGGGGGATATCATGACCTTTACGATTTATTTATTTATTTTTCAAATTTTTCTAAGCATGACCTTTACAATATATGTACAATATAGTTAGTCAAATACATCCATGCATTACCAATTAAAAAAAAGAAAAAAAAGAAAAAGGAAAGTACTTCCACGGACCATACAATTTACATATTGCAAGCCAACATTTCAGAAACTACTAGACTTTCCCCATGACCTAAAAAACAGAATCATATGGTCATAAAGATCTTTCTTTGCATTTACGCTCAACACGAAATCTACATGACCATAGCTCTCAAGATAAAGTAACTCCGGTTTGCACTGCAATTCCTTGAGAGTGTGCTGCACGTCCATCACATCAGCTAAATCATCACTGCCTCCGTAAGCCATCCATAGTGGCAATGACTTGGGTATGTGGCCAAGATCAAATACAGGGGGTTTTGGCTGACCATATAGCTTTAGGTTTTTGAATAGTCCATAGTCATACTTGGAAAAAGTACCCTTCCGAATCACTGCAAAACATAACGAGATTATTGTAAACAAAACTACCAGAAATTAGCAATGTTAAAAAAATTATAATAAAATAAAAAAGAAATAGAAATTGAAGCATTCTAATACATTAGCCTCAACATGTTTGCAACTAGAAAGTGTCAAACAAGCTTCTAAAAATTGAAACATAAAGCATGAAGACTACTGGAATTCAGAGTCTCAATAAGGTTATAAAAATCGACTAATAAAGAAGGCTGCTAAAAGAAAACATCTGGGGCATACTTTGGAATAGATGACGCAAGTTCTTTGAAGATGACGGGTGAGGTACATATTCAAGATAGAAATCCACCCGCGAATTATTGAAGCAACAATTCTTCCCTGCAATTGTATTGAAACAACTTCATCAGAAGTTAATAAATACACCTAAATATCAAGCATCTTAATATAGCACAAGAGTGCCTTCCAACTTTCGGTTTGCATAAGTTACTATATTGTTACTTTCGTACGCTGTAAGATTTGAACTTAAGACTCATATCTACCTCACCCCGCTCCTATTAACCACATATAAAAATTGAATAATAAAACGAAAATAAAAACTACTTGGCCTTCCTTCCAGGAAATACTAATAACAAAAACGAGCTAACATTTGACATTAGAGCATCAATTGCATTAAGTAATGACAAATTCAGGAAATGGTACTGGAAGATTTAAGCTACCGTAATGCAGCACCAGGAAAATGGGAATATATAATAACATATTAAATATTAATCCCAATTAAGGGAAAACAAGTGAACTTATTATTTTCAGAGGGTTGCTCATTGTTGAAACAGGTTGGCTATGCTATTTGTGCTTCATCTAACATGCGACAAGTACTTCAATCAGATGGCACTTTGATACGATTCAGAAGGCAACTTTTTTCTCTTTTACTATTGGATAAAAATTTGTTTCTCAGTTAATTTTGGGACCCAACATTGGGTCTAGTGATCCTTCAACTATCACTGGCATCAGTCTTTGAATCTGCAGAAAGTATAATTTAATTGCTTGTAGCTTCACTGTTACCATGATATGAACAATTACAATTGCTCAGGAATGTTCCAGATAAAGCCACTGCATTTGCTCTGCGGAAGGAGTACAAAACCAGTATGGAGCATTCAAATTACAGTGACTTAAACCTAACTACAGTAACAAAGGTTAGGACAATTTTTTCCCCTTTTCACCTAAGCAAATAGACCTACCAAAATAAGTAGTTTGACATGCAGATGTTTCTCCCATAAATGTATCAAAGATCGGTAGGGAGATCTCATTTCCTATTCACTCTTTCCGGTACTTTCCTTTCCATGCTACAAATATTAGGAATAGAGAATCCATATGATCGAAAAGTCTAACTGTTGGAATAATGTGCCATTATTATTTGCTTTGATACATTGCTGAATTAGGTGAAAGGTACAGAGAGTGGAATATTGATCAAGGATCCCATCAATTCAACTCCAATACTGGTCTAACAATTGTACCAACCAAATGATCCAAGCAATTGTATACTCTGCAAATCTTCAATCTAGAAAGAAACCAGTGTACCAAGGAAAAGTAATCGGATGGGTTGCAATCATCAATCTGATAACACAGAATATGGCTTCTGTCCCACAAGATTGCAGAACAAACTCACAAGAACAACTACTAAATCAAGAAGACAGAACAACTCCCTCCCCACAGTTCTAAAACTTCATAACATAGCTGGATATCTTTACATCCAAAAACGGAGAAAAAGAATAAAAAAAAAAATTTGCGAGACTAGAATACAAAATAACTTCATCCATAAGAAAATACTCCTAACTAGAGATGCCTGAATTTTTTTTATTCAGACCAAATTGGCTCAACTCATGGGCCAAAGTGATCATCATATGTCACATTTCAAAGCATAGAAAATTCCAGTTAGCGGAACAACGATGTAAAATACAAATATTAGATTCAATATTAATCAAAAATAGAACATTACTAAAGATTTTATTAAATCTAGTCAGACATCTAGCACACCCCTACCCCTCCCCCATTCTTCCTCAAAAAGAATATATCAATTTTTTTTCCCTAACTGCCCCACAATTCTCAAATTTTAATATCTACCTGTCCCGAATTAATCTGTTTGGTATGGGACTCAGCTTTAAAAGTCAAGCAAACATTACAGCTTTTGAAAAATGGGAACTTGACAAAGCCTTTATTCCAAACAATTGAGGCCTGCTTCACAGATCGTTTTGTGCCACATCAATATAGAAACAGGATGCTAAAGTAAAAAAAAAAAAAATGTGAACAAGTTTCAAAATATATTTTCATCAGTGGTGAATTCAACTCATATTGAAGAAACTATTACGTTGAAAAATTCACTGCTGGTTGACTTGCATGACCGAAGCCAGCAACATAGATATTTCCATGAAAAAAGAAGGTGGGAGCTGAGCACATTATGCCGCATTATTCCTTGAAGAATAGATTGGAGAAAAATATTTCCATAAAAAATGTCAAACTGAATGTGTGCGTGCATAGAACAATATGCAGATTGCACACATACAATCAGATGCCCATGTCCTAACAAGCATATGCACACGTATACATGCATGAAGAGAGGGAGAGAATAGAAGAACCTGTTATGGTATTTAGCAAGTCATTGCAGTCTACATGGCCATCACATATGGAATCCAAGAGATTGACTCCCCACTCACTGAAGATTATGTACAGCACAAAAAAATTAAACAGTAAAGCCTCAATTTTAAGCAAAAAAGGAAGAGAAAGAATAGGATAGAAGTAGTTTAAAACCTTCTAAAGTTGAGTTGATGAATGCCCATGGCAAGAATCATCTGTCCAAAACAAATACATCTACAATCATTTTTAACACCAGAAACCATTTCTACAATATCATTCAACAAAGCAGATGATGAATACCTGATCAAGATGCATATTAACCATTCTAAGTACAAAAGGGGCAGTGATATGCTCCAAGTATGATATGGGAGACAGCAGAGCAGCAGCTTCAACCATTTCCACTACATCTGGCTGAGTGAAAGCAGCCAAAGACATGATTGTACCCTGAGAAGCATGAAAATAAGTTAAGTTTGTAGGAAAGCAAGCAGCCAAAAGGCAAGAGGTGTATAAGGTAAAAGAAGAGGTGCAAGACCTGTGAGTGTCCAACAACAAAAATTTTGGTGTTAGTAATCGAATTTATGTAGCATATCATATCTGTAAGATCATACAGAGCAAGTTCCTGCCAACTCCAATCCCAAAATTCCTGCAAGAAAAACGTAAGCTTAGTATAGTCACATTACAGAAGCAGAACATGATTTAGAAACTACAAGTATAAGTGTTCCTCAATAAACCGCCATGCAACATAATTACAGTCTCAGGACACTAGTCAATCCTCAGACAAGCTTATGTTGAGATATAAATCAGCATGAATATATTAGAATCTTGAGAGAGAAAAAAAAGGACGTAAGAAAACCTTATACAGCAAATAGCTTTTCAAGATAAATTCATACTAATAATCTCACTGCAAATTTGAGTATCAATATGTATTCCTTTTTTGATCCCCTTCATCCTCTCCCTCTCTCCTGTTTAATAATTCAATGCTCAACCCTGCCAGAGTGATGCAGGAATAATGGTGTGCCGACCTATTTCAATTTCTCCATAATTTGTTGATAATATTTACACACAATTATCATACTTTGTAGCTCCATAATGTTTCATATTGTGCTCCTACCTATTTTAATAACAAAATGCAAGGAATTAATCAGCAGAAAAACCAAACTTTTCACATCCAATTTACAGGCACTCCACTAGGAGCACAACCTACCTTAAAGAAACTGGAAAATAACTTAACAATATAAGAGAGATGTGCCATGTAACCTTATCTTTCTCTGATAAACATATATGCCCATGACTCCAACGTGTTCCACGCACATTTCCTACCCAAACATCAAAACCATTATCTGCAAGGATGAAGCCCAATGATTGCTCTGAAGAATCCAGAAACCACACATCACCTCCCTGTTTGTATTCGAAATTTAGGAAACAATGAGATCAAGTAAAGCCAGTGAACATGTTCAACTCAATGGTTTTAAGTACATAATCCCATTGTTGAAAACTTATATTGGAAGAACCATTTTTCAAGCCACTTTAAGGCACATTTTCCAAACTTACTGTATAGAACTGTTGCAATCACCAAGAGTAGGACAATTTAATCTTTCCCAATGAAATACAGTTGAGTTTCATCTAAAAATATTGTCCAAATTCATGGTTGTAACAAGTGGTAAACGTAAAAAAACTTATGGCAATAAAGACATTTGAATTTGAAAACGCATACAGTCAGAGAACACTGCCTTGAGCGAAGCAGTATATGCCAGGAACATTTTTTCTGAAGAATTGTTACTTCAACACCAGAAGAACCCTTTTAAATAACTTCAAATAATCAGAAGATAAACTTTAAAGAAACAACACCAGTAGTGATGACCAAGCAAAGAAACATAGATTCATGACCACCAGTAAATTGCATACGAAGTTCCATTTTTTAGACCAAGTAAACTATATTAAGTCATTAGTAGCGAGAGTGAAAGATTTCAATTTTTATACCCATAAAGCCATTTCAATGGTTTAAATTTTTTCTTTTCTTTTCCAATTTTGGGCCAGTTAGGATATAGATGTAGCAAAAAAGATTGAGCAAGCTCACCATGAAAAGCCCATGCTGAAGAAGAACCGGAGGACCCCGCTGTTCTTTCATATCCCCAGCACGAGACGACGACACGCGCTGAAGGGCCAATAAGTAACCATCCTTCGTTTGAACCTAAGAATACAAGAAAACTTCAAATTTAAGTTTAAGCTAACGACGATTTAAATAATCAAAACAAGACTAGGCCACTAGAAAGCTCAAAGAAACCAAAGCAAGTAAAATCCCAACACCTATTCCACACTTCCACCACAAATTTCAAGGACAACTTCTGAATTGCTCACAAATTTTACCACAGAATGGAGATAGATGGTAAGGCTATTTGACTCCCAAGAAAATTGAGGAAAAGAAAAAGCAACAATTACCAAACACGATTCCAAAATCCAAAAGCTCAATTTAACTCAAAAAGTCCTACCTTTATTTTTGTTTTTTGTTCCAGTAAAGAGAATCAATAGCTCTGAGCTTTCCATTTTCTTTCATTTTCCCCCAGTTTCTCACAAACCAAACGAACGGTGACTAAAACAAAGAATCTCGCTCTACTATTCAATTAGAATACAAATTGACTGAAACAAAGAATCTCACTCTACTATTCAATTAAAATACAAATTGACGAGAGAGAGAGAGAGAGAGTACCGTGTGCTCGGAGCAATGGTATCCTGCGGGCCGGATGAGGTGTGCGCACAAAGTATCGTTTGGCGGTCGGAGGCGGAAACTAGCATTTCCAGTGAGGCCGACGGCTAACTGTGCGGGGATCTGATAGTAGAAACTGAGGAGGAAGGCCAGCACTCCCAGCACTGACCTCGCCATTCTCAGAGATCGGAGTAGGCGGGAAGGGAGGGCAAAGGCAAGGGAAGCGACCACGTCTACTTGGAATCCCAACGAGAAATGCAAACCACGTTTTTATTCCTAACTAACTTTTTGTTAGTTGTACTAGTGGCTAAAAAAATTACCTACATGATTTTAAAAATTATCATTAAATTAAAATTAATTTTAAAATTCATAATAATTTTAAAAGAACACAAAAAGATATGAGATTGTCATTTAGCATTGCTTGATTAAAAAAAGAGGAAAACTTCACTTTAATCTTTTAAACTTTTATGCGATTTAACATACTTTTGAACTTTAAAATATTTTAATTTAGATCTTTAAACTTTCAATTGCTTTTAATGCGGACTCCTTCGTCAATTTTAGATGTTCAAAAATACTAAAAAAGACTAAAATATTCTTAATTTTTATTTTTTTTAAAATAAAAAAATATTTTGGAATTACGGTAAAGTTGAAATTTTTTACAAAAGTCAAGTACAAAACGTCATGTTATGTTTAAAATTTTATGAAGGGCTCCACATTGAGAGTAATTGAAAGTTCATGAGTTCAAATTGAGAGATTTTAAAGTTCTAGGGATATGTCAAATTGCGTGAAAGTTCAGGAATCTAAAATAAAGTTTCCCCTTAAAAAAAATAGTTACTACCGTAACATTAATATTGTGAAATAAAAACATAATATAAAGTAAGAGTAATACTACAAATCGCAATTTTATCTCACAATATCATGTTAAATTATAGTCCCAACGAAATTTTTAAGTTTTTTTTTCGTTTATTTATTTATGGAAAATGCTAGGGGTTCTCCCCATAGGTTCTCCTGGCGTTTTCCTAGTCTTAAGTAAAACATGATTTAAGAAAAAATAAAATTGTAGTGGCTTCGACCACCGATTTTTTTAGGCATTAGCACCAAATTTGAGGCATTAGCATCAAATTTAAGATGATCAAATTCATTTTGGGTGATACCATCCCTAAAGGGTTAACCTTCCACCCTTAGGTTTTAGTTTTGAATCCAAAAATAAGTTTTAAAACATTAGAACCTAACTATTAACTTATAAAAATTAATCTGTTAGCAAAAAAACGGTACTATAATTTTATTTTTTCTTAAATCATGTTCTATGTAAGACTGAGAGAACGCCATGAGAACACTACGAGGAGAACCCCTAACAAACCCCTTTATTTATTAGTGATAATCCATTTAGTTCAATAGTTAATTTAAATATTAAATAAGATTCTAAAGAAACTATCCTTCCCATGGGGAAGTAGTTTGTAAAACTGAATTACCCGTCTTCAAAGCTAAAATAGTCGACTTTAGTTTTGATATACCGCAAATTAATGTTATATGATTAAATCATTTAATTATGCTTCAAAACCGCTATGAACATAGATAATTAGATAACCAAACAGAGATTATAAGAAATGTTTGGTAACCAAAACCAATTAATTACTTGCACTCAATTAACTCAATGAAGAAACCCCAACCACCCTTCAGCGTTGGATATAATATTTAATGAAAGATGAGTAAGAAGGTGACCTACCAACGGGAAAACTCATCGACTGATCGACGGCCTTCCAGGTTTTTTCCTAACCATAATGCCTGAGGATCATCAGGAACCAACCAACCCTGCATGGTGGACAACCTCGTACGTACGCGTCGGCGTACGTACGTCCATCTCCCTATAAAAACCCGACGATGATATCCTTCATTTCCACCACCATCCAAACCCAAGAGAACTTCTCTGCCTTAATTGTGAATTTCCTTCAGTCATGGCGCCCTCTCGCAACTTCTTCATCTTAGCTTTCTTCGTTGTCTTCAGCTTCTCCAGCATGATCAGCAGCAGCTTGGCCGCTCGCCATCTCTTACAAACAACGCCGGTGGTGCCAACTTTGCCCAGACCAACATTTCCGCCTTTGCCTACAATGCCAACATTGCCACAGCCAACGCAGCCAACTTTGCCGACGACTCAACCGTCGCTGCCGATACCGACGACTCTGCCTCCATTTCCGACCATGCCCACCAACCCAACAATCCCAAAGGTCACCTTGCCTCCAAGTATTCCAACTACATTTCCTTCCATCCCATTCCTCTCATCACCACCGCCTGCAACCAAAAGCCCTTGATCAATTATGATCAACAACAGACACCTGCAACCGCATATGGCATAAATGGATCACTTTTCCATTTGAATTTCTATATATGGATTTTATACATTTATCTAAGCCTTTATTTATTTCAGTCGAAGTCGAAGTTGTGTGGTTGACCTATACTGTCAGCAACGTCTTTTATTGCTGCATTTCATTGTATGGAAATACAGTCTTTTATTATTAGAATATCCCATTGTATGGAAATTACTTGGTGTTCTTATATATATATATATTCTATTTAGTAATTTTACTTCGTTCTCTCTTATTCAAGCTGTATGAATTCATATATATATATATATATATATATATATATATAGTGATGATATTAAAAAAAAAAAAAAAAAAAAAAAGTAACAAAAACCAGGCTAAAATCAAATTTAGTTTTTAGGGTTTTGTACTATCTCAATTTAATTTATACATAGGATTCCAATCTATAACATGAATTATAAAAGATATTGTACATGCTGCAAACTTGCAAACAACAAATTACAATATATGCGGACACTGTGGAACGTGGCCACAAAGCTTTTAAACGCTATAGTTTCATAAAAGGCATATTTTAAGCTAATAAGTTGATTATGGCTCAATCGATCTTAAGAAAGCGTCAGTGGTTCTCACTGATAGAAAACATAATGCGAAAATATAAAAGAGTAAAAGACAAAAAGACAAAAAAATAAAAGATTTAAGGTGGTTCGGCAATGTGCCTACATCCACACACTAAGCCCTCTTGGCTACATCTTGCATTTGTTGAATGAATATAATTGTATATAAGAAGCCTCTTTATATAGGAGGCAAAGGGGAGAGAGACTTTATGTTTTTCCAATGTGAGACAAGCTTAGGCAATGCTTATTTATGTGAGCTTTCTCAACACTTGAGCAATTTGGGACAAGCCCGCATTGCTATTCTCTAACATTCCCCCTCAACCTTAAGGTGGGAACTTGTGAAATCTTAAGTTTGCTTCTTGATCTCAGCACTGAAGGAGATGATTGATGGAGCCAGAATTGGAATCATCATCAGCTCTTGAACATCATCAACTTTTGATCGGAATGGACCAACTATGGGCCTTATATGAGAGCCAACTATGGGCTAAAATGGGCATGGACAAAACCACAAATTACAAATTACAAATAAAGGGCCAATGGCCAAATATGAAAGCCAACAATGGGCTGAAATGGGCCTGGATTTTAAACAATACCACAAATACCAAAATATATGAGCCAACTATATATGGGCTAAAATAGGCATGGGTTTAAAACAATACCACAAATGCCAAATATAAATAATGGGCCAAGGGCCAAAATATAAAATGGGGAACTTGAGCCTCTTTTGGTGGGCATCTTTTGGCCTCTTTTGGTGGACATCTTTTTTTTTTTTTTTGAAACGCATCATAATAAACAGCAGATTGATGCGGTACAGGAAAAGAGAACAAATGGCCAAAGGAACAAGGTGATTTGCGGTGGTCAAGTGGGCTGTGACTGTGAGTGCTCTTGGCCAGCATGCGTGCACATGTACATGTTGTGCACTTCACTGTTAAAGCATAGAAAAACTAATGGAATTCAGCGGGAAGGTTTTAAGAAATAAAAGCAGGGGAAGGAACAAAGCCATTAGGACAAAAGTTGGTAGCAACGTGAGAAAGGAGGTGGAAGAGCACACGGGCACAAAGAAAAAAGAAAGAAAGAAAGGAAATCAATCCGGTAGGGCACATCAGATGAGAAAATGAGAGGCAAAAGGTGAGAAAAATAGTCGATGGTAAGAACAACAGAATTATTTTTCCAGATTAAGCAATGATGAAGGTGTTGACAAAATCTGAAATTATTTTTCCAGATCGAACCACTCTGATACGTACATAGGTCTCTCTTGAGCGGTGCTCTGCGAGTTTATGCTATTATGGTCACGTCCTACCTTGTAAAATAACTACAATTGGCCTCCCCTTCCAACCTTTTTTATTTAAAAAAAAAAAAAAAAAAAGGTTGATCAGGCGCAACCATTAATGACCCATGAGCACATTTGTTTGAACTATAACTAGAAGCCCATGAATTGGGTTCGCATGGGACTCTAGACCGGCGATCCACGACAATGGGTCAATTGATCAGTGCTGGTCATATACCGATCGATATACGCGTACCCCAAACTTATGAAATCAGGCTCATGCAATATCCAACGCTGTGGTAATTTGAGAGAATATATATATATATATAACCTTGAACGAATCTGATGTGATTTGTGAATTGTGAGGCACTGGTGGTATCCCAAGTCGTTTTCCAAATGGAAAGACCAAATTAAGGTCCAAAGTTATGCCAGGTTCAATGTACCGCCGCCGGATATTTTTCTTTTCCTTCAATGGGGCCACCCTCACCGGCAGCCACATTTCCTTTCTGACGACTCACGCTTCAAAAGCATCGACAACTTTCCTTCTTAAACCCCAAAGTCCCGCACTTTCCTTCTGCAATGGCTTTCTCGGAGTTCAGGCCGCTGGACGAGAAATCCCTGATTGACTACATAAAGGCCGTGCCTTCCCTCTCCTCTAAGCTTGGCAACAACCTCGATGGCCTCAAGATTAAAGAGGTCGGCGATGGCAACCTCAATTTTGTTTACATAGTCGTCGGTCCGGCCGGTTCTCTCGTCATCAAGCAGGTATATATCATTCCTCCCCCCCCCGCCAAATTTTGCTTGTTATGTTGTGCAAAATATTTATAGACTTATGGTTAATGTATAGGGTTAATTATAGTACTTAATCCCCTCAACTTTCACTTATTTACACGTAACCTCCCACAAACTACCACCTATCTTACTTATAGTTATAAACCTACTTCAACTACCAATTAATGTTAGCAGAATGGCCCTCCGTTAACCCAAATAGTTAAAAGGGACGAAATCTCGACACTCATATGCACATGCATTTTTTTAGACATGATCTAACTCTTTTTGCCGTCAATAAAAACTTAATTTTCTTAGACATGATATACAGTTGAAGGGGGGTTTAAGTGTAATTAATAATCCATAGGAGGTCTGGTTGGTTGATTGTGTAATTCTTCAGGCTATCCCATACATACGTTGTATAGGGGAATCTTGGCCGATGACGAAGGAACGGGCATATTTTGAGGCACTGGCACTGAGAGAGCATGGGCGCTTATGTCCTGAGCATGTACCTCAAGTTTACTATTTTGATCGTACCATGTCTTTGATTGGCATGCGTTACTTGGAGCCTCCACATATAAACCTGAGAAAAGGGTTGATTGCTGGGATCGAATACCCCTTGCTTGCAGAACACATCTCAGAATACATGGCAAGGACTCTTTACTTTACATCCCTCCTTTATCGTTCCACCACGGAGCACAAATGTTCTGGTATGCATAATGCATGCGATGATTTATATTGGTTCTTTAATTTGTTTGTAATGGCGATTCGTGCTTATATATATGATTCGTGCTTGCTCTATGCAGTTGCTGAATTTTGTGGGAACGCAGAGTTATGCAAGCACACTGCGCAGGTTGTTTTTTCTGACCCGTACAAGGTTTCTCAATATAATCATTGGACTTCCCCTTATCTTGATCGTGATGCTGAGGCTGTTCGGGAGGATAATGTTTTGAAGATTGAAGTTGCTGAGTTGAAATCTAAGTATTGTTCTTTCTTTCTTTGTTGTTGTTTTCTTTTTATATTGTTTCCACTTTCCAGTGTCTTATGATATTGATCGAAGGGTTGGCTTTCCTGTAGGTTTGGTGAGAGAGCACAGGCTCTTATACATGGAGATCTCCACACTAGTTCTGTCATGGTTACTTGTGAGTCAACTCAAGTTATAGATCCAGAATTTGCTTTCTATGGGCCTATGGGTTTTGACGTTGGAGCATTTCTTGGGAACTTGATTTTGGCATTTTTTTCACAAGATGGGCATGCTGATCAAGTGAATGACAGAAAGGTTTGTACTGATTTAATAATTGCCTCTCTGTCTTTGTTTTTATGCTTGTTATTTTCTAACTCCATTTGCTTCCCTTTGAGATATTTGATGGTGTAATAGCTACATCCGGTAAAATAATTTACATGTAAGATACTGATTTTCAAATGAATTTTCTCTTCTTGGTTGAAATCACCTATTGGTCTCCTGAAAATGTTGGGCAACAGAGGAGGATATACAGGAACATGGGAAATGATGCTCCTTAATAGAGGAGGATATTGTCCATCAACAATTTTATGTTGAAAGAAACAGAGCATATTTCTTCTAAATAGTGTCATTTACCTGTCGTATATATGTTTTTTCTTGTTTTCTATGTATTCCATTGCATTTGTAATATCTAGTTTTCTTTGTTTATTCATATCCATCTGTGCTTTCCTCTATATTTTTATTCCTGCTGGACTATAATCAGGACTGCTCTCTGCCTCTGCCTACAAGAAACGTTTTTATTTGAGTGCTGTGTTTTGAAAATCTTACTACTTTTCTAATTAATACACTTCGATTTATCTTTAGAAATTCTGTAGCAATTCGATCATTGAATATATAATATCAACAACAAGAGTTAAAAAAATTGCAGAAATACAAAATAAATTTAAGCCAACACTAGTGAAGATAAAAGACATGAACTTCTTCTTNTAGCTACCTCCGGTAAAATAATTTACATGTAAGATACTGATTTTCAAATGAATTTTCTCTTCTTGGTTGAAATCACCTATTGGTCTCCTGAAAATGTTGGGCAACAGAGGAGGATATACAGGAACATGGGAAATGATGCTCCTTAATAGAGGAGGATATTGTCCATCAACAATTTTATGTTGAAAGAAACAGAGCATATTTCTTCTAAATAGTGTCATTTACCTGTCGTATATACGTTTTTTCTTGTTTTCTATGTATTCCATTGCATTTGTAATATCTAGTTTTCTTTGTTTATTCATATCCATCTGTGCTTTCCTCTATATTTTTATTCCTGCTGGACTATAATCAGGACTGTTCTCTGCCTAAAAGAATCGTTTTTATTTGAGTGCTGTGTTTTGAAAATCTTACTACTTTTCTAATTAATACACTTCGATATATCTTTAGAAATTCTGTAGCAATTCGATCATTGAATATATAATATCAACAACAAGAGTTAAGAAAATTGCAGAAATACAAAATAAATTTAAGCCAATACTAGTGAAGATAAAAGACATGAACTTCTTCTTCTTCTTTTGTTGAAGTTCAAGTTCTTTGCAATTTGTTTCTTATGAAACTATCCATTGCTATTTCCTTTTGTGGGAAGCATGACTTATAGGCTTGCTTGGAGGTATATCTGATGTTCACATTATTGTGCAGACATATAAGGAGTGGATTTTGAGGACGATTGAAGAGACTTGGAATCTTTTCCACAAGAAATTCATTGCACTTTGGGATGAACACAAGGATGGTTCTGGCGAAGCTTATCTTCCTTCAATATATAACAATCCTGAGCTTCAGGGGCTTGTGCAAAAGAAATTTATGGAAGATTTGTTCCATGACACCCTTGGATTTGGTGCTGCCAAAATGATAAGGTAGCAGAACAGATCACAGATTCTTATGTTTTACCATATTTTCTGTTTTCTTTTCTCTGTTTTTGAATGTTTAACTGTTTGTGCATTTTAATATTAGAAGAGTTGTATTTGATTAAATGGATTATTAATATTCTGTTATATATATCATGTTTATATTTTGCTCATGTAGGAGAATTCTGCTAATGTTCATCATCCTCTTGTACTTTTTAGTGAAATTTTTATTCAAATCTTACTCTAATATCTCTTGATTTTTAAACTCCTTGTTGACAGGAGAATTGTTGGAGTGGTAAATGTTGAGGATTTTGATTCAATCACTGATGCCAGCAAGCGAGCAGATTGTGAACGCCAGGCTCTTGAGCTGGCAACGTTGCTTCTCAAAGAAAGGAGAAAATTCCAGTCTATTACTGAAGTTGTTTCAGCCATTCGAAAAATACATACATGCCATTTGAATTAAGAAATTTAGATTTAGCTCAACGAGTTTCTGAATTTATTATTATTTTTTTTATTTTTAAATAAGGGTTGATTGGTGGTATTGCCACATCAGCAGGATGAGAGAAGATAAAAGTGTAGTTTTAAATATTACTCAATTTTTAATTATCCTTGACTATTGGGAACTAGTTTGTAAAGCTGAAATACTTGTCTTCATCCCTTTTAATAGATTCACAAATATATCAAATCCAAGATCACATATGTGCCAATAACATTTTGGAGGAGTCAAGTTCTATATATAAGTAGTCTAAGTACAATTTTGCGACATACATACATATATATATATATATATATGTAACACGCGTTTTACACATGCTAAAGAACACATGGTACTTTTAAAGAGTTGTTTGTAGAAAAATTTCTATAACCTAATTTGTAGAAAATTTATATCCTTAAAAAAAAAAAAAAAAAAAAAAAAGAGCTTTGTTATTAACTAAAAATCAAAGGGTGATTGTTACATTCTTAAATATCCCACATGCTTTAGGTGTAATTAATTTTAACCATATATATATAAGCTCTTGGACACCCTTCTTTTGAAAAATGATCGATTTTCAACTGTGAGTTCTATTTAAAATTTGTATCATTTAGTATTAGTCTATTAGAGACAACAGATGTTTTAGATATATACCTTAAATATATGAGAGCTGCTACTATACGGTCATGGCATAAAGGTGGGGTTTTTTGCCCACCATTTACAAGTTGACACCTCAGTATTTCAAGAAAAATGCACAAATTTAGAATGAAAACAAAACACCCAATCAAGCAAAACACCCTCTCAGACGTTGCCACCCACCGCCTACCTCCAGCGACTTTTTCGATGAACAAAACAAAAAAAGAGATTCGGCCATTGGGTCACGGCCAGACCCAGCCGTAGGTCACGAACTCAGGGTCACGGACTCACGGCAGACCCAACAGCTAGGTGTGGACCCACGGCTGGGTCGCCATTGGCGAGGCGAGGTGAGCTTGCGGCACTCTTGCCGTGAGGGCGAGTCGTCGGCAAGGCAAGGTAAGGCCATGGCATGGCTGCTGCGAGGGTGTGACATGTCCGGCGAGGTATCGGGATTGTGGTCGTCGACTTGTTGCGAGGTGTCTAGCTCGGAGCGACGGCAAGACATGGGACTAGTCGCGGGCGAGATCCTACTGGCGAGGCAGATTTGCTGGCGAGGAGAGTTTGCGATGAGCTCGTCGACGAAGCTGCGGCATGCTTACAGCGAGATTGCGACACCGGCCAGACTTCCTTTCTCTCAAAACCATGGGTAAATCTAGTGTTTTGGGTTTACACAAGTTTTTTGCAATTTTTTTAATTTAGATGATGCGTCAACTTGTGAGTGGTGGACAAAAAACTCCTCATTTTTGCCACGACCGAACTGAAATTATTCCCTAAATATATACAAGCTTAACTACATGTATATAAGTACTTGGTCACTCTTCTCATACAAGCTGATTTTCAAAGATCGTCTCACTAAAAAAAACACGTGTTAGGGACGCTTTAAAACAACCCCACCAATCGTCATTTTAATACTAAAACAGCCCCTCTTTAGGAAGGGTCATTTGAACAATGTCTATACCAGAAACTTCTATCGGTAACCTACATCAATCAAATTCCTTGGAAAAAAAAAAACTCATGGGGTGAGAACTCAGATTAGGTAACCAAACTGACCAATCATAAAAAAAAAAAGCTTGGTAGCCAAAACCAATCTACTGTGAATTAAGAAACCAAAATAACACAAGTCAACTTTTTCATATAGTTTTTCCATGAAAGATGGGTGAGGAGGTGGCCTAACAACGGGGAAAACTCATAAGCCCCGTCTTCCTACTTTTTTCCCAACCATAAACCATGCAAGATGGACGTCCATCTCCCTATATAATCCCCATGATGATAGCCTTCATTTCCACCACCATCCAAACCCAAGAGAACTTCTCTGCTTTGTGAATTTCCTTGATCAGTGTCAGTGATGGCGCCCTCTCGCAACTGCTTCATCTTAGCTTTCTTCATTGTCTTCAACTTCTCCAGCATGATCAGCAGCAGCTTGGCTGCTCGCCATCTTCTACAAACGACTGCACCCTCCATACCAACCTTGCCGGTGGTGCCAACTTTGCCGCCTTTGCCTTCAATGCCAACCTTGCCACAGCCAACTTTGCCGACCACTCAACCGGCGCTGCCGATGCCGACGCTGCCTCCGCTTCCAAGCTTGCCCACCATCCCAACATCAATCCCAAAGTTCACCTTGCCACCGCTTCCAGCCATTCCCTCCTTCCCAACTATTCCAACTACAATTCCTTCCATCCCATTCTTCTCACCACCGCCTGCAACAAAGAGCCCTTGAATTATGATCAACAACAGACACCTGCAACCACATGGCATAAATGGATCACTTTGCTGTTGATTTTCTATACATAGATGTTACATATTTATTATTTGTTTCAGTCAAATTTGTGTGCTCGATCGTGTGTCAGCAACTTTCTTTTATCGCTGGATTTCATTGTATGGAAATACAGTCTTGAGTCTTTTATTGCTAGAATATTTCATTGTATGGAAATTACTTGGTGTTCTTATAGATATACTTAATTATATGTAGTTTTACTTCATTCTCTCTTATATATTTATACTGAATGAATAATAAACTTCACTTATGATCAAGACTACCACTAGTACATGCAAATGTTTTGTACCACTCACAACTTCAGCATATATTTATATTGGTGCACCGTGCATGGTTGGTTTTATCGTCGAAATTTTGCTTAACAAAGAGATGAAGGGATTAAACCAAAAAGAGGTTAACATTATTAAGAGTATGAAACAAGGGGTGTTGTTTTAAAATTCTAAGATTTTAAAGGCTCAACTTGTGAATTTACCAAAAGCTTAACAACGTTTTTTAAAAATCACGTTTTGAAGTAATTATTTTTTTCAAACCACGCGCACAATTTGAAACCGCTAAACCAAAAGATCACTTCTAAACTTAAAGTCAAATATTATATAAATTAACTTATTTTAACCACAACTTGATAATATAGAAAACGACAAAATATTATTTGCATTCAAATAAATACTTCCTACAATAAGTCACTCTAAATTGATCTTATGAAGGGTGGTTCAGTCACTCCTAAAAGATTAGAAAATAAAATAAAATAAAATAAAAAAATTTGAAAGTTACCCTTGAGGGTGCCCAAACCATCTTCCGACCAGCCAATTTAAGGTGGTCAAAACCGTCTCAAGCCAAACAAAGGTGGCCGAACTGCCCCAAGGCTGTTGGGGGTGACCAAATAGATCAACTAGTGGTGGCTGGAGCCACCGTTCTTTTTTCAATTTTTAATGTTTTTATTGGCATAGACATAAATTTTGATCAATTTATGGACAAAACATGAATGGATGTAATATTTCCGTTTTTAGTCATTGAAATTTGAAACCTAAGTGAAAAAATAAATAAATAAAGTTTTAAACCACACAGATGTAAAACATATTTAACCCAAGTAATAAACACAAATAGATAGGCCTTTAGCCATTTTGGATTACCACATTCAAATTTAATCAACATCATTGTAGATTTGGTAAATTAGAGGTGTTGAGAACAAATTCAGCATGTTTGAACTTTACCCATTGAACACCTGGAAGGCCTGGAAAACATTTTTCATAAAGGCTGGTGCACCTGGAAGGCAGGAACACATGAGGTTTTGTCATAAATTTTTCAACACCATACAAACTTGTATTATAACTTCTGCATAGAGTGTAGGGTATACAGTATAACTCCTGAATCTTACCACAAGGGGACATAAACAAACTGGTCTAATCTTTAACCCAAACCAATAACTTTAAACCTTCTAGGCCTCAAGTCAAGGGCACAAGTAATTTAGCAGAGAATTACACAGATGCTTGGATCATAAAAATCACAAGCTCTGAACTCCAACAGGGTACGGCAACAAATGTCATATAGTTATGTCCTCTATTTTTCTTAAAAACTATTTAAGCAATGAGTACATTGAAAAAGAGGACTAAACTTATGTTGCTGCCAGAAAAGTTGAGAATTTATAAATCAAACCAAACTTAGTCTTTCAAACATAGAAAACTTAAGCATCCCATACAAGTATAATATTCCACCTCAAAATTCAAGTTGTTATACTTGATATCCAGAAAAATAGACTAACACAGGACACTGATAATTCCATTAAGCTACGACAAGAAGAAAGCAGAAACATGCGAGATAACAAAACTGAGAGGATAGGAGGTGGCTGGTGGGACCAACAAGCCCTTCAACGCAGCCTTCTTGCTTCTCTTTCAGACTCAAGCAGGGTAAGGATATCGCCTTCCCTCACGGGGCCTTTCACATTCCTCATAATGAATCGGTTTTGATCATCAAGAAACTTCACCCTTACTTGGGTCACTTGCCCTCTTGAGCCAGTGCGGCCCATAACTTTGACAACAACAGCGTGTTTGACCTGAGATTCCATCCTGCACAATATGAACAATATGAACATTTATGCAGATTCTTAAAAAAACAAAAATAGTTCTTAACTAAATTGAATCCAGACCAAAAACAGATCATTGCAATGACACGTTTCAGAAAGAGAAGGAAAAAAGGGAGGGGGCGATCAACTGCAAAAACAGTTTTTCTAGGACAAATATCCAACCAAATACCAGCTTGCAGTTGTTACTTTGTTTTAATTTTCCAGTATAAATTTGCTTTGCCTTACCAACCAATACAACCAAAATTAAGCAGACAATTCTATCTTGGGCTTTCTAGCAATCAACATCAATCAATCCCAGGGAGGAGTTTTTTTTTTTTTTTAACAGTAAATTGTAAATAAATGGAGAGAAAAACGAGATGTGGGGAAGATGATTGTTGAGAATTTCAACGGGTGAGAGGAAACACAACTGCCCACCTTCCCCAGATCTATCTCGCAGGGAACTCTTTCGGAAACAGAGTGCACTGATTGTAGCACAAAGCCGATACACACAATCCCTGCTTTAACATGATCTAATACTTTAATTTGAAAAGAAAAAATTAAACAAAAAAAAAAAAAGGGAAAAAAGTAGAGAGAGAACTACAACAGGCTTAATCCCGGGGAGGAGTTAGGAACAGGAACAAGGAACAGAAGGGATTAAGTGATGAACCATGTCTTGCTGTCTTAAACCATAAAGAGTAAGAGACATCAGAGCAGTTAGCAAAAGCTGATAAGCAACGGAATAATATATAGCCATATAATACAACAGGTTATGCAAATCTATATTTTGACAACTATAAGAACTCTATGGCACCTTCATGACTTTTCAATGTAAATTGTACAAAACTAGATAATAACAGAGATCACAATCGTTATATGCCAAAGCCACTTAAAAACTTTCCCAAGAATTTTTTTTTTTTTTTAAATCAGAGTACCACTAACTAGATCCAAAGGCTGCAGATTCTAATCGGTTTCTCTTATTATATAAGACAAAGCATCCAAATCCTTATGGACAGATTTTGACAGGGTTTGTTTGATAATGCATTTTGGGTTTTCAAAAGCATTAACAAACAAATTTAAATACAAAACACTCAAAACTTCTTTCATCTTTATGCCACATCATACCACTTAATTTTTAACAAAAAAGTACCATTGAAAAAGTTTTATCAAACTAACCCATTTTTTGTGCAATCTAAACTAATCTCAATGCAACCACAGGGACCAGATTGAACAAGCAAAAGAAGGGCGTGATCTTAGGCATACAGAAGTACATATATTTGGGGGAAACTAACAAATAGAAGGCAATTTGGCATTCAAATCTGAATGCTAAATTTCAACTTTTAAACAACAAACGGATGTAAGACAATTTGTGAACAAAAAATATGAAGATTTCACTCACTAAACAAAAGAAAACGAATTACGGTAAGACATACTGTAAATCATCTACAAAAAGTAAATCCGTGAGCTCTGCCTCTCATATAAACCATATTCAAGCACTTTATGCATAGACATACGGCGGAGATGAGTTCTCTCAGCCCTAAAACGTAACAAGCAAATTGCAGTGCCTAAAAGGCTAAAATGAAATAGAAAGAGAAGAACGCAGAAATGTCAAGAGAGACGCACCTTAGAAGCGAGAGAGAACCTACAGAAGCGAGAGAGAAACGTTCCGAAGCGAGTAGCAGGCGGCTGCAGAGGCTAGGGTTTTTGAGAAGACGTGTATATATATAATAGGGTAAAGTCTAAGTAATCCTCAAACTACTCCCTCATTCATAAGGATCCGGCCAGATTAAAAATTTTAGGGTCGGCTAGGTTACTTCGGATAGGATCGGTCTCGAACGGGTTTTGCCCAGCCCCGGAGACTCGCTCAGTCGCTCACTGCTCACGTTGGTTTAAACTGCATCGTTTAGGAAATTGGACCAGAAAATGTGATGGGCCTAGTGGGCCACTTTGCCTTGGCATAGGCTCTTGAGCCCCTGAATATTTTACAATATTCCTATCCCACGTTCTTGGGTGGAGTCTTTTCGGGGCCTGTAGAAAATGCCCACTCTATCCCAAGTGGGCCCGTATCCGGTTCCTCCTATCATCAAAGAACCAATAGCAGACAAGCCGGAATAACTTTAACGGAAAAAAGATGCCAAAGCTCCTCATTTTCGACTAGTCCTAGAAACGGCCAGGTTCAACGTACCCGTACCATTGATTTTTCTTTGTGTTTTCCTCCTGAATAGGATAGTCAAATTTAACTATTATTAGCCCTTTTTTTCTCTTCAACAAAATAGCTATTTTACAATTTTTCTTTCATACAATAAATTTTGTTTATTATTATTCGAACTAATATGATGAAAAATGAAGCAAATGTTAAGAGTATTTCTTGCAACTTCACCAAAATTATTTTTTAGTTATTTTGGTGAGACAATTTAATTAAAATGGCTTAAAAATATGAATTTTTTAACCTTACTACTTTAATAAAAAAAATAGTGAGGTGAACGATACTCACAAAATTTAAAAATTACTATTCACCCACCTATTGACTAAACAACTCATTTCTTTCCTTTTTTTTTTGCTTTTCGTTTCTTTCTCTTCTTTTGATAGTTAAAAAAATAATAAACTAATATTTGAAAAAAAATATTTAAATAGAATAGTAAAAATGAATTGTTAAAATAATGAGGTTACTAGGATGTTTTAAAAAAGTGAGTAGTTAAAATAATAAAAAATGCTCAAATGTGAGTTATTAAAATAATCAAAATGGCATTTTTATTTGTTTTAACGAGTAAAATTTGATGAGCATGCTAGAATCTCTTACCATTTAACAAAGTCCACTCCACTCTCAACATCCTCTCACAACTCACGCATCTTCGGAAACCCTTGAGTCCCATTGTCCCTCCACACTGGCTTTCTAGGAATGCTCTTTAGAGCACTCTTTGTAATCTCACCAAAATCATTTTTTTGGTTATTTTAGTGAGACAATTTAACAAAAATAGCTAAAATCTTCATTTTTCGAACCCACTACTTTAACCAAAACAAAAAAAAAGTAAAGTGAATAGTACTCACCAAATATTTAAAAGATATTGTTCACTCATTTATTGATTAAACAATTTATTTTTTCTTTATTTATTTTAAATAAATAAATATTTTAAAAATAATATTTACATGAAATAATAAAAATGAGTTATTAAAATAATGAAAAGTGCATTTTTATTTATTTTAATGAGTAAAATTTGTTGAGCATAGATTCTCTTACCATTTAACAAAGTCTACTCGACTCTCATAATCCTATTCCTATCACGAGTCACGACTCACACCCTCTTCAGAAACCCCCGAGTCCCCCTGTCCCTCCACAATGGCTTTCTCGGAGTTCAGGTCGCTGGACGAGAAGTCCCTGATCGAGTACATAAAGGCCGAGCCCGCCCTCTCCTCTAAGCTCGGCAGCAACCTCGACGACATCAAGATCAAGGAGGTCGGAGATGGCAACCTCAATTTCGTTTACATCGTTGTCGCCCCGGGCGGCTCTTTCGTCATCAAGCAGGTGTTCATTTTTTCCAAAAATTTGATCTTCTTTTTTTGGGTTGGGGGGGGGGGGGGGGGGGGGGAGGGTTATGGATAGGCGAGCATTTTGTTGGTCATGCTGTGTATGTTTATTTTTTATGTAGAATTTGTTAGATTATTTGGATATTTTGGGTACAATTGCAAGTAATAGTATGCTGTTATATGTTATGTGCGCATTGAGGAATGGTTTTAGTTTATTCGACTTGGGTTGGTTTAGGGCTTGGGTGCTGTTACATGTTTTGCATTTCATTTTTCTTTTTCTTTTTCTTTTTCTAATCTTGGAAATGGTTTATTGAATTTTCCAATTTGAGAAGCAGAACCAAAAGGAATTTGAACAACAACGTTGAGATGTGAAAGTAATTTACTCTTGGGAAACATATTGAATTGCAAAAGAGAAAAATGGTAGCATATTCTTATGGTTAATGTATTCCAATGTTAATGACCTTTAAGAAACTGAAATAACTCTTACAATCAAAAAATTCTCACACATTCTCAAAACATGTATAGAGCCTGGTTGCTAGCTAAATTCACGGTGTTTTGTTACTGTCAAAGTATGTACTTAATTGGACCCTTCCATGTGTTACGGTTTAGCACTTGGTTGTGTGATTCTTCAGGCCCTCCCATACATACGATGTATAGGGGAATCTTGGCCGATGACGAAGGAACGGGCATATTTTGAGGCACTGGCACTAAGGGAGCATGGTCAACTTAGTCCTGAGCATGTGCCTGAAGTTTATCATTTTGATCGTACTATGTCTTTGATTGGCATGCGGTACTTGGAGCCTCCACATATAATTCTGAGAAAAGGGTTGATTGCGGGGACCGAGTACCCCTTGTTGGCAGAACACATCTCGGAATTCATGGCAAGGACTCTTTATTTTACATCCCTCCTTTACCGTTCCACCACGGAGCACAAACATGCTGGTACATGATATCTGTATTTTCTATTGCCTTTGATATTTCACGTACTTCCTTTCGTTTCAATTTAATATTTTGCCACTGAAGTGTTGTCCTCTGAATGCGTACTTTATGTTTATGTTGGATTTGCAATGTTCCATATTTGTTTATTTTCTACTTTAGGAGTCTTTATTTAACAATATGACTATGTCATTCCGGCGACTAAGTATGGTTTACATTTGCAAAATAACATTCACGTGAATGTTTAACTTGATGTTTTGGAGGTGCTGATGCATTTATGTATTTGGGTTTTTAATCCCATTAACTAGGTTGCTTTAAGACTGATTGGGGGTGAGAAGAGTCATGTTCCCTCTTCCCCATTTTGTGTTTCAGCCTAGGTGTGTAAGATTAGGTCGTCTAGAGGTTAGCCTGAGCTTTAGTGTGGAAAAGTGATCACAACTTGTCCTGATTTGCTTATTTTCTTTATACGTGTTTGCCCTTACCATGAATTTATTTTCTACAACTTCTATATTTTGGGTTTGATGAGTGTATTCAGAGCATGATTGTCTATCACGATTAGATGAATTTTTTGGTTCTCTACTTGTAATGGTCATGCATATTTATATGGTTTTTATGTTGTAGTCTGACTGATACTTGCTATATGCAGTTGCTGAATTTTGTGGGAACGTAGAGTTATGCAGGCTCACCGAGCAGGTTGTTTTTTCTGACCCTTACAAGGTTTCTCAATATAACCGTTGCACTTCCCCTTATCTTGATCATGATGCTGAGGCTGTTCGGGAGGATAATGTTTTGAAGCTTGAAGTTGCTGAGTTGAAATCTAAGTATTTCCTTTCTCTGTTGTTGTTTTCTTTTTTATAAAATGTAGCAGTTCTATGATGTCTAGTGTCTTATGATGTTGAAGAGTTGCCTTTCCTCTAGGTTCTGTGAAAGATCTCAGGCGCTTATACATGGTGATCTCCACACTGGTTCTGTCATGGTTACTCATGAGTCAACTCAAGTTATAGATCCAGAATTTGCATTTTATGGGCCTATGGGTTTTGACATTGGAGCATTTCTTGGAAACTTGATTTTGGCATTTTTTGCACAAGATGGACATGCTGACCAAGTAAATGACAGAAAAGTATGTCCTGATCTAATAATTGCCTGTCTTTATTTTTATACTTGTTATTTTATGACTCCATTTGTTTCGCATTAAGATATTTGATGGTGTAATGGCTAATTTAGTAAAATAATTTACATGAAAGATAATGATTTTCCAAATGTATTTTCTCTTCTTGGTTGAACTTTGAAAATATGTTGACAATTTACCAATTAGTCTCCCCAAAATGCCGGATAAGAGAGGAGGATATACTGAGGAACATTGGAAATGATGCTCCCCCTTTCTTTTGTGACCAATATATCCATAAGCCATTTTACTCCTAAAGAACTCTGTGAATGAGATTACAATCAAAATTACTTCACTCTGCCAAACAAACATCAAATGTTACTTTAAATGAAAAATGTTGTCAATCAACAATTTTATGTCGAAAGAATTGGAGCCTAAGATGTTTTAGGTTTTGTGTCTTTATATTTTATCTCACTGCAATATTTTTCTTGGGATATATTTTGAAGAAAATCTTGGTTGCATTTGATAGCTTTGATCTTCCATATTTCTTTTAAATAGTGTCATTTACCTGCTATATATATACATATAATTTTTTGTTTTGTTTTTTATGTCTCCAGTTGCATTGGTATTATATCTGTGCTTTCTAGTAGATTTTTATTCTTGCTGGACTATTTATTATCTGGAAATTTGTCTACCTACAAGAGTTATTTTTATTTGTATGCTGTGTTTTGAAAACCTTACTACTTATCTAATTAATATTAGGGGTTTGCTAGGGGTTCTTCTCGTAGTGTTCTCCTAGTGTTCTCCCAATCTTACGTAAAACATGATTTAAGAATAAATAAAATTGTAATACTGTTTTTTTAGTAACAGATTATTTTTTATGAATTAATAGTTAGGTTCTAATGCTTTAAAACTTGTTTTTGGATTCAAAATTAAAACCTAAGGATGGAAGGTTAATCCTTTAGGGATAATATCACCCAAAATGGATTTAATTATCCTAAATTTGATGTTAATGCCTCAATTTTGGTGCTAATGCCTCTCAAATTTAGTGCTAATGCCTAAAAAACTGATGGTGGAAGCCACTACAATTTTATTTTTTCTTAAATCATGTTTTACGTAAGACTGGGAGAACGCCAGGAGAACCTACAGGGAGAACCCTTAGCATTTTCCTTAATATTATTTGATATATCTTTAGCAATTCGATCTTTGAATATGGTCCCTGTTAGTTTGTTCATCAATATGCAGCTTAGAAGTACCTTGCATTTGGCCCATTTTCTTTTGGCCTACGTATCTAGTGTCAACAACTAGAGTTATGTAAGCATAAGCATCTGCTGTTCTAGGCTCTAGCTCTTGGTAATGAGTTGTGGGTGTTCAAGTTGAAGGTGACAAAATTGTCACTTGAAGAGGACCGTAGAAGAAAATTACAGAAATATGAAATGCATTTAAGCCAATACTAGTGAAGTTAAAAGACTTGATCTGAATGTTATTGTGGTTTGTAATCAAAGATAGCATGCAGAACTTGTGATCACGAGTTGGTAATAAACGGCTGGGCTGTTGGAAAGAGATGATTCCTGATTTGTATGATGCTTCGACTCTTTTGCTCTAATATCTTCTTCTTTTGATGAAGTTCTTTGCATTTGCTTGTTTCTTATGAAACTATCCGTTGCAGTTTTCTTGTATGGAACGCATATCTTATAGCCTGGCTTGGAGTTTTACTTATTACTTCTCGTTCTTAATTTATTGTTGAGAGCCATCTCTGATATTTACATTATTGTGCAGACATATAAGGAGTGGATTTTGAGGACAATTGAAGAGACATGGAATCTTTTCCACAAGAAGTTCATTGCACTTTGGGATGAGCACAAGGATGGTTCTGGTGAGGCATATCTCCCCGCAATATATAACAATCCTGAGCTTCTGCGGCTTGTACAAAAGAAATTTATGGAAGATTTGTTCCATGACACCCTTGGATTTGGTGCTGCCAAAATGATAAGGTAACAAAACCGATTACAGATTCTTATGTTTCACTCTATGTTGCGTATCTGGGTGTAAATTTTTCAATAATTATTCCTTTCACTGCTTTTGAAACTTTTAACCATATTCACCGTTTAGAATTTACATTCTTACTGCACTGGGTTTTGTGCATCTCTTGAAGACCGTAAATGCTAATTTGAGTTAGCATTTGTAACTTGCAGAGCCGTAATTTGAGTTATTTCTTTCTGATTATAATCTATAAAAATTAAACAAGCTGTGTCACCATATATATATATATATATATATTCTAGTCGTTTGCCAGACTGTTTCACCAATCAACTGGGATAAAGGTCATTTCCCCTTCTGAAATAGAAGAATGCTTTCATTAATATAATATGTGGCATCTTCTAATATCTTTTGATTTTAAATCCTATAACTAATGTTTCTTTTGTGGCATATTCTGATTGACAGGAGAATTGTTGGAGTGGCACATGTTGAGGATTTTGAATCAATCACTGATGCTAGCAAACGAGCAGAATGTGAGCGCCGGGCTCTTGAAATGGCAAAGTTGCTTCTCAAGGAAAGGAGAAAATTCCAGGCCATTACTGAAGTTGTTTTAGCCATTCAAAAACTCCAGTCATGACAAAGTTTTTGGTGAACGATAGCTTACTGGAATATTTGGGGTTTTTAAGAGTTTCCTAATATTTTGGTGTTTCTCTTATATACTTCTTGTGTACTAGTGTGCGCTCTTTTGCGTTTCAATGAATTTCGATTACATATAAAGATTGAAAACATGTTTGTTTAGAATGAACTGTTACTATGTCTATCCAATGTACAATGTTAACACTAAATAAGATTTGATTTTCTTGGTGTTATCTTCGTTGCTTTAGTGCTGTGAATTGTGTTTATTCATTCTCCCGTGCCCATGAAAGTGGTGGGTGGACTTGTTGATCAGTCTTTTGAATTGTTTTGTTAAAATGCTTATTAGGGAGCCAGAGAGCTTTTGCATTTAGGTAGCTATATATTGAAGGTTTTATTACCATTAAATGAATCAGACTCTTCCTTCTCTTAAGACACTATCTATATCTGCTTAAACATGTTGGGGGCTATCCATGTCAGCATAAATATTTTAGTATTAGCTAGTCTTCATACTAAGTGTTCGTTTGGCAAAATCGCGGTTTGACCTTTAAAAGAACACACCATTACCTGTGATTCGAAAATATAGATTTTCAAGTACCTATATATGCATCTTGTTCCTCAGTCGGGGTTTGCATGAGAAGCCTTTTCAATTATGAATAATATGTTTTAGGGTATGTATACTAATTAACAATATTATATTTGTTCTACTAATATATGTATATTTATAAGTTATGGTCATGTATGCTTAGGTAGGCTTTATCAAGATAGATCCATTTGGAGAAGGCCAAGTTAGTTGGATCTTGTTGTCCTTATTATAATTTTTTTTCTTCTTTCGATTTAGTTGTTATATGATGGTCCCCTGTCTTATTTTCAAGTTAAAATAATACATTTATCTAAAAGTTTGATTCCTTTTATGTCGTTATATATATATAATTTAGAGATTTTTTTTTTTCATTGTTATTAACTTATTATAAACCTTCCCTTGGTGTAGCAGCATTTGATTTCCTTAGTTGCATTTGATTTACCTTTGTAACAACCATTGATTACATATGTAATGTAACGATTGTATTAAAAAGGTTCATGCATATATAGTTCATTTACTTCATTAAACACGATAAAAACAAAAATAAAAAAAATGAAAATGAAAATAAAAATCCATTAATTAGAAAATTCAAAAAGAAGTTACCAGTAGGAAAGGCATTATAAAGCAATCGTCTAATAAAGCAAATTTATTTAGATGATAATGCAAGGTACAACATTTTACGTACGATCATAATAATTAGTAAGCTCTTAACTCGAACCCTTTAATTCCCATATTTTGCTTTGTAGTCGCTCCAAAGTTGATCAACAGACTTTCCGAGCAGCTCAACAAAAAAAGTAGAATTATAAGAACTTTTCATTTTCTTATTCAAATCAGCCACGAACCCATTTCTAAGACTATTGCAATAGTCTAAAAATCGAGCCGTAACATCATAGCCATGATCCCATTTATCACCTTTCCCGGCCTGCACCCAGTGGCTCGGGACGTACCCTGCCTTCAACCTCACGAAATCAGCAATTCCTTCTATCAATCCTCCAGGAGTCAACCCTTTTCCATCCCACTGCCAAATATGTGTCGTTTCATGGTAAATCACTCCTGTGAATTCCCTTTTCAAATCCCCTGAATAGCCATTGATATATCTTGCGCTAACATGGATCTCGTTGTCGCTTGCATATGCAACGCCATCCATGTCGTCAATAAACAAGCTTACTTTCTGCACATTCTTTTTATCCGCACAATCATTTTCCCGAAAAAGTCTCCATATGAATTTCGTGGCAGAAATTAATGCCTGCTTACCATACAAGCATTCAATATCTTTGTCAAAGCGAATCCCGCCAGAAGTGTTCCTGGCGGTGTTGGTGACTACGTAGTCAACTCCATGGATGCCTCCAATGGCTGCTAGGGTCACGAGGAAAGAAAGGAAAAACACCATGCAGTACTGAGCCATTGCATGTACCTCGCCTGTAGGCTGTAGTGCTAGTTGTTTTTGCTCAAGAAATGCAGAGGTAATCTATGATTTATATAGACTACAGAGGTTAAGACTTTTTAGTAAATTGCAAGGTGGTGCTCGAACTACTTGCAAATTAAAATGACCATTTAAAAGTGTTTTTTTTTTTTTTAATACTAATAAATTTTCAAACGTGGTAATTCTTACCACTAATTTTCTGATCCATTTCTTCTCTGGTATATTTATGATTTGAGTTTTGAATTAAAGCTCTATTAATATATATATATGAAAATGCTGAGGTTATCTAGAAAACTGAGTAGTTTGGAAGGTCCTGTTTAATTCATACACAAAAGAGTGGGGAGCCAAATAAGCGAAACATAATTTGTGTGAAGACATGATGCAGTTTAATTGGTTTCTGTTTTTGCCAAACTGTTTTCGCACGATTGATAATTCCAAAAACAAAAAAAAAAAGTCGTTATAGAGTAATGCTACAAGTCTGCTCTATATCACTTCAATGATGATGTGGCTCTTAAAATTACCATTAAATTTGTGATTAATCATAATTTAATTTTAATTAAATGATGATTTTGAAAGTTGTCTTATTTTTTAAAGAGACACAAAAAGAACTTCTAGAATTAATCGTCTTTATACATACGTACATTTATGGACTTTGTTGGGTCATGAATCAACCCCGCAAGACCATTCGGCTTGTACTAAGCCCAAGGAAGGCCCATGTTCTCAAAGCCCAAGAGCGTCTCGAGCCTCGAGAGCCCAAGAGCGTCTTGAGCCTCGAGAGACCAGGCAAGCCTCGAGCACCCGAGAACGCCTCGAACAGGCGAGAAGGCCTCAGGCCTCGATCACCCGAGAACCGCTTCGGGCCTCGATCACAATATATCACCGATATTCTGAGCTTAAGACCTCCGAAGCCCGAAAAGCTAGGGATCAAGAGATTAAATTCAAAAATCCTATCTTATCCGTTTCATTCAAATGCCAAAGTACTCAAAAATGCAAGATCAGATATATTATCTACAAGCATTCAAAATTTAAAGTGCCATAACAACCAAATCCTATCTCGATCCCATCAGGTCTTGATACGGATAACTACCCAAATCCCTGGTAACAAACTGCCTCGCAGAAAATCAGGGAAGAGTCAGTCATTGACAAGGGAACAATCACTCCATGCCTATATAATGCAACTCTAGCACTCTTAAAGCTTCTGTTGTTTCCTCATTATCTCAAAAGCATACACTGACTTAGGCATCGGAGTATCCCCGCCGGCTCACCCCCGGTCTCTTCGATCCTATTCTTTTCTCCATTGTGCAGGAAAGGTCAAACTTTGATCATTCATCAGGAGAGTCAACAAGCGTGTCACATCACCAATCGGGAAACTGTGTATCAACAGACTTAATTTTAGTGGATTTCAAGATTTTATCATTATGGATGAGTGCGTTCGGGAATTTACGAAATTAGACTTAAAAGAAGACAATATATAGAAAATAAATTAATTGAAATAAATCAAGAAAGAATCGAATTAACGGAATAAAAAGGGAAAAAAAAAAACACACACACACACTGACACACACATGATTTTATATTATTATATCATTTATTTTCTTTTTGACTAATTAATGGAGATTTAAAAAGGTATTAATCCACTTAATTAATGAGAGGAATATAAATTTGATTCCCTTTCCAGAAAAACCCAAATTAATAAAAGAACGCCAGAAGGCCCAGAATAAGTGTTTAGCATTTGTCCTGAATTAGGAAGGTGATTAATTAGAAGAGTTGGACAAATTAAATTAAATTAATGAAACCGGTCGGCTCTACTTGTCTAGTGTAAATTAATTCAAAGAATCAAACTGATCGACAAATTACTGAATGACAAAAGGAACAGGACAATTGGTGACTGCTCTAACATCCATTTTATTAATTCTCTCGAGCCCTGTGTTTTCAGCGGTTGTTCAATTTTGGACTTTTTCCGTGGAGTTTCTTCTTGTGACAAAACGCCCCGGCCGGTGGCGCCGGCGGTGATAGTGTTCCTGCTTTTGTGCTACTTACTCCAATCAGAAAACATCTAATTACATATTTTAGGGTTAAATACATAATTAGTCCCTAGGATTTCACTTCTTTATTTTTTTCTTCTTAGGGTTTGATTTTTATTACAAGAGGTCCTTGTGGTTTTGATAAAGAATCAAATTGGTCCTTCCATCTATTGACCGTTAATTAACTTAACGGAAATGATACGTGGATCAATTAAACCTTGTCACGTGTCATGTAATTGATTTTTTATTTTTATTTTTTTAAAAATATATATATTTAAAAAAAAAAAAAAAAAAAAATTGTGGGTGTCCTGGCCACCCCCAATTGAGCCAAGGGGGTGGCTGAAATATGCAATAGACGTTCTTCTCATTTTTTTTTTTGGCATCTTCATGAAATATGCAAGCATTGAAGAACTTCTCTGTGAGAAGGACCTCAAGCCACCGAGGTACAAGATTAGCTTCAAGAAACTGAGGAAAACCCAGATGCATATATGACAAGGAAAATTCAATTAGTTTCACAAAAACCAAAGCAAAGACAAAAAATGGGAAACAATAGAGAAAATCCAAATTACCATCTTTTTCTTCAAGTGAAGATAATGGTGGAAGTACCACCCCCTTCGCCCCTTCACCCCCAATTTTTTTTTCCTTTTTTTTTTTGGAAATAATATATATTTTTAATTATTTTAAAAAAATAAAAATAAAAAATTAATTATATGACATGTGGTAAGATTTAATTGGTTCACGTATCATTTTCGTTACTCAACTAACGGTCAATGGACGGAAGGACCAATTTGGTCATTTATTAAAACCACAGGAACCTCCTGTAATAAAAATCAAAGCCTAAGGAGAAAAAAATAAAGAAGTGAAACCCCAAGGAATAATTAAGTATTTAACTCTTATTATATTTTAACACTTCTTTATTCTTCTTCTTACGTGTCGTGTCGTGAAATATTTTAATTAAATAAGAGGTAGTGAATTGAACTCATAGCTTCCAACTTTGATACAGAAACAAAATTATCTCAAGTTCATTTGAACTGAATATATAATATCTAGTTGGTGCGTATTTTTGTCTTTTCACTTTAAAAATCTAAGTCCAAAATCAGGCTTAAATGATCTTCATATATTTGAATTCCAAGTTCACAGATACAAAATGATGCTAATAGTAAAATATTATTTGGGAGAGAGATTTCACCGATCAAAGTAATATTTATTTCATAAGTGTCTTTATTTTGTCATGATCATAAATTAAAACTGCATCTCGATCATCTTATTAATTCAAACTAATATACTAATTATATCGGTTATAGGCTTAATTATAGCTAAGCTGCCTAATTAATTTCCATATTGGGCCTTGTAGTCACTCCAAAGCTGATCAACTGTCTTCCCTAGCAGCTCCACGAAGTAGTTGTCGGTGTAACCATCTCTCATCTTTTTGTTGAGTTCTGCCACAAACCCATCCTTGAGACCATTACAGTAGTCTAGAAATCGCGCTGTTACAGAGTAGCCTTCGTCCCACCGATTGCCGCCACCTGGCTGCACCCAACCAGAAGGCACGTAATCAGCCTTCAACCTCACAAAATCAGCAACTCCTTCAATCAATCCTCCGGGAGCTTGATTGTTACCATTCCATTGCCATATGTGTGTCATTTCATGGTAAAGCACCCCATTGAAGTCCCACTTGATATCCGCCGTTATGTTTCCGATATAGTTGGCACCAACGTGGATTTCATTGTTGCTAGTGTACGCGATTCCGTCCATGTCATCGACAAAGAGGCTCACGCTCTGGACACTCTTTCTGTCTGCCTCGTTGCTTTGTTGAAAGAGGTTCCAGATGAAGTTGGTGGCGGACGCCATCGTTTCCTTAGTGTAGTCGACGCCCAGCTCATTATTGAAGCGGACACCGCCTTGGGTTGTTTCCGCCCGGTTCGTGACAATGTAATCCACAGCGTGGGTGCCATACAGGGCTGCTAGGACTAGAAGAGAGGAGAGAAAGAAGCTGAGGTTTGCCATGGTTTCTTTAACTCTGTTTTTCAGGCTCAATTATAAGGGGCTTAGTTTGCATTGTGTTCCTGCTTCAATGTATTTATATAGGGTTGGCCTAACCGCGGGTGCCGTACGCAATGTGGTGTTTGTCCTACCGTAAGAGTTACGAAATTTCCAAAATGTCATTTTTTTTATTCTCGAGGTAACGTATTAGTTATAGGTTGATCTTCGTGGCCCTGTGGAAATTGCATGCAAGGACTTGCATATGATTTTCCTTTCCCCGCTTTGAATAAACAAAAAAGAAAAAAAAAGAGACTAACACATATGCACTAGATAAGGGCAACGGGCAACCTCAACCTCATATTAGAAAGATGATTAGTTCATATAAAGTAACTGTTATATCTATCTCCCTTCAATCTTAGGATCTTAGGCTTTTTTTTTGAAACGAGGTTCTTAGGCTTTGATATCATGTCAAACTATCAATTATCCTAAAAGTTTAAGTTGATAAGAAAATGTAAATTTAGTCACTTAATCAATACTCTAATAATATCATTTCTCCTACGGTAAGAAGCCAACTAACTAATTGGAAATTTCTAAAATGTCATTTTTTTTCTCGAGGTATTAGTTATAGGGTTGATCTTTCTGGCCTGTGGAAATTGCGTGACAGGAGTTGCATATATATGATTTTCCTTTCCCCCACTTTGAATAGATAAAAAAATAAAAAAGACTTGCATATGCACTAGATAAGGGCAAAGGGTAACCCCGTATTCACATAAAATTGACGAAAGGGTCTTGGAAATTTCCAAAATGTCATTTTTTTCTCGAGGTATTAGTTATAGGTTGATCTTTCTGGCCCTGTGGAAATTGCATGGCAGGAGTTGCATATGATTTTCCTCTCCGGCCCCCACTTTCAATGGGTAAGAAATTAAAAAAAAAAAGACTAGCTTGCATACGCACTAGATAATTAAGGGCAAAGGGTAACCCCATATTCACATAAAACGGATGGATTATAAAAAAGTTCATGAATTTTAAGTCTCATATTGATTCTTTAATTTACTGGTAAGTTTGAGTTTTATAAGCGATTTTAGAAACTCAAATTCCAACTTAACTAGTCCTTACGGAGTGATAGCTACCACAAATGTGACTTGCGTTTTTGTTTTTGGTCGTTACAAATTAATGGTACGTATTAGAGCAACCTAATAATGTCATGTGGTACGGAACACTGTGTGATGAACATGGCCTTTGAGAAGGACACAAGGGATTAAGGGAAATATTGTAATATCTAATACTTGCAATAAGAAGATGATTAGCTTACATGGTAAATTATAAAAGAGCTTATGGGTGCGAAATTTCATATTCGTATCTTAGTAGGTGAAATTGAGATTTATAAACAATTCTAGGAAGTTCTAATTGTAACTTAATTAGCCATTTTAGAGTTATAGCGCAACGTTCTTCCTAAGTCGTTACAATTATAATTACAAATATCTACAAAAATTCCTTTAGATCTCAACTCCCCAGGAAAAACTTGGTGAATGTAGGCATTTTAATTTGTATATTTGATTTTTCCCGCCTGTATAATATGAGTTTTATGTGGAATTCAAGTAGATTTTACTTAATGATTAACGATCTGATTCTTTGTGCTCGGAAACGTTGTATGGATTATAATTGTAGATGATATAGTCCCACTTCATTAATTACAACCAGGATTGACTTTATTTCAATAAAATCAATCAGGATTGGCTTGTCAAAATCTAACAGCGCTCCTTCCGTAAGTTAATCTGAACCGCAACTTGGCATTGAATTGAAGAATTTGTCACATTAAATTTAATTGTCACGTGGAGCAGGCGGCCCGTTGTTCAGACTTTAATTTCTGCGATTTTCTACTCAGCTAATTTGGACGGGAAGATTTTCAAAGGTTCAAGCAAAAAACCAACCGTAGGATTGTTTGGGAGTTTTCTTAAATGAAAATGAAAGACTGGAATAGAATCTCGTTTTTTTTATTTGGTCGTAAGTTCATACCTGTATTGCTTATACGGAGCCTGAAATTGCGGAAACAATGGGAGCTTTAATTGCTGCTGAGTTTTTCAAAGACTTAGGTTTGCTGTCACAGGGACGGATCCAGAAAATTACATGGGAGACCAGCCTTTGTTCTTTTTTTATAGGGAAACCAATATATATATTTTTTATTTTTTACAGCTAATATATATATTTTTTTTCTCAGAATTGGGGGGGACCAGGGCTCCCCCGGTCCCCCCCTCCGTCCATCTTGCAGGAAATTATTTTGGTAGGAGATGCTGAATCAGTGGTAAGGGTTATAAATGATATAAATTCAAAATGGCCGGTGTCGTCATGGGCAAATATTGGAAGATATGTACAAGGGATCTTGGCTGGTTTTAAATGTCATGAAGTGGTGCATGTCAAGAGGGGGAGCCAACGACGGTCTTGCAAAGTTGGCTTCTCGAAATTATATTGATAAAATCTGGATAGAAGAAGTTCCTAGTAGTATTCAGCATATTGTAAACCAAGAGTGTTGTGCTCTTTTTGTTTAGAGTTGTTTCTCTAGAGATTTTTATATGAAATGAAGATCGAATTTTCTTTTTTTTTAAAAAAAAAAAACAGATATATATTGTCATGCTTTTCACTAGAATATCAGGCGCTAACCTTCATTAAATCCTTAATTATTAAAATTAGAAAATTAGAAAAATCAGTTCTTATCTAATACAGGAACAAAAGTTAGGGGTGTCTCGAATATCATGTATGGGACAATTTTGTCTAGATTATGATGTTGCGTTGATAACGTGGGTTTTTTCTTTTGTTTTCTTTCGTGGAAGAAGTGAAGCTAGCTAGTCCTACCAAAGAAGACAACTCATCTTTACTTGATAAGACAAACAATAATGAATTGGTGACATAAATTAAGGTGGCTGGAAAAGATATATACATTCAATGACTAATTTGTATTATAACTGATATTAGGGAGTCCTGCTGCTATGCGGCTAGCTGCCGAAATGCGTTGGCGATACTTTCTTTTTTGTTTTTTGCATGATCAACTTTTTTTTTTTTTTTTAATGTTTTTGCATTCTATATATTTGATTAAATTTTAATGAGAAAGAAAAAATATTTTGGGTTGTATTTTGAGATATTTGAATAATATTGGCTAAATTTCTATGAGTTAATATTTGAATTTTAATGCCTCAAAACTTATTTTTTGATTCAAAATTAAAATTTAAGAGTGAAAGGTTAACTTTTTAAGGATGGTATCACCCTAAAAGGATTTGATTATCATAAATTTGATGTTAATGTCTCAAAACTTGTTTTTAGATTCAAAATTAAAATATAAAGATGAAAGGTTAATCTTTTAAAGATAGAATTATTATAAATTTAGTGTTAATATCTCAAAATACTATATCAATTGTAAAATGGGAAAAGAGGAAATGAGAGAGAAGGAAACAAATCGAGGTGGGAGCGGTTAGAAAGAGAAAAAGTTTTGTAATTTTAATTAAAAAAAAAGAAAGAGAGAAGATTTTTGGCAGACGCGGGATTATCCGTGTCTGCCGAAAATCTTTACTCGATATTAGGTCTTAGGTCGGCAAACCGCAAAAGTCCTTGTCCTGATCCAAGTCTTGGTCAAAGTCGATGCACAAAACCTAAATAGAAGAAGGACGTATCTCTCTTGCGTCATGGTCCATGGATAAACGATTAAACGCCCATAATAATTAATTTGTAAGTAGTGCGAGGACCACCTTGCAAGTTCTTACTTCCTATATAAATCGTAGAGCACCACTGCATGTCTTGTACAACCACAACCACACCATGGCTCGCCACAAGATGTTGTTCCTCTCTTTCCTAGTAACCCTAGCAGCCATTGAAGGCATTCATGCAGTTGACTATGTAGTCACCAACACCGCTGGGACCACTCCCGGTGGAGTTCGCTTTAACAACATTATTGGATCTGACTACAGTAGGCAAACTTTGATTTCTGCCACGGATTTCATATGGAGGACCTTTCAACAAAACAATGCCGCCGATAGAAAGAATGTGCAGAAAGTGAGCTTGTTTATCGATGACAGGGATGGAGTTGCATTTACTAGCAACAACGAGATCCACGTTAGCGCAAGATACATCAACAACTATTCAGGTGATGTGAAAAGAGAAATCACCGGCGTGCTTTACCATGAAATGACACATGTTTGGCAGTGGAATGGTAATGGGTTGGCTCCTGGAGGATTGATCGAAGGAATTGCTGATTTTGTGAGGTTGAAGGCAGGGTACGCGCCAAGCCACTGGGTGCAGCCTGGGAAAGGTGATAAATGGGACCAGGGATACGATGTTACAGCTCGGTTTCTGGACTATTGCAATAGTCTTAGAAATGGGTTTGTTGCTGAGTTGAACAAGAAAATGAGGACCGGTTATAATGCTAACTTTTTTGTTCAACTGCTTGGAAAATCTGTTGATCAGCTCTGGAAGGACTACAAAGCCAAGTATGGAAATTAGAAGGGCTTGTTAGAACTTTATTAATATGATAAATAATGTATTCTGCATCATCATAATTGATGAAAAAAATAAATTATCTGAATAAATGTTTTTAGATGATTTTCATGGGGTTATTTCATTGTTTAAATATAAATTAGACATCAATATAAGTTTCTAACCCAAAGATATCCGACATCAATATGGGTTGAGTGCGAAAATTTGTTTTATGCCATGGCTGCTAGTCGCTGCGGCTGTGCCTTTCACTCTTTATCCTCAAGATTTTAATAATAATATAATATGATTTTGAGTGGTATAACTGTATAAGTGGTGAAGATGTGTCAGTCCACCAAAATAAAGCCTCTAGTGCTCCACGATTGAGATGTTCACCTTTACCATACGAACAAAGTTCCTCTGCGCTGGATGGACCCAGGAGGCATTTAAGCAATTTTTTGGATGGCTAAGAGCCCACGAGCATGCAGGTTCTATCCAATTGCAAACTGCTTTATACATTAAAAGAAATTTCAAAATTACATGAAATTTCAATATCATGTAATTTTGAAAAGTTTCTCGTTCGAACTAATCATGAAGAATTGAAATAAACTCAACAATCAATTTTTTCGTTCCAATTTGACTTGGGTTTCACATATTGTCAAGAATTTACAATATTTCAAAGAGGTGTGTACGAATTGACTTAGGACAAGCTAACTATGCCAAGTCGATCTAAATCTTGTTCGAACTTAAACTTAAAACAAGTTATTTTGTCAAGTTTTTAGGTCTTTTTTTACAGTCCGTTTTGACCCTATATATAAACATTGCAATTAGTAAAATTTTATGAACTATGACTTTATAGGCATTTGAATCGAACACCACAAAGCTTGTTTCCACCCAACGGTAGAATCACGAGATATGACATTTTTATCAAGACTGGTATGATGGAAAGCTTCGTTGCATCATTTAATTATTAATCGAAATCTTTTAGTGAGGGCTTCCACTTTATATGTTTTTTGTGACTCGAAGAAGTCTATATAGGACTCTAAGGAATGTGCACAATCTCCAACTTTGCGTGGGAAAGGAACGATATATAAGCAATCGTCTAAAAACATTTATTCGGATATTTTATTTATTTCATCAAATATGATGACACATTGATACAGGATACATCAAATATAATCATATTAATAAACTCTTAATCAGCCCTTTTTAATTTCCATACTTGGCTTTATAGTCGCTCCAAAGTTGATCAACAGACTTTCCAAGCAATTCAACAAAAAAGTTAGCATTATAATCGCTTCTCATTTTCTTGTTCAACTCCGCCACGAACCCATTTCTAAGATCATTGCAATAGTCTAGGAACCGAGCTGTAACATCGTATCCTTGGTCCCATTTATCACCCTGTCCGGGTTGCACCCAGTGGCTTGGCACGTACCCTGCCTTCAACCTCACAAAATCAGCAATTCCTTCAATCAACCCTCCAGGAGTCAACCCGTTACCATTCCATTGCCATATATGCGTCATTTCATGGTAAAGCACTCCAGTGATTTCCCCTTTCACGTCACCAGAATACCCGTTGATGTATCTCGCACTAACATGGATCTCGTTGTTGCTATTAGCATATGCAACTCCATCCATGTCGTCGATAAACAAGCTCACTTTCTGCACGTTCTTTTTATCAGCATCGTTGTTTTGCTGGAAGAGCCTCCATATGAAATCCGTAGCAGAAACCAAGGTTTGCTTGCTGTAGTCAGATCCGATATCGTTGTTAAAGCGAACCCCACCAGGAGTGTTCTCGGCGGTGTTGGTGACCACGTAGTCAACTGCATGAATGCCTTCAATGGCCGCCAGGGTTACTAGGAAAGAGAGGAAAAACATCATGCGGTGAGCCATGGTTGTCTTTCTGGTTTTCTTTTTGGTTGGTTTTGCACTAGAAATGCGGTGGTGCTCTATGATTTATATAGGGAGTAAAGTCCCTCGCGTTTAGGGTTTTAGCCATAATGGAAGGGAGACACTTCTTCCTCTTTTTTGGTTTTGTGCACGGCACTAATAAATTAATAATGACTTTGACCAATTTATTCAACCAAAAAAAAAAAAACATTGACTATGATCTGGACGTACGAGGACCTACAAAAAAAACATTTAATGTTGTTACCGGCGTTTCCCCATTTGGTGGTAAATTTGAATGATTGCATTCTATAGGATTTTTTTTTTTTTTTTTTTTTTTTTTTACATCTTCGCATAAGAGAAAGAAAGAAAGTTCCTAAGGAGTAATTAAATTAGCTGTGGACCATGTCTTATGAAGCAGAAGTCACTAATTCGAATCCACATTCTCTTTCCTTTGTATGGACATATAAAAAAAAAAAAGGATTTAAATTAAACTAATAACCTCCAAGCATTTTATAAGGCGTGATCTCTAATCAATTGAGTTAGAGACATGTGTGGAGTCTGTGGACATTACCTTCCCTTTTTTATGAACTACTTTGACTAGTCTAAAATGAAAACTGCAATAATTTTTCTCTCCATGTACAATTTCAGTTTTAAATTGGTGGTCCAATATTTTGTGTGAATTTATTTCTGTGGCCCATTAATTTGAGAGTGGGGATACAAGAAATAACCATCATATAATCTAAAGGAAATTAATTGTCCCATGCACCCCTAAAGTCTTGGCCTTGTTATGGATAAGGACAGAAGTTAATTTCTCATTTCAACAATTAACAGATTTTGTCAATTTTCGGCCTTTTTCATTTATTTAATATGGAGGAAGATAATAAAAAGAAAATTATTAATTGGGAATGAACCGTATATAAGGATGGGACATGGGTGGTGTTATTTTCTTTTCTTTTCTTTTATTTGGACATTTAAGAATAAAAACTTAAGTGAAAGCATGTCAATATATCTTTTAATTAACTCCAAACTAGCCAGGCCAAAATAGATTTTAAAGTTCATAATTGGACCCAAATCTCTTATTTTTACTGAAGCCCTCAAATTACTATTAGCCCTACAATCTAGATAAAAGGGTTTGAATTACACTTCATCACTTTCTTTTTAGTAACAATATATATATATATATATATATGCATCTTTTGACTTCTCTACAATATGTGATTTATTGGAATTTAATGCAAATTTCATAATAAAAGAATGGAAAAAAAAAATCATATTTAGCCCCTAATTTTTCATCTTATTTGAATTTAGTCAATGAGTTTACAATTTTAAGAATACTGTTCTTAGGTTTTGTCTAAATTTAAAAATATGTCCCTCTATCACTTTATCGTCAAAGTTAACGGTTTGTTATTTGCCACATGACTCATTTGACATGTTAGGAACATTTGCAATGTCACGTCAATAAGTGTTAAGTCATTCATAACAAATTAATAATAATAATAATAATTTGACACGTAAAACTTAGAAAAATATATAACTTAAGAACCTAAAGCGCAAATGCACAGTAATAAAAGACTTTGGTTATGTTAGCGTGGCATTACACTGGGGTGATGAGATGGTTGTTGACGTGCCAAATGAGACAGATG
Source organism: Carpinus fangiana (assembly GCA_006937295.1). NCBI lineage: Eukaryota > Viridiplantae > Streptophyta > Magnoliopsida > Fagales > Betulaceae > Carpinus > Carpinus fangiana. Next base: position 2,308,944 of record CM017322.1, read on the forward strand.
TGGCAAATAACAAACCGTTAACTTTAATGGTAAAGTGACAAAATGATCTATTTTTAAATTTGGGCAAAACTTAAAGACTGTACTCTTAAAATTGAAAACTCATTGACTAAATTGAAAGAAGATGAAAACCACATGATTATTGTGTTCTCTTTTTTTTTTTTTTTAATCTTTTAATTATCTAAGCCTAAGAAGACAAATAATATTTTACTTATTTAATGAAAGGAATACTTAATTCCTTGCACGAAATATTGCATACAAAAAAACAAAAAACAAAAAATGGGAAGATTATATTCCATTCTATTCAACCTTTGGAAATCTTCTAATCAAAATTAGCTGAGTAGAAGACTTGCAGAAATTAAAGAACAAGAAACTGGCCGTCGATCGCGGGCTCCCCACTTTTAAATTCAAAGCTTCTCGAATAAACGGCCCAGCTCTTTTGACTGCTATTAAATGTTGACAAGCCAATGCTGAAACTTTCTTGCCAGCGAAACGAAGAAGAAGAAGAAAAAACAGTATAAAATTGCATATGCTTTTTTTTTTTTTTTTTATATGTCCATACAATATTGTAAGGGGGAGAGGGATTTAAACTAGTGACCTCCGCTTCATTAAGTATGGTCCACAGTTGATTGAGCTACCCCTTAAGATAATTGCATATACTTTTGATTAATTTGAAAAGTCAAAGTTGCAATAAAAAGGGCAGTCTCTAGTGAGATAGCAAGTAGTGGTCTCCGGCCAACTCCAAAATCAACTCTAATTCGAATAAATTCTTTTAGGGTATTCTACCTATCAAAATATGGAAAAATATGATAACAGTTGAGTTAATCAAATATCTCTAAATTAGGTTTATCGGTATTTTCTTTATTAATTAAGTCATTTAGCTTCTATTTTTTTTTAACATAAAATATTTCATATTTCATTCAAGATAACATAACATAACATAACCCAAAGTTATGTAAATACAATATCATAGATACAATCAATAAAATCTCACAATAAAAAATTATTTATGGTAGCAGCCTCTGTTAATCCAAAGATAACCTCTCACACCGAAATTATCACTCCTCAGCCTAAATGCTATGAGCAAAAACAAAAATACATGAATAATCAGAAA
>CM017322.1:2310589-2339419 GCA_006937295.1 Carpinus fangiana
AAAAAAAAAAAAAAAAAAAAAAAATTTAACGTTGTTTGACTTGTTTCCACGTTTCCCCATTTGGCGGTAATTTTTTTTTTCTTTTTTCATTTGGCGGTAATTTTGAATGTTTAATTTCTATAGGATTTTTTTTACATCTTTGCATAAGTGGAAGAAAAAAACGTTTATAAGGAGTAGTTAAATTGATAGTAAATCATGTTTTATGAAGCAAAAGTCAGTAATTATCCTTCAAACAATTTATAAAACATAATCTCTAATTAATTGAGTTAAAGATATGTGCAGATATTACCTTCTCTTTTTTATGAACTACTTTGACTAGTTTAAAATGAAAACTTCAATAATTTTTCCCTCCAAGTACAATTTCAGTTTTGAATTGATGGTCCAATATTTTGTGTGAATTTATTTCTGTGGCCCATTATAATTGAGTAGCCATTTTATCTGGAAAAAGTGGGGATACAAGAAATATTATTTTTTTCGGTCTGTCTTATCAACGAAAAAAAAAAAAGGGTCACATGCATGATCATGATCATGATCAGCTAGCGAACCATCATATAATCTAAAGGAAATTAACTGTACGTCCCATACACCCCTAAAGTTTTGGCCTTGTGATGGATAAGGACAGAAGTTAATTTGTAATTTCAACAATTAACAAATTTTGTCAATTTTCGGCCTTTTTTATTTATTTAATATGGAGGAAGATAATAAAAAGAAAATTATTAATTGGGAATGAACCGTATATATAGAAGGATGTGTCATGGGTGGTGTTATTTTCTTTTCTTTTCTTTTATTTGGACATTTAAGAATAAAAACTTAAGTGAAAGCATGTCAATATATCAATTAATTAACTCCAAACTAGCCAGGCCAAAATAGATTTTAAAGTTCATAATTGGACCCAAATCTCTTATTTTGACTGAAGCCCCTAAATTACCATTAGCCCTACTATCTAGATAAAAGGGTTTGAATTACACTTCATCACTTTCTTCTTAGTAACTATATATATATATATGCATGTTTTGACTTCTCTAAAATATGTGATTTATTGGAATTTAATGCGGATTTCATAATAAAAGAATGGGAAAAATCATATTTAGCCCCTAATTTTTCATCTTATTTGAATTTAGTCAATAAGTTTATAATTTTAAGAATACAGTTCTTAGGTTTTGTCCAAATTTAAAAATATGTCCTTTTGTCACTTTATCGTCAAAGTTAACGGTTTGTCATTTGCCACATTACTCATTTGACATGTTAGGAACACTTGCAATGTCACATCAACAAGTGTTAAGTCATTCATAACAAAATAATAATAATTTGACACGTAAAACTTAGAAAAATATATAACTTAAGAACCTTAAGCGCAAACACACATTAATAAAAGACTTCAGTTCCGTTGGTGTTGCATTACACTGGGGTGATGAGATGGTTGTTGACGTGCCAAATGAGACAAATGTGGCAGATAACAAACCGTTAACTTTAATGATAAAGTGATAAAATGATATATTTTTAAATTTGGGCAAAACCTAAATACTGTACTCTTAAAATTGAAAACTCATTGACTAAATTCAAAGAAGATGAAAACCACATGATTATTGTGTTCTCTATTTTTTTTATAATCTTTTAATTATCTAAGCCTAAGAAGACATATAATATTTCACTTATTTAATGAAAGGAATACTTAATTCCTTGCACGAAATATTGCATACAAAAAAAATAAAAAATAATAATAATGGAAAGATTATATTCCATTCTTTTCAACCTTCGGAAATCTTCTCATCCAAATTAGCTGAGTAGAAGACATGCAGAAATTAAAGAATAAGAAACTGGCCGTCGATCGCCGGCTCCCCACTATTAAATTCAAAGCTTCTCGAATAAACGGCCCAGGTCTTTTGACTGCTATTAAATGTTGACAAGTCAATGCTGAAACTTTCTTGCCAGCGAAACGAAGAAGAAGAAGAAAAAACAGTATAAAATTGCCGACACTTTTTTTTTTTTATTATTATTATTTTTTTTTATGTCCATACAAGGAAATAAGGGAAGATTCGAACTAGTGATTTTTGCTTCATTAAGTATGGTGCACAGCTGATTGAGCTACTCCTTAAGATAATTGCATATATTTTTGATCAATTTGAAAAGTCAAAGTTGCAATAAAAAGTGCAGTATCCAGTGAGATAGCAGGTAGTGGTCTCCGGCCAACTCCAATTCGAATAAATTTTTTTAGGATATTCTACCTTTCAAAATATGGAAAAATATGATAACAGTTGAGTTAATCAAATATCTCTAAATTAGGTTTATCGGTATTTTCTTTATTAATTAAGTCATTTAGCTTCTTCTTCTTCTTCTTCTTCTTCTTCTTCTTCTTCTTTTGTGTTTATTAACAGAAAATATTTCATATTTCATTCAAGAAAAGATCTAGATCATAATATTATTACATATATAACATAGCCCAAAGTTATTCTAATACAACATCATAGATACAATCAATAAAATCTCACAATAAAAAATTATTTATGGCAGCAGCCTTCGTTAATCCATAGATAACCTCTTACACCGAAATTATCCCTCCTTAGCTTAAAAGCTATAAGCAAAAACAACGACACATGAATAAATAGAAACAAAAAAACCATAAAACACTATACTCTCATTGGTGACATAGAAACTGGATCAATGATCAGTGCAGTCAGACTGGCACGTGGGACTATGGAGGAGCGGATCTGACGAGCTGAAGTTGTACTGACAACGTCGCGCACCAGTGTGTGGCTGGCAGATTCATGCATGAAGGTCGGCAGTTGGAAGAATTGTTGTTGGTGAGCAATAGCGTGGATGCATGGACGAAACTGATGGAGAAAACTAGATCTGATTTTGAAGAAGATAAATCTAGAAACCCAATCAAATTCGGTGGAATGGCTGTGGATGGAAAAGAGAAAAGAGAGGATGGGAAAGAGGAAAAAAGAAGAAGAAGAAGAAGAAGAAGAAGGAGAAGAAAGAAGAGGGTAGTAGAGGGGAGCTCCCTCCTCCCCTCCTAAAATTGGACAAAGTTTTCCTTTAAATTGGGTTGGAAAAATTTCCTCAAACCCAGTTTATAAAAATGATCATGTGTCCCTTAACATGTGAGATGCACATTTTTTTTTTAATAGTATGGACAAAGTTGAAATAAATTTTATTAAAAACTCATATACATATCACATGTTATTAAAAAAAAAAAAAAGACACATGTCACTTTTACAGACTAGGTTGGAGGAAATTCCTCCAACCCAATTTCAAGGAAAACTATGTTCTCTTAATTTTTTATTTTTTTTTGACATGTACACACAAGAGGGGGGAGGGAGATTCGAACTAGTAACCTTCGTTTCATTAGACGTGGTCCCAGGCGATTGAACTACCTCTTGGGGACCTCCTAAAATTTGTTAGGGAAACTTCACTTATCCCTCATGAACTTTCTCTGTTTTTGCAAATACCCCCCAGTGTTCAAAAGCTCTCACTTAGGTGTATCAAACTTTGGTTTTCTCTCACTTTGCCCCTTCTGTATAGAAAATTCTTTGCAATTCCAATTTTACCCTTAACTCCACAACTACACCATTTCCAAAACGACGCGTAATTTTAAGGTAAAATTAACATTCTATTAGGATTTTCTATACGAAAGGGGCCAAGTAAGAAAAAATCAAATTTTGATACATCTAAGTGAGAGGTTTTGAACATTTGGGGGTATCTGCAAAAGTGGCCAAAATTCAGGAGGGTAAGTGAAGTTTCCCCAAATTTGTTTCTATACAATTTAAGGCATTTATCTTTCATGTATTATTGTAATCAAATATCTTGATTTGATTATTATATTTATATGATTCTACTTACAACATTTTTCCTATAAATAGGAACTTTTTTTTTTATCATGTAAAATACTAACTTTAAAAGAGAATATAAAATACTTTAACAATAACAAATTAACACTGCTTTCTTTTTTTCTTTTTTCTTTTTTCTTTTTTAACATGTTCACGCAAAAGGGGAGGGGGATTCAAAAGGGTTGGGCCAAAGTTGGACTTAAGTTGTGCCTATATTGCACCTCATTGGTGACTGCTCTAAAATCCATTTTATTAATGAGAGATGATAAAGACCCAATTTTTTTGCTCAACTTTTGCCCAANAAAAAAAAAAAAAAGACCATTTTTATGAAGAAAAATGGAATTTTCATTTTTTTTTAAATATCAATAAAAAGAAGGACAAAAAATATATATTATTACTTTAGACACTTTTTTCATTTTTTACTTTTTTTTTTTTTAAAATAAAAAATAAAAAAGACAAAAATTGGACAAAAGTTGGGCCTTTAGCATTTTCCTTTATTAATTCTCTTGAGCCCCATGTTTTCAGCGGTTGTTCAATTTTGGACTTTTTTCGTGGAGTTTCTTCTTATGACAAAACGCCCCGGCTAGTGGAAGTGATAGTGTTCCTGCTTTTGTGCTACTAGCTAGCTCCAATCAGAAAACATCTAATTACATTTTTAATATTTTAACACTTTGATCTTTATTCTTCTTCATCTTACGTGTCGTGAAATGTTTTAATTAAATAAGAGGTAGCGAATTGAACTCATAACTTCCGACTTTGATACAAAAACAAAATTCTCTCCAGTTGATTATCTAGTTGATGCGTATTTTTGTCTTTTCATTTTGAAGATCCAAGTCCAAAATCAGGCTTAAATGATCTTCATATATTCTAATTCCAAAATCACAGATACAACTTGATGCTAATAGTAAACTATTATTTGGGAGAGAGATTTCACCGATCAAAGTAATATTTATTTCACAAGTGTCTTTATTTTGTCATGATCATAAATTAACATTGCATCTCGATCATCTTATTAATCCAAACTAATATACTAATTATATCAGTTATAGGGCTCATTGTGATTCGCTGCCCGGGTAGTCAGTCCAAAGCTGATCAACTGTCTTTCCTAGCAGCTCCACGAAGTAGTTGTCGATGTAACCATCTCTCATCTTTTTGTTGAGTTCTGCCACAAACCCATCTTTGAGACCATTGCAGTAGTCTAGAAATCGAGCCGTCACTGAGTAGCCCTCGTCCCACCGATTGCCGCCACCTGGCTGCACCCAACCAGAAGGCACGTAATCAGCCTTCAACCTCACAAAATCAGCAACTCCTTCAATCAATCCTCCAGGAGCTTGATTGTTACCATTCCATTGCCATATGTGTGTCATTTCATGGTAAAGCACCCCATTGAAGTCCCACTTGATATCCGCCGTTATGTTTCCGATATAGTTGGCACCAACGTGGATTTCATTGTTGCTAGTGTACGCGATTCTATAATTCCGTCCATGTCATCGACGAAGAGGCTCACGCTCTGGACACTCTTTCTGTCCGCCTCGTTGCTTTGTTGAAAGAGGTTCCAGATGAAGTTGGTGGCAGACGCCATCGTTTCCTTAGTGTAGTCGACGCCCAGCTCATTATTGAAGCGGGCACCGCCTGTGGTTGTTTCCGCCCGGTTCATGACAATGTAATCCACTGCGTGGGTGCCATGCAAGGCTGCTAGGACTAGAAGAGAGGAGAGGAAGAAGCTGAGGTTTGCCATGGTTTCTTTAACTCTGTTTTTCAGGCTCAATTATAAGGGGCTTAGTTTGCATTGTGTTCTTGCTCCAATGTATTTATATATAGAAGCAAGGAATAAGGTGGTCTTTGCCCTTCAGTTGGAGCCGCGCGCATGCGTAGCAAATTTGTTTGGGGGATTAATTATAGGTTGACTGTAGCCCCATGATATATGTATGTTTTTTTTAAATTTTATTTATTTTTATGACTAGAAATCTCGACGAGTATATCTTTCGAACCCACCCATGTAGAGTAAACTTCAGACTTGTGCACCGCACTTTTGGAAGTTTCCTTACACGGATCATGGTAAAATGTAAATCACTAATTTTTATACTAGAAGGTGTGGCCCCACGGAAGAGTTTGCACTTAGCAAGTCTCGAACTTGGGATTTATATGCATTTGTTGACGACGTATTGAGTTTTCTTTAAATTTAGCTAAAGAAATTTCTCATTTATTCTATTAAATTCATATTTATTTTTAAAGTGTGATTTTTATATGCATTTTTAATCAGATTAATAGAACATATGATTTTAATGTATATTTTTAAAGATAAATTCTACTTTATATTTTCTCAACATTCTTCGAGCACGACATCTTGAGTCTACTATTAATCAATCAAAATTAGAAAGGGAAACAAAATATTCAATGGTCCATTGAGCAACGGACATGTTAATTATGTCCGGAGTATACCGGAAGAATGCAAAATATCATTTTTCATTTTTTAAATAGTAATGCTATATACTATATCTTCATTCCACACAATTAATGTAACAATGTCCATCAAGGGCTATTATATATATAAAACAAAAAATTTCTCTAACAAACTTTGTCCCACAAAGATTGCATGCATGTACCTTGGCTACGCACCGGATCACAGCAACCCCATCCAACCAATGATGCTACCCCGACTATAACAATAATTGAAATATCCTGTTTAGACACAGTATTGGATGAGTTGATATTTCCGGCTGCCAAATTGAGGCAATCAAGCGTAAGACATTTTGCTTCTTTTTTAAAAAAAAAATTTAAAGAAGTGATGTTATGAGGGGAATTCAAATTTGATGTATTAACACCAAATTTGAGGCATTAGTACTAAATTTAGGATGATCAAATCCCTTTTAGGTGATATCATCCCTAAAGGATTAACTTTACAGCCCTAGGTTTTAGTTTTAAATCAAAAAATAAGTTTTGAGGCATTAAAAACTAAATATGAACTCATATAAATTTAACTAACAAAAAAAAAATAACAAAATCTTTTTTTTTATTATTTTTTTTAATATATTGTTCGGGTTGTCCCACATCAGTTGTGGAAAGGGCTGGTGGTCAGTTTATAAGTGTGAGGAAAAGCCTCACCTCTTGAGCTAGCTTTTAGGGTTGAGAGATGTCCAAGACCACCTAACACTGGTATCAGAGCCCAGGTTTACCAACAAGTCTCGGCCCAACAGTCTACGGGAGAAACGGGTTGTCCTTGCTCCGACCCAGGGCCCGATGTGTGAGGGAGAGATTGTTGGGGTTGTCCCACATCGGTTGTGGAAGGGGCTGATGGTTAGTTTATAAGTGTGAGGGAAAGTCTCATCTCTTGAGCTAGCTTTTAGGGTTGAAAGAGGCCCAAGACCACCTAACATATATGTCCTACGCTAGGCTGCCAAAATTTGGCAGCCGCATAGCAGGACTCATATTGGATGGGTGGATATTTTCCTACTCCATATTGTAGGAATATTCAACACACTGGGAAGAAGAAGAAGAAGAAAACCCTTATTACTGATAAAAAAATTTATAGAAAATGAAATATGTATACGTTGTCACATAATAAATATAGTATTACGTTATTTAAAAAGGTGGATTAAGCATGCCACGTTAATTAAGTATGTTGAGAGAATATAAAATGTTATTTCTCATTTTTAAAAGAATAATGCTACATATTACATCATTATTTCATATGGTTAATATAACAGTGTTCATCAGTTACTATATTTTTTTTGAACAAGAGATAATCTAAGGGTTCATGGGTACTATCATATTAACCCAATAAAATAAAAGTGAGATTAAATAGGTTTAAAATATATATTAAAATCACATGCTTTAATATATATATATATAAATTGAGTTACAAAAAATTTCTCTAAGAAACTTTGTCCCACAAAGATTGCATGCCAGTAGCACAAAAAAATATATCAATTCAATTCATAGCATGTGTACATTGTTGTAGAATGAAATATATGTGTTGCTTAATCCATCTCTATATATATGGATGGTTGTATAGGGAAAACATTGTGTTTTGGGTGCGGAGGAGTCTACTACTTTCTGTCCTAATTGAACGCACAATAATACTATAATTTAATTGGCCAATTTATATATATAACCAGTATGAGAGTACGTAGTACGTAATTGACCTCCTCACGTGTTCATAAATTAGAAAAGAGAAAAGAAAAACACTCAAACCCCAGACAATAAATCATTCTTGACATATTTAAATACCTGCCAAGAACGAGTTAAACTTTCGTGGCGTGTAATCAAATATGCCAGAAAAGTTTGAGCACATGTGCGAGAATTCCTAAATATCATTTATCTATCAAGCTATCCTGTATAAATGATGTGCCAAGATCATATTTTTCTAGACACTTTCTTCATGGCAATTAATAATTACTTGGAATTGAAGGCCATAATCGTATTTCCGAACAAAAAATAGCAACAAACTAGAGTTATGATTAATTTATAAACACCCACATACATTTCAGCCCAAGTCTAACGTTAAAAGTGTCACAAATACGCATGTTATGTATGTCAAGCCCAAATAACTTACTTTTATCATCTTTCTAATTCTAGCATTTGTCCAAGTAGGCCGTGGGTGCAATGACCTTTTGCTTCATTCTCAAACCATGCACAAATACCATCAAAGAGTAGTGGTTCAATGGATAAAATACCATCAAGAGCAGTGGTAAAATGGATCAAGAAAACGTTTAAATGATTAGAGCATATTTTAGGATGTGGGTTTGAATCTCCACAATAGAGAATTTTCATATATGTCTGATTAGTATTATCAGCCTTCTATTCCATTGATACCCTGATGAGGCTGGATCAGGTTATGGTTAAATCGGACTTAAAGGAACGCTTGCAATTCCCATCATCTACAAGCGGGTAGATATTACTATGGTCATGTTCAAGGAGGATAATAGTATCACAATTGGTCTCCTCAGCCTGCTATTTTTTTTTTTTTTTTTTTTTTTTTTTTTTTTTTAAAAAAAAAAAAATGGTATGGGGGGAGGGAGGGGGCAGGCATGTTTCTGAGCCCAGTTCATCCGAACTTGGCCCAAAATAAAAGCTTGGCTAATGAAGTCTTCATTAACAAAGGACGAAATTGATATTTAAGAGGGATCAAGGCTAGCTGACGGACCCAAGTAGGGGCTCGGGAACCGTTTGGGCCATGGCACCTTCCCAGATTTTTTTATTATTATTTTTTTTTCATTAAAAATAATTTTATATATGATGCAATATATTTCTTAGTTTAGTTTACATAGCATTCAATTTTTTAAGAATTTTCAGACAATTATACATAATATTTAAAGTTGGAATTATTCTTTCTTCTAGCTCATATGCACTTTGTAGGATAATAATTTTTTTTATAATCTGTCTCTTTAATTATCTCATGTACGAAATATTTTATAGTTTATAAAAAACATATTTTTATATAAGTATTTGAATGTTTAGATATAAATCAATTGTTAAAAACTATATATATATATTTAGAATTATTCATGGGCCCCCTTTCATCCATATTCCAAGGAAGCCCTCCACATATGCATATATGTTGTAGGAGAGCAAGAAAAAGAAGAAATGATGAACAAGAGTAACTTCTCTATAATTGTTATACAACTCGATGGCGTTGCAGTAAAACTCAGCTTCTAAATCAGCATTCAAAAAAAAAAAAAAAAAAAACCAAATGGTAATCCAAAAGCTTATTTCACTGTTACGTCTTTCCAATTGTATGACAATTGTACAAAAATCTACGAAATAGAACCACTCATAATATATGAAAAATGGCATTAATTGAAGGCAAATATAAGAGAATGAATATTGAAACTTCATTAATTTCTATTCGATTAATTTCTCTACATTGTTACGTTGTTAGCCAGCGTTGCGGAGCTAAAAGGTGTACGTAGGGATGGTTTGAAGCAAATTAATTAAGAGAGAATCCAATGCAACAGGAGGCAATTATAATAAAATAAATAGCTTAATTTCCTTTGACTTTGGGCATTACTTGTTGGCTAGTGCTAGAAGGTTGTTTATCCATATATATATAGCTTTGAATTCGAAGTACTTGGAAATTAAAACGTACACCCACCTTTGGACAATTGAAACAATATTGTTGGGAGCCAGCCAAGTCAATTTGTTTGGAAGTTTTTTAGGCATATATGCTCATGTTGCTTTCTTCACGCTTAAAGTCTCTTCAATATATATATATATATATATATATTCCCTATACGCCCAGGGCTTTATGTTTATTATATATATATATATAAAATAAATTGACCTTTGCCTCATTCTTTAGTTTTGCGTCCTAAATGCAAGCACATGAGCCATCTCGCGTCTCACTCGATCTCTCTCCTAAAAAATAGAAGATAATCTATTTTTTTTTCTCCAAAATATACATACCAAACTGACGTGGATCGAGTTCATATATCGGAGATATTGGAGATGATAGAAATAATTAATTAAGAGAAATGGATACGGGTACCAATGAATGAGCTTCATATCACTTTGATATGCACTTGTCTCTTTGTAAAAGATTTAGTATCCGTAATACCTCTCAACTGTAAACAATCATTATTCTTAATATAGATGAGATTTTATCCCACATCTCTTGATTACAAGAAGATCGTAAATTTCATTAACAAAGTTAATTGATTGGAATAATTCTTTTCTTATTGGCCCTCGAGGAAGTAGCATAGATAAATAATGTTGTGAACTCGTGTGGGTCTTGCCTATGACAAATTCAATGATGGATTCATTCATTTATTATATAGAGATGATTGAAAGAATGAATTTTATCATTTCTCATAAATAATTATTATGTGTAATAATTTTCTCCTTCTCTTTGCCACGCCACATCCATCATCCATATATGCTTATTGTTATTAGGTCCGTATATACTTTGTACTCAATGTTACCTAACTCGTATGAAATTTGGTTGATAGAAATTGTTGCCAGGTTATTTAATTAATGCCTTTCTGACTATAAAATGGTTGGTTTTTCCATGTGAAATATGGATCCTATTCCAGAAAGGAGACTTGCCCATTTGCATTTAACTTCAAATCCTTACAAGGTTGAGGCTGCATTAATCCCTTTTTGTTCTTGGTTCACATCATGACATGCTTACACTTATTATGATAACAAAAGAAAAATATGGGCTACATTTTTACACTGATGAACACAATCGACTGAAGAAAAAAAAAAACAAAAAGAGGCTGTACGTATATATATATATATAGAGAGAGAGAGAGAGAGAGAGAGAGGGAGAGATTGACTGAGACCAAAGCTGAAGTAATAATATTCATCACTGTTGAATAAAGCCTCTTTGTTTCCTGCAAAACTGATGGAACCTTTGCTTAGTGGCCGCCACCTCGACGGCTGGGTCCAGAATAATCTTTGCTTATAATCAAATCATCCATCGTTGAAGAATAAGAATGATCTTTGAGAAGTCTCAAGCCCTCGACATGGGTGGAATGAGAGAGCAAGAGGATGATGATGAAGAAAATGATGTTGAAAGCAAATGCAAGAGATTGTCCCTTCATTGCCTTCTTCATCATAATCTCTCGGAGTCTTTAGGGTTTTGGAATATTGGTAGGGAGGAAGTGAAAGGGGAATCGAATATATATATATAAGGGTGCTGGGGAATTGTATGCGTTTAATTTGTTCTTTCGACTTTGGGTTATAGTGGGGTAGTTGGAGGGAGAGCTACGGTGTTTACTGGGAGATATTTAGTTTGGCGTTTGAAAACGCAAAGCACAAGGTTCTGACCGTTGAAATGCTTAATTGGGTAGCTAGCTATATGTATAATGTATGTGATAAAATATTGAAATATTTTAAGTCAATTGATCATTTAAAGGTGAGTTGGTGGGGTTTCGTTATTTGATATTCACCTTTGTTTAGCTCTCTCTCTCTATCCCTCTCTGCTGGTGTCAAACTAATAGTAAATTAGATGCCCTTTTCTCCGACTGCCTACTTTTTATGGCCAAATACAATGACGTTTCTTTCCTTTTCCCATTATGAGGAAGACTATGGTTTGTTCAAATGAGTTTACCTTGCCTCTAGTGAAAAGGGATTTGGCGCATACACGCTGTTATTGAAATAAAAAAATTGAATGGTGAAGATTTAGTTAAAATAATTGAAGGGTTCAGATCTGTCATAAATAAATATTAATTTTCTCTCTCATCCATTACTTTATTTATTTATTGGCATTTATTATGATAAATCTAAACCCTTCAATTACTTCAATTATTTATTATGATAAATCTTCACCATTCAATTTNGCCTCTAGTGAAAAGGGATCTGACATACACGCTATTATTCAAATAACAGCGTGTATGCTGTTAAAAAATTGAATGGTGAAGATTTAGTTAAAATAATTGAAGGGTTCAGATCTGTCATAATAAATATAAATTTTCTTTCTCATTCATTACTTCATTTATTTATTAGCATTTATTATGATAAATCTAAACCCTTCAATTACTTCAATTATTTATTACGATAAATCTTCACCATTCAATTTATAACAGCATAGATCTAGTGAAAAGATAGTTGAAGATTCTCCTGTGTAAAAATTGACTCTAATTAAAAAGAAAAAAAAAATTAAATTAAATTCTCATCCAATCTTGTAATCTTCGTTTTTTTTTTTTTGTTTTACTGGAGGCAAACAAAACTATGTTCAAAAACAAGTGCCCCTCCTTTTCCCCCTCCCCTCCCCTCCCCCCCATTTGAATAGTAAAAAAAACAAGTCACCCCCTCAAGCTCATGTGTAAGGTGCAAATGACATTTTACCATGGAAAATTTTGGTCGGTTCCTACTTGAGATTAACAAGTAACTTATTCTTGGTGGGTCGTCTCTAGCTATAAAATTGACCAACGCTGCAACTCACTAAATCCATTACCATCAAAGTATTGCTATTTAGTTGAAACTTTAGTAATAACATCAATATATACCTACCCCTAGTGCCAGGGGAAAAAAGAATTGTTGACGGATAAAAAAAAAAACAAATAACTCTGGGCATACAACTGCGCTCTCTTTCTATCCTTAGTTTCTGGGTCTTTTCTTTCTAAAATTTTTTATACAAAGATATTTTTTTATAAGTAAAAATTTATAGAAATTATAAATTTTTTTTAAAAAAAGACAGCCTAAAAGTCAGACTAGACCTACCCAAGCAAAACTAAAAGATAATCTCAAAAAAAGAAATCCCCAAGACTCAGCTGGAGTGTATTTTTATACAATGCTGCTATCATTTTGAAAATGTCACAATCTTTACTCCAGGAGTTTTAGGGTCAAGTCACGTGACGTGTCCCCGATGCCAAAAGATTAATAGAGGAAGGGAACTCTGTCTTGTGCCTAATTTTTGAAGTCTCGTTGGGATTGGACCAAATTCGGCGGCCTATTTAGGCTAAAGGTTTCAAACTCCCAGTTTCAGCAAGGATAAACCCTAACAAGGGAATGTTTTGAAGGAAATTCACAAAATCAATCTTTCCTTCTCTCCATAAGAAAGAGAGCCGAGCCCTCTTTCTTCTCTGTTCGGGTCGGGCATTAAAAAGTCCATATTTCCACACTTCAACACCTGCGGCTTCACCCCGATATTGAAACAATTGATTATTGTAAAACTTGAGACAAATCAACTTCCTTTCTCCAAATTATGTTACGGCATTTATTTCTAGCAGGCATCAAAACACTAAGACTTTCAAATGGATACACGAGGAATTAATTTATTTATCTAATAAGACTTTCAAATTTTACAACAGTAGCCGTATTATTATATACAAGTCAAATACATGAAAGGAACACAGCTTTAAAATCAAGAGATGCCCAATTCACAAAATCTTCTTTTACTTTAGAGCCAACAAGTGCATTCTTTAGTTTTTCACATTTAAAAGTCATGTTTGGCTGCAAAAATACTATAATTTGTTTTACATAATTTAATCATACAAAAACTAGTTTTCTATAATGGCAGGTAGAGTCTCTGCTTTCCCAAGTCCTTGAGACAATCAAGGATAACGATATATATTCAAAAAAAAATACGACCATTGACAAACTCAACCTTGTTAATTCTATACTGTATCAAACGAAATGAAGTGCTGTATACTGATGAAGCAAATGAATCCAAAGAAACTGACCAGAAAGAACGTGCAAAAACACAGTAATGTTGCATGCGGTCGGGTTGTTGTTCGAGTATTCCAGGAATGGCCTCGATAACATCAACAGACAGAGAATTCTCTTTCATTTCTGCATCAACTCATACTTGTGACCGTGTGCAAACTACATTGCGCATTGAGTTGTGTTGCTTCTGATTGTCATGCTCAATGAGTGAACATGGAAAACACCTAGAAAGCTAATGCGCGCAGCATAAGTTACCCCATCATGAAGTAATGACGGCAAAGCAATCTTTCAACCACAGCAGTACCAATTCAGGCCACGACATTCCACCACAAGTATTGTAAAAACCAATTGTGCATCAATCAAATGACTCTTGGAGAGCGAGCAGTTGAAAGTTCATTTGTTTAGTTGACATCTTAAATGTTTCACATCAGGAATGAAAAAGGCTGCCTTTAGAATGAGCATTATGAGAGAAGACATTGCCCCCAGGCCCAGCTGAACTAGATGCAAATGATACCCTAAACCCAAACTTCCAAATGATTGAGAACAAGCAGTGAGATCCCTAACCAAAGCAATCACCCAGTTAATGAGAACAAGTGGAGGTGAGGAAACTATCGAGTACCCAATTCCATCTCTAACGTTGAAATTCATTTAGTATCTGCATACCACTCTACAAATATTCAACCCACCAAAACCAAGCTTGAATTTTCAGCCATGACAATCATACATCAAACATGCAAATATTCAAACTTCAATACAGGTTGTAGACTTGGAGCGGGAGAGGCGGTGGCTACTGGAATCGAGTTTCAAAGACTTTCACTGCCATGCATTTCAGCACCAATAGAACTGCAAGTCTCAAAACCAGATAAAAATAAACACCTCAGGCAAACCAAGATTTTTTCTCAATTAATGCACTTTATGAAGGAGACGATCCATAATTTCCGGTGATGCAGAACATGTCTTTACTCAAATACTCACGTGAAAGAGCAATGACTAACTTGTAACTGCTTTCAAGATCTCGGTAAAAGAATCTTATCTGGGAAGTCCCTTCCCAGAGTAGTATAAGCGCAAGCATGCAGGCTACCATCTCTAATTTAGTCAGGCATCCATCGTTATCAGCAAATTTAACAAGTCAAATGTATTTGAGTTAGATTGTGAACCTGTCAAAATTTGGTTTGCCTTGGTTGTGTTACTTGTGTAGTTATCAAGCTGAAAGTCCAGCCTAATATGGCTTGTTTTGTAAACGAACTTTGTGCTACAACTTTCACTGGTCCAGCTCATAGATTCGCAAGCATAACTATTACATATAGGCCTCCTATGCGTGGCTTCCTGTCATTCAGATTCAATAATCATTACACCTGGATTATTCTTTTCCCATAAACCAAAAGAAACAAAAAACAATCCTACACGGTAAAAGTAAATTTCAATGCATATGAAGGAAGAGCCTAAAGATCATAAATTTGTATTAATTTAATGAATCATGTCTTCAAAGGTCAAGTACAATCTGGGTCTTTCAAATTTTAAACACATACCACTAAAAACCTTATATGAGCTATGATTGATTATTGTAATAATTTAATCATTTCACAATTCTAGAAATGACAGAATGATATCAATTTTCCATGTCAACTTGAAATGGGAGACAACTTATTACTTGACTATTAAGAAGTTTTTTTCTAACAAGTAATAAATTCTATGCAAGAAAGGGAATTTAAGTACATCCAAAATATACAAAATAAGTGGAAGAGATTTCAAGCTAAACATACAATTCAAGTAATAAGCCTTAAGAGGACAGGAAATACAAAAGTATGTGATTAAAGTTTATGGGGGGTAAGACATGAAGATTTTGATGTAATGAAATGTAAGTCACAAATCAAATGGAGTGACCAAGAAAGATTCATTAGATTCAAGTAGCCAACACCAAGTAGTCTAGATGGACATAATCTAAAGGATCAATCTTGGGGTGCATTTTGACTCCAAAAGCACAATTTCTAATGGTTGCAAAATAAAATTCCCAATTAGCAAATCTTTGAGAAGAGTAGCATATCTATTGCTCCGGCTATAAACTATAACCAGAAATCTTACCATTTCCCATGATTTGCATGGTGGTTTAAAGGTATTTATCGCTCATGATTCACAGCCCACCCCTTGGACAGTGGAACAAGGCCAATAAGAAAAAATGTAACACATTAAGCAGCACTAATCCTTCAGTGATATTTGCAAGTTTCCTCCATAGTTTTCTCCAAATGATGCCTAGAAGGTTGAGTTCCAAAAGGGGAAAAAAATCAGAACCTTGAAATATCATCGCACAATACAATGAGAAAATAAAGATTAGGCACATGAATGATTAAAAATAGTGTATCTCTGGGTGCACACGCACGAGAAAGAGAGATAGAGAGAGTTGACTTAATATAGAGAAATTATGCTTCAAATTCAACATCAAAATGTGGTTAAACTTCAGCGATTATGCCTTCAATTCAACATTAAAATGTGGCTAAACTTCCCAAAACAGAAATTCAAAGGAGACAACACACACAGAAGCCAAAATTAAGACTAACAGCAGCTAGGCTACTTTAGCAGAGTTAATGAAGATGTATATTTAGCAACAGATCGGAGTATATGCACATATGTTCCAAAGACTCTAGAGCAGAACTTAATGTATAGGTCTAACCCTCACCACCAGGTAATGATACATATCAGACAACATCAACAATAAGGACTCATGGGGAGATGGATTGTCCATAGCTGAAAGTTCACCTAATAGCAAGGAAGCTGCTTAAATAGTTAGAAGTTGTCTATTCCTACCAGAAAGTAGATTACAGCACACAAATTGTTTGAAGCTCTTTAGAAAAGTTCAATAGATCCTGTCAAAAAAGAAAGTTTTTTTGACGCATACAATAAATCCAAATGTCGGCAGTATCTCTGAGGTGCCTCAAGAGGCCAAAAACAGAAAATGCAAGATCAATATAACAAATATTGAACCTGTGATAACCACAAAACATCAACGTCCAAGTAATCTACATTTTGGTACACATTCGACAGACAGTGCAGCTCTTTAGTGTTCTCGAAATTTGTTAAAAAAAATACTTTTCTTCTTATTTATTGTTTATAAATATAAGGCAAAGCCACAGATTAGCAAACAGAAATGTTATAGCATAGGAAAGGCTATTTGGAAGCAAGCAAAAGGAGATGATCCTAGCAGCCAAAGACACAAATGCATTTAACATAACACTTTTTTCCCCAACTAATGTAGAAAGACAAATGTGCAAGTTATATCTATGCTTGTTTCATTTATCATCTATGGCTTAAAAATAAAATCATTCTTGCATTTAGGATTAATTTGTTTTCAACTGTGTAAACCTACACCTATCACACCACATTTTGGAGTATGTGGTGCACTGCAATTCCATTACAATCCCTTATTATCCTAAAATGATACAATTGATATCCCAGATAACATTGCTCTAAAATCTAAAACTTACCACAACACTGTTTTAGAGAGTTCCACATTGATCTAGTATGGAAGGACCTCAATATGGGTTTACATACTAGTTGGTCCTATCCAAACCAAAAACTCAATCTATTAGGTTAAAAAGGCCCAACTAAAGTATAGAATATCAGGTCAACTAAAACAAAAACTAGGGGCCTAAGGTATGTTTTACTANCAGCTCTTTAGCGTTCTCGAAATTTGTTAAAAAAAATACCTTTCTTCTTATTTATTGTTTATAAATATAAGGCAAAGCCACAGATTAGCAAACAGAAATGTTATAGCATAGGAAAGGCTATTTGGAAGCAAGCAAAAGGAGATGATCCAAGCAGCCAAAGACACAAATGCATTTAACATAACACTTTTTTCCCCAACTAATGCAGAAAGACAAATGTGCAAGTTATATCTATGCTTGTTTCATTTATCATATATGGCTTAAAAATAAAATCATTCTTGCATTTAGGATTAATTTGTTTTCAACTGTGTAAACCTACACCTATCACACCACATTTTGGAGTATGTGGTGCACTGCAATTCCATTACAATCCCTTATTATCCTAAAATGATACAATTGATATCCCAGATAACATTGCTCTAAAATCTAAAACTTACCACAACACTGTTTTAGAGAGTTCCACATTGATCTAGTATGGAAGGACCTCAATATGGGTTTACATACTAGTTGGTCCTATCCAAACCAAAAACTCAATCTATTAGGTTAAAAAGGCCCAACTAAAGTATAGAATATCAGGTCAACTAAAACAAAAACTAGGGGCCTAAGGTATGTTTTACTACCCCGTAGTTTATTGTAGGATTCAATGAAGTCCCTAGGCTACTAATTTCAAGTCTGTAAATTTTTTTTTCCACCATAGAACAATAAAAGCCTAATGCTCTGAACCAGCAACATAGACAACTTCTTATTTTTATCTTTTTTATAAAAACAGTTGAACTAATTATAAATTACTCTAATAAGCTGCCTTTTCATTATTTGTATAAACAGGGACAGCCATGGAGGCATGGAAAAAATATGAACAAAATTTTAGAAAAGGAAGCATTGCACAAAATCCTTGTTTCACATCTTGGGCTTGTCTTGCAGTCCATTTCAAAAAAAAGTACACGTAATTTATATATAGGACATCCTAGATAAAACCAGAGCAATAAACAGGAAGGTCAATGTACTAACCTGAAGGTAAGGAAAGACATCAGTGTACACGTGCAGGAAAAGTTCTGATTTCACCGCAAACCTGATGCAATATTTGAGTTCCAATCAAAATATTTGTAGAAAAGCATTCTAAGATGCTTGACAAAAAATTCAGAAACAACTAATCAGAGATGTAACATCCAGCAAAGAACACAAAAATGGCATCATGGCGTACACTTTCTCCACACCATAAATCATGCCAAAGCCTAACCTTGGACCAATATCCCCCCTCATATCTAACAAATCTAGAAAAAAACTTCCCACCCCCTCATATATTTCCAAACTCTCACTCTGAAGGGTCATGTTACCTTCTTCAAACATCAACCTCCCCTTCAAACTATTATACTTAGTCTCCACAATCAATCTCCACAAAGCCTTGCTCTTCGTAGCGTAACGCCATAAACATTTTTCCATAAGAACTTGATTAAACTGAATCAGGCATTTTTATCCCCTAACCACCTTATTTTATCGAAGTACAAATTCTCGACCATTTCACTAAATGGAACTTAAAGTCATCACCAATTCCACCCCATAAAAATTCCTCTAAAGTTTTTCAAGCCTATTAGCCATGCCTACAGGAATAAGGAAGAGAGAGTTCTAGGCCACCTGGCATGCTTTCATCAATTTGGAATACTTTGAACCCCACAGGAGCAGTAGTACCTAATGTTGCTATAATGGAATGACATGGTTAAAGGAATATATCTAAGAGATAGAGATTTAGCAAGGCCAAGTACAAACCTTTTAAGAAGACAAAAACAAACATAGATCTCTTCAATATCAAATTCTATCTTTAGTTTAATATACTGCTTCAGAAGCTCACGCAAAATGTGAGTAGCTTCATCCCAATGATCCTGACTTGCACCTAGTTGGTGTTTAGGTACAGAAATTGCACGTTGCAGAATTGGAGATAAATTTCCTGTTGAGCCTGATTCATAATACATTTTGGCAAGAATGTTTAATATCAAGCAATTGCTGACTTTGAACTTATCAACCCACTGTGGAGGAGTTCCAGCCCAAAGATTTTTGTCCGAGACAGAATCCTTTGATCCAGAGTGGTTCTCAGTTGTCTTGATACCTAATGATTCCAGAGGGACTTCTGAGAGAACATTTGAAGAAACATTTTGCCTCCTGTGTACAGGAAGAAGCTCAAGTATGTCAGCTTTCAATTCTTCAGGCAACTGTTGTAACACTGTCACATCTACTTGACTTAGAGACGAGGGCATCAAATCAGTTTTTTCGAGATCAGAAGCAGGAATAACCACACTGTAGGATTCTGCCCCAGAAACAGTGACTGTCGGAACTTCCTCAGATATATGCTGCTTTGCCGAGCAAAAAGTAACAATAGAGAATTACTATATACACTAAAAATAATAATGTAGAATGCTTGTAAATAAAGCAAACCTGAATCTAAGTTTCATTTTAAAACAACTGCAACAGTAATACTTAGTAGCAATACCCCTCTTATATATGGAACAAGGAACTGAAGTGTCATTTTTCTTTCATTCATTTAATGAAGCTCACAAAAGATTATTAAAAAAAAAATTAAAAATGAAAACAGGAAGAATAAGAAGAGTTGCCTGATATTGAGTAAGGCAATATTCAAAATTCAACCCAATGATTCAACTGAAGCAACATCTTTGGCCTTTTTGGCATAGTATTTTAATTTATTGAGATTCCTTGGGAGCTTTATTTAACACCGTACTTAAAATCTCACAACCCAGTGCCTTGCATCATTGACCAAAAGAAAACCATGTCCTATTAGTGAACACAAGATAATCTTCACAGCCCTTGTATCGTATCTTTCAGCTTCTAATTAGAATGGATGGACATAAATGAAATAATGTTGCAACTTTATAAGATAAGAATCAAGTAAGGAATTTGCCTTTGAGTTTCTTCCTATAGACAAGGTGAAATTTGGCCCTCTTATAAATAAAATAAAATAAAAAAATTTCCAGTCCTGCTATCAACAAAAACATTGGAGAAGAAATTGATAAGAGAAAGGACAAGAAAGAATCCAAAAGATAAAAAAAAACTGTGAAAACTTTATTGTAGCATTTTAAACTAGAAAGCTGCCAAACGTATGATCTTACAAAAGGTGGATTAACAATTAAAGAAAGAAAAATTAAAATTGACATGAAATTAGTAGAAGGCTCAAACAAGTGTAAGCAATAACTGACAATTCTTTCATATAAAGTTGAGAATAGCCCATTACTGCAAGGCATCATAAAGAAAAAATTGTTCGAGAAAGTAGCTACTAGAAACAAAAGCAAATATTCATACATAAATTCAACCAAAAACAAATGTTACCTTTTTTTCTACTGGTATTTCAGTATGGAGAACCAGGTCAGAAAGGAGAACCACCTGTCCCTCATTAATTGCACCTAAGCAAACAAATTCAACATCTGTTTTTAGGAACTCGGAATTAGCAGAGCACCAGCTATTTGATATTCATGGACTCGAAAAGAAAAAGAAACTCTCACCTTCAACTCGCGCATGTGAATGAGTGCTCAAAGAACTGCTAATGCTTACACTTTTGCCTTTATTTTTAGCAATTAAATCAACTAACTTTCCGCCATATATTTCATTCAATTCTGAAAAGAGTTCAGGAGGAAGACTCTCTAAAACTCCCATATCAAGATGACATAAAGGTGGCAGCTCCGAAACCTGGTTCAGACAAGCTCCACTATCGGACATATTACTGTCCATTTCAATAGAAAGGCCAACTGAATTAGCACACATCTGACCTGATACTCCATCACCTTGTCCTTCACAATCAGTAAAATGGCAACCATTCACAGGTGCAATACAATTTTATTCATCTTCAATCAATCAAATATACCAACCAAAAAGAAAAAATTGACAGATACATAAAAAATTAACAATATGCAAGACTAGGAAACAATTGCAGCTGTCTGATCAGTAAGTATGAACTTTTTTAGCCTGAAGCTGGAAATAATGTCGAAGTGCCTCATTTTATACGTTCTGCAGTCAATATGTTCCAGTAGTGACATTGATTATATAATATCTTGTTCACCCCTGCTCAATTATAATCCCAACAAGCTCCCTTTGATGATTGGCTACGAGCTTAGTTTGGAGAGGACAAGGCATCTTATGAATTAGCTGCTTATGATGCAACATTGGCAGCTATTATCTACTCAAGTATTTCAGCACATTATGTTCCAACTTGTTTCAACTCTTGTCATAACTTATATTTTAAATTTAAAAAAATAAATAAAAATTGAACTGATATTATTTTAATCCAATTGGACCTAACAATGATCAATAACATAAGGCTGATACTTTAGAACCAAAAATAGATATTAAAAATTTTCCACAACTAGATTAGTAGATATGAAACTCCTATTTCACAAGGAAAAAGAGAAATAAAGTTTTTTGAGAGCTAATCCAATCACCCCCTAAACCACCAAATGCGCTCTCACTCCACATACATGCATGTAGAAATAAAATATGTATGAGAATGTACTTTGTTCGATACCCAGAGAGATCTGAATGACACCAGTTTGCAGTTTCCTATTGCAAACTTTCACTAATTGAACTCTATTAGTGAACCTCACAGTGTCAGTTTGTTGCACTCTAGCATCATTAAAAGAGCCATGCGCACTTAAGCGAAAATGCCGCATGGAGCCTAGGCACAAAGCGCAAGCAACATGTGCCTGATCAAAGTAAACTGCACATTTTCCAAACACGTCAAGTCACTTCGTTTTTTGGATTGGATCTACTAGATAGGCATATTACCATGCAAGATCTTCATTTTTGAATCCTCAATTACATATAACATAATTGTTAAAAAATAGATAAGAACAATATTTAACTACTCATCTTCAAGCTGCCCTTTTCTAGTTTTTCTGAGCTTTAGGTTTTAATAGGGGAGTTATTGGTATAATTCTTATTTACTAGGGTTATGCCCCTCTGCGGAGATTGCATTACTTATAAAAAAAATACAAAATATTATTGAATTGCTAAACTGCTTAAATTGGGACATTGAGACATTGAATTTACACCAATAGAAACCATAACATTTGATACAAAATACAAGGGAAAAAACAATTTAAATTAAAAAAAAAAAAATGCAAACTCAATGCTCAGTTTATAGGCAAAGTTGAAAGCAAAACACAATCATGCTACTCATTTTCTCTGTTGTGCCAGTTCGGCATCAGATTTTTTGAAATACAATGCTTAGCAAGAGAAACACAAACAAATGGGGACTGTGGTTTAAATGTTAATAACATTACTAGCCATACCATAATAAATTTTCAAGTATATCAGGTTTAGAATAATAACTTCCAATTACCTATATTAAACCTCTCTTTGGCTGTACTACCGTTACTCCATAGTTCTTTTGTACTTGCTGAGGCAGAGATGAGCCATGATTTCAAAGAATTTCTCTCAAAGGCTTCAAACAATGAAGTAACAAGGTTCACCATCAGACAACAAAGTACTACAGCTACCAAGCTGCGTGGCTTTGGGGGGGGAGAGGGGATATGGACTATATTCAAAAATACAACACACACCTTGCTTAGAATTATCTGCACTTTCAAGCCTGGAAACTTGCAAGCCAACACCCCGAATCTCCTTGACATCTATGTAAAATCAATAAGCAGCTAAACATGAAGATTTTTTTTTTTTTTAATAAAAAAAACAACTACATTTAAATGGAGAACCATCTCCTACAACAAAACTAACCTTGAAAATCATTTAAGTATTATCAAGGAAGATGCTAAGGTAAAATTACGTTCAGCAAGAACCTTTTAAATGGAAAATCATCTCCAACTCCAAAACTAACCTTAGAGCACATGTTACCAGTATCAAGGAAAGTGCAGCAAAGAGGAGAGAGTGTCCTCAGGGTTGAAAGATGCGAACTCTAATGCCATGTAGTAGATAATCTATAATGGTCAAGATCTGGTTCCAACACCCAACCCGTACAAGTGACAGACCAAGGCCAGTCACAACTGTTAGATAGGAATGCTTTTGTGTACTTTTATCGACAAAAAACAAATGCTAACTTCACTCTTCCTATATTTGGAATAGATTACAGTTATATTTTTTTGATTTGGCACTGGGTATCCGGAGCTTCGCTCCAACTAATCCCGGGGGTACACAGGCCCTTGGCTAGATTACAATTATATTGCAAGAGGCAGAAGCAAAAGTGGAAAGAAAAAAGACACATGGGGGGCAAGGAAGAGTGAGAGAAGAGAAAATTTTGTTGTTCAATCCAACAATAAGTTCTATGTAAAGGAAAGAATTACACCATAAGCTTTCTATATACTGAAGAACACAAGAAATATTTTAAAATTGGGAAAGCTAACTTACCTAAATGGAAGGTCCCAAAAAGCTGCTTCGTTATCCTTTGAAGTACTTCCACATCATCAGTAGCAACTGGAACCTATTATAACATCATTGACCTTTAAATCCAAATCCGCAAAGCCACAACCATTTATTGATGCAAGCATAGATATGATTACACACATAGATATGATTACACACATAGATATGTGAATAAAAAATATGGTAAGTATATTTCTACCGTTGTGGAGTGGCTCAGGTTTTCACAATCTCCATGGCCCATATACTTCGCAGGCTCCTCAGCATCTTTTCTTCTCTTTTTTATCTAGATCAATGCATCACATAAACCAAGAAGTTTCAAATTAATTAAGTTCCATCAATTAGAAGAAGCTCCCAAACTATCTAAAGCATAATAATCTCTTAAGGAATTATAAGGAAGGCATAATAAAAGAAACCCAGTCAATTTGAACCCCACTCATGAACCACTCAAAGTGATTAATAATAAATATATGCAAATGGTATATTTAACAGAAAGACAATACCTTAAGGGTAAAAGTACGCCCTTCCACTCCACAACCTTGCAAGCGCAATGAAACTTCCTTGCAGAGGTTTGAGAGGAAGTTTTGACACTGAAATAACTACTATGTCATTCTATCAATTCAAAGCTATTATTAAAAATAAAAATAAAAATAAAAAGCTTGACAGTGACAGTGCATCAGAATACCAACATCTTTCACATCCTTAAACCTCACACCCCAATTCACTTCAGCACCGATAGACTTGCTTTCCTGCAGATCACATTATCTGATAAGCAAGGCTGAAACGATGGTAACTGAAACAACACAGAAAAAAAGAAGATTGATCTGAACAAGAAAGCTAATTCAAGTTGATTAGCTCATATGGCTGTTGGCACCTCTTTTCATTCAATCACAGAATGTAATTTAACATGATAAAAGTCCATTGTCACAAGGTGTTTAAACTATTTGCTGAAGCATTGGATGAAGATAGGTGATATACAATCTTATAAGCCATTGCAATCTATAATAAAAAAAAGTTCAGATAAGATCAACTTAGTAACTAATAGTTGTATATGACTAGGAAAAAAAAAAACTAATAACGATGTACTTGCTAATTGAATTTTACAGCCAAGCACTGTACCTAATTAATGGAAAAATTTTGAAAAAAAAAAATGAAAGAAAGTAGATAACATCCGTTTGACAAAATGCAAAGAACTTGCATGACAACCAACACATATGTTTGAATAGGTACTTGGCTATCTCACGCATAAACTAAAGAGAAAGAAATTATTTGAACTAAAAACTATGTAGTTAATCATAATCATGTTCTTTGCTAAAACCTGTATCACCCCAACCAACCGATTATCTACTCCTCTGCTATAATTCCAAAGCATCTCTCCAGTTTTCGTTCCAAAGTCCTTTTGAAGAGAGTCCTGGAGATGCCAAAAATGTGAGAATAGTAATATACTTGAACACCACCATATTTAAATAATATAAGTTCAAAATAACTCATTCACAGTAATAGGAAAATAAAAACTTTAAATCATATGAATAAATCTTTGAGGTTTAGTGTCTGACAAGGCATAGCAAAAGATAGCTGATTAGGATACAATCCCTAACAGATAGCTTACTGAGACAATTCCGAGGATTATTCCTTCCAAAGATAGCCAAGAGGGAAAAATGATTTACCCATGATCCACAGACTTCTAGTAAGATAACTAATTCATGAAGTGTTTGTGCATACCGCGAAAATAATTACCAGGACATTATCAGCTTCAGGTCCGCATAAGTGCTGACATGAATATTTAAAGCACAGCATAAAACCCAATGAAAAAGTATAAGGCAGCATTTTTCTTGGGGTGTGGAGTAGGAAGTAAGGCAGCATGTTCTACAGGCCAAACTCAAGCAAAATTGCATTATTTTTTTCTTTCATTAAACTAGGGAAACAAATCCAAATTTCAGTTTTGACATACCAGATAAAATCTCAAATCTTCTTAAATTGCTCCAATCACTAATGGCTCAAATTTGCATTATTAAGAGGCTCCCTCTTCCCAGGTTTTAGTAGAACCTTAAGAATTCATTGCCAAACTGAAGTTTAAGCTTTTTAAATCCCTTCCTTAATTGAAAAGAAAGTCTAAAAATTATACCTGATATGCAATAGATGTTTACTTCGTAAAAACAACAATTATCACCCAAATTTGCTTGTTATACTTGTGCTAACTCTTTTCTACATTTTCCTTACTTATTTCCTTTTAGTCTCGAGTTTCTGAGGCATATATTGAATATGGTCTCCCTATCCTTTTTTCTAATTAGGAAGGAAACAAAAAAAAAGTGATTATAACAACTTTTTCTGCTATAGTTTTGTAAAATTTAAAATATTGATCTTTTCTCTAAATATCTGAGAAAATTTAAAGGGACATCATATTTGAGTATTTTTGGCTATTATTTAATTAATAATCCATAAATTAATTTCAGTTAAGTCAGAAATTCGCACTAGCTTTTGTAGCAATCTCTGTAAGGATTTTAATATATATGTTCTATCAAGTTATCTAAGGTCATAAGTACTCATTCACTTTGCATCTCTTTCCTATTACCAAAATTATTTGAAAAGATTAGTCAAAACGTTGTTCTCACTTATTAAAAAAAAAAAAATTAAAAAAGAAATCTGATTTGCAAAGGCTGGCTCTGAATGTTTGTGAGGTTGTTCATGCATATTGCAATATCAATCTTGAGCAAATTTGACTCATCAGATCATGACCTGGTCAAGAATATTGTATAATTATGTACGTCTAAAATTGAAGATAGAACAGTATAAGAGATGCTCCATCTTGCAACTCGAGGAAAGCAAACAAATAATGTATCTTGCTAATCAAACTTCATAGATAGGAACATAACCATTTTGCAAATGAACCAAAGAAAATATGCCTCATTTATAAAAGACCTTGGAAATCATACGCAGCTGTCCACAAGTCCAAACATTTTGCTTCTTCAACTTCTCCTCCAAAACATGCCCAATTCCTGGAAGTGCCTTGATTGGAAGTTGACTTAAATAATCATCCGCCTGACATTTTCAAACAACATTAGACAATATGGAGGTATCCACAACATTCCTGGACTTCTATATATAGCTTTAAATGATATTTGCATATAGAAACAAAAAGTCACCATGAGAAATGGCACCAACTGGAAAGTTTCAACAGAAAAGATAAAATTAAAAATTTATAGTGTAAAAAATCTACGTCAACCTTACCCACCCACTTCAAGATGTTAAAACTTAAAATATATATATAATAATAATAATATTTATGTAACGAGAGAATGGTATGATAAAAGGACTAAAGACATTAGTTCCATACAAATTTTTGTTTCAAAATCATCATTCAAACATGTTGAAAGAATTTATTTTACCTGGAAGACCAAAAGAAGCACATCATAGGAGTGCTAGAACAAGTTATGAAGTATCAGTAACAAAATACGCATTACAAATCAAATTTTGAAAAGTCAATCTTACAGATATTAGAGGTGAAGTTAAAAACAAAGCAAACATCAACAAGCATGATTCAAATGGATGTATTAGGGATAAAGACATAAAAGGTTCTTAGGGGAAACCAGAAAAGAACAGAGCTCAGAATGCAACATGCCCATTGTCTATCACATAGCAGCAACATAAATCTCACCAGAGAAATTCAACTCATGAAACAGAAAAGGGTAAACCAAGTTTTCAACTATGTTCTACAATTTCGTAATTATTGTATCAACAATAAGTTCCCATGGGGTTTTTTCAGACTCATGGAAGGTCCACAAAAGGCAATTTCATCAATTTTGGAGACGTGATGCAACAATTATAGTCAACTCTTCCAAATTCCAACTACAGATCCTTGATAGTCAACAGACTCAACATGACCATTAAGAAAATAGGCAATGAGTAGGTTGAAGAGATGCAAACAAGCATATAGAAGATATACAAATAAGATGAGGTGAAGTTTATGAAGATGGGCATCCTTGGGCCACAAACTTCATTGGGATTTTTTTTATATATATATAATTATTTGGTAAAGAGAGCAAAAAAGAGGGAGAAACCTCAAACATTGACAACTTTACCTCAATACCCGGCATAAAACTTCAACATATTATGAGCTATGGGACTTTAAAAAAAAAAAATTAAAATAAAAAATAAAAAAGCATGAATAATGTTTGAACTAGTTCCTGAACAGACAATCAGAAGTTTTCAATTAAAATTAAATGGCTTCCAAATATAAGATAATCTACAACATATGCTGGAGAAAAAGGAAAAAAAATAAAGACAGTACTCATCAAAAAAAAAAAAGGAAAAAGATACTGAATCCCAACAAAATTATGAGGGCGTAAAATTTCATGCTTTGCACACTTGAAAGTTCAAAACAAATTATAAACATGAAATCCAACCCCCCCACCACCAAAAAAAAAAAAAAAAAGGCATACCCTTTCAGGAGGAATGCAACATTGACCATCTGGTTTTGCAGTTCTAGTGGCAAGACGAGCCATAAGCATATTCTCAGCAATCCCAGCACTTGCAGTACATCCGGTAGTCTCAAGAATCTCTTTTCTTATTGTTGAAGCAAGAAGCTGGGGATCCCCCTCTGTGTCTGTGTCTGTAACATCTAAAAATGCTTCATCGCAGCTTACAGCCTACATTCAACAGCAGTAAAAATACTTACAAGGCAGGCAAGTGAAAATTGATGTACACTGAATGAACGCATTTTTTCAAGCAAACCTGCACTTTGTTGCAGTGCTTATGCAATATGTTGTAAAACTGATCAGCTACCTGCAAATTATCCAACAGATAATACACTTCTAATAAACCCACTCAACAGCTATTTAAAAAAAAATAGGGGGGGGGGGGGG
>CM017322.1:2339424-2836779 GCA_006937295.1 Carpinus fangiana
GGGGGGGGGGGGAGAGAGAAGATAAAATGATACATAAAACAGAAGATGAAAATAGAAAGGCAACTTCTTACCCTCTGTCCGCAATTCATTTGAACAGGAAAATTACATGCTCAAAGGTATTGTTTACTCCTTACCTCCTCATAAGCTTCAAAGTTGTATGGAAAAATGACCAAGTGGGGACAAAGAGCCTTGGCATCTCTAACAAACATTCCAGCCCTAACTCCTATACGAATAAGAAAATGACTTAAATACAGAATAAAAACTTTCCAAGACGAATGGTAAAACTAATTGAGATAGAGAGAACTTTGCACAAACCAACCATAATCTCGAGCAGGGTAATTTGCAGATGAAATTTCAGCAGTCCCTTTTGGGTTGTCTGAATGGCATACAGCTACAGGTTTATCCTGCAATTCAGGATGGTTCCTGATGACCACTGAGACAAAGAAGCAGTCCTGGAAGAGCACATTAGCATCATGGAACAACTATAAATACAGGATGGAACAAAAGAGTACATCCATACTTACAGGATCAAAAAGCATATTACTCCAAAATTAGTATAGTTGACAACCACAATATATCAGGCACAAAAGGAAAATGATAAATATGAAAAAGCCACAATTATAACAGCCAAAGGCATAGAGATTACCATGTCAACATGTATAACGGTAGTCTTTGGAGCAGAGGCTTTAATATTGGAACTTGTGAACTTAAACCCATTAGAAAAGCTGGGAAAACGCTTACGGTATCGATTTCTCCAGGTTCCTATGAAGTGTAGCCTTGAGTTCTGCAGATAGCAAAACTTGGTAAAAGTACAACCAGAAAATGCCCAAGGGAGATACATACAAAATCCATAACTAACTCGAGGCAACAAAATGTTCTGTTTGATATTCATTTGAACACATCAAGCGAACAAACTTATCAAAACACATATTTATTGAATAAACAGCCATATCTCTGACAGGAAATTTTGTTTCTATTTCGGTACCTTGAAATAATTTTCCACAAAATTGGGATCCTCAAGAGTTGAATGACGCTGATTAGAAGGCCCACCAACTGTTGAACTTGGTGAACCTTTCATATTATGATTGTCCATGATGTTGCTGCTAACCAATGCCGAGGGTTGGTAATGACTTGACTGCAGTTCATTTCTTACACTGCTCTCATCTTCTACATCAAAATTACTTGGTTTTGTCATAGTCACTTCGGAAGGTTTGCCACAACTGCTAGCTGGCTCCTCAAGTAATGATACATTCGAGTTCTTATTCATAAGATTATTAGATTCTCCACTAATTAGCCCACTGTGCTCAACGGGTTCACCCACATCAGAAAAAAATGCATCAACAGATGTGCCACCTTTAAAAGATGAATCTTCAGATTCAGGATCTCCTTGACAAACAGGTGCACAGGGAGAAGTGTCCTGGGACTGTGGGCTGCTTTTCAGAGCAAAGAAGGCTGACAGCTTTGGTTGGTTATTAGCAAGCTGGTCAAGTTGGTAAGGAACCCCTGGAGAAGACAAAATGAAATCAATAGCAAATGAGAAGAAAAAGAAAATCTTCAGACCTTGATGATGAGGAATGATGCATTGAAAATTTCAAACCTTAACCATGTGAGGGGACTGAACCATATTGTTCAAGTGTCTAACTATGTTATGTATCAATAGAAGTCTAAACCAACAAAATGCATAAACTTACAACTCAAAAGTTTGTTTGCAGCAACAGAATCCAAAATCCACGTGGGTTTCACTACCGGGAGCCCACCACTAAAAGATCTGAATTGGAATTACAAACAATAACAATAAAATTGAATTTCTCCACACACACACAAAAAAAAAAAAAAATCAAATGTAATGAGTTTAAAAATGAAAACTAAGATAAACCTCAAGTTCTTAATTTTACTATCGGGAAGATTGCTGCAGATAATATGGGTTACACGACGTCTTGAAAAGTAATTCTCTAATCTTCCACCATGCTTTAACATGTAGCCTCGCAGTTCCTGAAATAACTTGCTATAAATAAATATGAAAAATGCCAGAGTGACAATAGCCTTTCCTCTCTAATCTATAACATTGAGGATAACAAGAAGTAATAAACTCAAAATTTAGCAACTTCCACTATTTAGTTTCTAAATTCCACCTCATCCCACCAATGAAAAAGTAAACCTTAACCTATTTAATTGTACCATAGAAGAATTATATAATCATTTTCCTTTCATGAAAAATTATATAATCCATTAATTCAGATCATGGCCAGAAGAATTTGAATATAAAGTCTAAAGTGGATAACTTTTATATCTGTTTTTATTTTTATTATTGTTGTTGTTATTTCTCAGCTACCAGGCAGAGCTCAAAAAATAATTACTAGACAGCAATTGAACCTGACTGGAAGGAACAGTGAAACCATCAACAAAGATGGAAACTCCATGAAATATAGGCTTCCCGGAACCCGAATCACTATGAGAAGAAGTTGAAGCTTCCACATCAAACTGGTTCTGAAGTTTCCGATTCTTCTCCACCATATAACTACATTGCAATTGTCAACAGAACTGTAACAAGTTGCAATCTACAACACACGCAGATTAATACACATAATCGAACACAAAAACAGGAGTACAGGACATGATTGTTAAAGAGGTAACTGAGGACATGGCCCAACATAGAGCCGATTAGCATAAAAGAATCCATGTAGCTGACCTCAATTAAGGCTTAGTTGAGTTCAATAACTGAAAACGAAAAGAACTCAAAAAGGAAAAATAAAAAATAAAACAAAAAACAAAAAGAATGCAAAAAAAAAAAAAAGATTATAGTGTGCGTGTGTGTATATATATATATTAGAATCACAAAGCTATATATATTTTATTTAATATTAAATACTAAACAGAAGGGAAAATGGCAACCATGTTGTACTTGGACGTTGTGCAGTAACTACATGTACCTTGTGCTGAAAAAGGTGTGTCTATCAAAAATCAGCTTAAAAAGGTAGGGATAACAAAATAAACCGATGTTTAGCATACAAATTTCCCAATTATCCTCAATCATTGAATCCAATATATATATAAATTTCCGAATACATTTAAACTATATCAGAAAATCTACATTAAACGAATTTGATTTTATTTATTTATTTATTTTTTGGAGAATTGAGAAAGAAAAAAGAGCACCTGCCGAAATCGGAGAACGGTGATTTGCGGAAGGAGGAGGAGCGAGAGGAAGAGATAGAATTGGCGCCCCAGGCCACGCCTAGGGTTTTCTGGCTAACCTTCTTCTTCTTATTGCTATCATTACTGTTACTGGAACGGTTTGAAGAGGTCGAATTGTTGTTATTATTGAAGCTTCGCTTGGATCTTTGGCCGCCGGACGAGTTAGCAGAGCGAGACAAATCCAAACTCATTTTCTCAGAGAAGGTGTGTCGAGGAAGGTTTCTACAAACAAACAGTCTCGTTCAAATGAAGCGGCAAAATGAAGCTTCAGTTTATATACATTTATGCGATGGAGCACCGACTGGCATACTGGATTGTATTGAACATGGGTTTGATATTGGGTCGGGTTTCGGGCGGGCTTTCGCCGTACACAATCGCCATCGGTCGTGAGCTTTCTTCTAGTGAAAACTAACAAATTAGAGTAATGATATTTTTTATACTAAATTTATATTGCTTATTTAACGTGTTTTAAATTATTTTTATTTTTATTCTTTTATGTGTTTGGAAAATAATATAAGCATGATAAATAAATATTTGATAAAAAAAAAAATTAAAACACAACGCTTTACGATTTTAAAAAGTAACAATTTCAAAAAAGTAATTTTTAAGGGTGCGTTTAGGAGTTCATTTTTAAAGAAATAATTTGCGATTTTAAATCAAATTGCAATTTTAGACTGTTTGGGATTGTGATTTTAAAAACGCAAATTTTAAAATAATGAAAAAATTCACAATTTTTATAAACTGACTAGATGATGCTTATTTGAAAAAGTGCGAATTTAAACCAAAATCACGATTTTGCTTAACAAAATATTTGGGGTAATATTTACCTATTTGGCCATGAAACCGCAATTATATGATAATGTTATTCAGAAACTAAATTCATAAAAAAGTACTTCTTAACATGTTTTACCCAACGCCTGTGTAATTTTAAAAACATAACTTTTTTAAAAACTCAATTTTTAAAATCGCACTTATTAAAATCGCACTCCGAAACATACCCTAAAACCGCAATGTCTAACCCTAAAGATCAAAACATTAATACCCTATACTGGCCGGCTAGCCATAAAACAACGTCACTTCAAAAAGAGTCAAACTAATATTTAAGCTTATGTCTAAACAATGTGACGATGTGAACAAAATAAACAACAACAAAATGATAATTAAGTTATTACCTAAGCGTCTGGTATATTTGGATATAACACAAATTTATTTCAAATTGGTTTGAATAAAATTTCCTTTGACCTTTCTAATAAATGACAAGTATTATTAAACATCTTTGAGTTTCTCAAAAATTAATGTTTTGATTCTTAGGTCAGTAAAATGACAATAAATTACTATTAAAAATATTAAAGAAGACGTGTTAGAGATGACACCATGCACTTATTGAAGTAGGTTGGAAGAAATTTCCACAACTGCTTCAAAAAGCGCTTCGAACCCTCCTTAAACCCTTAAATAAATATAGTACAATTGTGTAACCTTATACTTTTCTATAAGAATTGAAATTGCCACAGCCATGAGCTTTTCCTTGAAGAAGTCTCCTACTCTCGAACAACATTAATTTCACCGAGTAAAACTAGGCTTTCTATGCATGTTTTCATAATCAACAAAGAAAATTTTGTTTTTCTAATTCCAAGAAAGACATGTCTACGGGTCTTGAGATTATACAAGGCCAGCTCTTGATTACTTGTCACAACTAGAAACTCGCTTTTGTTCCTGAAACTAATGAATTTCTGAAACAACCATTCCCAATCCCCTAAATTAATAGCATATTGTTTAGTCCAAGACTCTGGTACGCCATACTCTTTCATCAACCAAACGCAACAATCGCCTTGACCCCAATCGTTCAACTCTATCAAAGAGAGCAATCCATCCGAAACCACGAGAGAAATTAAATCAGACTGTAGTATATTATTTAAAACATTCGGAAATTTCATCACCCGAAACTTTTCATCACACATATGAAACAACAAGACCACGGCTTCTCGAAAGACGGAACACCTTGAATTATATCCTAACCAATGGGTAGCCCCATTCACGAAAGCTTGTGGCAAAAACATATGGCCACCCTGTAGTATAACATAGTGAAAGTCGTCGAAGTCGAAGCCATTTACAGTCTCCCAAGCTCTTGTTCGGAGTTTAAAGAATTTTGCCGTAGGTGGAAACGACTCATCATTGTACATCACTCTCAGCACCTTATAATCATTTCTTATATGGTCGTAGCCGAACCCGTGAAATACACTGTAGTAGCGGGGGTTGGCTCCATTGACGTAAGATGGAGGAAGAGTCATGGACATTCTAGTTGCGGGATTCCATAGAATCAAGGGTTCAAAAGTACCGGCCTCTAATTTGTAATCGTATGGATGGTCCGGATGGGTCAAAAGGAACAATCCTCTGCAGTCGAGGACTTGTTCAATACATTCGGATGCAATCTGGGATGGAAATTCAATTTCTTGAAACGCACTGAAGGAATCATTGAACTGGTGTAATTTATAACCGAAATCTATCATATTCTCGTCGTTGTCAGCCCGATATAAACACCCGTTAACAAAGTGAGCATAATTGTTGGCGCTCTCGTTGTGTTTGGTGTGCATGGAAATAAAAGCATCGCTACTGATTAAAGATTTGCACGATTTGGAAACGCATTGGAATCGTAAAAGCGACTTAACGGGTAGTCTTACCAGGATTTGAATCTGAAGATCGCGTGGAATTCGCTCCGACATCTCGGCTTTTCTGCGGCGCTCTCGAAGAAGAAAGAAAAACCAATAGGAAAAGTAAAGAGGTGGGGGGTGGGGCGTATTATTCTTATATATATATTACGCCCTATGAACCCAGGATTTCACAGGGAAGACCGACCCTATGAGGAAGGAAATCTGCAAGAGAGACCCCTAAGGAAATATCTTTGCTCTGACTTGTCACCTTCCATATTAGGTCATTGCCCTTTAACGTTTGCTGGATTTGGCATACTTGCCTTATGAAAGAAGATTAAACCCTATAAGCCTAAGGTACCCTATCAATTCATCCTGCATCCACTTAGCCTATTTTTCCTTGCACAAAATTATCGTATTAACCGGAGTGTTTTTCGTTGGACAAAAATTTGCTACAAACTGATTTGTAGCTAATTAATTCATACAAACTCATATAATAAAGTGATACATGTCCATTAACATGCGAGAAACACATGTTTTTTTTTAATAGTGATAGGACATATATCACTTTATTAGATGAGTTTTTAATAATTAGCAACAACAATAAAGCAATTATGGAATAAAAAGCCTCTACTGAAAATGATGGAAATACTTGAATCTCACTTACAATCATTCAACAATTACTTGTGCTTTTCAAATAATTATTCCCGGATCTCAATAACTATCAAGGAATCTACTTGCCAGAACAATTATGGCCGACAAAGAATCTACCTTTTTAGACCAATTATGAAGCATCTTTACTTTTCACTTTTCAATAGTCGGTTGAATTTGCCACATCACAATAATGGGATAAAAAAGTGGTTTCTAGCATTCCTCATTGAATGCAATTTTTAGAAACTAGGTCAATCTACAAGGGGATATACTGAAAACAGCATTAGAGAAGCTTTATATATGTAGCAATACAATATTAATGTTCCTTATGTTATCAGAGAAACAAACAAACAAAAAAAAAAAAAAAAAAAAAAAGGCACCAAATTGCTCCAAGTGACGTATAGAGGATGACTGAAGAGAATTATTTGCCAAAGAAAATTCTGTTTACAACATCAACAGGCAATGCATAAGCTGGATCTATGGCTTTCAATCCTGGATATTCAAGAAGTGAAAGTCCTGCAACAACAAAGATGAATTGACTTTAGATTCGATAAATAGACATCAGGTGAAAGGAAAATGGATGTAGAACAGTTGCACATAATGAATCTATGCTTTTCCCACCCAACCCTCCCTACTCCCCGGAGATTAAATAGTAAGAAAATAATAGATATATTATAAAATCATATGCCATATGCATAGGTCAGAAACAGAAAAATGAGAAGCCCAAAAGGCAGAAAGGCAGCATTTAGTTACCAGCCACCCCAAAGTACGTATGGTATACATCCACAGCATCGTCCGGTCTATCAGATATACCCCCATTTTCCGTATCCTGAGATTTTTGACAGAGTACAATATCTCAGAGAAACTTAAAAGCATTCAAACAAACAAGCAGAAATAAAACACAGGACTAAAAGCCCAGAATTCCCAACAGGTATAATCTGAATCTACAGAGTATAGCCCATTCAGACCTGGCAGTCTAAGATGTACTGAACAAGCTTTTCCTTATTGATCCAATGAACCCTGTCTATCATGATCAAGCTAGAAAGAACCCACCATGAGTAGCAGACCTGAATCAATGCAACAGAATCAGTGAGGAAGACTACAAAAATGTCCCATGTTTGGAAAATTAAGTCTAAATCAAAAGAATAATTATATAAATAATAATAAATAAATATAGTATACACCCACATCGGGAAGTTTCTCAGGACGGCCATTAAGACCTCCAGATTTAACTTGCCGCTCGCATAACCACCACCCAAGAAGGTCCTTGTCAATATGATGCAATGATCCCGTTAATGCAAGTGCACCCACACAACAGAAAACTGCAGTCACAGTGGACACAGAAGAATTTCATTAGAGTCCAAGTACTATATTTGACATCCAGACAAATAAAAAGCATAATTGTACACTGGATATTAAGAACCTAACACTATAGATATGACAAATTACATAGCTTATGCAGGAGAACACTAATATCTACCACCTATGTATCAGCTTCAGCTTGAATTGACTGGTGTTCAACACTGTTAAGTGTAATGAAAGGTGACACGGGCCCTAATGAAATGAACAGTTTCAAGCATTTTGAGCGACTCTCAAATATCCAACTCTAATGAAAAGTGAGTCACTTGGTAAAGGAAAAGGGCAAAAAAGTCCATTATTTTAAAGTTGCAGCTTAAAGTTATAGTGGAAGCACAGTTGAGATTTGCCTGTGAATGGTGTCACGCAGATAGAAATCACACATTTTCTAGTGTTTCTTCTATTTCATCACTTATACTTTTCTTTTGGCTACAGCACCAAATACTAATCCATGTGATGTATGCAGGACAGGGTTATAAAACAAACCAAGCCACTCAAGCTTCACACAATCTCAGTTGGGTATGGAGCACTCAAATAACTTACGTATTGACCTTTGACTTAAGAAGTGAACTTAATTATAAATCTTAAAAAGATAAGGTAGTCAGCTCTAGCATAACCAGCTCAAGAAGCAGCTAACTCAACATTGCTCGTAAGATAAACAAGTGACTTGAACAGACAGCTCATGTACAGCTCTTGACAATAAGAAACTGTTTTACAGCAACCTCCACTTCAGAGACCTTTCTGCAATACTAGTAATCTATGGGCAGAATGTGAGCCTAAGCAACCTCCACTTTAAATTTATTCAGACAAAAGCATGAATTATTGTAGATTACTGTTGGACCAAAAAAAAGAAAATACAGAAGGAAATGGCTTCCATCAAGCATGGAGGTTTGCACTAACAAGATGCAAAATTTAAAATTGATTGTCAGTGATTGAATCTGAGAAAGGAGTAAGAATCTTCTGCACAAAAGCTAAACACACTTTTTTTAATAGATGCAAAATCCAAACAATTGTTCCACCCTAATACGACCAACAAAGAAATAAAGACCGAGATGGTAGTAAAACACACACTTGGTTTATCAAGTACTAGTCCGAAAGTTAAACTTCACACAAAGATTATGCGTTATATATCTAACATACTTATAGCTCCGTTAGTGATTAGTTTTTCTAATTTTCTCTTTCTTTTCTCTTCTTTTCATTAGGTGTTCTCTTGTATACGTTCTGTGTACTAGGATTACGCCTCTCTGCGTTCTTGATTTATACAATATTACTTATCAAAAAATATATATATCTGACATACTTTGCCCTGCATGGGACTCCCCACCAGGTGTGCTTCCAAATCCACCATCCAAATTTTTGCAGCTTACAATGTAGTTCACAGCCTTCTCCGCATTGATTTTATTCAAACGACGTAATATTGAGAGACAACAAAGAGAAATATAAGAGAACCTGTAGGAAAAAGAATTGGTTTGGTAAAATATAATTGCAAAGATGCTAACTTCCAAAACAGTGACATGCCAAATAACAAAGCAGAAGGGAATATCTGCCAAACAACAATGAATACCGTGTATCAACTTCACCCCACATGTCCCCTGAAAAAGATCCATCTTCATTTTGCAGTCCAGCAATATCTGACTTAAATATTAAGAACCACAAGAAACAGTAGATATACACTTGCTTTATATTGTTGGTTTAAATAATAAGTTTTGTCAATGCTTAAATTATCTTATACAGAGCCTATCTATGTCTCTGTTACCTACCTAAGCAGTAAAAGTGGAAATTCCACCCCACATTAAATATCAACAAGATAAAAAAGTTGAAACTATCAGTTAACTAGCATGGATATCTGGATGTAGAAAGAGTTGCAACAGTTATAAAAACTGCAGCTACTACAAACTTTTAAAGAAACAAAAACAAAGCACTATTTAATATGATATTATATAGAAGATCTCTTGTCAAGTTTGAACAATTTTAAAGTCCACCAATCAGTATGCCAAAGGATACAATTAGTCACCTTATCAACGTCAAGAACATTTAGCTTGTCAAAAAGGGCTAAAATCTGTACGGCGCTCAGAGTAT
Source organism: Carpinus fangiana (assembly GCA_006937295.1). NCBI lineage: Eukaryota > Viridiplantae > Streptophyta > Magnoliopsida > Fagales > Betulaceae > Carpinus > Carpinus fangiana. The sequence goes on from CM017322.1 coordinate 2,349,351, forward strand.
ACAGTATGTGAGGGTCATGTCCAATGTTACCACCAAACCCACCTGCAAAGCAAAGTGTCATCATTGGCTTCATTACCATAATCATCAACATTTTTCTTTTTCTTTTTTACAGGCTTTAGAAAGCTTGTAATTTAATCATTAATTAGTTGCACTTATTGAATGGTTATAGTGATATGAAAATTCAAATATTGGAAGAAGACCAATCTTAAGGGGGAACCATCAGACAACGAATTCTAACTCATGAAACGTGCAATGGAACAGAACTTGACAACAAATTGTCAAGTGTTACTAGAGGGGAAGAATGGGATTGGTTGCCGGCTAGATCTGAAAATTTGGTTAACATTCAAAACAAGTTGACCATGATAGGGAGGGAAAATAATGATATCCATATATGGTTAGCTTCAAATCAACTAAATACACTAGCAGGGGGACGTGGGAAGAGTTGAGGGTGAAGCAGACTATGGTAGACTGGTAGAAACTGGTACAGTTCTCAATGGCAATACCAAAGCATGCATTCATTTTGTGGGTAGCAATAAGAGATTGACTTACAACTGGGGATAGATTGCTAAAATGGGGTGTAAAAGGAGATGTCAAACAATTGATTTGTATTAGTGTTATTAAATGCCGTGATCATTTAATTTTTTGTTGTGGTTTTAGGAGGAGGATATAGGGGACAGAAATGCAAAGATGCCTCCAGGTTAATATTCCTATGGATTCGAGATATTTTAAGGAAAGACATTGGAGAATGGAGGGTAAAAAGTTGAAGGCTGTGGTGTGTAAATTGGCATGGAGCTTGGCAGTGTACAACATATGGAGACATCAAAATGATGTGAATTTGGAAATCATTTGAACACAGAAGAAAATTTGTTGGGAGGTTAGAACCAGAACTATGGGAAAGGGTAAATTCAAGATGAATGAGGACAATGTGGCCATTTGTAGTAGTTGGAATATTCCATCAACTATTCTGAGTTAACAGGATGTTTTTGATTTGCTGTCGGTTTCTGTTGTAGCTGATTTCTGGAATTTGAGGCAGGGATGGCCTCTGCTGGAGCTGGTTTCTGGAACCTGTGTAATAGCTAGTCTTTTGTAGATGTTGCACATTGCTGGTTTATGTCATTAAGGTATCCTGTCTGACCTGATTGTTAGAGGATTGTTTGATGGTTTCTGTCTGGTTGATGATGAAGATTCAAGTGGCTGCAGAAACTGTAGAGGGAGCAGAATGTTGCTGTGCAGAGTAGTTGCTTGGCAGATCAAAATAAGCAGAGGCAGCTGAATGTGCTTAGTTGCAGTTTTTTGTTTTGTTGAAAATTGTATAGAGTTTTTTGAGTTGGTTTTGCTCCCTGTTGATATGTCGACTTGTTAATGATTTGCATGTTTTGTAATTGTAACTGGTAAGTAGTTGAAGAGTTATCTAGCTGCTGGTGATTTTTTTTTTTTTTTTTTTGTAGGCTGAGTGTCAGCTGAATGGTTCATTTGGTGTCTGTATTGGAATTTAGGCGTTGGTTTGTAAGGTGCCTTGTTGGCATCTAGAGTTCGAGCAGCTTTTACGCTGGAGTGTGTTGTATACTTTGTTTTGTTGTTAATAGAAATTCATTCATCCCACGAAACAAAACAAAAAAGAAGAAGCACCCATATAGAACCTGATTCGTGCTGGCATTCCATGACCCATGAAACAACCTTGTCAACATCTACGTTGTCAAGCTTTCCTAGAAGATCCAGAGTTGTCAAACCCCAGTATGCCCCATTCATTCTCAGATGTTCCATCACAACAGATACTAAATCATCCTTTCTCTGAAGTACAAAAAAAAACAAAAAAAACAAAATTTTTGGTATAAATGATAATAACAGAGTCATGTACTTAAATAACTAAAAAAAAGTAAATACATGAAGCAAACCTTTTCTACTGATAAAATGTATTGAACATGTTTCTTAGCTGCAAGCTCCCCCATCTGCCAATTGTTAAGCACATTAACTCCAGGACTTTACAATTGGAGAAACACTAAGAATGTAGAAGTAACTAGAAATTCAATATCTTTTAAATTATATAGAGTAAAGGGTTCTTTATCTGTTCTGATCTCATACAAAATCACCCAATCAAGTTCTATATTCAAAGTGCCATTTCCTCTTACATTTCACTGATGACAGGCAAGATCCTAAATGCCATTTTTTTCAATTAAGGGTTCTTTATTCGGAATTGGGATATCCCTCTCGCTGATACTTTTTTCCGCACTAAACCCCGTAAGAAACTTGTATATAGGTGCTGTGGCCCGTGGGTGCGGTGTGATTCGTGTGTTGGAAGTAAGGGGAGACCTGTACCGAGGTGGTGTAGTGCGGATTGAGTCTATAAGTTGTGTGCATACCGTGGAGGTGTTCGCGACACCGATTGGTCGTAGCGGTGCGAAGTGGTGGGTTGCTCGCGGAGGCTCGAACGTGGGCGGTCTGAACGTTAGTAACGCCGGGCGAGGAGGTGGGCTGTTCGCGGAGATTTTTGCTCGTGGTGGTGGAACGACTGTGGGTTCTTTGTAGAAGAAGAAGAAGGGCGTTTGGCTACAGGTGAGTTTCTTCTCTTACTCTGGTTTAAGAAAGGTTGTTGTTTGTCTGCGCGTGTTAGAGTGTCTTATTGTGAGAATAGGCTATCTTAATATCAGTTACAGAATAGCATAATTCCAACTTAGCCGGGGCCATCACATCACTCATGTCCCCACTTTTGCTGCTCTTCTCATGGCAGTTGCCTCTTCGGGTTGTGGCAACTTTATTCTAGAGGCTGATGCTCTTTTCGTTGGTTTAGTTATCAAATTATGATTTTAAATGTCAAATTATGATTTTGTGAAAAGTTTAACAGTATTTTAAAAAAATTATGTTTTAAAATTTTTATTTTTAAATCGATTTTTTTGAAATCGTAAATCCAAACAGACTTTTAGTTTGGCGGTTGTCTTTGTGAAAACTTAATTACTTTTTTCCTCATCAACTATAATTCATTGTCATTTTGCCCTTATGAACTGACAATCCTACTGTCCGATCCCATCAAACTACTATTTTGTGCTCAAAACTCACTTCCGTTAGTCAAAGGCGTTAACTTAGACAGTCAATCCATCACTTTGCCCTTATGAATTACATGCATTGTTTGCATCCATGAATTACAACGCATTATCACTTTGACCATTAATGTCTTTTACTGATGGAATGAGGCTTTTGAGTACAAAATAATAGTTTGATAGGGTCGGACAGTATAGTTGATAGTTCATAAGAGATAAGTGACAATGCATTGTAATTAATGGAGAAAAAACTAATTACCCGTTACTTGTTAATAGGCTGTGCCTTGTGGGTAGTTTACTGGGCAGTCAATTGGGGATTATAGTCCTATTTAAAATGAGTTCAGATAAGGGTGTCAATGCGGTTACGGTTAGCGGTATTACCACTCACGATTAGCGGTTAGTGGCAATACCGCTAACCGTAACCGCCTTAGCGGTTAGTAGATTTCACTAACCGCAACCGCTAACCGCCTAGAGGTTAACCGCCAGTTAGCGGTTAATGAAATAGGTAACCGCCTGCTAACCGTTTTTTCAAAATTGGGCATTTTTCAATATGATTAATGATTTAAATTATAATAATATTTACTTATAATCTTTCTTTTAAAAAAATTGAACTTATTATCTAATGGTAATACTCAAACTCCTAAGTTCAAAATTCATAATGATCTAATTGTTATACACTTATACTATGATACTAAGATGGGTAAGTTTATAAATGGTCTTACTCCTTATGAAATTATTATCATATTTACTTATAAGTTTTTTTTAATTGAACTTATTATCTAATGGTAATGCTCAAACTCCTAAGTCCTAAATTATTAATGATGTAATGGTCATACATTTATACTTAAATTATATGATCATATTATCTCACAAATCACAATTCATATTAATATAATAAAATTATCTTAGATCTAAGAATCTAAGATAATGTGATATATGTTTTATAAGTATAAAGTATCTAATAATGCTTTGATTCAATTGTGGTTATAAGTAACATATTGTTTAATGAATATAATATTAATTACTTAATTTAATATTATACGAATCATATTATCATTGTACATTAATAATATGATTGACTTGAATAAAATATTTGATTTGTCATTGAATCATATGATTTAGTATTGATCTTATACATTTATATTATTCAATATGCATAATAGCATATATGTATAATTACTTAATATATACTAAATTACAAGATATTAGAATAAAAATGTATGATATAAGTACTTACAAAGCTAGTTAATATGTAACTACAAACTAATTAATAATTATGTTACTTATGTAGTTTATGTTATGTAGTTGATAATATACATTGGAACTAAGTCTCTAGATACTTAATTGTTCATTGTTGTATTAGAATGAACTTGCATATTTATAACTTATAACTTATGAATACGTATTTATAATTTATTATTATATAATCAAATGATTTTATGATTAATTGATCATGTAATATAATCATATAAATTATAGTGATAATATATTAATACTCAAATTGTGATTTAATTATCTAAAACAAAAATGTGATTTAATCATTAATGATTAATTGATTATGTTATATATATAAATATTATTATAATTATAATTATAAAAATATAGTATATAAAAAGCGGTTAACGGTTAGCGGTTACGGTTAGTAAACCCTATAACCGCTAACCGCTAATAGCTAGGCAGTTATAGTGGTTAGCGGTTATAACGGTTAGCGTTTGTAGCGGTTAGGCGGTTATGCGGTTATCGGTTATAACGGTTAGCAGTTGGCGGGCGGTTATGCGGTTATCAGTTATAACGGTTATCGCTTATTTCGTATTCCTTACCCTGATTCCCTTTGCCCTCTGTGCAACACTGAGGAAGACTCTCTTTCTCATTTGTTTTTTAGTTGCATTTTTGCTAGAGTGGCCTAGAGATCTTCCTTTTGGCCTCTTGATTCATTAGCTTGGTCTTCTATCTCTTTATCAAACTGGATCAAAGGCATCTTAACTCCCTATTCCTCCCTTGGCATTCCTATAGCAGACTGTCATTTGTTTCAAATTTATGCTGCTGTTTTGTGTGATCTACTGTGGTTTGCAAGGAACAAAGCTACTCATAAAGGCATCATTCCAGACATCTCCTCTCTTGCAAGCTCAATCAAGAAAACCTCTCTTGATCATGCTGCAGCATGGAACTCTCCTTCAACTCTTGTCAAGGAATTCTGGTCCCCTCCTCCTGCAAGGACTTTCAAAGTGAATTTTGACACTGCAATCTGAGAGACCTTTTCTGTGCAAACTGCAGTGTGCAAAGATTCTACAGGGAAGATTGTAAAGGCCATTTCCAGGTTAATCCTCCTTGTGATCTGACTTTTGGTGAAGCTCTAGCAGCTCGGTTAGCAGCATCTCTGGTAGCTTCACTGCAGTTGAAGTTTTTTCTCTCTTGAAGGGGATTCCAAAATTGTAATTGCTGCACTTTCCTCTCCTTCCATTTCCATAGATTGGCATATTGATTCTGTTATAGCCAACTCTTTAGCCATGTTACCTGCTGCTTCTCTTTGGGAAGCAAAAAAAAATCACAGAAGTGTAAATTTCGGCGCCCACCATGTGGCGTATTGGACCACGGCACAAGTTTTCTCGGGCTGCATCCCACTTACTTTCCCCTCTCTCCTTCCTCTCCCATTTGTAGTGGAAAAAATCCACCCCTTCTCTCCTTTTGAACTGTTGTAAGGCTTTTGGCTCTATTGTTGGTTAATGTATGTCTTGTTACCAAAAAAAAAAAAAAAAGATCCATGACAAAGTGAAATAGTACTAGAATATTTAAGGTTACCTGTAAACATTTTCTGAATAGTTAAGTGATACGTTATTGCTCATTTTTAATGGGCGAAATAGTAATGGAATTTTTTTTTTTTTTTTTTCCATATATTTGTCATAATTGTTGACTGTTTGAAAGCATTCCCATCGAATCACCAATTATTTCTTCCAACGAGTCAAGAGTGAGAAAAATTTCCAATATAATCATTTCCCACTTTCGATTAGGAAAAAAAAAAAAGAAATACAAAATGTCGGAAAATGTTAGGTGTTCTTCTAGTGTTCTTTTGGTGTTCTCCCAACTGTGATGTGACTTTTAAAATCACCGTTGAATTTGAAATTATTATTATTGTCCTTTAATCTATTGGTGATTTTAAAAGTCATATCACAGCTGGGAAGACATTAAGAGAACACTAGAAGAGCACTTAACATTTCCCATAAAACTTATATTTAATGGGAATATAAGTTCAATAAATATATAATAAATGGTAGAAAAGAGTATAAAAAAAACACCATAATGGTATTTTTCATCAAATAAGTAAAGACTTAAATATTATGTTATCAAAGTAAAAGTAGATGGTCTTTGCTCTTCCATGTGTTCCTCTCCCTTTCACAAGTGTTAATTGTTGGTCACCCTTTGCTAGTAAAAAGACTGAAAAGATAGCAATGGGACAAGTAAGTGAACTTAAATAACCAATAAGAAACAAGACAATGATTGGACCAATAAAAAAAGAAACAAACAAACAAGACAATGATAATTCATGCTTCAAATTTGCCAAAAAGAATTTCATAAATAGATATCATGCTTCTCACCTTTTCTTAACTATTCTCTTTTGCTATGCTTAACCTTCTCTTTCTCTTGTGCATGTCTTTCTTTTCTTTTCCTTGAGTCACACCACCGGCCGTCCTTTAAACAATTCCGGCACGTTTCTGAACCATTTACTTCATTGAGTAAAACAAGACTTTCAACGAAAGAATTCTTAGCAAAATAAGATCCCTTAACTTTAGTTCTTAGATTAATGGATCTATGTGTCTTGGGATCGTATAAGACTGGCTTTTTTTTCTTTTCTCCCAAAAAATTTTCATTGTTACTAAAACCGAATACTGGCCCAAAGCGAAAACCCTTCAAAACAGTAGTAAATTGTTTAGTCCAAGACTCTACTACGCCATATTCCTTCATCAACCAAATGTTCATGCCCAAATAAGCATCATGTTTCTCTATTAAACAAAGCAATCCACCAGAAACCCCAAGAACAAAGTCACTATGCTCTACGCTACTTAGATGATCTGGAAGTATCATCACTCGAAATTCCTCGTGACACATATGAAACGAGACAATCGCGTATTCACGATCGACATATTCAAGTGCCATATAATTACTTTTATGATATCCAAGCCAGTGGCTTGCCCCATTCACTAAAGCTTGTGTATGATCATCTGCAACATACTGAAAATTGTCGACACCCCTAATAGTCTCCCAAGCGCCTGTGCTGAGTTTATAAAGTTGTGCTTCAAATGGAAAAAAATCGAGCCGACCAAACACCATTCTCACCACCTTGTAATCATTAGTTGTATGGTCAAAACCGAACCCGCAAACACGGTATTTGCCGCTGCTGGGTGCATCAATGCAAGGCGGAGGGAGAGTTATAGATATTCTAATTGCAGGGTTCCAAAGAATTAGGGACTCCAAAGCATGGCGTCTATGGCTTGTAGTCTTAAAAAGTATTAATCCTTTACAATCAAGAACTTCATAATCTCTAAATCCAATTTGGCACGGAAGTTCAAGTTTCTGAAACTCCCTGAATGAACCATCACAATGCTGTAATTGGATTTGCGTACCTCTGTTATATGTACTCGAATGTAATAGGTGAACATAATTGTCGGTGCTCTCACTATGTTCCAAGTGCTTGGCAATAAATCTAGGACTTCTGATGAAGGATTTCCATGATTTACAAACACATTGGAATCGAAAAAGGGATTTCACAGGTAGTCTTACCAGGATTTCTTTCTGAAGATCGTGTGGAAGAAGCCTCCTGTTTGCCATGTATGAGATTTTTTGCTTGGCTTGGAGAAGACGAAATCAGGAGGACCAACCAACAGCAATTAAGACTGGCTTTTCTCCATAAATCTTTTCATTGTTACTAAAACTGAATATTGGCCCAAAGCGGAAACCCTTTAAATCAATAGTAAATTGTTTAGTCCAAGACTCTACTACACCATATTCATTCCTTCATCAACCAAATGTTCATGCTCAAATAAGCATCTTGTGGCTCGAGCTCTATTAAACAAAGCAATATAATCCACCGGAAACCCTAAGGACAAAACTATCAAAACCATTATGCGCTCCATGTAGACTACTTAGATGATCTGGAAGATTCATCACTCGAAATTCCTCGTGACACATATGAAACGAGACAATCACGTATTCACGATCGGCATATTCAATCGCCATATAATTACTTTTATGATATCCAAGCCAGTGGCTTGCCCCATTCACTAAAGCTTGTGTATGACCATCTGCAACATACTGAAAATTGTCGACACTCCTAATAGTCTTTCAAGCGCATGTGCGGAGTATATAAAGTTCTGCTTCAAATGGAAAAAATTCGAACTCACCTAACACTATTCTCAGCAACTTGTAATATTAATCATTAGTTGTATGGTCAAAACCGAACCCGTAAACACAGCATTTGTCGCAGCTGGGTGCATCAATGCAAGGTGGAGGGAGAGTTATAGACATTCTAACTGAATTAGGTACTCAAAATCATGGCGTCTATGTCTTGTAGTCTTAAAAAGTATTAATCCTTTACAATCAAGAACTTTATAACCTCTAAATCCAATTTGGCACGGATGTTCAAGTTTCTGAAACTCACTGAATGAACCATCAGAATGCTGTAATTGGATTTGCGTACCTTCTTTATATGTACTCGAATGTAATAAGTGAACATAATTGTCGGTGCTTTCACCATGTTCCAAGTGCTTGGCAATAAATCTACGACTTCTGGTGAAGGATTTCCATGGTTTACAAACACATGTACATTGGATAGTCTTACCAGAATTTCATTATGAAGATCGTGTGGGAGAAGCCTCATGTTTGACATCTCTGTGATTTTTTGATTGGCTTGGAGAGACGAAGTCAGGAGGGCCCAAGTACCAACCAACAGGAAGAACCTTAGTTTGTGTTGCTTCTCCAAAAATTCTCTGTTCACGCGCCGCTCTCAAGAGAAAAAGATTCTGACATTATTCTCTAGATGGCTGAGATTTAAAGAAGTAGATCAACGGTTGCAATTGAGGGGTGCGCATCGCATGGGGTACTAGTGAGTGGGGAGTAGGGGATTAGCTGCTCATTAAATGCAGATTGTAAGGATTTAACGATCGATATTAAAAGAGGGAGATCTAACGGCTTTGGGTGGCTGCATGAGTGACATGTCGGTAGGTAGAGGGGGGAGAGTAAAATCCTGAAGAAAAGCGAGACAATGACTAGGATGAGTTAAAGAAGATCGAATGGATGGGCACCCCCACAGCAAAGTCCAAAAAGTAAATGTCGTAAGGTCTGAATTCAATCCAAAAGGATCAAATAACAAGCAATGGTGATGTTTATTATCCCAAAAGAACCATAAACAAGTTGAGCATTTTCCAGGGCCGCACAAGGTGTTGTCAAATGGCAAAAGAACTTGGTAAAAAGTTCCATGCAGTAGAAGAAAATGCATAAACAATTCTGATCGGAGTTTAAGGAATGAGGCCTTTAAATTTTCCAGAGGAAATTATTAGGCCATGCGTTCAAATAAGACTTTTTAATTTGTTTCGGAGGAAATTTGTTTTAATAAGTGATAAGTGTCATCTAACGTGTTTGAATTTTTCGAAAATCAATGGGTGTCTGCTTTGTATTTATAGTACACACTGTTGTGTTGGTTGTATCTATTACAAAGAAACGAAATACAAAAGAAGCATTATCTTCTTGTTCATCCATCTTTCCTAGCTTTGACTCATGAGAATATCTCCAATAGAAAAATTAAACAAGTAAAAGCAAAAAGAAGATAAAATAAAATAAACAATTCCTTTATATATATATATAATATAAGACACTATATATACACATGTCGGGAGGCCGGGAGAGAAACACTAAAAGCATAATTAAGCGAATGGATTTGGGTCCACTTATCAAGTGTATATATATTAAGTTTATACTTCTTCAGCAACAACACATAACACAAGAATAATTAGCTTTATTTCACAATTTGAGGTGCTTAGGCTGCTTGTAATCACCAACAATAGGCTTCATCAGTAGACCCTTTCACGCTGGGGCGGCTATGTAGAGTTGCACATGTCTGATTAATGCTCCAAACGCAGTTATTAATGCAACGTTTCGTGTCCCGATCATAATAGTAAAGCAGAAAATTGTCGTGTGTTTGATGTTTAAGATTGTAGTCCCACGCAAAATCACATACGTTTAATATTATGTTTCTAACCTTTTTTTTTTCCTGCTTTGCTTAGCCCTTCTATTGGGCATATCTTCCTTTTTCTTTTCCCTTTCTTTCTTTGAGTCGCACCACTCGCATCTCTTTAAACAAGTCCGGCAAGTTTGTAAAGTTGCTTCATTGAGTAAAACAAGACTTCCATTGAAAGTATTCTCGGGAAAAATCAATCCTTGGACTTTAATTCCTAGATTGATAAATCTTCGTGTGTTGAGATCATATAAGAATGGTTTTCCTTGCTTTCTTCCCAAAATCTTTTCATTGTTCCTAAAACCGTAGATCCCCCTTAAATGAATAACGAATTGTTTAGTCCAAGACTCTACTACGCCATATTCCTTCATCAACCAAATGTTGATGTTCACCAAATAATTAAATTGTAGTCGGCTATGCTCCATTATAGAAAGCAATCCACCAGAAACTCCAATTTGAGCAATCATATAGGAATGAGCCTAATTTGGCATGGATTTTCAAGTTCATAACCCTTAATGAATGAGCCATCGGTATGGAGTAATTGGTGTGGCGTCACTGTGTCTTCATTACATTTCCGCAAATGTAAAAGGCGAGAGCTAACGCTCTCTCTATATTGGGTGTGCATGGAAATAAATGAAGGACTTGAAATCAAAGATTTCCATGATATACAAACACATTGGAATCGTAAAAACGATTTCACGCCTACTCTTACCAGGATTTCATTCTCAATATCGCGTGGAAGCCGGTCTGACATCTCTGTATATATCTCCGTCCTTTTCGCTCACTTTTCCGTGGCCAGGAGAAGACGAACTCAGAAGGGACTTGAAGATGCTCCGTTTCTTTCTCTCTTTCCGCTTCTCCAAGAAGAAACAACAATCTCAGGTTTTCTTTATTTCCAGTGTCATGCGGCGCTCTCAAAGAAGAAGAAGAAGAAGAAGAAGTCGTTTATAAATTATAACCGAAATGTACACCAAACGCAATAGAAAAAGACCAAATCCAATAGTAAAAGTAATTAAAATTTAAAAATTTATAATGTAGGGTTTTAAAATGTTTGTGATTTTTAAAGAGGGATAAATGTAAAATTGGTCCCCTGTCCCCATGGTTAGCCTAAATTACAAATCATTTCCTATGGTATAACAAATAATTTATAAGTCTATGTAATTAGCCTAAATTACAAATCACTTCCTGTAGTATAAAAAATAATTTATAGATCCTCAAATAATAGTTTACTCCCTAAAATCAATTTACGTTAAATAACTTAACAAAATCTGTTACTTTGTAAGGTCATACTGCTACAGTAAATTAACATAATCTCTTATATCCCCAAAATTTTACTTTGCGCATAACTCTCCTTTATTTTCATCTTTCCTATCCATGATTTTGGAACATTTTGCGATAATTTAACGGTCGCATTTTGTGAAGCGGCTGAGGAAGATGAAGATGAGGGAAGGTTACACACGGGGTAAAATTTTGGGGATATAAGATATTAGGTTTATTTACTGTAACAGTATGACGTGGAGTGAGAACTGATGTGTAATCTTAACTGGCAACGTAAAATGATGTGAAAAATCCTAATTGTCATTTTTTAAAGTAAAAAATTCATAATAACACATGTCAAGTTTTTTTTTTTTTTTTGTTATGACATGACAAAGTGATAGATTTTGTTAATTTACTTAATGAAATTTGATTTCAGGAAGTAAATTGTTATTTTGGCATATTTTAAGGACCTATAAATTATTTTTTATATCATAGGAAGTGATTTGTAATTTAGGCCAACTATAGGGACCTATAAATTATTTATACTACGGGGAGTGATTTATAATTTATGCCAACCACAATACCAATTTTACATTTATCCCTTTTAAAAACGCTGGCAAATTCGTAATTTGGCATTTAAAATCTCAATTTAGTCTTTAAAATTTCATGTTTTCAAAAAAATACCTCCTTACATGCAATTTGAAAACACAAATTTTATCTATAAAATTGCAATGTCAAACACACCCTTAGTAACGTAAAGGGTGTCATAGTCAAGAGGATTACTACTCTTTTTCAGGATGGTTTGGGATTTATGTTCATGAAAAATATGTTTTGTTTCTATTTTTTTAGTTATAACTCTAAAACTTATCCAAAACTTTCTATTTGTCCTGTTTTGTGTTTAGTATTTAGTATTTAGCCTAACAGGGCCCTGTTTTGTCTATAGCTAAATAAGAACCGTACGTCTATGTCACATTCTGTAGGAAGAAAAAAAAAAAAAAAACATTTTTCACAAATACGTATAAATTAAAAAAATTGATATTTTGATCCCTGTAACGCGCTTTTTCTTATTTGATAATAATAATATCCCAGCTTCAAGTTTCACCAAAGGATATGATAAAGGTATTGGAAGACTAAGATACAGTTTAAGTCCAACTCTATTGTAGAATTCTGAATTCAACGCCAACGTTTTTGTTTATGTCATTTACGTTTGCTTAGGTTGTCTCCTATAGCTTACGAGAAGTTGATCAATAAGAATAAAGAAATTGTTTTAAATTGTGACCACTACTTGTGGTGAAGATGTCATTTTCTCTGGTTTGACGCCATATTTTCTATTTTATTAACTAGTTCATTCAAAGATTCTTTACTCAAATCTATCGAGGAAAGAAAGTTCTTGCCCACAAAATCAAAATCAAAATCATAATCATAATCATAAGAAAAAACAGGGCTTAATTAATAGTTTAAATACTAAATAAATACAAAACAGGACAAGGAACGAAAACATCAAAGGAAAGCAGAAAAACCAATTGGTCTTGTTCAATCCTTCTAATTCTCAATACCGACCACAATTAGCCTTCTCTCTCTTTCACATCGTCCTTTTCTTCTTTAAACAATTCTTGCACACTTTGTATAGCGTTTACTTTATCGAGTAAAACAAGACTTTCAACGAAAGTATTCCTGGCAAAAATAAGTCCCTTGGGATCATATAAGACCAGCTTTTCTTGCCTTTTCAACAAAATCTTTCTGTCGTTCCTAAAACTGAACATCGGCCGAATATCAAAAGTAAATTGTTTAGTCCAGGACTCTGCTACACCATATTCCTTCATTAACCAAATATTGTAGCTGAAATCAATATATCGGTGATGATTATACTCCATTAAAGCAAGCAATCCAACATAAACCACAATTTCTTCAGCATAATTCTCCTTCAAACAACTTATTAGATGATCCGGAAACTTCATCACTTGGAATTCCTCATCACATATATGAAACAACACAACCACAAGTTCAACGCAAGGATTTGGCCAATCTCTTTCATGTTTTCCCAACCAGTGGATTGCCCCATCCACTAAAGCCTGCGAATTTCCATATATAAAACACTTAAAATCGTCGGCAACCTTAACCATCTCCCAAACGTCTGTGCGGAGTTTATACAGTTCCGCCTTAGGTGAACAATTTGAGTATCGTTCATAGACTAATCTCACCACCTTGTAATCGTTACTTTTATGGTCAAAACCAATCCCGTGAACACGGAAGATGCTGCCGGTCGGTACATCAATGCAAGGTCGAGGAAGAGTGATAGACATTCTAATTGCAGGGTTCCAAAGAATCAGGCGCTCAAACCATGGTCATCAATCTCATCTTCCATCATAGGCGTCGTAAAAAGTATTAATCCCTTGCAATCATGGACGAAATAATGGACGAACCTATACTCTCTACCTCTAATTTGGTATGGATATTCAAGTTTTTGAAACTCATTGAATGAACCATCGATATGGTACACTTGGTATTGCGTCACTCCGGCTTCATGATCATATTTAAACAAATGAAATAGGTGAGCGTAATTGTCGGTGCTCTCACTATATTGGGTGTGCATGGAAATAAATTTGGGACTGGAGAAGAAGGATTTCCATGATTTACGAACACATTGGAATCGTAAAAGCGATTTGGCGGGTAGTCTTACCAGGATTTCATTCTGAAGATCACGTGGAAGCCAGTTTGACATCTCTGTGATTTTTTTTCCTTTTTGCTGACTTTGCGTTGCTGGGAGAAGACGAAAGAACTCGGGAGGAACTTTCGAGATGATCAAAGAATGGAAGGAAAAAGATTGGCTCTCTGTTTTCACTCCTTAAAGAGACAAAAGCTATGGTGCGGCGCTCTCAAAGAAGAAAGAAGAATACTCACACTTTTCTCTATACAGAGGACTCTTTGTTTTTATGCAAGCCTTTTTTACGTCGGTTAGAACCAGAACATACCAAATCCAATAGGAAAAAGGAAAGGATTCGGCTTCAGTGCGGTAGTTTAAAACTACCGCACATCTGCTGTGAAAATAATGGAAGGTTGGGATTGTTTTGGGTATGTTTTTTTAAACCAAACTATGTCGTTTTGGTGAAATCTAGAAACTCAATGAACCAAACGCCTGTATCAAACGTTTTCTTCCTGACGCCGTTTAAGGAGGAAGTGGGAAAGTCTGTTTAATCTTCTTCTCTAAGTCTCTGTGGCTCTAAAGAATAGTGACTGGAGTGGTGGAGAGACCCACAAATCGGGTGTCAAACATCCTTCAAACTGCAACAACCCCATTTCCTCACATAAATGGGGCTCGGATTCTCTCTGTCGATTATGCCGCCAGTGCGCCACTACCATGAATTCGCCATCCATGATTGTTGCCTCTGTCATCTACTGCTTACTAAACAAAAGTCATGGCTGGGTCAAAACTCTTTACAAGAAGACTGGTTATTCCAGACGAGAACTCGCTTCTTGTGCTCAAACTTTTGTACGATTAGCTAAGTTTTATGAGAAATACATGGATTCTGCATGGGATCATTGGGGTGCAGTTGCTCTAATAACTTCTTGTTTTTGTTTCTCGAAAATCTTGTTGGTTCCTTTTGTGAGGATTTTACCATATACAAATTTTGTTCGAAGTTGCTATTTCAAGCATAGTGGTTACAGAGTGAATTTTGTTGTAACGGTGTTTTTCTTTTGTCAAATCTTGTAACCAAGATATATGCAATATCTGTTACTTCTTGTTTTGCATAGGCTCTAGTTTGATAATCTGTCATTACTTTCTTCTTTTTCCTTGAAAAATATTTCATGAACAACACGTATCCATGCCACTGCATCCTCTGTTCACCCCTGTTTTACTCAACTAAAACAGAGACCATTAGTTAGCAGTTTCTTTGTATCTCTATCTTTCCATTGTATCCTTATTTAAGGACATTCAGTTAATAAAAAAGAATCAGAAAATTAATCCCGAACATTGTGTTTGAAAAATGATTTTAGGTTTTTTTAAAATCTAAAAGGTTTGAGTTCTTTTAGAATATCTAGGTTCCTTCAAAATCTAATTTTTATTCTGTTATTTGTTTGCAAAATCATTCACATAACATAATCTCAATTATACATACGTCTTGAGCTGAGTATAATTGAGATTTCGTGATAGCACTTGATTAAGTATTTTATGATTTGCTCTTAAGAAAGCATGGTTAGAGGCCAACTTTGCCTCTTGATAGGCTTTTTATTTTTCTTTCTTCCATAAAAGAAAACAAAGTAGAGAAAGGGTATTTGTTAAGGGACAGATAGAAAAATGACGAAAGGCAATTTTTTATTTTTTATAATTGACAAAACCTTTATCTGTCATTGGAATTAATGGAAAAATTATTGGTAATGCATATATATATGCATTACCAATAATTTTGGTAATACAACAAAATACCAAAATTATTATTGTGATGAGCACCTTGTATTCGATAATGATCTAAAATTCAGTGATAATGTCACATTTAAAAACAAACAAACAAACAAAAAAAGAAGTGTCCTTCTTCCAACCTTACTCTTAACCAAAACACCAAACCCTGTAAGAATTCTTAGCGGAAACAAACGATTATATAGACACATGAATTATTCATCATCTCAAAGAAATATTTCTCTATTCGGACTTGGATTGATGGATTTGGTCAGATTTGGCCTTTGGGTTCTCTCAGCTTTATTTTATTTTATTATTATTATTTTAAATTTGTTTTTATAAGTTTACTAATCAGACTCCTTCCATTTTAAATGGTTAACTATTTTATTAGTATGTTGGTTTGCATTTTTATTGAAAAATATAAAATCGATATCTCGTTAAGTTTCCGTTAGAGAAAATTAACGATCTACCACTTATCACTCCCAAAATATGATACGAGTCCTAAAAAATAACAATGACCATTTAAAAAAAAAAAAAAAAAAGAAAGAAAAAAAAAAGACCATTTTTATGAAGAAAAGTACCATTTTTTTTAATTAAAAAAATACCAAATAAAAAAAGGACCACATAGAATTTTATGCTTTAGAATTGTTTATTTTTTATTAAAAAAAAAAAAGAGAAAAATTGGATCAAAATTGTGTAAAAAAATTGTCGCTTTATCATGCCTCTTTACAAAAATTGCATATTAATTAAAACTAATGATTGGCATGCAGCAAGCTCATGCAACGTGACAATTATATAAACTTAAAGAACCAATAAGCAACAAGACACTAATAAGTCATTGCTTCAAATTTGGAAAAAAAAGATTTCATAAATTGATAAATAAGAGATATCGTGTTTATAACATTTTCTTCTTAGCTTTTATATAGCATTTACTTCATCGAGTAAAACACGACTTTCAACAAAAGTATTAGAAGAAACTTCACTTACTTTTCATGAACTTACACGTTTTTCGCAGACCTCTCCTATTCTTCAAAATCTCACTTTAGTATATTGAACTTTGATTTCCTTCCACTTTCTCTCTTCCCGTTAGGATTTTTTGATAAATCATAACTGAAAAGTGTGAAATTACTAAAATACCTATAGTCATTTTTCTCATTTTTTCGTTTAATTTAACTACAATATTTAACAGTATGGGATATTTAAAACGAAACGAAAGTTTGATATACTAAAGTGAGAGATTTTGAACAATGAGGGGTATCTACAAAAACACGTAAGTTCGTGAGGAGTAAGTAAAGTTTCTCCAAAGTATTATTAATGAAAGGAAAAACCTTGGCTTTAATTCCTAGATTAATGAATCTATGGGTTTTGAAATCATAAAAGACCAACTTTTCTGGCATTCTCCCCAATATCTTTTCGTTGTTTCTAAAACTAAACACTGGCTAATAGAACCGACCCGTAAAAAACTTAAATCAACCGTAAATTGTATAGTCCAAGACTCTACTATGCCATGTTCCTTCATCAACCAAACACTGCAACTAAAACTAACATATTGCCATCATATATAATCTATAAAAATAAAAATAAAAAGCAATCCATCAAAAACCCTAATAGCATCATAATGCCCTCTCAAACTATTGAAATGATTCAGAAGCTTCATCACTTGAAGTTCCTCATCACACATATGAAACAACACAACCAGTCGTTTAGGAGAGTTGGATCCCATATCTCTTTTATGATATATATCCAAACTAGTGGCTCCCCCCGTTCACTAAATCATGAGTATATGGAGGTAAAGGTATAGCATACTGAAAAATCATTAACACCCATAATAGTTTCCCAAGCGCCTGTGCAGAATTTATAAAGTTTTGCCTGAGATGAGAAGGTAAGCATTTTTTTGAACCCATAGAGATTTTCTTAGGCCATTGAACCACCGCCATGATGGTAGACGTCAACAATTATATATATATACATTAAGAAATAGAGTAAAATTAAAGCCAAATTTAAGAGCAAAAAACTAGAGAGGAGATTTGTGCACCCCATCTCAAAATACAAAATTGCCTGCCTTGGTAATTGGTTTAGCCTGGGAAATTTACAGGTGTAAGCCATGCTAAAATCCTTCCCATTTCCACCCCAAAACCAAAAAGAAAAAGAAAAACACATTTTTAACGATGTGTGAACTTCTGTTCATTCTTTTTCTTTCACCCTTTTTGACCAAGAACAGGAGCAGCCATTAATGTTCGAAGTACCAATCTGGGAAATTCACTGCTTTGTTGACGATGAAACATCATGGCTCCCCATGGCAGCAGCCGACCAGAAATCAGCACCGTTGCTGTTCGCCACGTGTAAGGTGCATTCTACTGGAACCAAGCATAGCCCTCTGCTCCTCAAGTCCTTTCCTGCTTCTCCTCCGTTTTCTCCGCCCTCCTCCTGTCAATCACCCCCCACAGAATACGATACCAAAAGTTAAGGGTTATCCTTATCCTAATTCACTCATATTTAAATTAATAATAATAAATAACAAAAATCACACTGATATTGATCACTTCTTTTTGTAACCACTGATATTGATCACTGATTACTAAGTCCTTTCACCCATGGCCCATGCTCAAAATCTCTGCGAGTTCGGTGTATTATTTATGGTCACATTTATGTGGCACCCACACCTAAGCCAAGGACAAGCTAGGTTGTATTTGAGATACTCATTAATTTTAAGTTGATGACGATTGGGTGTCGCTTTAGAGTCCGTTTAAAATTGCGTTTAAGAGGCTTAAAAATATTTTTAAGCCTCAAAAAATTCGTTTGCCAAAAAAAATAGTAATTTAGTAAAAAAATTAAAAGTGCTTTTAAATGTCAAAAAAACCTAAAAATTACTAAAAAACACTTTTGACCCAAAGACTATTTTTTATTTAAAAGCTCTATTTATTAAACACAATCCCTAATAAACTCTTAATGATCTAAAAAATACGTTTAATATTCAAATAAACTATTTATTTGAAGAAAAAAAGATATTAAGTTTGATAAAAATGGTAAAAAAAAACTTAAAAATTGACTAAAACTCATTTTTTGTAAAAACCTTTTTTTAACTTAAAAGCTCTATTTCTTAAACACAATCTCAAATATACTCTAAATTGCTAAAATTGTGAGAAATCTTATTTGAATTTCACTTAGGCCGATAATTTTTTACATGATGATACTAATACAGTTTTAAATGGCTAAGGTTAAAATATCTAATCTCATTTAATTAAATAAGTAAGATTAAAATTGACTTATATAATAAACATAATTATTGACCATTTTTAATATAACATGCAAACTCGACACAAACCCAACATAAAATTAAGGAACTATGACCGAAAAGTTTGACCCATTTAATTAACTAGATCAGGTTTCCTGCAACTCAAATTCGACACCCAAAATAATATGAGTCTCATTAAAGTTTTTTTTTATATCTACTATGGCAATTTAAACTGCAAAATTTACTGAAAATCAATATCAATCAGGATGAATCTGAACCGGGAATGTGGGGGACCCATGATCCTGAAGGTCTTTCGTCAGTGCTTACGGAGCCGTTGATAGGACAAGAGGATTGTGAGGTTTGATCAAAAAGTATATATTTATTTTACGATTTGAGTCTCCTAAAATAATGAAAGAGAAAGAAAAGGAATCTGACAGAGATGTGTTCGGTACTTACAAGTAGGTGGTGGGGTGAGGAAGATGGCATGCGTTGAAGGTAAGGGGAGCAGAGGACCTGAACCTGGTCGTGCAGAAACCTGATATATCCCATCGCTTCGTGCAGCACCGACGCCGTATCTGTCTGCACCATTTCAATTTCTCAGTTTCATTTTCCAACCATCATTGCATGCCATTCAAATATATATCTGTTTTCTGTAAATACGCGTTGAATACTTATTAACCTTGCCAAACGGAGAAACAAGCTGCTGCAATGTTGTGATTCGTTCTCCCAGCTTCTCCTTCCTCTGATGAGCAACATAATGTTTAATTATTCAGAAGAAATAGCGACATGCAATGCAATTGTGTGTGTGACAGAGATAGAGAGAGTCAGAGACTTTTGCATGGCCGGCCGGGGTGGTGGTGGGGGTGGGATTCTCCGTTTTTGGCTTTTTAGAGGTTCTCTGACCTGCCACCGTAGCTGTGGTGATGGTGCTCATGCACTGCACCAATTCCTGGCCCAACCCATTTCGCTTTTTCTGCAAAAATCATAAAGAAAGTGAACTTTAAAGTAAAACCCATACAGATTAAAAGCTCTACTTTTATTTGCCAAACAAGCTTAAAAAAAGAGTACATACAGTTGCAGCAGATTTTGTAAAAGTGTTTATACTGCTATTATTGCTGGAAGAAGCCGAGGAGGAATCGCTGCATGTGACCCCTGATTTCTGCGGCGGAGTCCTTGTAGTCTCGGAATACACTGGCTCTGCTTTGTGCTGGTAGTTCCCAAAGCAGAGCATTTTGGGAGGCTTCTCAGAGGAAAAAACAGAGGAGTAGTTGAAGGTGCGGTCCACATCAAGACCCACAGCAACATCACCATCGCCATCATCATCTGCCAGCAAAAGCTGAGAGAAACTCGTTGCCCCTCTGAGATGGTCCCCCCCAAATCCCTCATTATCCGCCATCAGAAACCCTTAAATCAATCTTCCACCCAACAGCAAGAAAAACAAAAACAAACAAAAAAAATTCGAGTGTACAAAACCCAAGACTTTAATCTCCTCTTTGGTATCCTCAGAAAGAGAAAGAGAAAAAGGACCACTGAGAAAGTAACTGAAACAAAGCAACAAGAAGAGAGAGAGAGACAGAGAGAGAGAGAGAGCAGAAAAGGGGTTGGGAAAGTAGTGGGGTTTGGTTCAAGAAGAAAACAACAGAAGCTTCTTAGAGATGACAATCCTATGTGTCTGATGAGACAGATTTTGTTATGTCATGTGTGCTTGTGATATTGCTGTGGTGGGGCTATAGCCGTTACGATATGGACTCTACTGGCTGTGGCTCGTGCTGGGCTTTGTTCCAAGGCTGGCCTTGGTTTTCGACGTCTTCGGTCAAACCCACCTGGCCCGAGAAAACCGTGGTTTCGCGCCCCAACGCATTTCTGCCCCCAAACCCCCGTGTTTCGGTTTTTGGCCCCCGAAACCGATACGTCATTGCTCAAAGTTTACCACCGACTCATAACACAAATATCCTCACAATTTCAAGTAAAATAATGACAAGTTATTTTGTAATCTAGATTATATTTTGTTTTATTCATAATTTAAAAGTTTTAAATAATATAATATTATTTACATTATATATAAGATATTGACTATAAAACATGACCCTTGTTCGTTTTAGAGAATTTTGGGTAGTGANAAATAATGACAAGTTATTTTGTAATCTAGATTATATTTTGTTTTATTCATAATTTAAGTTTTAAACAATATAATATTATTTACGTTATATATAAGATATTGACTATAAAACATGACCCTTGTTCGTTTTAGAGAATTTTGGGTAGTGAGCATTACTAGAGTCCATCGGCTTCGATGTTACTTTTTCACTAGAGTTTTCAATGGAATTAGGGTTAAATTATGACTCAATTGGTCTTGTTATAATCTTAATATAATTGTAGTTATCCACAAAAATAATCTTAGTATAATTTTAGAAACCCAAATATGTTGAATGACATTTGTCACTTATTGAAATATGTTTGAGAAAATTTACTTCAAACTGATTTGAAAAAAATTTATGTCCCAATAAAATTTAATAATTTATCATAATTAGTTTCACATGAAGCACGTACATAACCCGTCAAAATAACTGGTTTTGGCGTATAGTAATGTTATCCATATTGAACTAAATCTTCAATTATCTCAAAAGGGATATCATAATAAATGCATATGAGTTCAACTTCACTCAAAAGATCTGCAAATATTACCTCCAATTATAGTTAAAGTAACCATTATTTAAAAACTTTTGAGGTAAAGAGTGGAAAAACAATCAATTTATTTGTCTTACTTGGTAAAAAAAAAAAAAAAAAACTCATTAAAATGATGCACCTTTGCAATAATAAAAGACATAATTGAGTCGTTACTTGATAACTATTATTAAATATTCTGAACAAAAATAGATATTGTTCCTTTATTTAAATAAAGGTTTTATATTTGTAAATAATTGCTAGATTTGCCCCAAGTCATCTTTTAAACAAACTTGAGATTCATCTAATAAGCACAAAAATATCACAAAGCCATAAAAGCTAAGGGTGTCAATTCAGTTCCGATTATTAGTTATTGGCTAAAACCGGTAACCATAACCATAACCAAAGTACTAATTTATTAAATTTAGAAAACTGGATCCAATAACCAGCTACCAGTTTTATAATAACCGGCCGATTACTGGTTGGTACTCGGTTATCCCAACCTGTAACCAGGTTTTCAAAAAAAATGTGTATTTTTGCCTATTTTGGATATTGGTCCTATTTTTTGGACTTAATTTAGGCATTTTTTGCCATTTTAAAAAATAATTTTGATTTTTTTAGCCCAATATGCTAGGCTTAGTTATGATTGTTTGCTTTCATAATACATTTTAAAAGTGCCTTAAAAACACAAAGAAAAAAAAAACAAGTATATATACAAACCAATGACCAAAAGAAATAACCTCTTAACAATACATACACACATTCGGTTATCAATTATAACTAAGTATATAAAAATACAAAAATCAATAACTGGACCGGGTACCCATTAACCACCGGTAGGTAATCGGTACCCTATTATCGGTTGGTGGCTGGTTATTACTAACCGAATTGACACCCCCAAATCCAACACAAAGCAACACCATTTTCTTTTTTTAATTTGAATGGTTTTTAATAAAATTTATCAATTTATCGGGATTCGTTCTGCAATAGGTGAAAAAATAATCCGTCAAAATTATTAATTTTATACACAACAACATATTAATATCGCATAAAATTCTTTAATTTCAAGGAGAATGCACATGCTAATGAGTTTGAGTTAATTTTTATATAAATATGTTAATTTATTAATCTAGCATAATTTAATGTTGAGGAATGACTTAATACAGTAAATAAAACAAGTTAAAAGTCGAGTTTATCCAAAACATTCTATGCAAATTGACGAACACACGACTCGACTGCCCTTTCGACAGCCACGTTTCAGATAGTCATAAAAAAAAGTCGAGGAAAAAAAGGAAAAGCCAATTTGGCTCGTGGTACCTAAAAGAGACACGTGTGGAAAATGTACGGGTTTGCTGAGAAAGTCGAGGCTTCTCCCGACATTTGCTTCATCGCAAGCCGCGTCTTCCGACACCTCGTTGGTCGTTGGCTCCGTTACTGTTCATGTCTCTTCCTTTGCGCGGTTCAACGTCTAATTTAGATCAAACTTTGATCATCAAAGGCTCCGATTTCCTAATTATTACCGGTAATACCATTTTACACATTTTTGAATCTTTTCTTTTTTAATTTTCTTAAGATGAGATTTATATTGCTAAAGGGTAAAGTTTAATCCTCTTGAACTACTATCCCAATGATAATATATTCTTTAAATTATCAATTATAACAATTTATTTTTTAAACTATTAAAATAATGACAATGTACTCCAATATTAACGAAATGATGAAATTATCCTTATAAAAATTTTTAATATGACAAAAATACTCTTAGAAATTAAAAATATATATTATATTTTAGTATTTTATTTTTATTTTAGTAAAGATAATTTTGTCATTTTTAAAAAAATTAAGGGTATATTGTGAATTGTTTTGATAGTTTTGAAGAAAATTATCACAATTGATAATTTCAGAAATAAGTAATAATTTGAAAAAATTAAGTAAACTTTGTCCTAAATATAAATAGGATTATACAAGATAGCTTCCGGAGAGTCCAATCTCGAAGCCATATATATATATATACACATTAGTATTTTTATAAAATTCTAAAAGTCTATTTCCTTTCCTTTCTGTCTCGTCACACCTGCAGGCTGCAGCACCACCATACTATTGTGCTTACCCTCATCATTCTAAATAAATGGTCCAAATCGCAACAATATATTAAAAAGAAAATGAGTAGCCTAACAATCGTTTTTAGTCACTAGGGGTGGTTGATAAAAGATTTGACTTAGATAGTGTAGTTGATATAGATTGATGTGATAAAAAAATTTTTTTCTTTAAAATAAAGTAAAAATATTTGATATGAAAAAATAAAAATATGGTACGAAAAAGTGAAAAAAATTGTTTTATAGTAATTATTTTATTTGAATAATAATAAAAAGTAAACAATGTGATATAAAAAGTAAAGAAATTAGAATATTTTGATATTGATTTTTTTTGAAGAAATTGTGATAAATAGTAACAAAGCTACTCCAAACCTTTATCAAACAATCCCTAAAGTGATTTGACCATCTACGTAGTTGAGGTGGTCGGGTAACTCATTTGTCAAAACAGAAAAATGGCTCAATCACTTTAAATGAATAATCAAACTCCTTTAGTTTCTAGGATTAAAAGTGTAGAGTTCAGAGCCACCCAACAAATGGGATTGGGTGGCCAATCCACCTCAATGATCAAAGAATGTGATCCAATCACCTCCAATCGCCGCCCTATGGCCTCTATGCAGTACAAGCCACCATTTGTTTCACTGGTGCGTTGTTGCAGTATGAACCGTTAATGTCAATTCCATTAGGTGATACATAGAGAAGCCAAATGACATGGATGAAATGACATCCTAAGAAAAAGATAAAAGATGTTCCCCATGTTTTTAAACCAGAACTAAAAAAGGACAAAAGAATGTGACTTCCATTTCCCCTTATCCACACTCACAATATAGAACTGTCCCATCAAATCACCCACTCTGTTTCCGTTTCATCTGCTCGATCGCTTTCCCTGTATTCCTCCTCTTCTTCCTTTTCACACCACCCCCAACCACCAATTTTATCTATTATTATTAAGAAGAAGAAGAAAGATATCCCATGTGGTATAGAACCCATAAAACGTATTTTTTTTATAGACCAAATAGATGAAAAACCAAGCAGAGTGACTCTGTTAAAAATTATGAATGACACAAAAGATGTCAATAGAAATGAACCTAATTACAAGAGCGTTTGTCACAATTTAAGCTATTTAATACTGGCCCATAGACCTATTGAAATTTAAGTGACAGACCAGTGATGCATCTGAGCTTTAGTAATATTGTTGTTTTGTTCATATGAAGTCCATCCAATAAAGGTTACTATAGAACGGACTTTTAAGACGAGGGAGAAAAACAACGGATTCAAAGAAAAGGAATTGAACTAAACATGCTCTGATGTTCTCTTGGTGCAGTTTCTAGGGAAGTGAAATGGCAAAGTATTAGAAGGGGAGCAAGTAACAATGGTTGTACACAATTATGGCCATTTAGTTCTGGTAAATTCTTAGCAAGATTAAGTATGGTTCACAATGTTTCTCAGGATCTCCATAAATTATATATAACACAATGAAAACAGCATCAAGTTTAAGGGGAATCCAAATTGCCAAACATGCTCAATGTTCTTAGGATGATTCACAGGAGAGAAGATGAATCTTAGAAACCATGTCTTTATCCCACAACTATCTTACAATAATGATGTGACAGTTTCAACAAATAAATTTTTTTTTTTCTAAGGACTTGTTTAAGGATTGTTATTGTTAGGGCTATCACATCAACATTCTATGATAATTGTATGATAAAAATGTAGTATACAACATTATTCTTCATGGGAAGTGAAGTAGTGAAGTATTGGAAAGGGAGTCTGAAATTGCAAACGTAGCTTTGAAAGGGTAATGCTAAAAATTAGATTTTTATCCTATAACCATCTCACAATGCTAACGTGGCAATCCTAATCAATATTTGAATCGGTCCTTGTTAAAAAAAAGGAAAATTTCACTTACCTCCATGAACTTACGCACTTTTTGCAAACACCCTTCCAATATTCAAAGTCTCTCACTTTGGTGTATCAAACTTTCGTTTTTATTAAGAAAATGGTTTTTAGGCCTAACTCAACCCAAAAGCTAGCTCAAGAGTTGAGATTTTCCCTCACCCTTATAAATGGCCAATCTCCTTAATATACAAGTAATGTGGGACTTTCCAACACGCCCCCTCACGTGTAGCGGGAACATCCAAGCTAACACGTGAACACAAGCCAACACATGTTGCAACAGGTTAACACGTGCAACAATGAGAGACGGTGGGCCACAGTCAATTGGCCAAGCCAACACATGTTGCAACAGGCTAACACGTGCAACAATGGGAGATGATGGGCCAAGCCAATTGGGCAAAGCTTTGATACCATATCAAGAAAAGGGTCTTTGAGCCTAACTCAACTCAAAAGCTAGCTCAAGAGTTGAAGTTTCCCATTACCCTTATAAATGGCCAATCTCCTTAATACTCAAGCAATGTGGGACTTTCCAACAGTTCCAAATACCTCCTACCGTTAAATATTATAGTTAAATTAAACAAAAAAAGGAGAATTGACTAAGGGTATTTTAGTATTTCAGACCCCTCCGTTAGGATTTAACAGAAAATTCTAACGAAATGGGGAAAGTGGAAGAAAATCAAAGTTCGATACACCAAAGTAAGAGATTTTAAATAATTGAAAGTTGTTTGCAAAGAGTGCGTAAGTTCATGGAGAGTAAGTGAAGTTTCCCCTAAAAAAAATGAGTAACGATAAAAACTACATTTTTATCTCAAAATTCTTTCACAATGTTGATGTGTTAGTTCTAACTAACCTTTAATTTTTTAGTTTTTTTTTATTTTTTTAACAATAACTTATCCAAGGTTTGGTTGAATCTGAAACATTAGCATTTAGACATAAAAATACACTGAAAATAGCAAAGTTTGCATATCTAATGTTGGTCAATCCCCATCCATGGAGAGAATTTCGCATAATTAACACAATCATAATATGGAGGATTGCTACAAATCTCACAAAACTTCCATGGTTAATCCCGCAATTAATGAACATTTTAATAAAGCAATCAAAAAAAAAAAAAAAACAATTTACGACACGTATACAGACACATTGCATTGATCATCATAGCCAACACTGTCAAACTATTCGAATTTTATTAAAGCACATTCGAAACGCATATTGCAGTAATGCAACATCAGATATATCACAATTTGCTTCAAACACATACATTTAAAACATTAGGCAATAGAAAGACTACCCCTCTTGTCAGAAGACATATATAAGCAGCAATTTGCAAAACTGAAAAGGAAAGTGGGCTAGCGCCCTTTGAGGAATAGAAACAAGCATCTGGTAGACATACGCGTACCCACTACTCGTAAGAGTTGTCGCTTCTGTAATAGATGACAGACTCGTAACAGATGCGCTTCAGCTTATCCGCGGCTGATTGATCCACCGAATACTGCATTAACAAGAAAGTCAAGGTGGGTCAGCAAAAATCGAAAAGATGAAAATGTTCGTAATTTTGAATGAGAGAAAAAGGGGGGGATGAGGACCTTGTTGAGGACCCAGATGGAGTGGTCGTAAGCGCGACGGAAGAGCTCGTCCATGCCCTCATCTCTGGTGGAGAAGATTTTTGGGTAGTTGACGATGTTTTCGCGGAGGTACTGGGCGTAGTAAGGCCTGGTGTCTTTCGGCAGCCGCCTCACCAGCCTCAGGATCTCAAGGTAGACTCTCGGCCCCTTGTCCATCTCCCTTCAAATCGTCGATCAACAGCCAAACCTTCTTAAGTAGAAATTAAATGGGCCGTTTGTCTCTTTTGGAGTTCTTCGCTTTGCCCGCCCACGTACACGTTAAGCTGACCATGGGCCGGTTGACACTCACGGCGTTGCCTTATGGGTTGAACATTTCGGTCTAGACTTGGTTAAAATCGGCCCAATGAAAAAGGTCCATCGAGGTCAAAAGAAATAACCCCTTCATCATGATCTTGCGTGTCTAGATATTTTGATCAAGTCTAAGGTTTGAATTTCTTTGGACGGTTAAGATATCATTTCCTGTCTTAAGTTGATACTTGGTCAGAATTTAAGGATGTAGCATAGTTTCTTTCTCAACTCTAATTGTGACATTAATTGCACGAACAAACTCCTACCGACCATGTTCAATGAATCAATGGACTTTCTAAAGAACTCAGAAACTTCTTTTGTGGCACTTGTCGATACACATATTTAGCAATTGATATGCAACTCTATAAGAGCACTCACAACAGGCTCTTCAAACTTATTTTTTGGTTATTTTGAAAAGTTAATTTAACAAAAAAAAGGCTTAAAATGTCACTTTTCAGTCTCTCTATTTTAACAAAAAAACTAACACAATGAATAGTAAATCTTTAAACTTAAAAATTACTATTCACTATCTATTCATTAAACAACTATATTTTCTCTCTCTTCTTTTTTCCTTTTCATTTCTCTCCCCTTTTTTCTTTCCTTTTCTATTCATTTGGACGATATTAAGTTCTGCATGATTTTCTTAATTGTTATTTAGGATACAGTGGATGCCTGCAATTGTTAAAATTAATCATGTTAGAATTTTCCTTGCTTCACTTTTTATAAATAAAATCTTCATTTCATTTTAGGATTTTGAGTTGCTTTATCTTTGGAGATTAAATTCTTCATTTCAATAAAAACTTCAATGCATATTAAATAAAGATTAAATTATTACAAATAAATATTAACTTAGTAAATTATAAAAAACAGTTGAAAATATGACCATTAGGATAAGACAAAATTTAAAAAATATGACCGTTAGGATAAGACAAATTTTTTGAAAATATGACTGTTAAGATAAGACACAAAGTAAAAAATATGACCATTAAAAAAATTACAAATTTGTAAAAATATTACCGTTAGAATAAGACAAATATTTGTAAAATAGACCATTAGGAAAATATAAATATTCAAAAATATAAAAGTTAGAGAAAGAATAAACAAATCTTTGAAAAATAATATTTAAATGAAATAGTGAGTGTGAATTGTTAAAGTAGAGAGACTGAAAAGTGTGTTCTAAAAAGGTGGGCTGTTAAAATAACAAAAAGTACACTTTTAGTTATTTTGAAAAGTAAAATTTAAAAAGGCTGCTGTGGATGCTCTAACCCTACAACGTCAACTTTCATCACAGTTTCACGAGAATTAATTGTTTGTTTTCTATTAATTTATTAATTTTTGTATATATTAACTTTTGATCGAGTTTTAAAACTCTTTATAACCCTCGATTAATTTTGGCATAAGTGGTAAAGATGATAAAAGGAAAATGAAGATCCTCTATGTTGATCCAGAACTTTTAGTTTGGGATAAAATTTTAGAAAAAAATTATTTTGGAGGTGGAAAAAAAAAATCTTAAGGTCTATTATATAAATATATATATTTTATAAAATTTATTTTTGCTTAACTGATCAGCACAAATTAACTATATGAAAAGCTTTTATATATTTATTTCATGAAATCTTTTTCGTGGTTCCCACTTCCCAGTTGCTCCAATCCATGCAAACATTTTCCTTGAAACAGAAAAATAGAATAATCTAAGCAAGAAAGTGAAAGAAAGGTGACACTCATTAATGCAGAGACAAAAACTTAAAACTTAAAATCTAACACATACACACCCTTAGAACCACCGGTTCTTCCCCAGCATTAGAAATTTGGAACACTACTTCATACGTGGTTCGTATTGCTTCCAAGTTGGCAAACTTCCCATCACTCATTCTCCCCTTAAAAACCCATGAATCTTTCTTCACACTTATCTCTTCACATTTTCCTAGCGCCCAAACAACAAATTAAACAAGAACGCACGTACACAATGTTGGATATTTGGTCATGGATATGTGAGCTCCCCAACTCGGAAGAGTGGGACAAGTACTCTGACTCACCACCCGTCATTGAACTCGCGAGTTCCGGACCTAGCTCGACTCGGTCGATCCAGCTTAGAGCCGAGCGCACTTCCGTGTCCGACACTGACGCGTTGGTGACCTTCACCGTATGCTTACAGGGCTTTGAGCACCCTAACAACGCCCAAACGACCCTCTGGGTCTCTGACACGTGCCCTCTCTCCTCACCCTTCCTCCCGCTGTTACTCCAGCTCCTCCAAGAGATCATATCCCGCTCACCCACGGCGCACAATAGCACGTGCCCCAGGTCCCAGCTCCAGAAGCTGAAACCCGACCCGGTTTCGTGGATCATGGACTCTCACTCGCCAGAGTCGCTCTCCAGCTTCTTCAACCTCGTCTTCCTCACTCGCCTGTTTTGGCTGTGCGCATGCGACGCGCCCAGTGAAGTGGGCTCGCTCTACTTCCATTCCTTGTTGGCTCCAAACATCGAAGCCTTGTCGTGTAAGGACGTGCCGGTTCTGCGAACGTTTTTAGTCACAGTGGGAGTGGATGCTGAGCTGTACTTTATGCGCGCCCTTGGGTACATGTCAGCAAAATGGTTGATTTTGAAAGAGATGAGCGTGGGTTTACAAACGTTAACACCAGCTCAGAACCTCGGGTTTTCTTATGCTACGGAGGCTCATGGGTTCTGGGTGTTGAAGGGTTACTCGCCCGTGATGGGGATGAAACTCACGCGCTCCAACGGCCCGAGAATTCGGTTTCCTGCTATTGAACTGAAGGATTCTATGGTAAGATACGCCCTGGCGCACCAGCAGTTAGAGGCCGTTATTCAGCTCGAATATTCAGTTGGATTCTACGACGGGTTTCTTCATGTGAACGCACGTGTCGACAACATACGGCTCCACGTGGCAAAATTGGGGTACAAGTTCAACCAAAGCGATGACGTGGGCTACGCCGACGAGAGGCACTTCCCGTCGAGGATTCGGATTTGGGTTGGGCCGGAAGTCGGGGCGACATACGTGGCCGGAATGAGCTTGGGTCGATCCACTAGCAACGAGGAGAAAGAAGTGGAAGTGCAAAAGATAGTGAAGGGTAGTTTCAGAAAAACGAAGGCTCCGAGGGTGAAAGCCACGGCGAGGACGAGGACGAAGAATTGGAGGTGGGAGCAGGACGCCGAGGGAAACGCAGCGGTTTTCGATGCTGTTTTACACGACAATGTGACGGGCCTCGAAGTCGCCACGTGGAAGCCAGTCACTGGTGGTGGTAAACGGGGACACGATTTTCAAAACCGGTATATCGGGTCAAGTAGACCGTTTACGAAAACCGGGGGCTTGGTTTTTGCCGGGGATGAGTATGGAGAGGGAGTGGGTTGGAGGCTGAGCAAAGAGATGGAAGGGAGTGTGTTGAAGTGGAGGATAGGGGGGGAAGTTTGGGTGAGTTATTTCCCCAGTGAGGTGAAGAGTTCATATTTTGAGACAAGGTGTGTGGAGTGGTGTGACGAGGTTGATTTGCCTTTGATTCCTGGTCAATTGAGCCTGTAAAAGAAACTCTATATGTCTTAGTTTTAATTTGAGTACCTATAAACATATATATATCTATTAATTTGCATATGGTAGTCAATTGCTTGCATTAAACCAATTCCCTGATAAAATTGGTTTGAATGTAGAACTTGTTTTGTTAAGTTGAATATATCATAAATATGTTACAAGAAAAATTGGCCATTGGCGTAGATTTTTGCACCGCGAAACCGGATAATGAGTACTTGCAAAATAAGAAGATAACTATTAGAGTGGTACCATTCCGACGGCCGGAACTCCAGAGAATATTGACCTTTTTTTTATGTAAGATTCTTTTGAAGTGATCTTTGGTGGGTATTTGCCTGACTATTTGCCATTTGCTTTTGAAGTACACAATGTAGCCTGTTTTTGGAGAGGATAACCTAGAGGCTTTTCATGGGCCTCTTGATAGTGGGCCTTTAATTCTATCGGTCCTAATGCTTAGAATTATAACGGTTTTAAGATAGTAAAATTTCTATTGGGATAAGTCCCGATCCACAGAAAAAGAGTTCCGATGAAATAAATATATCAGTGAAGATCTCCCGCCACCCACAATTAGGAATTGGTTGTGAAAACACTTGATATTAATCATTGAACAACTTGCATTATATGGTACAAACTTCTTGGACCCATGGTCACATGGGATTGTTTAAGGGCTCCTGTTGAATTCGAATGATGATTCTAATATATATATGAGAATCCCCAGGGATGCAATATTTTTTGTTTTATTTTCTTTTCAATAAGAAAATGACAAACTTCTTTAATTAATGTTACCTTCTGCTCCATTGGGCATGGACATATCAAATACGGATTTTAGATGCTTTGCTTCCTGAAGACGATATAGGTTTGTAAATAATATAAAGGAGGGGTAGATTAATCAACAAGCAATAGCATTAGCAAGTTGAGGAGTTGGCTACTGTTTTCATAAATTGTACTTTAATTGTTCCTTTCAATAAGACATAACCATATTAAAAGTATTCTTGTTGAAATAAATTACTAAATACCTTTATTTTATATTGGACATAATTTTTAAAAATAAAAATATTACTCACACGTGTAACAGTTTTTTTTTTAAAAGGAATTTTCTGTATATTTATATTTAGTTAAACCATACTAAATCGCATGAGCCCGAGCTACCCAAAGAATATTAATTATAAATAATTATAAAAATTAATTAAAATTTAATAATAATTAATTACAAATTTAATGACGATATCATTCTTAAAAGAATGACAAAAGAACTTGTAATATTGTTCTATCAATCATATGAAATATTTAATATTATACTTCTTGTTCCGTGCAAATATATTTATTTTTACTCGGTATTTTTGTATTCACCGCCTTTTATTTTGGGATGGAAAGACAAGAATCTATCAATCTTGGTTGGCTCGTGAGCACATCGCGCCGCGTGCAGTGAGTTATGATGACGAACTCACACGCACATAATCAGCAAAGTTTCTACAGAAAACGCCGTGTAGGCCGTGTAGCGTGGACCCGGTTACTTCACTGTCTTCACTCCATGCCTGCCATGTGAAATTCAAAGCCAAGGCCTCTCTGCCTTCCCAACCACCCCTCACCTTTACTATATCACGCTCATCACACACACAAAGCATCTTAACTTCTTCTTCTTCTTGTACTTTTTCTGGGTTCGGTTGTTTTGGTGATGGAGGATGGTGAGTGGGTTCTGGTGCGGCCACTGGCAGAGAAGGAACTCTGGAGTCCGAGTTTAGAGGATGCAGAGAGTACTAAGCCTTTGAAGCTAACGTTTTCTGGGCCGGCGAAGCACTGGACCGATGCGATTCCTATTGGGAATGGGCGCCTTGGAGCTATGGTCTGGGGGGGCGTGGCAACAGAAACTCTCCAGCTTAATGGTAAGACGATTTAAAAAAAGAAAGAAAGTAAAAAGCAATGCCACATTCCCTTGTGCTTGTAAGAACTGTTATTTGGTTTTTGATAGTAAAATTCTTTAGTTATGAAAAGAAAATTCTGGGTTTTGTGAAAGCTGTTGGTTTTGTTTATTCCAAAAATGGGAAAAGAAGAAAATCAAATAAGGGAAGTAATGGACTAGGGTTGCTTATATATGTTGAACATTTTGTTAAAGCTTAACTACATCTTTCCATTTTTAACGAATTTCTAACTATTTTTAGTATCAAGGGGTTTTGAGGTTATGTACTGTCTCCTTATTGATTAGTGAATAGGATTTAGTTTTTTGTTTATATTTTTGTTGTTGCGTTCCTACATTTGGATGCCCATGTGGAGGTTAAGTGTTGCCGGATTTAGTAGAAATGCTTGTAAGGAATTCCAGTGATATATATATCTATGATTTTCTTTTTCTTTTTCTATCCCCTTATTTCTAAGATCGAAGATTTGGCATTGTGACTTGTTCTTGTTGTAACATTTTCTAAGCAACCAAACAGTAGGAAGTACTACAATCATTTGGCACTCAAGATACTTGAAATGCTTGGAGTGACTAGGCTTGAAATGAAAGATTTCCTTTTGCATTTACCAAGAGTCTTGGTGCACTCAACTTTGTCTCTGAGAATTTTGGTTATAATTAGGTGATGTTGTTCTTGAATTTGAGTTCACTTCTTTGATTCATCCTGTTTTAAGAAATATTCTGTAAGTTTTTGCATATATTATCTGTCATGTACCTCTGCATTTGGTTGCTGATATTCCTGAGGCAAAGAGAGAGGGGACTTGAGTTTATGTTGCTATTGTTTCTAAAAGATAAAACGTCCATCACTGTGTGGATCTTTTTCGTTTTAAATGGCCCCCGACAATAACACGCCTGGAAATCTTGATAGAGATTTCTTTTCTTGTCATATATTTCAGTAACCAAATGAAGCGTGTTACAATTATATGTATATACCTCCTCTGCAATACAATGACTCAGATGATCTCCACAGGCATGTAGTAATAAGTAATGGCTATTTTATTTCAATTATTATGTAGAGGACACGCTCTGGACTGGGATCCCAGGGAACTATACCAACCCAAATGCTCCAGAGGCACTAACACAGGTCAGAAAACTTGTTGATAATGGTGAGTATGCTGAAGCCACTGCAGCCGCGGTCAAGTTGTCAGGAGAACCTTCAGATGTATGTAATGTCATTACATTTGATGCTGCTATTCTTCATTTTGTTACTCAGTAAATATGATATTCAACAAGATTTATGGAGTACTCGAGCTTATTCTATCTTGTAAAACAACCCATGCAATTTCGTTTGAACCTTTGATGCTAGTCAGTAGTGTGTCCTGCATTCTATTTAATTTGTTATCTAGAATGAGGCACTGCTGGTAATAGTTTGTGACTGTCTGAGTGCCTGATCTATTCTTGCTTGCATAATATGTCCGCATTTGGCTTTTACTGATCAATATGGTGCCTCATACTGGTGACTTACACTCTGGCTAAGCATTTTAGTTCATTTTTGTCACGCTAATGTGCCTCATCTCTTGATGGTGGCCTTACATGTGCGTGGTGTGCATCTTATACATTGGCCAAAACTGTATGCACATTTTGTGAGCCTGTATGAGGGCAAGATTTCTATTACCGATGATACTTGAGAAGGCGAGCTTCCATGTTCCTAAAAGAATTGACTTATGGGATTTACACCCTAATGATTATTTTATGATGATGAAGGTTTACCAACTTCTTGGGGACATCAAGCTTGAATTTGATGATTCGCATCTTAAATATGCTGAAGAAACTTACTACAGAGCGCTGGACTTGGATACTGCAACAGTAAGAGTCAAATATTCTGTGGGTGATGTAGAATTTACGAGGGAACATTTTGCTTCCAATCCAGATCAAGTGATTGTGACGAAGATTTCTTCAAGCAAATCAGGGTCTCTGTCATTTACAGTGTTTTTAGACAGTAAGTTACATCATAGTTCACAAGTAAATGGAAAAAATCAGATAAGAATGGAGGGAAGTTGTCCTGGAAAAAGGATCCCACCTAAAGTGAATGAAAATGACAATCCTAAAGGAATTCAGTTTTCCGCGATTCTTGATTTACAGATTAGCGATGGCAAGGGGGTGATACAGGTTTTGGAAGACAAGAAGTTGAGGGTGGAAGGTTCAGATTGGGCTGTGTTGCTTCTTGTGGCTTCATCTTCATTTGCTGGGCCATTTACTAAGCCTTCAGATTCTACGAAGGATCCTACTTCAGAGTCAATCAAGGCCTTGGAGTCGATAAAAAATTTGTCATACGCTGACCTTTATGCACATCATTTGGATGACTATCAGAATCTCTTCCATCGTGTCTCATTGCAGCTTTCGAAAAGCACCAAGAGCCTTTTAGGAAATAACTTTTTGAAGACGAAGAAACTAATGTCTTCTGTAACTAATTCAAATTTCAAGGGAA
This sequence comes from Carpinus fangiana, assembly GCA_006937295.1. Lineage (NCBI taxonomy): Eukaryota > Viridiplantae > Streptophyta > Magnoliopsida > Fagales > Betulaceae > Carpinus > Carpinus fangiana. The sequence continues at coordinate 2,384,979 of CM017322.1, forward strand.
GTGAAGATGGTTCCATTTCAACTGCAGAGAGGGTAAAATCTTTTCAAACTGATGAAGATCCTTCCTTGGTGGAGCTTTTATTCCAGTATGGTCGTTATCTACTTATTTCTTGTACACGACCTGGAACCCAGGTGGCAAACCTGCAGGGTATATGGAACAAGGATATTGAACCTGCATGGGAGTATGTTTTCCTCTCTCTCTCTCTCTCTCTCTCTCTCTCCCTCCCTCTCTCTCTCTCTCTATGTATTATTTTTCCTGGAATAGAGGAAGTTAGACTTTGTAGAGGGACATAGGCTAAGAGTGAAAGATATTTAGATAAAAATGTACGTTCTAGGAATATTACCCCTTCCCTCTCTACACTTTTTATTTCTTAATTATTTTTTATATACATAAGTTAGATGCATGGCATGGCTAAACTGCTCCATTTCAATTATAGTATACAACATAGCACACAGTACCTTACAATTCATGTGGCTATTTGCATAATGATTTTGTTTGAATAGTTACTTATTTCATCCCTTCCTTTTCTATTCAGTGGCGCTCAACACCCGAACATTAATCTTCAAATGAACTATTGGCCTTCCCTTCCTTGCAACCTTAGTGAGTGCCAGGAACCCTTGTTTGATTACATTTCCTCTTTGTCAGTCAATGGGAGCAAAACTGCAAAAGTAAGAATTTTCACTTTCTAGTGTACAGTCCTTCTACCTGTTTATATTATCTATCTATATGTTTTGTTCAAGGTATCAATTTTTTTTTTTTTTTTTTTAAAATGCAACTTCAAATGGATGACATTCACCCTAAGTCTAACAAATACTGTTCTATTAAGACCCATTATTGAAAGATACACAGATAAGTAGCATGTTAAGTTGCAGTAGTGAGCCTTTAGATAAATTATTGAAATAATATGAGAGCCTTAAAAATTTGATTATGTATGGATAGTGCACTGCATATAGGATGACCCTGTAGAAGGGACTCTTTAGTTTCTGATGCAATTTGATTTTATTATTCTCTGTATCATGCTAACGTGACTGGTGGCGTACATACCTCATTCCATGAAGCATTGATAGACTTAAAACCAGCAAGACCTGTAGCAACCTAACCCCTTGGTGGCCTACATGATCTTTGTGTTCACTAAGACAGTTTATTATTCTTTCTTTTCTACATACTCTTAAGCGTATCTTTTCTTATATATTCACTGAATATTGCAGGTGAATTATGAAGCAAGTGGTTGGGTTCTCCATCAAGTGTCTGACATATGGGCAAAAACGTCACCAGATCGAGGACAGGCTGTATGGGCTTTATGGCCAATGGGAGGAGCATGGCTTTGTACCCATCTGTGGGAACATTATACTTATAAAATGGACAAAGTAAGTTCCTGCTTTATCCTATGAGAGAGAAAAAAAGTTATTGGTTTATCCATAACTTGTTTATTGCTAGTATAGGCATGCTGTTTGTTCATTAGGAGAGGGAACACTATACAACAGCTCCGCACACAACTTTTGAATTAGCAGAGGCCATGCAAGTCTTATAGCATTTAAAATATTGTAGAAACAAACATATCCTGATGTCCAGACCTGTCGAAGTATATCTGTCCACTAAGCAAAGTCCCTTGGTAATCAATTCTAACATTTTAGTAATTGTTGAAGTGGAGGGGCGTGTTGCTGCAATGGAAGAGAATGTCTGTATGACTGTTGAATCTTTTTTTACTGCACTCTTAATCATTGGACATTGGAGCTAAAGCACATTTTAGCAACATTTAAACAAGGTGATGCACTTTTTCAGAAAAATAATTTCTATAGAAATAATATGAACTAGAAAGGCAAGTAGAGACTAATTCAACTCTCAATTCATGTGAATCATGATAATAGATGCAAAAGCCAATCTTAACCAGCTTAGTGTCAAAAGAAACTAGATACTGTTCCTCTCTCTCTTGTAGGCGCGTTTTAGCGCATGCAAGCTTTTCTTTGCTGTTATGGGAATCTCGAGGTGGTGTGTCATTGAATCCAAGTCTTTTGAGTTGGTGGTGGAGGGCAAGTCCTCATCGTTGTGGATTTCAAAAGGGGTGGGGGTTGTGTTCGATCCATTTGCCTGGGTAAAGCTTGTCTCATGGTTGTTGACCACTGTAAAGGGTTTGATTCTAGAGGAGGGTATGGAGTTCTAGAGATGTTCCAAAGTTGGAATCTCTGCTCTTCTTGCCCAGCGATGCTTAAACATGCATGGTACTTCTTGGTTGTGGCAGAGTACGGAGGAGGCAGAAGGAGCGGATGTATTCTTGTGCCGGAAGGAAGAGGTGGTAAAGGTTGGAGGTCCTTTGCCACTGAGTTGTGGTTGGTTCTGCAACTTCTCCAATTGTCATCTGGTGGTGGGTTAGCTGGGGCTTGTTTCGATGGATGATCGTTGCAATGCCCTTAGATCAGTGTATTGGCTTGGAGAGTCCCCCCAACTGGCGTTCGAATGCCCTTAGATCAGTTTATTGGCTTGCAGTTGCCTCTGCCCATGGAGGGGAGGACCGCAAGTTCCTCAGCACCTGTTGGCAAGTCTTTAGTCTCTTTGTTCAGCTCTGACCAGTTTGTTTTGGGGGTCGTAGTCCAAGAGAGGGATATCTCCAGTAACTCAGCGTCTTAGTGTAACACCCGGATTCCATTTCGCAGCTGCTCCCTCTTTCTCTACCTTCAGACACCGCCGATGAGGAAACAAAGTTGGTAGCTTCCAAGAATGGGATCTTTGGTAGTGGTGTAATAGGTGGTGATGCATTTCTTGTAGTTGCGGCTCATGTAGTGAGTAAGGTAGATAGTTTGGGTGATGCTTCTTTTGACTCAGGACCTGCTGGTCTTGTTAGTCAATCAAGCCATGTTGATGTTGAAGTAGATCCTAGGTCCGCCGAGAGGGAGTTAGTTGTTAAAGGAGGGAATTTAACCTCTTCCACCTTGCTCCTTATTCACCTTGCTCTTCTTCTGGGCATTTGAGGGAGGTTGGTGTTATAATTGACAAAGGGGTTGGGAATGCTCTGCCTAAGTTGGTTGGGATGGAGCTGGGTTGTGCAGTAGGGAATAGTCAGCTTGTTAGCGCCCTGTGGCCACGTTTGGATGTGGATCTTTTCTATATGTACGAGGCTATGGTCTGCACTCCTCTGAAGTCCTGCCCCCAGTTGTGTTTGGGAAAAATATTTGCACAAGGCTAGAGTAGTCCGACTAGGCTCTGCAAAGGGTGAGGGAGATCTATTGTGCCATGGAGCTTTTATGTGAGGGTTATGAGGAGCAGTTTGTGGTTTTATTGACAGCCATTGGTGGAGTGAGACTCCTATGAGAATGGCTTTCTTCGCTTGGCTGGCTGGATTAGGTAAGATCCTTACTTTGGACAACTTAAGGAAGCCTTAAGCAGCATATCATTGTGGTTTGTGTGCTGTTTGTGTAAGAAGAATGGAGAAACCATTAACCATCTTTTACTCCATTGCAAGTTAGTTAGTGCATTATGGAACTATATCTCGGATTGTTCAGCTTAGCGTGGGTCATGCATCATCAAGTGAGGGATCTCTTTGCTTGTTGGAGAGGGAAGTTTGATAGCCCTCAACATGAAGCTGTTTGGAAGATGATTCCACTATTCTTGATGTGGTGGATTTAGAGGGAAATAAATGACCAAAACTTTAAAGATAGAGAAAGGACGGTAGCGGAGTTAAAGCCTTCTTCTTGAATCACCTTTTTCATTGGATGGCTACCTACGATTATTTCCATATTTCTAGTTTCCATGACTTTTGTTCATTTTTTTAGTTACGTGTTTCTCTTGTATACTTTCTATGTATTTGGTGCGGCCTTTGGTTTTATTGAAAATTCGATATGTATAAATAGATGCAGCCCATGTTGCTGTTGTTTCGTAATTGAAGCTGGCTGACTTAGTATCTGTTGTTTTGAGGTTAAACTAATTCAGAAAATGAGGATTCAGGGACTTGAAATGTTGGTAGAATTGAAATGTTAGTTTTCTACCTACATTCATATTTGACATTTTCTCTATGTTGATGATAATTTATGACTGAAAATATCTAGTATATATATGATCACTAATAATTTCTGCATATTTAGGATTTTCTAAAAAATAAGGCATATCCTTTGTTGGAAGGATGTGCATCATTTTTGTTGGATTGGTTGATTGAAGGCCATGGAGGATATTTAGAAACCAACCCATCAACTTCTCCGGAGCACATGTTTATTGCTCCAGATGGTAAGCCTGCCAGTGTGAGCTACTCATCAACCATGGACATCGCAATCATAAAAGAAGTTTTCTCCACAATTGTTTCTGCTGCTGAGGTGAAGCTTTGATATGCTGGTCAAATCAATTGCAATCTTCAATCTCGGTAAACTCTATTACTAATAATTCTCTGGCAAACAGGTTTTGGGAAAAACTGAGGATTCTCTTGTTAAAAAAGTCCTTGCGGCTCAACCTAGGCTACCACCAACAAAAATTGCTAGAGATGGTTCCATTATGGAATGGGTACACTAGCATCTTGAATTTTATTTCTCAGTCTTTTGTACAAGGTGTTATGTTCTAGTATTTCTAATGAAGTTCTTCTATGAACTGGAACAACTGAATTCATTATGAACTAATAAATTCTCTCTTTTCTATGGCAGGCACAAGATTTTCAGGACCCGGATGTGCATCATCGACATCTATCACACCTTTTTGGCCTCTTTCCAGGGCATACAATCAGTGTTGAGAAAACGCCAGACTTGTGTAAAGCTGCTGATTATACCCTCTATAAAAGAGGTTCGCACGTGATAAATGACTATTTAGATTCCAGAGTATTCTTTTTTTTATTATTATTTTCGTTTATTTTGCATTCGGTTTATACTTGATAATTGTTTATTACATTAGAAAAGGCAAATATTTGATACTTATGATACAGTATACACATGCCAAATATTATATGTGGGACTATGGCAGTAGTCAACTAATTGTGACAGCAGCTGCCAGAGGCCAGTGAGTGTGTAATCGACCTAAGTGGAAGATCGACTTTCTCAAGAGTTCATTTCATCAGTTAGCCAATTCAAATTTTTTTGTTTACTTCAGTTTGTTATATGTTAGTATATGAAATGTAGTTGGTTTTGAACTTCATTAAATATGATATTACTTTAACAGTAAGTTCATAGAGCTGTCATTTATTTTCTCTTAACTTGAAACAGGAGAGGATGGTCCAGGATGGTCAACTACATGGAAAATTGCATTGTGGGCTCGTCTTCATAACAGTGAGCACGCGTACCGGATGGTCAAGCATTTGATCAACTTGGTAGATCCAGACCATGAAAGTGACTTTGAAGGAGGAGTATATAGTAACTTGTTCACAGCACACCCCCCTTTCCAGATTGATGCCAACTTTGGGTAAGCCACAATATATTATCTGTATGTTAGTAATATTTGTTTGTGTCAAGTAACATTCATCATCTATGATCACTTACCCCATCATCTATGTTAGGAATTGTATCATATGTTAATATGATACAATTCCGTTCTCTCTCTTCGTTTTTTCAAAATTTTTCAAACTTCTCTCAGTCTGCGTCGTTTCCGGTGATCATGTAATCTGGAGAGGTGTAGCGTATTAGGGATCGGAGCTGCGGCGATGGAACGACGGTTCTCCATCGAAGCCAAATCGTTCCTTTTTTCGTCAAAGAATGGGTCTCCTTTGTTCCGGTTGGAGGAAAGGAGGAAAAATTTTCTAGGGTATATTTTNACTGTAAATTTTCTTGTCATCCTCATCGACAAAAACATTCGCTTATTGAGACATGAGGCTTTCCCGCAAGTATCTTTTGCAGACTGTCATATTGAAGTTCACTTGTCCATCTCTCCCTCTCTCTCTGAACTGATAAATAGGAAGCTTTGATTGAGCAAGTGTGACTGTTAATCTGTATGCATTTATCATTTAAGGCAGCCCCATCACACATTGACATAAATTTCTGGATCATGTCCCAAATTTTCACCAAATTAAGCAGTGTCATTGTGAAGAATTCTGGGGCCGAACACAAATATCCAAGTCAAAATTATGTGCACGCTACTAAAAAACAGAAAGGAGGCTTGCAGCCCTACATTGTAACTTCGCTTTTCACCTTGTTAAAGTACCTGATTCCGACTCCGAACGTTAAAAATCATCATGGCAGTAATTGCTAGTTTGTGATTAAAGTTTTTCTTAAGTGACACCCTTGATTTGAATGCACTTGAAGTAGATATCAGTTTAACTAAAAGCTGTCTTTGATGTAAGAATATTATTCATGATTGATGATTCTGTAAATTATTTTCGTTATAGTTTTTCAGCAGCAGTTGCAGAAATGCTTGTCCAGAGCACGGTAAAGGATCTATACCTACTTCCTGCTCTTCCCCGGGATAAATGGGCGAGCGGTTGCGTGAAAGGATTGAAGGCACGCGGTGGGATGACGGTAAACATCTGCTGGAAGGAAGGAGACCTTCATGAAGTCGGCCTTTGGTCCAAGGACCAGAATTCTCTTACAAGATTACATTATCGAGGAACTACGGTCACGGCGAGTATATCATCTGGCCGGATTTACACGTTCAATCGGCAGTTAAAATGCTTGAAGACGTTCTCTCTCTGGGAAGCAAGAGAGGCTTTTTCTTGATTGCTAAGATCAAATTGATCTTATGAATTCCTTTGTCTGTCTTTCTTAACCAAGTTTTTTTGGTCTGGATTTAATTTGATTTGTCAAGCGAGAGAATCTTCCATGGTATTATTTATTTATTGTTAACAACAATTTCATGCGAAACATTTTCTATGAAGCATTCTTCAATTACTACTTCTTTCTGAGTGATATTTGCTGATCCAAGTCTTCACAACATTTGCCACGCCCCTGCTCTTAAGGGATAAGAAAAAGATTAGTTAACAAGCATTATACAAAGCTAGAGCTCCTGAAAATTTTAATACTTTATGTCACATTACAACATATATTAGAGCACTAATCTCCAATTTTACGAAATAATATGCCTTTTATATTCACAATAAAGTTTAGATTATTCTCTTTGGACTAATTGCGTGTCGTTCTTAAGAGGTAACTTAATCGGTTAAAATTCTGCCTAATAAAACGAAGGTCACTAACCCTTAATAAGTAAAATCATATGGGTTAATAAGTAAAATCTATATGATAAATTTACACTTATTCTAAAAGTTTAAGTACTATATATATAATCGCTTCATTAATATTCTTCTAACTTTGCAAGCTAAAAGCTATACAAAAGTGAAAAAGCGTACTTATTTATCCAAAGCAAAAGGATAATCCACGTGGCTTTCTTTACCTTCATCATCACTCTGCAAAGCGAGCCTCCTTGCGTTGTCGTTGCCACCGGAAATTCAGTTAGCTTCAGTTATGGAAGATGGAGGGTGGGTTCACGTCCGACAGCCGACAGAGAAGGACCTGTGGAACCCAAGCTTTATGGAGGCCGAGAGCTCTACTCAGCCTCTGAAGATCACGTTCACTGAGCCCGCCAAGCACTGGACCGATGCGCTCCCCATCGGCAATGGTCGGCTCGGAGCCATGGTCTGGGGCGGCGTCGCATCGGAGACTCTCCAGCTCAACGGTATAACCAAAACCTCTTTTGCTCGGATTTTAAATGAATTTGTTAAATAAAAAAAAATAGTATAGTTTAGGTAAGTAGTCCTGGGATTTGTTGATTAGGCTTAATTGGTTGGTGATTTTCTTGTGACTTTATTACTCTTTGTTTCCACTGATATTGTGTGAACTGCTTAAAATGATTACCATATGAATGTGACCTTTTGGGGCTGATTTTGTTTCTTACGGTGTTTTCCTTTTCATTTAGAAAAGTGCTGCAGTATCTTCTGCTTCTAGGTTTCTGATTAGTTTTATTTATTGATTATGATATCAATTTTTTCAATAGGTGTTAGAATATTGTTTAAAATTCATCATTTTTTTTTTTTTATCAACATACTTTAGAGACAATGAGTAATTTATCATGGTATCATAATGGTAATTTAACAATCGACTGCTTAATTTCTGTCAAGTTTGCCATTTTGCAGATTTTGCATTATTAGATAAGTACAAAGATTTCATCTTTCAGTTAATCTTCTGATTAATAAAATGATCAGTTTTATGCTTCATGTTGTAGAGGCCGAATTGATGCCAAGCGCAGTTGCGTGGCAGTGTTTTCAAGGACTGGATTATTAAAGCTTTGAAGCTCAATACTATTTATCTTATTTTCATATAATTTCAATTGGCAACCAAATGGAGCAAAATGAAATACGTGTAATGTATGAAAAACAAATGAGCAGAGAACTCATAGCATACAAATTCTTGCAGAGGACACACTCTGGACCGGGACGCCTAGTAACTATACTAACCCTAATGCTCCAGATGTGCTATCAGAGGTCAGAAAACTTGTTGACGATGGTAAATATGCTGAAGCTACTGCAGAGGCAGTCAAATTGACTGGAAATCCTGCTGAGGTGTTATTCATTTACCTTTAGTGTGGCTGCTCTGCTTCATAGTGCTGGTCTGTACGCGTAATTTACTAGTGATTGTTGGCCAAAAGGAATATACAGAGTTCTTAAGGGTTTTTTTTTCCCTAATACTTTAGGGGTTCTCTTGTTTACTTCCTGTGTACTAGGATTGTGTCCCCTACGCTTTTAATGAATTTGAATTACTTATAAAGAAAGTATTATATTGTAGTGATTATTTAATGATGATTCAGGTTTACCAACTCCTTGGTGACCTCAAGCTGGAATTTGATGCTTCCCATCTTACGTTTGCTGAAGAAACTTACCACAGAGAGTTAGACTTGGATACTGCAACAGTAAGAGTAAAGTATTCTGTGGGCAATGTAGAATTTACAAGGGAACACTTTGCTTCCAATCCCAATCAAGTGATTGTGACAAAGATTTCTGGAAGCAAACCAGGATCTCTATCATTCTCAGTGTCTCTAGATAGCAAGTTATACCACCATTCATACATTAATGGGAAAAGTCAGATTATTATGGAAGGAAGCTGTCCTGGTAAAAGGATTCCCCCAGCAGTGGATGCAAATGATGAGCCAAAGGGAATTCGGTTTTCTGCAGTTCTTGATTTACAGATTAGTGATGACAGAGGTGTGATACATATTTTGGATGACAAGCAGTTGAGGGTTGAGGGTTCAGATTGGGCTGTTTTGCTTCTAGTCGCTTCATCTTCATTCGATGGGCCATTCACTAAGCCTTCAGATTCTAAGAGGAATCCTACTTCAGAGTCACTCAGTGCATTGAAGCCAATGAGAGATTTGTCATACGATGATCTTTATGCACATCATTTGGATGACTATCAGAATCTCTTCCATCGTGTCTCACTGCAGCTTATGAAAAACTTGAAGAAAATTAAATCCAATGGGTCTCTAGAATTGAAGAAACTTGCGCCCTCTGTAACTGGTTTATATCTTAAGGGAAGTGAAGATAACATGGTTTCAACTGCAGAAAGAGTCAAATCTTTTCAAACTGATGAAGATCCTTCCTTAGTGGAGCTTCTTTTCCAATATGGTCGATATCTACTTATTTCATGTTCACGGCCTCGAACTCAGGTGGCAAACCTGCAGGGATTATGGAATAAGGATATTCAGCCAAAATGGGAGTATGTCGCATTCTCTTCATTCCTTTATTTGTTATTCCTCCTCCAACCCAATTTTACTTAGTTTTATTTTGCTTCATATTTTCTGCTTTGTTCCCTCTCTCTCTTACCCCCTCTCAAACACACACACACACACGCAGGAGGTTAGTTTGTAATTTAGATATATGAAATTATTTCAGTCGATATTAAATGGACTTTCTACAAAGCAAGGACCTTAATTAATGCACCACTTTAAGTTTGTAACCTCCTCTCTCTTTTGTTTGTTTGTTTTTTTTTTTTTTTTTTTTTTTTAGGATGAGCAGTTAGGGATTGGTGGTTGTTGTACCTAGATGCATTAGATGTAAGTTATGTCTCTAATTTCTGTGACCGTTCCAATTTAGGAATAAGTGGAGAAACTAGGGAAACGTTTTTCTTCTTTTTCCCTCTTAATTTCTTTCTGTTTTATAATTTTTATATGCCTTGTCCATCTTCATATTATTATGAAAATTTTGATATTCCAGCAATAAGATTGCGCAGGAAGTTAGGCTTCCAGAAAGAGATAAGAGAGAGTGATAGATAAAAGAGGAATGTTAGCCATATCTGAAAGAATATTTTACTTCACATTCTACTCCTTTACATGTCAATTAATACACGTCATCTGCATAAACTACTACCTACCAACAGTAGCACATTGATGTAAGATATTGATAAGTCATATAAAACCTACAATTACTTGCAGTTAGTTACATCAAGATTTTATCTGGAGAGTTACTGACACCTTCATCTTTTTGTTCAGCGGGGCTCCTCACTTGAATATTAATCTTGAAATGAATTATTGGCCTTCCCTTCCTTGCAACCTTAGCGAGTGCCAGGAACCATTGTTTGACTTCATTTCCGCTTTGTCAATTAATGGGCGTAAAACTGCAGAAGTAAGACAAGTTTCCCCTTCTGGTTTATATTAAAGCTTTCAATCAATTGAGTCTGTTCATCCATATGATCTCTTTTGGTTGCTAATACAGTTTAAGGATTGGAGATTTAGAAACAATAGAGGACTAAGATGAAGAAGTCCTGAAAATGCCTATGCATATGGGGCTCCCATGTCCAAATATTTAAGTAACCTTGAAGTAGGAAGTTTTAGTTTTAAATTCAATCTTATCAAAAGTTTTAAATTAAATGCTGTTATCCTTTATACCATGTCATTAGGACAGCATGGTTCTTATTGTGATGAAAACAACTTGGAAACAATCACTAAATGCCATTGAAATGGTGGGAACCTAAATCTGAAAGCTATGTTTGTAGACTTTAGGAATGAAGCATATGAGGCCTAAGGCCAACACAATCTCTGTCAATGCCTTTGCCCTCCTTTGTGATCTTATTCTGTTCTTCAAGACATTATGTTCCCATTTATATATTCCTATGCACAACTTTCTTATTCGCAGAATGTTATAGGTAAACTATGAAGCAAATGGTTGGGTTGTACATCATAAATCTGACATTTGGGCAAAATCATCGGCAGATCAAGGTGATGTTGTATGGGCATTATGGCCAATGGGCGGAGCATGGCTTTGTACCCATATATGGGATCACTACACTTACACGATGGACAAGGTAAGATTTTGAATTTTTTTTCTTTTTTTAATTATGAAAAATACCTTGCTTTAGTCTCTCATTGGTCTGAAAATATGTTCCTCGTACTAGGAAGGTTATTGAAAAATAGGTAGAATCTGCTGGTATCTATTAATGAATCCCTTTTCAACCGATCAAAAAAAATCTATTAATGAATCCCTTTTTAGCTTTGCAAATCTTCAAGATTGCCTTTTGCACTAGAGTTGAGGAAGTGGTTCAGTCAGTTCTTTCAGGTGAGATGGTCCCTGAAAACTCAGCAACTTCTCTTTTGAAGTTAAGGTCTGTGCAAAGGCCTTGGAGTTCTAGGCTTAGTTAATGTGGTAAGTTGGTTAAATTTTTCATGTTTTAACGTGTGGAAATAAATTTGTTAGCAAAACCAATTGTCTCAAAAGCTTAACCTAATAGGAGACAAGTTCAACTATGTACATAAGCTCAGACACACAAAAACACACCTTCTCATGCTGAAGCAAAACTAGACATGAACTTCAAACACAACTATGAACAACATAGAAAGTAACAAAATACGATGGTGATTCCCTAGAGTATAACATAACATTTTGGACTGGTAGGCTTCAATAGCATATTGCTGAGCCAATTGTCACAGAAGTTTAAGTTGATAGGAGAATAGGCCCAACAATGCATATCAAGGCCATGCACTAACATGGGTCAAACTTTCACTAAATGCATGCTATAAAACTAAATATATGCAGCCTATAAAGTTCTGCTGTTTCTTAAGTCAAAGGTGATCGTCTGGTGATTTGCCATTTGAAAACCCTGATGCTGGATCTAGAAGTACTTAGGTACTTGTAAAACTCATATTTCATTACTAGATCAATGAATCTTTTGCTTATGGGGCTTGAATAGTTTGATTGATTCGCATTCTTGAAGACACATTTAAAAAAAAAAATCATGCAGCAATACACTATATATAATTTCTGCTAACAGTATCCAATTCACTCATTGGAGGTAAATGATTGCTAATATGGTCTTCGTAATTAGGATTTTCTTAAAGTCAAGGCATATCCTTTGTTGGATGGATGTGCATCATTTCTGTTGGATTGGTTGATTGAAGGCCGTGGAGGTTATCTGGAAACCAACCCTTCAACTTCTCCAGAGCATAACTTTGTTGCTCCTGACGGTAAGCCTGCTTGTGTGAGCTACTCATCAACAATGGACATGGCAATTATAAGAGAAGTTTTTGCTGCAGTTGTTTCTGCAGCTGAGGTGACGCTTTTATTCTATACCATCCAAAACAATCCTCTTTTTAATTTTCATATATTCCATATCCTTATATCCTACTAGAATTTTGATAACAGGTTCTGGAGAGAGATGAAGATGATCTTGTTGAAAGAGTGCGCCTGGCTTTACCAAGGCTGTATCCAACAAAAATTGCTGGAGATGGTTCCATTATGGAATGGGTATGTGAGTACCTCAAGTGTAAACTTGCCAATTATTAGCAAAAGGTCTTGCTTTGGAGTTCATAATGAAGTTCGCTTGTGTAATAGCTAAGAAAATCAGTGTGTGTTAAGCCAGGCACAAGATTTTGAGGACGCAGATGTGCATCATCGACATATTTCGCACCTATTTGGCCTGTTTCCAGGGCACACAATAACTGTTGAGAAAGCTCCGGATCTCTGTCAAGCTGCAGAGATTTCTCTCCACAAACGAGGTTTATTTTATTTTATTTTATTTTTAAATCATATTATTCATTTATTCTGGGAACTGACTAGATTGCTTATTTTTTCTTGCTATTTCAATCTAGTTTTGGGGCATTTGGATACCCCTCCAATTTTGAGGTCCCATTAACACCCCCTCAGATCTCAGCTTCTTTTAGTTGCACCTCTTATTTTGGGAATCTCTTAATTGGTTTTTGAATCGTATTTCTGTTAATACACTCACTTGATCAACAAATTTTATATCCTCATTTTACATAATTACAGCAAAAATGACAACAATTATGACATATTTTTCCATAAGCCATGCTAATGAACTGGTTGACAAGACACATTAAATTAAAAAAGCACGGGATAAGATTGAAAAAATTGAAAACTCATGGGTGTGTCTCGAAACATAGACATACATGTTACACAATGTGGGAACTGGGAAGGAGGCTTATTATGATTACAACTTTTTCCTTTAGAATTTGATTCTGTATAAAGGGCTAGATATCATGCTATGTGTGCTACCATGGTAAACACCATCGCGAATCAAGTGGTTAAGTTATGCAGCCTGAATTTTGGAGTAGCTTTTTGGACTTCAACATGTTTGATTGTTAGGAGCAATGTCATGTAGAGTTGTTTTTCTTACATTCTGACCAATTTGAACAGGAGAGGATGGTCCAGGATGGTCAACTACATGGAAAGCTGCTTTGTGGGCTCGTCTCCACAACAGTGAGCATGCATATCGGATGGTCAAGAAGTTGATCAACCTGGTGGATCCGGATAATGAGGAACCATTTGAAGGAGGTCTATACAGTAATCTATTCGCGGCACACCCTCCTTTCCAGATTGATGCCAACTTTGGGTAAGTTTCAGTTTTCCATTCATGTCAATGATATTATGTAGCAACCATCACATGATTGTCTAAACATTTCTATTCTTAGCTTAAGCAAGCTTGATACCAAGCATGTCTGGTTTTTTAGCGAGCAACTTCAAGGGAAAAAAAATAAAAAAAGAAGATAAAAGTTAAAAACCTTCGGTGGAAATTTTTTATTTTTATTTTTACAATATTACAACCATTTGCATTAATTACACCCCAGTTGCCATTAGTGTGCCTCAAACAATCCCTTATTTAAGTTTCTTGTTGATGTTTTAGTTGTATAAAAGTGAATAAAACTAAGCCGTTCAGTTATTCAGTAAGATATACGGGAAAGATAATTATGATTAGAAGCTATTTTAGGGATCAAACAGGAAGTACCAAGTGTAAATTATGTCGTATCTGATTGTGACCAAGCAATATATTCGACTTCAGTCTTTTCTTTTTTTCTTTCAAACCTTCTTGCAAACAAATATTGCCTTGGAAGTAACAAATGTTGGTCGTTGACAAAGGTATCAACATTATTTTGATTTCAGTTTCATAGCAGCAGTTTCAGAAATGCTTGTCCAGAGCACCATAAAGGACCTGTATTTCCTTCCTGCTCTTCCCCGAGATAAATGGGCTAATGGTTGTGTGAAAGGATTGAAGGCGCGTGGTGCGGTAACAGTCAGCATCTGCTGGAAAGAAGGTGATCTTCATGAAGTTGGTCTTTGGTCGAAGGAACAGAATTCTCTGAAAAGATTACACTACAGAGGAACGATAGTCACAGCAAATATATTTTCTGGCATAATCTACACATTCAATGCACAGCTAAAATGTGTGAAGACTTGCTCTCTCTAAGAAGCAGCCTTTCCTTGAATATCAATATCAATTAGATTTTAGGAACATTGCTCATATATTTTTCTAATAAATCTTTAGTACTGCTGCCATCACCTTATTGTGTGATGAACATGTAACATATCTGAAGTATGGGAAGAAGATACAGGAAAGAAAGGAAAGCAAATATGTTATGCTTCTTGCTGCTGATATATATAATTTAACTTCCTGCATGTAATTTATGAAGGAGAACCCTATCTTTAATCTTGCCCTGGTAAACAAAAATCCTGACTCTGTCACTGGAAACGACAACTCAAGCTCTATATCGACTGGTCCAACCTACCCTACCCCAAATTTCCTTTAGCCCAAAGATGGAATCTAATAAATGGTGTCTAAGTGTGATTCCATCCCTGCTACAAAGTGGTTTCGCCCTTCTTGGTATATAATCTCTTTATTTAATGGTGGATCATATGCTATGCATTTTTTCTTCTTCGTCTTTTACTTTCACGATCTGAAAAATATATGCATGTGAAATACATTTCAAGGAGTACCGAGACAAAACAATATGGCTATGTTTGCCAAGAGACTGGACTGGACTTTGTAAAGTCCCAAAATTTTTTTCTCAAAATCAACCTCAATATTCTTACTTTTTTATATCACATCAATCATTTTTTATCACTTTTCAAATAAAAAAATCACTACAAAACAAAAAATTTCACTTTTCTATACAAAACATTTTTACTTTTTTCTTCACATCAATCAAATCTGCTACAGTACCAGTCCATTTCCTCTGGTCCAGTCCATTGCCAAACAAAGCCTATGGGATGTGGTTTCAGACAGCATTGCTTACGAGAAAGATTTGTAGCCTTCTGAAACCTCTCTTCTCTCTCTGAAATCCTCTCAACTGAGCAAGCTTGGGAAGGAGGGCAAACCTTCTGGTTTCCCTCCTCTTCCCCCTCCCACTTCTCTGCTGAATGTTTTTCTTTTCCTTTTGAGTTTCGCTCTTCATGAGAAAACTACTTTCTCTCTAGATCTATCTCCCGTCTTCGACAGTTTATCCCAAACCCTCAAGAAACAACAGCTGCATCATCCACTCCTTTTCAGCCATCTCAACGTCGTGGATCGTCACCTTCGAAGTACCATTGGCCGGCTTTTTGGAGATTTGAAGTTCGTCGCTTTCAAAGCCCGATCTGCTCCTCCCCATCAACCTCTGGCCGAAACACGCCCCCTCCTCCAACATCATCGGCGTTCCAACTTCTCGGCGTCCTGCTCCGTGTCCCATTCCGATGACCACGCGCTGGCGCGTGGATCACATGCTCCTGCGTGTAGATTTCAATCGCCGGTGCGTGTTCCCCACGCGTCGGGCAGATCACCACTGACAACCTCCTCTGCCTGTGCAGCCGCTGTTTTTTGAGTTTATGATGTTACTTTATGTAATTTTCTCTTTGTTCTTATGTTGTGTACTAGCTAACCTGAACCGGATGAGACTCTTTGGAGTTGATCTTTTTTTCTTTTCTTTTTGGTTTCCATTTGGAAACCATTATTTCACAGTTACTTTGCATCTAAATCTCCATAGCTTTTTAGGAAGCTTGTTTAGATGTTTCAAAAGAGTTTTTGAACTCGAGGTGGCCATGTCCATCAATATATGCCGCGGGTTGAGGTTTCTTGATTGGCATTCGCATCTTGTTCTTTCTTTTTTTTTTCCCTTTATGATCTCATTCCTGTTTGATATCTGTTCGGTTTGGGTTTCTAGTATGCTCCTCTGTAATCTCTTTGCTGAATGAATGATGGAGCAACAGTTTTACAAAAAAAAAAAGACGGCATTGCTTGAGATTTTTTTTCTTCTTTCTTTTCTTTACTAATTTAAGTTATTTACTAAGTTGAAAAGTGAACCAAAAAAAAAAAAACAAAAGAAAATACTAAAAAGTTTTTTTTTTTTTTTTTTCTATTACAAAGGGAAGACTGAAGAGTATCATTTGAGTTAAAGCTCATTGGTAAATTGGTAATACTAAAAAGTATTATCACTGATCTAAATTAAATCGATATGATTGTATTTGTCCAAGCTCCACAATGCGGCTGCAGGTGCATTAGAATCTTCAAGATATCTATCACTTAATTTTATTTTTGAAAAAAACTCCCAACGATTGTTTTTGATTTGGGATATTGGTATATCATTATTCATTATTATTACTAACCCAATATTGTTCATTAATTTAATATAAAACTTTAAAAGTGATTAATATTGATGTAATAAATTTTTTTTTAAAAAAATTAAAATTTGAGAAAAATAAGAATAGCTGTGAGTCTCTGCTCCTCCGCAACACCGTATCATCCACCTCACAGCACAGCACAAAACAAAACCAACACAAACCCTTAAACCCTCGAAAACCCCTCGCCCTCGCGCCTCCTACTTTTCTCACAGAGAGAGAGAGAAAGAGAGAAATGGCTTTGCGCTCAGGATCGTTGTCTCGGTCGCTAATCAGGGCTTCGTCGCTCCGCTCGTCGGCGCCTCTCCCCCGCATCCGCCCACCGTCACTCGCTGCTCCCCGTGTGCAGCCCCGCCGCCGCCTCCCTTTCGCTGCTGTCCCCAGGTCCCCCGAAATTCTAACCTCCTCTCCTCCCTTTTGGGTTGCCGCGAAAATGAGAGAAAAACACATGAGAAAAGTTTGAATTTTTGTATGCTCTATTTTGTTTTCGGTATTTATTCATTCATGTTGGTTTAGATTTGTTTGGATATCGGAAATGTGAGATATGGGATTGAGGGAATTTCAACCATTGCCTGTGTTGTGAGAAAAAAGAGAGGGCGACGAAGGAAATGTAAAGTTCGATTTTTGTGCTATGAGACGGGGATCATTTGTCTCATTATTATTATTATTATTTTAATTTGCAATTGCATTTGTTTGTTCTTAGCAATTACACTTGTTTGTTGGTAGGATTCTATAACTTTTTGGTTTATGAATATTGTAGTTATTTTCGCTTGCCATTTCCAAATAGTGCTTTACTCTACGATTGGTTGCTGAGAAAATGGAGAGAAGTGAAAGGAAAATCTGTGAATAGTCTTATTGTGTGCCATCTTTTATTTTTGTGTCCACCTAAAGTTCCGAAATCTTCGTAGTTTAGTTTTGTTTCCATTTCCATGTTTTTACCCAAATCAAGTAGAGATCATTTTTTCAAGGTTGTTTAATTTTAGTTTATATAAACCTACTTTTGTTTTACTATGTCAATTTTTATTTTTATTTTTTATATTTTTATTTGATGGAAATTTGCTTTCTTGGGACACAAATAGTAATGGCAAATTATTATTATTCTAGCAAATAAAGGGATCAAAAGGTTTTCCTTTCTCACTTTTTCTATATTATTAGATGTTAAATGATTGTTCTGCTGAGATTTACTGGTTTTCTTGTGTTTCCTGTAGGAACTTGGGAGAATTGGGATGCACACAATCATTTCTGCCACTCACATTGGCCACAGGCCTCACATCTCACCTTTCTGCCAACGTGCGGGCTTTCTGTGAGCTGTCTCATGGTACCTTCCGTCGTTCTTGTCAGGATCGCTAATAGTCTCTTTGTGAGTCTTGCTGTTTCTAGGATTTGTGACAAAAATGAAAACAGTTGTTTTTTCCTCATTTTGTTGTTATATCCACTAATGCCCTAGAGAACATTAAATGTTTTGGCACTTAAAAAACCAGGTTACAGTTCTGTTTGGTTGATAGAATGAGGGCTTGGTAGGAGTTTGTTAGTATTTTAAGTTTGGTTGATGAAAAGGACTTGGGATTGGGATTGATAGGGTGGAATGGAAAAGACGGGTGATGCACAAGGACTCTCGATCATCTAAAGGGCAGGGAGGATGATGCTGCACTGTAGGTTATCCTTTTAAACCTTTCTTTCCAAAACATAAGTGTGGTAAAATTTTTTATTATGTATGAGAAATGGATAATGTAAAACCTTAGAAATGATTGGAGAGTTTTTCATTTAATTGCCATAGCAATGTGAGCCTCTTTTATTTTTGAAGATTATAACAAGGGTATTATGTTGACCAATTTAGCTGCCATTTCAAACCCCCACCCCCTTCCTTGAAAAAAAAATATAAAAATATAAAAATTTTCATTAATACTTGAGAGTCATTTGGTGCATATTTTATTTTTATAGTTTTATTTTATATATAATTAATTATTGGGTTTTCAGATCTTTGTTGCATGCTAAGCTTTTTTGTGATGCTAATTTCCATAATTTGGAGACAGTTAATGGCTCTTTAACACAAAAAGGAGGCTCTAGCCTCTTCTTTATTTATGCAATAAATTTGTAGGAGGGAGAATCTTATTAACCATTTTTGTTTATATGTCACTTTTGCCTACCAAGTGTTGTAGATTGAAATATGTTACTTTTGTCTACCAAGTGTTATAGCACCTATTGACCACAATGACGTACCATTTACTGAGACTGTCCATAACAAGGATCTTTCTTAAAGCTGCCGACTAAGTGAAGAAGGCCACCCTCAAAGGAACCTTAGTCCGCCTAAAATTTTTCCAAGGGAAACAAAAGTGTTATTTACAAGCCAAGGCACTGTAGAAAGATCTATCTTCAAATAACCCCTCTTTTGGAGGAGCCCCACCACATCTCATCTTCACTTTTTTGTCTCACTCTAGTTGAATACAACACCTTGAAGAATGAAGCAAAGACATCCACCTCCCAATCATGAGTTGCTCTAGCAAAACTTACATTCCACTTATTGGAATCAACATAAAGCTCCAAGTAAGTCACGCGCAATACCAAATAAATATGGAAAGGCCTCCTTAAGGGTCATATCCCCACAAACCCTACACCATAGATCATGTCAGAATATAATCTATAAGCCATCTCCTACCTCAAATCTGGTATGACTTAAAAACTTCTCCCAACCCCTTCAAATATTCTTCCATAACCCCACTCCAAACACCCCAAGAGGCTCATTAGAACCCCCCCTCCCCCCCCCCCNCCCCCAAAAAAAAACTGTCATATTTGGAGTCCATCGCCACTCTCCACCAAGCCTTTCTCTCACGGACATAGCACCACAACCAATTTCCAAAGAGAGCACGCTTGAACATCAACAAGTTTTGTACCCCCAACTCCCCTTTAGAGATCTGCAAACAAACCTTGGCTCAACAAACCATATGATATTTGAACTCTTCGCCTAGCCCGCCCCATAAGAAATCATGTTGAAGCTTCTCAATACGGTTTGCAACACTCGCATGGAGAGGAAAGAGGGGCATGAAGTACATAGACAAGTTGGAAAGTTTGCTCTTAATAAGGGTCATCCTACCACCCTTAGGCAAGTACATATTTTTCCAACTGGCCAATTGGCACTTTGTCTTTTAAATAATACCATCCCAAATATGTCTGGCCTTATAGGAGGCTCTCAATGGTAAACCAAGATACTTTAAAGGAAAAGAGAAAACCCCACAACCCAAAGTACCAGGCAACCCATTCACATGATCAACATTTCCCACAGGAATCAGTTTCAATTTACTTGTTGCTCATTTCATATGTTCTATGGATACAAGCTATGGGTCTTTTGGTAATGAAGTTGCATCCAGCTAGAAATACATCAGATTCTAAGGGACTGTATGAAATTTCCAGGCCGGTGGTTAAAGTTTTCTTTCATTTGGGAGGAGAAAGCATAAGCATTTCTGATATTGCTTGATACCATGGGCCACTCCTGGAATTTTGTTAGTGCTTGAAAGGGATACATTCTTATTCAATTGAAATGCTAGTTGGATATGATTGCAGCTCTCCTTCGTTCTTCTTTCTTTTTGTTTCTTTTTTTGTTCTTCTTTGTATTTAGGAAATTAGGTTTATGCATGTTGTAGTTGCAATAATTGTCCTTTTGAAACCCGAGTGGCTTCTGCTCTCTTCAATTTTTCATAAAGAATTGAGTGAGTCTTCCGACAAGCAATAATTGAGTGACTACCTGTTTCAAAGGGAAATTGCTTAGAGACCTTATTGTCAGACTTATGTTGGCTGCTGGCGTGAGAAGGGGGAAAGAAAAGGCTCTTAGTTAGGATATCTCTCTGATCGTGCACTGTCAGGTGAACATGTTCAGTTTGACCACCTGAAAATGCTTATGTTTGACAAGCTTTGGAACCGTGGGTGCTAATTTGACCTTTTAGTTGTAACTAGAATTGGTAGTATTTAACTCTAATAAATGTCTACAATTTTATTCTGTGATCTGTGCACTTATTGAAATTTTTTCCCCTTAATTCAGTGTATTTTTTTTAATGTGATATCACAGAGAGGAGAAACTTAATATCTATGGACATGGTGCCTTTTATACATTTTTGGATAGTGGAATTTAGCTTTTGAATCATGTGACACTATGTACCCATGTAGCTGAATTCCAGGCCATGCCGTATTCAATTCATATTTTCTTGAACAAGTTCTTTTCCACATCCCAAATTAGTGTGCAAAAGACTTCTGCTTCTTTTTGTTGGGTTTCAATTACATATCGAGCAGGTTTTACTTGGAGGGAAATTTTGTCATTCTTGTGGATTCTCATTTCCATCGTTGTGGAAGAAGTTGCTACATTTTTCAAACCACTTGGTGTATGCCATCCTATTTCTTATGCATTTATGTTCCTTTTGCCATGTCATTGCAGGTACTTGAAAGGGCTGTTGTATCAGCACATTCGAGTGCAAAAGTTAATTTGCAGAGGAGGTCGTAGGAGTGGATATCTTGTAGGAACTTCAGCTATCCAGTAGAAAATTAATAAGTTGTCATTCAAGTTATGCCATTTCCAAGAAGAAACTTGGAGGTTTTCTAAACCAGGGTCATCAGCAACTCTTACATTGGTTCTGGCTAATTAAATATTTTGCTTAATGATTTCTGGTACTGTTAGCTTTTGGAGTACCTGTTACTAGCATTTACCGTTTAGTTTCTTTTCAATGAAAAAAATGAGTGATTTTCTTGTTTCAGAAAATATATGGTGAATGAGAGGTGCTTAATAATATCAGTGTGCTTGCTGGTGGGTTTTTCTCTTTATATTTCTGGACCTGTTTCATGGATCCACAGCTGAGACAAAGTCTTATGGTTTTGTTTGCAATTGTCAGTCTTGGAAGTCATGCATGGTAACTTTAATGACAAGGAGCGCATGAGATGGATATAGTCCTGACAATTGCCTCACGAGGGGTGTCACTGTCGGTTCATGGTACCTTCTATTGACCTTTTTGATGTAGCAAATTTAAGCTCCAGTCCAGAGAAGTTGGTTCATGAATCAGCACCCCAAATTGTTGGTCTTTATAATGGGACTGGCCCATGTGTTTGTGTGGTTTTTCCTAGTATGGTTTCTTTTGCCCAATATTTGACTCCTCGTGTGTTTCATAAGGATGGCTAGCAATTCAGTCGGTAAACCCCTTATATGGAATTTATTTGTCCAAACAGGATTCGAGCAGCCTTCGCTCCACATTGGACAGCGAATTTTGTTGAGAATCTGGATCGCAATTCTAGCAATTCGGCCCCCCATAAGTGCAGGGAGTTGTGTCACTTGGACAAGACAGGTTACCAAGACATTATTTCCAATTTGTAGGCGTTATTTGTCGTCTCTTGCAAACTTGTCTAAAATGGTTTGTCTGCTTTAGATTCATAAAAATCAAAACTCGAGAACTTCTGAAGACTTTCCTTTGCGTTGGGTCACGTACTGTTCTCATGTCACCTCCGTGAATCACGTTTCATCAGTCACTCAGATGCTGCCAATCTTCTTTTCTTCATTCTTCATTGGAATTTTCCTCACAAAACCTACTCTCATGATACCTGTTGCTTCGGAGTCCTTGCCAGTGGTGTCATATTTTTGCTCCATTGATGGTGACTAAAGGCATTTAATCTCGATTTATGCCCAACAATGCCATATAGATTACGATGTTTGTGCTCTTGGGCATTTACATGCAACTTGTTCAATGTCCATATCCACACTATTTGGAGTGAACATCAGAAAGACGGTGAAAACAAAGAACACGTTGAAATTGTTTTCTACTTTGTCCCCGGGTGGTCCTTCTAAGCTATTAATAGGCCAATGGTTTTCATGTTAATCAAAACGCTTCTCTTTGGTTTTAAAAGTGATTAGAATTAGTCTACGGGCTTTTTGAGTTTATATTACTCATTCATTTCGTCCACCTATCATCAAATTTGTTTGTCACATGTGAAAAATAACACGCATCGAGTAATTCTATTCATCGCTTGATCATCTTTTTCTCATATCTCCTAACAAAAATAAAAAGTTGTGGTGGTAAAAACCACCTCTGTCGGTAGTAGTGGGGTTCTCTAGCATCTCACCTCCACCCTATGAGCACGAGCCACCTTTGTGGCAAATGGATCTGATAAGAAGTAGATGGAAGAACTAATCTTACAATCTCCAAGAAGCCCCACAACTAATTTTATAACTTTCTAAACTCAATGATTGTTTTGATAAACATGGAAGCCACAAGATCCAATTTTTTGATTTAACCCTTTGATATGAAGATGAAAACATTTTTTAACACAATAATTGAATGAAGAATTTGAACAACTGCACTTTCTTAAAAGAAATTATCAATTCTGAAATGATGCAAGTGAGGAATTGGAGCTTTTGCTTTGTCGAATCCCTGTAGTAGACCCTTATCTCAAGTATATGAATGTAAGAGAAGTAGAGTTGGAAAAGTTGGTGCCTTACAAAAGTGATGGACATATTCACTCTACCACTTGCACCATTGTCATATCATTAACAATGCCTTACCCGACCAATCTAGCGTCAGCACCATGAATCTTGTTCTTTTTGGAGATAATCAATAGCAAGGTATCAATTATAAGCTTGACGGTAAAACATTCTCTCACTTAATATAATGGGTTAAATATATTTTAGCCCTCTCAACTAATGGCTATTTTTTTATAAAGCTCACAAACTAACAATTACGTCCATTACACTACCTGTTTATTACATTTAAACCACTCCGTTAAAGGTTGCTGTATGTTAGGCTCATGACCACTTTTTTTTTTTTTTTTTTTTATTATTATTACTAAGTAAAAGCTTTTGAAAAGTATTTTTGATTTAGGGTTTTGGAGTTTTTGAAATTGTAAAAATTGAAAAATGTTTTTGTGAGGGCCACATTTGAAAAGTGGTGTTTGTGGGGACCATAAAAGAAAAATTCGTGTGATAATTGAAAAGTGTTTTTGAAAAGAAAAAACAAAAAAAACACAAGAAAAATTTGTTGGAGATTGACCTCCACAGGTGGTAACCGCCACCCCTCACCAAAAGAGGCAAGTGGGTCTCCCTCCATTACCCCTCCCCCATGTGGGGGTGGATATTGGAGGTGACTCTCCCGCCTCTAGTGAAGGGGTGGCCTCTACCCTCAGAAAGCACGTCTCTTGTGTGTTTTTTTTTTATTTATTAAAGTATTAATTTCTTAATTTATATTTGCATAATTAACAAAGCCTATCGACTGTGGACCACGCCGATAGGTCAGTTCCCAAGGAGTAGCTCAATCGGCTGTAAACCACGCCTCATGAAACGGAGGTTACTAATTCGAATCTTCCCTCCTCTTTCCTTTGTATAGACATGTAAAAAAAAAAAAAAAAATCTCCGTCTACTAAGTTTTCATAGCAAAAAAGCTGAGAATAATTACAGGTGGCCCTTAGTGGACTTCTCCTAATGTGCATACACATTGCCCATTACATGTTTGAAAAGGAACCCCAAGAAGCCCCTACATGAAGACACCCAAATAGATACCCGTATCAAAAGAAAACAGTGTTTAAAATCGCAAGATACCAACCTGTCTGGTTTTCTACTTTTTTATCACCATTATTGGCAATTCTCAGGGCCCATCACCCACCACAAAAGATCAAATCGACAGGCAATTTAATAACCTATCTAACTTACTAGCACCCACTAGTCGCTACAATGGCTTCTTTCACCATTTGAAGCTTATCATCACTCGTTTCTCTAATCAAGACATACCCATACCCCTTTTCTAGTAGGTACCATCTTTATTATATTTCATACCAGCTTGACATGAACTACCGCAATTGTCCTGGCTTGTGAGTAATGGATCTAAATTCCTAACAATTTGCTGTTTGAGTAAGCCTCTATAATTCTCGCATGTCCTAACAAGTAGGTAGGCCGTCCAAAATCTGCTCGGACATATAGGTTTCATAAGGACTGACAAAATTGCTTAGAATCTTTATCCGTGAGTATCAGATCCTTGCTGTGGAAGCACTCGACCTGTTTACAAATTACTACAGATAAACTATGGAGAAGAACTACCGAACAAATTGGTCATGTAAGAAATCAGAAGCAGTTGTTGGTTCCCCTCCAATATATTGCAAAAGAGGACCTAGCAATTCGGCTCTATCAACCGAACAATCAGCCGTCATTGAGGTATAAATAAGTTTCTCCCTCATAATTTCAGTTTTTGAGCACCTACTTGATTCAATTGGTTTGAGAAACAGCCAAAATCTATAGACACACACATCCCATCGCAGGAGAAACCATGCTTAAAAGTCGTAAAGGTTCAGCCAATTGAATTGCTTATTTGGTGGGTAAGAAGCACTGAGGCAGGCAATTGAAGTACATGGGTAAGATTATGGTTTTGACTAATCAGGAAATGTTGTGTGATTGTCAACCTTGTATTTCTTTTGGTACTCCAAAGAGAACCACGTAAAGTTAGGCTGATTCGAGGATTGACAAAGAAAAGGCAAAGATGAAAGTGGGGAATCCTAAGCTTGACAAGGGCAACAGTAAAGATGACATAAGCCATGTCCCCTGGAGCACCGAGCATCACTAGGTGGGGTCACTGAATTGAGATACGATAAAATAAATAATAACTCCCCAATCTCACTTCCCGTACATTCTGATACCTCTTTCTACTTCTTTCATCTCCCTCTTTGATCTAATTCTTTGAACAAACCCTCTCTATTCATTCAATTTACTTCAAAACCCTCACCTGATAGTTGAAATTTGTGGAGACATGATCTTCCAAGGAGAAGAAGCAACTGAAGTTACAGCTGACAAACCGCAAGGCGAGCTAATAATCGGCGGTGGCAGCGGCAGCGATTATAACAACAAAGTAACTGAAGATGATAATCCAGGAGAGTGGCTGAACCTGAGCCTAGGCAGGAATTTGCTCTCAACAGCTGGAGACTCTGACCCACAACCAAAAATGGCTTCTAACAAGGTTTTTTCATGCAACTTCTGCATGAGAAAGTTCTATAGTTCACAAGCATTAGGGGGTCATCAGAATGCCCACAAGAGGGAAAGAGGTGCAGCCAGAAGATACCAGTCCCATAGGATGCTGGCAATGATGGGACTGCCCTTTAGCACTCCCGTCGCCCGATCACTTGGCATCCGGCCCCATTCGGTTGTTCAGAAGCCAAGCAGAGATGCAACTGCAGTTGTAGCAAGATTTAATGATGCCAATACAGGGTTTAGAATGGCATGGCCACCAGTCACGCTGGAGGATACAATGGATATGATTTGGCCAGGCAGCTTTCATCTAGATCGACACCAACCAGAACCACCATCAGAGCCACACAAGCTTGACTTAAATCTGCGGCTCTGACCCATCCATCCTTCTTCTACCTCAGTTTGGAATTTATTCTACTCTTTTTTATTGGAACAGCTTTTGACTTCATCCATCAAGGACAGAAACTAACCAAGGTAGGATCCAGCGTTTTAAGATTCAATAACCTGGATGGTGATTCTGCCTAATGAAACTAGAAGAGACACCATACCACTATGCATGTTGTGCTACAACCAAACTAGAAACATAACCCCACTTTTCAGTTATTCCTCTTTGTTGATGCCTGAAATCATTCCTGGTGCAGTCCACATGTTACTGAGTTTTTTACAGGGCTTCTCTTATCCTAATTATCAATTTCTAGTTCAGTTCCATTTTGGTTTATCTATTGTTCAACCAGTATAACAGTGAAAATGATTGAAGTAAAGAAACAGGTACTTAGGTTGAGCAGTATTACCAACTCTACAAATCAACAAATTTTGTCAAAATCATGCATTTCTGAAGTGAAAAAAAAAATCCAAATAATTAGCAGAAGGTCAGCTTTCTTGATGACCGCCGTTCGAACATGATCAATCAAGATTCGCTCCTGACCAATCCTGGCCGTTCGTTTTCCCGCGCACACCCCTAACTGAAACGTGGCAGATCCTCCATGTTCGAACGCACCTATCGCCCGTTCAAACGCCACGCCTTTGTACCGAATTTCTAACATTTCTGACTTAATATCTTTGCCCGTATTTTGTCAAATGCCTATGAGCTTCCCCATGCTCAACCAAAATTTTATTTAACATGACATTTTATTTATCAAATTCTATGTTTCTTTGGTATTTATTTTACCCTGGGTGTTACATATTTGGTCTAGAAAAACAAGATCATACTTGGAAAATTTTCCAAATTAGCAGTGTCAGGGAATATACTCTAGCAATTTGTGTTTCATCATTCATGCAAAGCATTTATAAGAGGATTTTTACAAACACTCGATCATCCGAAGAAGAACACTAAAAGAAAGCCTAGACATCCATAAGTTTGATTATGTGATCAATCTTGATTGATTTTAGTTGTTGTTTCGTGTCTTGAACTTCGGAATAGTTCCTTATGCAATGTCTTTTACTTTTTATTAATAAGTCATGCGACTTTTAATTAGTCATGTGACCACTATAGGATAGATTTAAAGCCGTTAGATTAGATTTGAATAGTAGTTGTGATCATGTCTGGCTAGGATAACAACTTATTGTCATATGATATGAGTAATGTTATTTAGTAGACTGTTATACGACTACCATACAACTTGATAATGTCACAGTAAATATCAGTCATTGGATTAGCACTACTAAACAAATTTTTTTTTTTTTAAAAAAAATAAAACTATTTTTCATGGTCATGTCATCCTACTTATATGACAATTATATTGCAATTTACTAAACAACATTACTCTTGTCTTATTTTAGAGTTTTTTAAATTTTTTAAAGAATAGAATGAATTTTCAGCCAATGTTTGTGGCTTTTCTCCCTCTTGCTCAGGGATTGAGTTTGGTTGTTCTTTCTAATTTGATAGCTTGAACTAGCTCTATGATTTTCCTTCTTAAACTCTTTTTTCTCTTATTAATATTTCGAATTGCATCAGTTGGTACTAAAGAAAGTTTTGTTATGAAGGAATTCATTGGGGATTTGGGATATTTTCTCTAAGGATTTGCAAGATGCCACATAAGAGAACCAAATGCTAATTTTCAATGTCATGTCATCCCAATTGTACGGCAATTATATAGAAATCTACTAAATATCATCACTCTTGCCTTATTTAAGAGTTTTATAAAGTTGTAACACCAGTTTTTTCCAAAGAATTGAATGAGTACTCAGCCAATGTTTGTGGATTCTCTCCCTTTCTCTTAGGGACTGAGTTTGGGTGTTCTTGCTAATTTGATAGCTTGAATTAGCTCTCTTATTTTCCTTCTTAAACTCTCTTCTTCTTTTTTTCTCTCATTAATATTCTGAATTGCGTCAATTGGTGTCAGAACAAGTTTTGATCCGAAGCAATTCAGTGGGGATTTGGGTATTTTCTCTGAAGATTTGCAAGATCCCACCTAGGAGAAGGAATCAGCCTCAAATACCAGCTCCTCCACCAAATCAAATCGCTGCATTTGATCAACAACTAGTGGTCGGTCTGATTAAAGATTTAAGAAGGCAGTTGAAGCTTTAGCCCAACGCATTGCACAAAGAGAGAATCCTTCTCGAGATGGTAACGAATTTGAGGACGATGACCATCAACATGATGAGGAATTGGAAGAATCCTGTACATCCGAAACCTCCAAGGAGATATATTCCAATTGATGAAAGGTGTTGGGATGGTGGATTTAAGGTGGAGATTCCTGAGCTCAACAATGATATGAATGGTATAGGGTTTATTGATTGCTTGTCCACTAGTGAAAGAGTTTTTGATATGAAGGATGTACCAATCTATGATAGCGATTTCAACAATGAAGTGGAGGTAAGTTCTTTGTCATATAGTCAAGAAACTCATAAAGAGTTTTTTGAAGTTGTAACGACAGGTTTTTTTTTTTTTTTTTCCAGAGAATTGAATCATCCAACAATTGTGGCTTTTCTCTCCCTTTCGGTTAGGGATTGAGTGGATGTTCTTGCTAATTTGATAGCTTGAAGCTCTCAGATTTCCCTTCTTAAACTCTTTTCCTCTCATTTATATTCAGAATTGCATCAATCGTCCTGGTTTGTACGTTAACCAAATAACATTGTCATGTGTTAGTTGAACCACAAATAATCATAATCAACTCACATTGCATTGCTTTTGCTTTCTGCTGTCCAATTTGTCATGAAGTTATGGTATAAAACATCAAAGTAGAAAGTCACAAGCTAAAATTTGTGTACATGCATGAAGATAACTTAAAAGTCAAACATGAGAGAATGAACCACAAGAATACGCATGTGAATTTGGATGTTCAAATTCTCTACAACCGAAACATAGAAAAAATTGAGTCCTTTTGTATGAAGACAGTTATCACCTCACAAATTACCAGGAGCTTTAAGCTTTTGGGTCTTATGCATGACAATGGGAAGTCTCTGGCTGATGATGCTCGGATCACTATAGGCAGCAGAATCAGAAGGGTATCCTTTCTGCACCATATTTGACCAATCAATGCATTCAGAAAAGAAAATACTTTTAAATCCAGACAATACAGACGTAAAACTACACTTTCTTAATAGTTAGAAAAGGTGCCAACCCGAAGAGAACAAATAGAACAAGAAAACAGATTGAGAATGCAGACTACTATGAGTGACTGATGGTACTAAATCTTTACCAAGTAGAAACTGTCTAAAAACTTTTTTTTTGATAAGTAGAAACTGTCTAAAAACTTGAAAATGTAATGCAGATTCAATCATGTCAGTGTCCTGGCTTATTACTAAAAGTTTAAGCTTCTAACATTAGAGTAAGGAAGAGTCAAAAGTTTATAAATATCTAGTGATACCAGAATCTGGTTTATGGAAATTTGGTCGTCTACTACAGTACTGGTTGCCTAGTATTCTCTTCTTCTCACCATAACACTCTCTTCTTTGGAACTTGTTGATGTTCAATCATGCTCTCTTAGAAAAATAGCTATGGCGCTATGTGCATGAGAGAGGCTTTGTAGATAATTGTGGTGTACTCTAAATTTGGCAGTTCTTGGGATGGGTAGTATTCTAATGAGCCTCTTGGGGCGTTTGGGAAGGGGTTATGGAAGAATATTAAGAGGGTTTGGAAAAAGTTTTCAAGTCATACCAGATTTGAGGTGGGAGATGGCTCCAAGGTTAGATTTTTGCATGATTTGTGGTTCTTTCCCCCAAAAAGGTTCTTTCCCCAAAAATCTCAGCCTGTTCTTGAGCTCCCTTTATTCCTTCATTTTATAAATCTACAAGTATACTTTCCTAACCCTCATTATCTCATACATACATTAACATGAAGATCCCGTTCAGTTGAACAATGAACTTCCATGAAGAAAAAAAAAATCACTTATAAAGTAACAAGAGTTGAGTTCTTTTTTTTTTCAATATCTTAAGCTAGAGTTTAAAAAAATATGAAGTTCAAAAACCGGTCAGTCCACCATACAGAATTGGATTAGAAAACTTTGGACCTCCAAAAGAACCTAAATAAATTGTACAGAAGACCAG
Source organism: Carpinus fangiana (assembly GCA_006937295.1). Taxonomy (NCBI): domain Eukaryota; kingdom Viridiplantae; phylum Streptophyta; class Magnoliopsida; order Fagales; family Betulaceae; genus Carpinus; species Carpinus fangiana. Next base: position 2,415,203 of record CM017322.1, read on the forward strand.
AAAAAAAGGGTCCTTTCAATAGTTCCTCAAGATGATCAGAATGCTTCTCAGAAAGATTGGCTAGGAAAATGAATTAGAAGATAGCAGTTATATCCCTAAAAGATACACAACCATTCCTACATGTTCAATAGAACCCACACCCAACATATTAGTACCATTCCAAAATCAGCTGAAAATAATTTTTTTTTTTTTAATAAATAATCAAGATGTCATTAAAAGAGTAAGGCGCCCCCAGGTGCATAGGGAGTATACAAGAAAACGCTGAAAAGAAAAGGAAATGCAGTTCATACACCAAAAGAGACATATTTGTGTATGCTGGTACAGTGTGTTTTCTTGGGGTACGGGAGACAAGGAGTCTTTCAACCTTAAAAGATTTATTATGCTACTAAATTTAATATTATCTAAAGCAACCAAGTTATCCCCCATAACACCCAGAAAGTGACAGAAGCAGTTCGTTGACTCTCCATATGCAGATTAAATAAGAATATCTGTGAAAGATTGGCAAATAGATTAAACAACATCAAACTAACATCATTGCACATATGCACAGCATTTTCTAAAAAGTAACAAGATTATCATCCTAGGTTCAGCGAACATTATAATTTTGCACGCACGCATGCATGCAAGTGCAAGTGCGCACACAAAAAAGGCAAACTTACAGCAGATAAAGCTTCAAATGTAGCTTCTCTCCAGCAACTTTCTCGAAGAATGACGGGATTTGCATTAACTCCAAAGATGCAATGCATACGAGTGTCCCTTAGTCTCATAAGCACGCCATCAACTCTAAGCTACAAGAAGAACTGATTCAGTGACTAAACAAAAAGAGAAGGTAAAGTAATGGCCTTTGGGCCTAATGGCACTTTTCACCTAGTATGGGGTGGTGGATGCAGCTGTGGGTTCAATTCTTCCTTTGCTCATGAGTTAATTAATAAGCAAAAGAAAATGAAGAATATATGTACTCCCCTATAATTTTCAGAGTTTAATAGAACAGAGTATGCCCTTTGTAAGCGTATTGCCGCTTGAACATCAGAAATACTGGTGTGGGGCAAAAAAACTTATACATGCTTAGAAAAATGCATTTACATACGCTTAGAAAAATTTATTCAAATAAATTCTCCTCTGCATTATATAATTTTATGCAGAGATATCGTGAACTAATAAAGTTGACTCACCCAGAATCGCAGGAGAAGAAACCAACAACTTGGCATGACTCTCTAGCAAAATAAAAATAAATAACATGGTTAGTCCTTAGCCATCTCAACGTTCTGCAGGTAGCAGTTTGACATCATATTAAAAGATTGAATAGTTACCACTTTTACAGTTAAGAGTGACACGCCATTATCAGCCAACTCATCTTCATACAAGACTACCTGTTCCATTACAGGATTACTTTGGTCATGGCATGGAAACATATTCTGGGAAGAGAACATACCTGCATCTAGGTATCAAGATGCGCACCTCATCATAGAAGAGAATAGGCTCTTTTGATGCCAGTGAAACAACATCAATTTGCTCCTCACAGTCCTCCCAATGGAGACTACATGCCTCCTGAGAGATTTCTCCTCTTCCACGCTGAACATATGAAACAGTAACAACCACAATATATCTTTATTATTATAAAAAGAATAGTCCATGAGTATTAGGGTTGCGCCCCTTTGTGCTTTGAATGAATATACATTACTTATCAAAAAAAAAAGGTCAAAGCCATAATGATAATCCAACAAAATTCAGAAGCCAGCTAGAATAATTGCTCTCCGTTTCCAGAAAAATGTTAGTCTTACATTCTGAAATTGGAAAAGACTATACGAAAGGAATGCACTGAAAGGGAAAGGGAAAGGGAAAGGGAACTCATTAAATTATGCAACACATACACAAATTCGAATCTACGAGAGGAGCCCAGACAATGCATAATGATGCAAAATCTTAATTTTGGAAAACATTGCACACAGTTATAGAGAACGAGAGAGCACATACCTCCTCTGTATCTATCTCAATTGTTTCACTCCCACAATATGGCGTTGTGAATGTATAGTCATAGTCAAGTATCACCTCCTGGGAGGGTTTGCTGCAAATTCACAAGAAGAATATAAGACCAAAAGCAATCTCTCAGCACATGCTGTTATATTGACAAATAATGATTTGATTGACAGAAGAAAAAAAAAAAAAAAACAGCCACACACACTCAAATTATACTTCACATAAGCAGCACTCTTTCGATACTTATACTGCAAATCAACAGTGAGCCAACTCGAGGAAATTCAGACATATCTTTATGAGTAAGAGAACACTTACATTTCTATCCTGTGTGAGAGAATATGTTATATCAATAAAAATGAAATACAATTTCATCCTCTACTTCGATCGAATTGGGTGTCGGTAACATGCATAAGTTAGGTCTTTTATTTACAGGATATGGGAGCTAGTGCTAATTAGCAGAATTACGAAACGACACTAAGATAGAAATTTGAGTTGATGCCCTAGACAGGTATATTAAGGTAAACTTTAATGTGAGTGTAAAGACTAAAGAGCATATTATTTTGTAAGATTTGAAGCTTCGTGCTCTGATATATGTTACAATGTGACAAAAAGTTCTAAATTTTTCGCTGCTCTAACTTTGTGTATGTGAATTCCACTTAGTAGGTTTTCCCATTCTAATAGGATCAGGGGCCGAGGCATGCCAAGGTGGTATCACCATAAAAGCTATGCATGATGTAGTTATATATCCAATTTGTCCACAGTACCTCCTGAATTTCCATTTCGCTGCGGCGGGGACTTCAACCGGCGGCAGCGCCTCCTGCTTCCATCCAGTCAGAGCATCGAAGGCATTGAAATGGATTTTGGTGCCACTGTTCAGATGCTTAAGAACCAAACAGCTCTCCCCAAAAACCATCTCTGGAAGGTGAGAAGTCTGAAGCTTCTCTTCCCACCTGCAAGCACCAACACAGAGATCGTAACACCAAATTAAAATACAAAATTGGAAAACAATTAAATTCATGTGCAATATCTCCGAAATAGAAATTTGTGACTTCTTAGACAAAATTTTTACTGACAGGAGGAAGTTGGAGGAGGTGAGGATGGAGCGCTTGCGAGACTCGATCTCCCACCCATGGATGTGCAGGCCTTTCCGGCCGTCGGGCAGGTGCTCGGCCCCGGCGGCCTTAAGCTCCTTCTCATCCGCTTCCACTTCCATTTCTTCACTGGTTCCTCCGGTTTCGTGGTCGGGCGGATTTTGTTTTGCGATTCTCGTTCAGATGTTAACTATGACGCGAACGGTGAGCGTGGGGGAGACCGGGTCAAATCTGGAACGGGCCGTTGGACTTGGAGCTGACCATGGGCTTGAATTACTTTCATTATTGTGAATTACATAAATTTTCACTTCGGTCTATGAAGTTTAAAAATTTACAATTCAAATTCTTAGACAATTTTAACGTATATGAGATATGTTTCATATTTATCTACATGACATAGCTAGCCACGTAGACAACAAATTATATAAAATTTAAAATGCTTATTTTAAAAAATCTATGTTAGTATGATGTGTCCTTAAGTGAGGTATGCGTGCAAATATTAAGTGAAGCATAAAATTTAATAGGATACATAATAATTTTGATTAGTCATGTTGATATAATGGATTTAGCTTAGTTGTTGTAAAATAAACTATGGGAAATTTTGTGTTATTTTTTTCAACTGTCCAAATTTAATTCCAAGTTTTTCGAGAAAATGAGTGAGAATATAATTAAATTTGAACAATTCAAAAAACTACATAAATTCCCTGTAGTGTTTTTTTATAACACCTAAGCCAAATCACTGTTTGGATCATTTTTGTTTTAAATGGCTCCAAACAATAATAAAAAAATAATAATGTAACTACGTTTAACAAAAGAAAGTTGAAAGTGCGCTACACGACCACCCCAGCGGAAGAGAGGGTATATCAATCACTCTTAAGTTTTACTCTTTTTTTTGGAGGGGTTTTTTCTTTGATATTTTTATACAAAAAAAGAAAAACACTATCTAAAAAGTATTAACAGAGAGACGGGACAATACTTTTGTGGATGTCCCATTCTCATAGAATGTTTGGAAATTTAGGAATGTGTGATGGGATGGAAAGAGACGAGTGAAGTATTATTTTCCCAATCCTTGGTTCTAATAAAAAAAATTACAAATGAATCACAAGAAGAGAACCATTGATTTTTGTGGATAATATGGAATGAGCTCATATCTTCATAAACTAGCAAAGGAGCTGCCCATTAAAGCTCACATATAAGTCAATAATGGCTATACACATGCAGGCTGCAGAGCACAAAGTTTGCGGGCACTTCAACTTGAGCAGCTTTAGCAAAAATGGCAGTCTCGGAGGAGAGAAGTAAATTGTAATCTGTTAGAAGAAACTCTATGACAAGGCTAGTTCAGACTTCAAAGTAGACTTCATTCACAATGCCATGGACGCCTATCCATTGATGGCCTCAAAATAACATGCAGGAATTTCTGAGGGGGAAGTTAATTTTGATACACACGCATACTGTCATCAGAAGCAGCCAAAAAAAAAAAAAGAGAGAAAAAGTGTTATCAGAAAAGATCATTCGGTTAAGATCAGATTAATCCAAAGAAACACTCCCCATGCCCAACCAGTTCACTTCAGCTATTTACAGGAACCCCAATCCCCAAGGAAGCTACATTCAAGGGATTACTGAATTCAAATAGTCTGTAGAAGAGCACATCAAAAGAGAAAAAAACAAGATTACCTTGACCTTTCTGTATTTCTCTCTTAGTGCATTCAAAGAGCTTCCCTTTCTATTTAATTGCAAGTCATGAATGGCAAGGACACATTCCTTCAAGTCAGATGGTCTATACCCAGAATAGCATTGAAGCGCTAAGCTCTGCATAATGTGCAAAAGAATTCATGGTTCATCCCTAATAAAAGAAAAAACACTCCAGATAATTCTAGAGTTTCAAACAATATTCAATAAGCTATAGAATACAAATTTTATCCTGAATTATAAAACATAATCTAAGCATTCTTCTCTTCCTAGCATGCTAAAATTGGCAATTTTTTGGGATTGGGAATAATCTGGAATTTCTTGAAAGACCAACTCTATTATTTGATTAGTCATTGTACTTTCTATAGTGCAAAGTTAACGCTTTCTTACCCAAGGATGCATCTCAGGTTCGTTTGTGAATCTTGAAAGAAAAACAGCCGATGCAGCAAGCACTGATGGTAAGAACGACACACATCTATATTCTAACAAACTTAGCTCCGCAAGATAACAGCCCAATAGTTCAAGTTGCAAATTTTTTAATGACTGAAAAGCACAAACATTACAGAATTGGTTACTGAAATCGAAGAAAGAAATGACAAAAGAACAAATACCAGTACTGGTGAAGTTGTCGGCTTACTTTGCCATTCTCTTCAGCAACTCTCGTGAAGATTCTGAAATCCAATAAGAAATGTGGTGTTTACCATATTAGCATTTAGATATTAATTACATATGTAGAAGAAAAAAGGGGTACCAAAAACCAATACAATTTAAGCAATTAACATTGATGCCATAACAAACAACATTGTAACCCAAAACAAAAAGAAGGCAGGCTGATAACATTTGCAGCATTCTTGCCTGAGAAAAGTTTTTGTTGTAGGCGTACCCATCTCAAAGTTCAAGAATTCAAGCACCTCTCTCTCCATGTCCACCACCTGTGAAATGACCAACAAAACTACATGCTATAAAGCTTATTAAGGGAAATGAAGAAAGTGTTCGATTTGGTAAACAAGCAAAAGTAGGAAATAAAAATAAATTGGGATTTGAATCTTAGAATTCAATAATTTGGACGCTAAGATGTATGTCAAAGTCGACCCAATATAACTGTTGGCTTAGTTGAGAGTTCCCTCTTTAGAAGAAGAAAACTGAAACAGAGAAGGGAGAAAATAGAGGGAAAGACAGGTACTAAAAAGGTAAAAAGGGGAAAGCAGAGCAAAGAAAGAAATAGATAGAAACCTCTTCCATGGTGTATGTATTATCTGTTACATAGCAAAAGTCTTCAACGTGTGGAGGACTGATCTCTTCGTACTTTCTGAATCATCAAATCATAACGCAATGAACATTTCAAGAATGAAAACCCATGAAAACTATTAGCAGAAAATATAAAACAAAATAGGTTCATGTCTTTACGACGCAATAAGCATGCATGAAACACCAAGCAGCTGTATCTTCTTCCTGCTGACAGCACGGTAAGAGAGGAATCTGTCAATATACGATACAGTGAGATAAAGGGTGTCTGGGACAATCTTGTATTCCTCCGCAACATCTACCAACCAATCTAATAGAATTTCTCGCATATATGGAGCAACATCGTTTTGAACCGACTCCATGTAACCGGGTAATGGCCTTCTGTTCACCTCCATCTGAATTACCAGCCAACATCATCAGAATCATACGAGCATGTTACTAATGACAAGTCCCGGAAGATACAGGAATTAAAATTTAAGACTAGATTTCTTTGTTATGTGTTAGAGAAAAGCAAAATCCTACCCAAAACTGAAACCAGTTCAACCCAAGAGTTGTTTCCGTAGCTGCAACAGATAAAACAAAAATTGAAAAGAATATTTCCTTGTAATTGGTAACAAGCGAAAAAACCAGAAAATTTTACAAACTCATTTTTTCAATATTTTCAACATTTTACATCGAACGTTTTCAGCATTTTTCGGAATTTTGTTGCGTTTGGAAAACTAGTCCCATAAAACATTTTCAGTCAACTGTAAAACACCCCGTAAAATAGTCTATAATTTTTTTTTAAGGCCTAAAACATTTTCCGTCCACAGCTCATTTCTTTATGGAAAATGCTAGGGGTTCTCCTCATAGTGTTCTTCTGATTTTTCTCAGATTTACGTAAAACATGATTTAAAAAAAAATAAAATTATAGTGGCCTCCACTACCGGTTTTTTTAGGCATTAGCACCAAATTTGATGCATTAGCATTAAAATTTAGGATGATCAAATCCATTTTAGATGATATCATCCCTAAAGGGTTAACCTTCCACCCTTAGGTTTTAATTTTGAATCCAAAAACAAGTTTTAAAGCATTAGAACCTAAATATTAACTCAAAAAAATTAATCTGTTAACAAAAAAATATGACTACAATTTTATTTTTTCTTAAATCATGTTTTACGTAAGTCTGAGAAAACCCAGGAGAACACTATGGAGAGAACCCCTAACAAACCCCTTTCTTTAAACCTCCTCTACCACAAACACCCACACCATGTTACAGCTCAAACACCACCCCTTCTTGTGGAAGCATTATTCAAAGACAGTACCCCGAGCCGAGTCTTACCCCCCCCCCTATACTGATCAAGCTAAGCTAAGTAAGCTAAGTTCCGAGGTCTTGCATTTAAAGGGAGAAAAGCAAAAGCAAGTTTTCATTTCAAGCGAGGAAAGAATGACTCGAAAGTTCAAGAGAGGGAAGTTGAGTTGACTTCTTTTAACAGTAGAGCTGCCTTCTCCCACTGATACCAACCCCCACAAGTGAACAATATTTTGAGGAAACATTTTTAATGCGAACCAAAAAAGGGAAAATGTTTTCAGGAAAATATTTCAAGGTGACAATCAAACACCAAAAAATAGTGCCTTTCTAAAAAATGTTTTCTACTTTAGGTCAAAACAAATAGAGCCTCATATTAGCTACATTCAGTATAAGTTCAACACAAATAACTAATAAGGGCTTTGATCATATTTCGACTTGTAATCAATGCATCATTCACCAACTCCTTATCAATTTCGATTCCTTTCGAGAGGAAAAATCCAGGCAGACCCAGGTGAGCATTTAAGAAAGCACAAACTCACTCTATCCTAACCATTGAATCAAACAGAACCTGGAAGACCCACCCCACTCCACATTTCTGAACCCAATGGACAATTGAAAGTTTGTTTCCACAAACACAGCATGGATTTGATGGAATAAAATTGCGAAGAGCAGATATGATGTTAGAATCCTATGTTCATTTTCAAGAAACAAAATCCCAAATCCCATTTAGTAAGAAAATCAACCAAATAAGTGAAAAAAATTTAATCAAATAAAAATGGGAAAGCTGTACCTCCTGGGCCCTAAGATGCTTGTATATAGAATTCGAGTAACCGCACTTCGGGGCATGAACCATGGAGCTCACCGCAATCTCTGCCGCCGGGGGCTCCTGATCCTCCTCCTCCTCCTCCTCCTCCTCCTCCTCTTCCTCCTCCTCCTCCTCCTCCTCCTTCCATTTCAATGTGCATTTGGGTTTGCTGGGACCGAAATCCGAGTCCCGGAACGACCCGAGATTCAGCGAGTTGGTGAGATCACCCAGCACGACTCGCTTCTTCGCCGTGGGGAGTTGTTGAGAGTGCGCCGCCGAAGCCCGCCTCTTGGACGAGCGCGTGGCCTGTACTGGGTTTTCGTGCGCGCCCATAAGGAATTACAACAGCGTTTCCTATATCCTCAGATACGTTCTATTATGGTTCAGAAACAGATACGCTCTGCTGTCTTGTTTTGAGTGAGAGAGACGGGAGGGAAGATGAGTCTTGATGCCGCCATTTTCACCCTTTCAAAAATCATTTTAACCGCGCCCATGGATTACAGTTTCCCGGATATCAGATAAATGATAAATCCTACAAAATTGCTGAAAATTTTTCCTTTTTACAATTTTACTGACTCTTTTAACATATTATTTCCTATAGTATATTTTAGTAAAAAGCTAGGGGCTACAATTTTTCTTATATTTCCTTACAAATTATTGACGGTCCACGTCACATTGTCACATAAGTTAAAATTATAAATTATTTAGTAATTAGTGTAATAAGTGTCATATAGACGTATAAATTAGTGTGATCGTTCAAGTGACAATATTATCACGTAAATCACAATCAAATTTAAGTGTTTAAATGACTAACATGATAAATACAACATGAATTGTCATGCCAATTCGTTAAAAATTTGTAATAACAGTTATATAATATCTCTGGAGAACTCTATATTTTAATGACAAAATATTGACCATTTGATTTTAAATTAATTATAAAAATTCATTGCATCATGGGTTTGCTTTTGCTTTGTATAATTGCATGGCTAGCAACCTTGTTGAGCAATGTCGTTTGGACATGCGGAGCCTTGTCATCTAATCATTCTGATTTTACAATCAAATTTAATAATCCTCGTTTAAGCATTCAAGTGGAGCAACTCCCTGTTTAATTTTTAAATTATTATGGACCATACAGTCTTATGCACTTGAAGCGAGAAACATAAAGATATTTTGGGAAGAGTTAATAATTCGTACGGATGCTAAGAGTAAATTAAACATGAAAATCTCATACTATCGGAAATCTTATCAGATTCCTAATCATTCTCAATATGGAAGCAATCTAATTCTTGAGAAATCATATTCTCATTCATCACATTTCTAGAAATGTAGATGTCAGAAGAATGTTAGATTTTGTAAGCTAAATGCCACACAACGGAAAGCACCGTGATTGTGAGCCAAACGCCACACAAAGAAAAGCACCGTTATAAACCCCACCATATCCAAGGTTGAGAGTACCAAGACTTTATTTGTTTTAGCATAAAATATTCTCCATTAGAATATATTTTCAACAAAATTATTTTCTCAGGAAAAAATATTTTAGAAAAAATGATTTTTGTGAAAATGCCTTTTGGCATTTGGTTCATACAAAAAATAACCCAACAACCTTCGACAGAGGTACAACAAAGGTCCAAGAGAGGTGAGGCAAAGGTCCGGCGAACTCCTCCAATTTGTGAAAGAGAAGCTCAAACTCAAAAAAATAGTTTATTGTTTATAAAAAAAAAAAAAAAAAACAAGAAACCTCTTTTTAGAAATTAAAAAAGCTTTCTAGTCAAACCAAAAATGTTTTTGATTTGACTATTATTTTTCGTCACACCAAAAACCGAAAAATATAAAAAATATTTTTCTAAAAGTCACGGAGGTTTGAGATCATGATGATTGTGAACTGATGCAGCACATATCAGGCACTAGAATAGGAATTTAAGAGTAATCGTGAGCTACTTTTTTTTTTTTTTTGGTTCAGTTTATTTAAAAAATAAAAAATAAAATACAAGATATCATCACAAGCATTAAACCGTAGTGCATCAATGAGAAATGCTCCAGAATGTGGAGACTCTAGCAAAGGAGGTTGATGGTGAACCACAATTTACAGAAAAGCTTTATTTTGTGAGGAGGAAAGTGAATTGCCTGGGAGAGGAAGACCAAAAGACATACAATCAAATTACATAACAACAATGGCCTATGTGATCAGATTACCATCTGGGAAGAAAGTAAACCTTTCATGACGCCGATTGCTCATCTCAAAAGATCTCGCTCTTTCAAGAGGTGAATGGTCAAAATTACTCCTAGGATTAGAATGGTCAATATTTCCTTCTCCTTCTCTTCACTCCACCACCTGATTGCACTTCATTTGCTCTTGGCACTTCCTCAATTCTCACATCTGGATTTGTTTCCTGAATATTTGATCTACCCTTTCTTTTTCTAGAATTTGGGGCTGTAGAATTTTCTCGACTGCTTTCTGCAGTGGTACCTGACTTGGGTGAAACATGTTGGGCTCCATTGCAAACGTCTCTGATAACCGTGTCTGGTCCAGGTGCAAGCAGTTTTTCATTTGTTTGAGGCGAAGGAGTCACCTTCTTTGAAGCATTATCAGCTGTAGCTTCCACACGCGATGAATGTCGAGCATTCTCAAACCATTTGCTTATCTGCACAATTAAAAATAAAAATAAAAAGGTTCTAGCATCAACACAAGGAACAACGTCCACTAAAATTTTTGGGAAATCAATTATGGAATTATTTTCGTCCTAAGAGCAATGAAGAAGATAAGACCTGCCGGAAAGTGAGTCCTAGCTCTTGTGCCAAACTCTCTTTAGTTGCTCGCTCAGGATACTGATTCTCCTTGAAGGATTTGTAGAGTGTCTGCAAAATAAAATGACCGAAAGTTTGAGATAAGCCCTTTCTTTTGTGTGCGCATGCAAGTACATGTGAGAGAGGGACAAAGACAGATAGAGATTAGAGAGCACCATTGTTGCTCCATTCCAGGAAGAGTAGAGGGAAATAATTAGGTTAAAGTAAGACCTTCATAAATATTATTAACTCACCAAAAAACTTGACTGGCAACATGGGATCAAATCATATATAAAATTTTATAATAACTAAATTGTTTTTAAAAATGGCAAAAAAAAAAAAAAAATTGTTCATGTCTGTATTGATCAACTTGATTTTGGATCTTATTCTACTTCCCTCTACTCTCGTGCCATCTATTCTCCTATAGTAACTTTTAAGTTCGTTTTATAAAAGAATAAATACCGTTCAAATGATTTCTAAGATATATTAACTTAATCAGAAGCAAGAGGCAATAACTTGCAATTACCTGAGTTACAGCTTCCCCAAGTCTTCTATATGCTGATGATCTAGATCTTTTACCACAAGAACCAGATTTAAAAGAGCCATCTAGTGATTTAGTTGGTGAATTATTTGTATCTTCAATGTTTGCCTTCTGACGAGTTCGTCTCTTAGGAGTATGATCTGTCTCGTTATTCTTTCCATTTGGTGACACTGGAGCAAATTCTCTTTTCTTGCTTTTCCTAGGTGCAGCAGTACCATCATAATCTTCGTCATCACTTGAATCAGTAGGAACATTTCCATATGCCTCCTTTATAAATCAGAGCAAGGAAAACAAACAATGAAATGCACATGATTAGTAGTGAACAGAGTAATGATAACCCAGTCATACAACTAGAATCATTGTTGCACTCAAAAAGTAAAAACTTCCATTGAGATTTATTTCTCGACCAATACATGGACAAAAAAGTGGAGCTGTGAGTGGATGCAAAGTAATATTGTGATCAACACACTTGCTCTCTCTCTCTCGCACACAAACAGGTGTGTGCGTTGCACATGTATGCGTACTTGCTAAAAGGAAAGATTATGTCACCAAGAAGTCAGCAACTGAAAGGACCACTGAAGCCAATCAAGGAAGGCCATTAAAGAACAAGCTACTGTGTGGCTACCAACTCCACAACCAATGCAGAGCAGTAGAAATAGGGTTCAAATGAACTTGTCATCATAGATCATTGTTCTAGTTACAGAGGAACTTTCTTTTGAGATTGTTAAAATGAATTGACACAGACAAACTATGACTAGTACGAGAAGCAATAGCAGTTCATTGACACATAAACTTGTGTAAATATGACAAATTCTCAGGCTCCAGACAAAGGAACAGAGCAGTAAATGGGCGCTTCTTTCTCTCTCTAAGAAAGCCCTTTTTTCCTCATGACCGTCAAAACCAAACAAGATTTTGCTTGACCAGGCTAGAGCCAATTAGACAGGAACATGTCCTAACCGTGTCTCCAACTTTTCTGTCATTTATATCAACAGAATACTGAAAAACTGTCATAAGACCATGCTGAAACATTGATATGTAAATTACACAATCTACTATCAACAACTAAACCTAAATATGTGAATCTGTTCAATCTAGTTAATGTAAACAACATCAAGTTTCAATCAAATACCAAGCAGAAGAGCAACTGTAATTGATTTGGTTACTGAAAATGGATGACTAGACAACCGAAGTTTCAATTTAAACGCATACACACATATAACCCGGTAAAAGCAAAATTATCAAACATCCATAGCACATGGTATGTCCAATAACAGGTCCCACTCGTGTACCCTTCCCAGAAGTTGATAACTATTCAGAGCCATTGCTTTGACACCCAAAGAAGATATATATATATATTAACAAAGTGAATATGGTGACAAGAATCACAAGATAGACGAGATTTACTTTGATTGATCATAGTGAGGTACTATCAAGAAACTAGGGCATGTTTTCAAAGACAAGAATCTGAACAGAAACAAACGAAAACTAGAATTAATTGATCACACTGGAAATGGTAAGTATATTATGTATTACACGATTATAGAACCATGGTTTGACAATAATACTAGAAGGGCACTTACATCATGCAGCTCTTTGTAGTCCAGCCTTTCTACGTGTCTCCTCCTAGAAACAGGTGCAGAACCATCTTGGCCAGCATCTGACTCTAATATGGACAAAAGCTCATCATTTAAAAACTGCTTATTTCCACCAAGTTTGGATCTTTTTCCACCAGAACTTCTGAGAGGCTTAATACCATCATTGGATGTAGATGGAGGGCCTTCATCATCTCCGAAGGACCTGTTATCATCAATTGCTGCGGCAAGATCCTCAGAGTCAGATGAAAAATCAGAACTAGAACTTTCCTCCTTATCCTTGTCAACGAGATCTTCTAGAGCACCAGGATCATAGTCATCATCCTCAGAGTCATCAGAAGGAAGCCCTAAATACTGCTCATCATTGGGTGGTGCCTCCAATTCCTCAGTTGCAGAAGCATATTCAGATTCATCAGAACTTGATTCATCTCCCTGAACCTTCTCATCAGCTGGTTCATCGGGATTATAATCATTATCATCAGAATCATCTGAAGGAAGTCCAAAGTTATGATCTGGGTTATGTCCAGCAGCGGCAGCAGCCTCAGGAAAAACCTTCTGCACATGAAATAGGAGCATTATAAGAAATGGAAAAGTTGAAAATATTTCTACTCAACTAATAAGACTAGAGGATTTATCATTGACCTCCCAACTGTCACTGATAGAAAGATTTGTTCCTTGAGAGTCATTAAGTAGGTCAATGCAGTCAACTTTGCAATCACATCCAGGGCATAGCCAACCCTCATCATCAGGGGGAACTATAAACCCAAAAAAAGGGTTAAGAAAAGAACCAGGAAAGCATAATTGACAAATAACCTAAGAAGCAAAAATTGATTTATGCTATCAAATAGGTTATAGGACATTACTGTCTTCACTAAGAAGTGGTGGTTCTAAACAGTACTGGTGGAACCCACGGTCACAAGCACCATCGCAGAGTACAATATCATTATCCACAGACAGTTCTTCTGACCCACATTTTGCACAGAATATCTGCCATAAAAAGATCTCACATCTTAGTATTTACTGTGAGAGAATGCTCGTTACTTATTATCAAAAGCAAAATAGCAAGAACTAAGTATTTTATAGGGAGTGAAAGATTTTAACAAGGACTGAACATGACATCTAATTGAAGGATTCTCCTACATCCTCACTGCAAATTTCTCCTTCAGAATCAAATAATGAGTTTGGGAGCCTTCCTTCGGCACATAGAGAATCAAGACGCTGAAATAGGTCTCTTATTTTCAATTTGCGTCGAAATATTTCAGATGTGGCCCGTTGAAGCTCCTTCTCTGGCTTCAATTTCTCAAGGCTGCAAATTTACAGAAATAATCAGAAGCAATATCCAGGCATAAACCATCCACCCAAATAAGAGACAACTGAAGATAAGACTAAGACAATGTCAGACTCATTTGACCCCAAGCACATGCCAAGACTAGAGGAGTCAGATACCAAAAATTCCCTCTTTCACATAAACAAACCAACCAAGTAAAGACTTAATCTTAGTTCATTGAACTTGAGCCAATTTGACTAACACCCTTATATATATATATATATATATATATATAAACCATAGAACACACAATATGACGCAGCCATGTAACAAACATTTAACCATTATATAACTCTCAATTTTTCCATGGATCCAAATGAGTCACCAGGTCAATAGGAGTATAGGGTTAAAACAAGTTTTTGTTTTGAGCTTATAGGTGTGTAATTTTCTAGAAGTCGACTGCAAATACCTCTATATAGTACTTTAGGTGTATTTTCATTATTGAACTCAATCACGGTGTTTTCTAGTCTTCTAGGAGGCATGTGTCTTTTTCTGGATCTCAGCTTAGTCTTATATGTGTCTATTGGATATCTTTCATATTGACAGTGCTAGTTGTAATGGGAAAAGGAAGAGTTGGAGAGTACATAATGGCTTGTCCTGCTCTCCCAAAACGCCTGCAAAAGCCCAAGAGAAACTATCTTTGACATCTCTAAAGGAGCATTTAACAATGGCTTGTTTAATGAAGAGTTCAATTAGCAGCTCAAGTTGGATAGCTAAAAACTTCCATTGATGAGGAGGGAGCTTCTTTGGTAGATAGACCGTTTGAGGAAGGTGAGATCCTTGAGGTAGTGAAAGGTATAAATAGTGATAAGGCACTAGACCTTGATGGCTTTACTATGGCATTTTTCCTGGTTTGTTGGGATGTCATCAAAGTAGATGTTATGGGGGTGTGCTACGATTTTTCATGCCATAAGCAAGTTTGAAAGAATCTTAATGCCATTTCCATTCCTCCCATTCCAAAAAATCTGGGGTTATTGATATTGAGACTTTCCACCTATTAGTCTTATGAGTGGAGTGTACAAGATTATTGCCAACGACCTAGTCAATAGGCTGGGGAGGGTTGTGAAGAGGAGTATTTTGAAGCCCCAAAACACTGTCAGATGTAGGCAAATCCTTGATTCCATGCTTATAGCAAATGAATGTCTAGATAGCAAGATCAAATATAGTGATTCAGAGATGATTTGCAAATCGGACATTGAGAAAGCCTACGATCATGTCAAATGGGGTTCTTATTGAATTTATTGAGGTACTGTTTTGGGGAGAAATTGCATGCTTCGATAGTCATTGTATTTCTTCGGTACACTTTTCTATTTTGGTTAATGGCAATCCTTTCGATTTCTTCAATAGCTCTCATGGTTTGAGACAAGGAGAACCTTTGTCTCTGTTGCTATATGTCATTGCTATGGAGGCTTTTAAGTAAAATGCTTTCTGCCACCAGGGGGCCTTCTTTCAGGCTTTTTTGTTGGATCTAGGAACTTTGGTGTGATTAAAATTTCACACCTCATGTTTGCGGATGATACTTTGATTCTCTATGGGGCTAATCCACGCCACTTCCGCTATCTGCGTGCCTTATTTTTATGCTTTAAAGTTGTCTCTAGTTTCAGAATTAACTTGGCTAAGTTGGAATTGGTTCCTATAGGCAACATCAATAACGTTGATGGTTTGGCAGGTTTTTTTAGGATGCATGGTTTATTCTTTGCCTTTGAAGTATCTTGGTCTTCCGTTGGAAGCCTCTTTTAAGGCCAAATCTATTTGGGATGGTGTTATTGAGAAGATTGAGCGTCATTTGGTTGGCCGGAAGATGATGTACTTGTCTAAGGGTGGAAGGATTACCTTGATCAAGAACACCCTTTCCAATTTGCCTACATACTTCATGTCTGTTTTCCATCTCCTTGCAAAGTGTTGCCAATCGCATAGAGAAGTTGCACTGGGATTTTTTATGTGGTGGGCTAGGTGAAGAATTCAAATTTCACTTGGTTAATTGGTCCAAGATGATGTACTTGTCTAAGGGTGGAAAGATTACCTTGATCAACACCCTTTCCAATTTGCCTACATACTTCATGTCTGTTTTCCATCTCCTTGCAAAGTGTTGCCAATCGCATAGAGAAGTTGCACTGAGATTTTTTATGTGGTGGGCTAGGTGAAGAATTCAAATTTCACTTGGTTTGTTCTCCGATTTTTTATGGAGGGTTGGGATCCAAAACTTGCTTTTGTTCAACCGTGCTCTTTTGAAAAAGTGGTTGTGGCGCTATATGCTGGAGAGAGAAGCTTTGTGGAGAATCGTAGTGGAGTCTAAATATGGCAGAGCTCTTGAGGTGAGTGGTGTTCTAATGAGATTTATGGGTTGTATGGGATGGGAATGTGGAAAAATATCAAGAGGGGTTTAAAGGAGTTCTCTAGTCATATTAGGAGACGGCCCCCAAGATTAAATTTTGGCATGACCTATGGTGTGAGGATCAAGTCCGCAAGGATGCTTTTCTATATTTGTTCAGTATTGCTCGCAAAAAGAATGCTTCTGTGGCAGATTATTTGGAAATTTCTAGTGGCTCCGATCAATGGAACGTAAGCTTTACCAAAACGACTTATGATTGGGAGGTGGATGTCTTTGCATTGTTTTTTAATTTATTGTACTCCTTTAGAATGGTTCGGAGAGATAAAGACAAGCTTTGTTGGGCCCTCTCCAAGAGAGGTGTGTTCGACATTAGATCATTCTGCAACGTCCTTGTCCCTCACGATAGTTTTCCTTTCCCTTGAAAGTGTATTTGGCGGAGTAAGGTTCCTTTAAGAGCGGTGTTCTTTGCTTGATCAGCCGCCCTAGGAAAGTGTCTCACTTTGGATAATCTTAGGAAGCATCATGTCTTGGTGGTCAATTGGTGAAGTATGCCTAAGAGAAGCAAGGAGTTTGTGAATCATCTTCTTCTCCACTTTGAGGTCACTAGTGCCTATGGAGTGTTATTTTCAGTTGTTTTGGGTTATGCCTAGGCAAGTGGTAGACCTTTTCGCTTGTTGGAGAGGGTTATATGGTAGTCCTCAATCCTCATAGTGCAACAGTGTGGAAGATGGTGTCGTCTTGTCTTTTGTGGTGTCTTTGGAGGGAATTGAATGATAGAAGGTTTGAAGACCACAAAAGGATGGTGGTAGAACTAAAGTCTTTCTTATTCAATATTTTTTACCTTTGGATAACTGCTATAAACTTTCCTAATGTTCTTGATTTTCTTGATCTTTTTTTCCCTTTTTAGCCGGTCTCTCTTGTACAGTTTGTGTGCTAGAGTTGCACCTTTTCACTTTTAAATAAAATTTCAATTACTTTAATAAAAATAAAAAATAAAAAATCTACCACCTGTGTCACTCCTCCCCCGGGCCACCCCACCTCAAACTTTAGCTTCATGCAACTCAAGCCCTATTTTGAAGTTTTGTTGCCAGTTTATCCACCCNCCCCCCCATCTAAATTTGTTGTTAAGTTGGACAGGAAAATATGTACAATGATTACCACCTTATATGAAAAAGAGTCTCAAATGTTAATATATATATTTTTAGAATATCTTTATAACTAAAGAAATATAAAATAAACATGCTTGTCAAGGGCAACTCTATTATTTTGCATGTTTTTCCATCCAACTGAACTGTTGATTTGGATGAAGAGACAAACTGACACTGAAACTTCAAAATAGAATCTGAAGTGCACCAAGTTAAAGTCTATGTTTGTAAATGACACACAAGTGATAGTTTATAGGAAGCAAGGTATAAGTTCTTTTTTTTTTAAGTAATCAAATTTCATTAAAAAGCAAACGGATACAACTCAAGTACACGGAAAGTATATAAGAGAGACAACTATAAAGAAAAAGTTAAAATATCAAGAAAATCATGAACACTAGAAATATGAAAACAATTATAAGCAATCATCCTGTGGTAAAGGGTTTTGAAGAAAAATACATTTAATTCTACCACTGTCCTCTCACGATCTTCAAAATTTTGATCATTGTGTTCTCTCCAAAGACACCACATTAAGCAATAGGGAAACAACTTCCACACTGCTATACTAAGATATCTACCAAATTGCCCTCTCCAACAAGTCAAGAGATCCACCACTCATTGAGACATGACCACTTTATCCCTAAAAGGCTGAAAACAGAGTTTCATAAGCATAATTTATCCTTATTTAATCCTACATCCTGATTTTGGCACAACGGGACAAGGAGGACAAAAAACAAGCAAGGTTTACAACACAGTTAACGAATAGTCTTTTGTTAAGGCAGGCGTTGATGACTGGCATCGTGTGTCACAGGGTTACTGTCCTCACAAGAAGTGCCAGCCTCAAAAAGTTGTCAAAATTAACCAACGTTCTTCAGCCACATAGACGGACAGGATATTAGTGCCCTGTTTATTTTTTATTTTTAAAAACAATTTTCTGTTTTTACAATTAACAACAGAAAACAAGCTACTAAAGGTGTTCTCAAAACATGTTTTCAGATAATTATTCTTGAAAAAACTGTGTTTTTAGAGAACATCAAATGATGTTTTCTGAAAGTGTTTTTCGCTTTCAGTTTAAGAACAACAAAACCCCAGAAAAATAAAATAAAATCAACTTTATTATGTTTTCTTTTTGTTCACTGAAAACAATTATTAAAAACTGTTTTCTTAAAACGTAAAACAAATGTTCCAGCCATCCAGTGATCTTGTTATACTTCTAAACTTGCAGCTTCAGTACAACTTATTAGGTATAGCTTAGCTTCTACCAGAAGAAAATGAATATGAGAATATAGAATAACCACCGAGAGAAGATCACAAAAAAGGAAAGATATGCTGACCTAATAAGAGTCATGATGAGAGTGACATTAAGGTCTGAGTAAGAATGGGACTAATCACTATCATTGAGTTCTGAGCATTCCTAACAATTCATTTATGTTTTCCTTTCACCACTTGGCAACCATATAAGGCAT
This sequence comes from Carpinus fangiana, assembly GCA_006937295.1. Lineage (NCBI taxonomy): Eukaryota > Viridiplantae > Streptophyta > Magnoliopsida > Fagales > Betulaceae > Carpinus > Carpinus fangiana. The sequence goes on from CM017322.1 coordinate 2,434,488, forward strand.
TACTAAATTGGAAGAAAAATTAACATACGAGTGATCATATCAAAGCTCTCATAGAAACTACTTGTACAAAATAAAATTATATATCAAAGTTTTCTCAGAAACAACTTAAAAAAGACTAAAATACATACACAAATCATTATCACCATGTAAGAAGCAAACTATATAATACAACGAACATACCTGCCTCCTTTCCAGCCTTCACTAGAATATGCATCAATGAGGCTTCGCTCATAGTTCATTCGGTTCAGCAAATATCTCAGATGCCTCCTGATTCTTGAAAACTCATCAGCTACCCTCCTCTCCTCTATTATCTTCTTCCTCTTTCTTTGTTTCTCTTCCACAGTGCTAACATTTGCTAAATTATTACTCGATTCAGTGGCTTGAGACTTCCCTCGTGTCCGTGAACGAAGAATTCTATCACTTGCTACCAAAGACCTCAACATATATTTTTTCTTTAATGATTTTGGAGCTCTTTTATCCTTGCATCCCAAGCGCATCTTATTATTGATTGCGTTCTTAGGTGGCATTTCCAACTGTTCAAGCATAGAATTGTTGGCCATATCTTCTGGAGGTGGTCCAAGTTCTTCTGTACTAAGATTCTTGCTGGTGCCTTCAGGAGGTGGGCCAATATTTTCAATTGGGGAACTCTTCTTAACAATACAACTGGGTACCATAAAGCTGGTATCAACTGATACATTTTGAGCAAGTTCAGAGTCAAGATGATGTTTTTGTTCACTAATTCCAGAACCAAATTCATGAGTCTGCTCTGATATAGTTTGTTGAGGGAATGGACCTTTTCCTATCTGACTACTACTCACATCTTCAGGAAGCAGCTCCACACGCTCGGTAACAGAATTTCCAAACAAGCTAGACACTACAGTGATGGTTCCTTCGGGTTCATTTTGTACAAGTTCAGAGCCAAGCTGACGTTTTTGTTCTAAGCAATCATTTGCAGAACCTAATTCACGTTTCTGTTCTGATATCGTTTGTTGAGAGGATGAAATTTTTCCAGTCTGACTACTCTTTCTCACATCTTCAGAAGGCAGTCCGCCATATTCAGTACAAGACTTGGTCACATTTCCAAAAGTTGACAGCAATTGTTCCTTGGCAGTATAGCCAGGAACTGTAAGGCTGGTTTCTACTGGCCCAGTTTGTACAAGTTCAGAGCCTGGCCTATCTTTTTCTTCTGATGGTTCACCACATATACCTCCAGAACCAGATTCATGTTGTTCCAAGGAAATTCCTTGAGGGCATAAACTTTTTCCTGTCTCAATACTCTCAGTTACATCTTGAGGGCGCGGTTGCAATGGTCCAGTAAGAGAACTGTTGGTTGCATTTCCAGAAGATGATTGCGGCTTTTTAAAATCAGCACAACTGGATACTGCAGAGCTGGTTTCTGGTGGTTTATTATGAATAAGTTTAGAGACAAGCTGATTTTTTTGATCTGATGGTTCACCATGTATACTTCCAGAATCAGATTCATGCATCTTTTCCAATGTAATTTTTTGAGGACATGAGCTTTTTCCAGCCTGACCACTATTGCTCACTTCTGCAGGAGGTGGTCCCAGTTGTTCAGTAACAGGACTCTTGGTCATATTTTCTGAAAAGCTGGTTTCTCCTTGTTCATTTTGTACACTTTCAGAGCCAAGCTGATGTCTGCTTTCTGATGGTTCACTAAATACACTTCCATGCATCTCTCCTGATTCACTCTGTTCATAGCTGGTAAATTTTCCAGTCTGACTGCTCACTGGTGGTGAAGAAATTTCCATGTGCTCAACTTCAGCTGTATTTACAGTGTATGCTAATAACCAGTCCTATTTGTTTTGTTCTTTGCCTCAAAAAATTGGACACTATCTATTTCAAAAACTCAATGCTGACAGAAGATGGTCAACAAAAAAATGTTGAACTCCAATATGCTATGTGATGCATTTGCAACCAAAATCTCAAAACAGAAAGCTCAAAAATCAAAATTGTCTCAACAGTTTTCACCTCAAAATTGACACTGTGAAGGATGAGTCTCACCCAATATAACTAGTTCTGACTATGTAGCATCGTATGCACTTCATAAACCTGCAGCAGACATGAAAGGATTTAACGGACAAAACAGAGTGTAAGTTGCAGATTAATTTACTCAAAAAAAGAGACTGTCAATAAATTATGTTATAGATACTAAACGATACAGGTCAATCAATTTTATTTCATCTACTTCAATTTAAGCTTCAGAAGAAATCAAAACTATGACAACCATCTCAACTCAATTGTTAAGTTGTCTGTCAACAAAGCATTGACCAAGAAACAATGTCATCATCAAACTTTATACACAGGCCCAATAAAGACAACATTTTGACCGTAAGATATCATGGAAAACATTCAAAATGATGCAAGCAACCTCGCAACGAACTAGAAGATGATCCATGGACTCCCATTCCTTTTACATATACAACACCAATCAACCACAATGATGCACCGCTTTCAGAGATTATCCATGATATGGATCTTTCCTAGGGCCGCTAACCAACAAAAAAATGCCCCCCTTAACGGAATCTTAGTTTGCTAAACACTTTTCCAAGGGAAACGAAAACCATCATGACAACCCATGACACTGTAGAACAATTTAACACCAAACAACCCTCTTTTGAAAGGGACGCATCATAACTTGTCTTCCCCTTCCGTCTCATTCTCTCTAAATACAACACCTCGAAGAACGAGGCAAAGACTTCAATTTCCCAATCATGAGCTGCTATAGCAAAGATCACGTTCCACTGAATGTGTAACAGCACAAGAAAAAGTGTTAGCCACATCTACACTATCAACCCAAAAAGACTAGTCAATTTAGAGTTTCCCTAAAATCACTTATAACGTCTAGTTTCACTTGGTAAGTAAGCAATGTGAGACTTAGCACCCATGAGTATCTTTATAAACCACTCACTCTATATGAGCTACTCATCTTCCCAATATGGGGCCAGAGTGTTACAAAATGGCATTTCCAGAAAATTTCACATGAGCCACAACACAAGTATCCTTTGTGCGAGCAACCAAATAAAATTTGAAAGACTTCCTTAAGGACCGTATCCCCACACCAAAGATCATGTCAAAATCTAACCTTGGAGCTATCTCCCACTTCAAATCTAGTATGACTACAAAACTTTCCCCAACTCATCCTAATATTCTTCCATAAACCCACCCAATACTCCTTGAAAGGCTCACTAGAACACCACCCTCCCTATGAACTCCCATATTTAGAGTCCACCAATCTAACCTTGGAACTACCTCCCACTTCAAATCTAGTATGACTACAAATCTTTCCCCAACTCATCCTAATATTCTTCCATAAGCCCACCCAATACTCCTCGAAAGGCTCACTAGAACACCACCCTCCCTATGAACTCCCATATTTAGAGTCCAACACCACTCTCCACCAAGACTCTCTATCAAGCCCAACCAAAGCCATTTATCTAAGAGAGTTCGATGAACCTCAGAAAGTTCCTAACCGCCAATCCTCCCTCAGTAACCAATCATAAACCCATCATTTAGTAATTTCAATTAACCAATGTATCTAATAAAACCTAATGCATTCTTGCTTCATCTTAAGGGTCAAACTAATTGCCATTAATTGCCATCAAATAAAGTAGTCAACATTAACATCTTGAATTATCATGTTAGAATTATGTTCATGACCCAACTACTTCCTAAGTAGGATACAAGTCAACTTTAATTCCACTATCGCGTCAAGGAAGATCCCAATGAAGAAATAAACCTCTCTATACATCTTTCGGCAAAGCATTTCCACTTTCGAAGCCCTCTCTCACCTTTATGGGCAAGTGATCTTCATTGCGATGTGGCTTCCGCTATGTGCAGTGCTTTCTTTAGTCATTTTGGGATGTCTAGGGTTATGCCTAGACGGGTTATTGACTTGTTTGCTTGTTGGTGGTCCTCTGAAAGGCTGAGGAGTGTTGTGGTTTGGAAAATGGTGCCTACTAGACTCCTTTGGTGTTTATGGAGGGGAAAAAACAATAAGCCCTTTGATGACTTGGGGAGGTCCTAGGAGGATATTTTATCTCATTCTTCCATACGTTGTATCTTTGGATTGCGGCTTTTGTGTCCCCTCTGTCAATTAGTTATGATGATTTCTTTATTCATTTTTTCCTTTCTAGTTAGGTGATTTCTTTTATATACTTCCGATGAACTTAGGGGTGCCTTACGCTTTCAATAAGATTGGATTATTACTTATCAAAAAAAGTTAGTTCAATGAGCTTCTTGCAGAACTTCAAAGAAATTTGCAAAAGGGAGAGAATTGTGCAGTCCATGACCATACTTATAACTTTCAACACTGGCTAGCAGGAGACATATATATATATATATATAGACTGCGGCGTAGCATATCCTAAATTTCTTAACCCCACATTACTTGTTTCCACACATAATAATACACATAAGAAAATGAATAACATATATGAAAAAAGTTCAAATAGTGAAACTCGAAACAAAATCTTGGCATAAAAGCGAAGTCATTCAAGTATAAGCATCCAATGCACCATTATCTAAATTTGACTCAGCCTACAACGTATGACATTCATGCTTTTCAATAAGGAGATGCATAATTCCAGCTGCAACCATTACAGCTGAGCTCCACGAAGTCCATTGGTAACATTACTCTCATAAGTCGAAGGTGACCACTAAATTGTTTTAAGTATATAGAACTAAAATCTAGCTAAGAACATAAAAAATAAACTATATACATACAATCCACAATATCCAAGCGTTTAACTTCCTTTTTGATTGCAAAGAAAATGCAGGCAAATCAAACACAAAGAAACAGCTGCAAACTATATTTTCTACGGAACCATGCTAACAAAGATTGAATAGCCCCAAAAACAAAAAAGTAAAACTCGGAAGCTTTAGCTTAAAGATTCCCGAAAACATAACAACATAAAAAGCATAAGATTCACCCTCTTCCTCCACAACTTCTCGGGAAACAAGCATATACTTTAGAAAATAAACCAAAAAAAGCACAAAAAGAGAATTATTCCAAAGGCAGACTTGCCTGTTCTTCGCGATGAACATAGTTCGAAACACAGAGAGAGAGAGAGAGAGAGAGAGAGAAAGAGAGAGCGGGTTCGATCTTGTTTTTATGGTTGTGTCTGTTCGCGATAGTTCTTAACGCAGAGAGAGAGAGAGCGGTCGTTTCTCGCAAAGTCCTCCAAATCTGGGCCACCGCTCTTTCCGCACTTAGTATGAAGGGATGTGGCCGTGCCGTGTGGTTGCGGTTGCGGCGTGTATATGTCGTGGCACGCATGGCTGTCTCGCCGGGCTCCTCGACCTAGGCCCGGGAGAAATGGGCCTACATTTGGCCCAACATTAAGTTTATCCTTTACGCTAAATTAGTCACTAATAATGCTATAATATATATCACATTTTTATCTCATAATAATGCTGACGTAGTAATTTCAACTAATTCTTGCTCTTTTTCTTAATTATAACTAATTTAAGGATTAGTTGAAATTGTTACGTCCCATAAAAACATGGTATATAGAATTACTATTATGCCCCAAAACTCTTTCCCATAATAAAAGGAGGAGTTGAAGTAAATTCACTAATTTGGTTGCATGAAATAGTAACCTAACCCATGTAATAATGGGCTAGGTAATGACAATCATGGCCCATGGGAGAAAGAGAGGAGAAAAAGGAAGAAATATTTGGTAAATTTCTATCTCCCTCATTTCTTAGTTGTTTGATTTATTTCCTTAAGAAAATGATGTTTGATTTTAAAGAAAATCCTGCGATTTGATTTGAAAAAATTTGTTTGTTTTTTGTAAAAAAATATTTTGGTGAATATTGGTTTAGTTCATGGATCCATTATGGTTGATTGAATGGCCTTGAAGCATTTAGATGGAATGGGCATGAAATTGGGCTTGAATAGTTTTTATTGAATGGGTTTGGATTTGACATGAAAATGAGCTTTGATCTTTTTAAAGGTTGAATGGGCATAGATTTGAAATATTAATGGGCTTATATCATTTTGATTGAATGGGCCTAGGCTTGACATGAAAATGGGCTTGAAACATTTTAGTTAATTAAGTTTAGTTTAACATGCACATGGGGGCTTGAAAATTTGAAGTAAAGGACTTAAATTTAGGTATACAAAATAGAATAATCTATAAGTCACTCTTGTATCTATCTCTGGTTTTTAAAATCATTATTTTATCAAAATTCGATAATGATTAATCAAAAACTCAATGGTAATTTTAAAAGCTATATCATTTTTGAAGTGATACAAGAGGGACTTCTACCATTATTCAAAAATAGATTTCCTTTTTACACATAGTCTCTCTCTCTCTAATTCAAGAAGATTGATGTTTTTGGTGTTTGAATTTCCTTTACTGTGCACACTTGTGGAATTAAGATGAAGGCGTTGTATATAGCAGCAAGATAGGCCTACCTCGTGTTCAAGCTAATCAATTGTGACCTTCATCACCCTAAGATTGAAGGATTGCTTTCTCGTACTTTCTTGACCTATTTGTTTCAATGATTTAGTCCTAATTTTTTATGACGTTGTTTTGTGTTGAGTTGGTTCTTTTGTGTTTTGAAGTGGTATGGGTAGTTCGGCCATCCCCTCTTGTGCGGAAAATTAACAGTTTAACGTTAATTCTTCGAGTTAAATCACACAACCTTTTCCCATTGTTTTGATGATAGATAGTAATGTACACATTTTGATGACGTGCGTGTTCTCAATGTCCATGTCAATAGTGCACCATTTATTCAAGGATTAATCCTTCTTTCCAAACAAAAAATGTTCATCATACTGTTTCCTCCTCCTTTTTTAGCAGCTTTCGTTGAATATGAGAAAGGGAAGAAGAAATTGACACCCACGTAGTCACACATGGTGGCAGCCAGGCATGAAACTTTTTTTTTTCCTTTAAAGCAATCAACTGTAATCAAACAAACATCATGGTCAATCCATAGTCATATTGAACATCATTAAAAGAATTGGTTGTCATAATTATAGAGAAGTCCAAAGAGATTAATGTAGTCCAATTCTGTTAGGTCTTCCTATATATTGACCTCGACAATATAAAGAAGAATTATTATTTTTTAAAAAGAAATCATTTACAACTCTATAATAAAATTAAACTTAAAAATATTAAATATTTTAATCCAACTGAAGATTTCTTTCCAACAAATTGTTTTCTTTCCCCTTTTTTTTTTAATGTCTTTTCTCTGCCGGAAGTAGGGGTGGGCAAATTAACCGTTACCGATTAACCGACCGATTACCGATATTAACCGAACCGATATAACCGTTACCGTTAGTTATCGGTCGGTAATCGGTTAAAAAATTTATACCGGTAATCTTATCGGTCGGTAATCGGTCGGTTAAAATTTTATTATCGGTTAACCGATATGACCGATAAGTATTTTTAATTTTTAATTTTTAATTTTTTTTAATTTTATACTTTTTACTCTTTTGATTTTTATTTTATAATATAAAAAAGATGTAGTTGATCAATATAAAAAAAGATTCAATAAGCTAGTTTAGCCATATATATATTTAGGCTCCCAAAAGGGCTAAAACAACTAATTTTTAATAAGTTATTTTAGGCTTTAACCCAACAAAAAGCATTTGAGCTCTCAAAATAACTAGTTTTTGGCCCAATTAACAACTAGTAAAAAGCTCAATATAAAGCTAACAAAAACCGGTTTAACCGATTACCGATATGACCGATTAATCGATTAACCGATAACCCTATTAACCGGACCGATATGACCAATACCCAGCCCTAGCCGGAAGTCAAAAAAATAAAAATCAAACAAAGAATAAAAGTTCAAACAGTTCAGCTCTATTATTCGAAACACTTTAGCTCATCCAAGCACATGTAACTCCATTGATTCATGTAAAGACGAAGTCCGTTTAACTAAGTACTACATGATGATGATGATGTAGTTAATCGCATGGTCAAATTTTGACGGCAAACACTTAAAACAAGAGTATGGATAATCAAAAGCTTACCAGAAGTGCTGGCAAAAGAAAATCTCCGATGCTTAAGTTACTGTCGGTAAAAAGTGAAATTGCTCTAAGGGAAAGGGGTAAGGTTATAGCAAACTTTATAGTTACCTAAAAATACTTGAAAGTGCTTGTCCAACCTTCCTTATGTCGAGTGCCTGTTAATAGGGCGTCCATTTGTTGGCAAACTATGGTCGCAACAAGATTCCCCACCAGAAATAATATGACAATTAGGATGGATTCATAGGGTAGCTATCCTTTGCGCCACATACACAAGGTTATCTACGCAACTGCAGTAATGGTACGTTACGAGTAATGCTACAAGTATCTCTTGTGTTATTCTTTAACCCCTCCAAGAATGATGCGGTTATTAAAATCACTATTGGGCTTGTGATTGATCATTATTGAATTTTGATCAAATGATGATTTGAATAGTTACATCATTCTTGAAAGGACTTCTAAAATTATTCAGTACGTTAGGTCCTACACCAGATCAGGGCTCGTGGTTTGCACCCGATGACCCAAGCCAAAACCATTGGCTTCCGAGCATGCATTCTCAACATGGCTTACCCAGATAGATATATGATATGATATATAAAACTTAATTGGTAATTAAAGCAAACTATTGCATATAAAAATTCATTATGTTTTTGCCGTCACACAAAATGTTTTACATACTCAAATCAATTAGTCAATTAATAACTTTTTTTGTCGGGTGACATCCAATTAACAAAGCACTTTTGATTAGGAAAAAAGTGGAAAAGAAAAAGCTCATGAGGAACAATGCTAAAAGTGATTTGTCCATATATACAATTATACTTATATATAAGGTCCCTCCCCCCTTTCCCCAGAACACACATCAATCCCTTTTTTACTTTATTGTGGACAAAGGGCATCGTACGTACCTGAAAACATTCATAGATAAGGTTTATCAAAACGAGCTAGGGTTTATGGCTAATCCATGGAAAAAGATGGCCATCTTTTCCATTCTCCTCGAGGCCAATTTCACATCATCATTCCATTCTCTTTTCGGGTAGCATTCATGATACATGCAAAGGGATAGGACTTATAAGGGCGGATATAAAAAGTGACCTTAATTGCTTTGAAAGGGCATTCGGCCTAAAAAAAAAACACGCACACATCTATAGAAGTGATAGGATTTATTATACGAAGTGGCCCTACTTTGAAAGGGTTTTACTTTCTGGTCATAAAAACACACATCTATGGACGGGATAGGATTTATAGGGTTCAAAATTTATTTATTTTTTCAATTTCTTTTGGGGTTTACTTAATTGAGAACAGCAGAATATATAAGATGTTAAAAATGAATTTGTTTGCACCCACCAGGACCACCAGCCCCGGCATCCACTGAAAAGGGGAAAAAGATAGGGAGAGAAAAATTGTGTGAGTGTGTCGGCAAGTGAGAGAGATATTAAGTTCATCGACACCAATATTGGAACAGAAACATCAGATAAGAAAGAAACATTTCAACAACCTCCTGAAGATAAACTCAAGACAGATAAGAAAGAAAGCAGCAAATATACCCATTACCCAAGATGTGATGATTATTTGTAACCAATTATATGTTTCTCATATATATGATGACAAGAATTTATCTTAATAATGTTGTAATTATTATTATACATATGGGAAACTTCACTTTAAACGCCTGAATTATTACGCGTTTTGAGAAGACTTTTCCAAATTTCAAAAACTCTCAATTTAATCTCCCAAACTTTTAATTTGATTCAATTGACCCCATTTCATTAGATTCAGCCATTGACCCTTAAAAGGAAATTACTAAAAAGACTAAATTACTTTTCGGTTTTTTTTAAAAAAAATTGAAATTAAGGGTAAATTTGAAATTTTATAAAAAAGTCAAGGGTATAAAAGTTATTTTATCACTTTTAACGTCTAAAATACATTATTGCATCAAATTGAAAGTTTCGGGAGGTGAAATTGAGAGTTTTTGAAATTTGGGAGGGTCTTTTCAAAATGTGTGGTAGTTCAAGAGTCTTAAGTGAAGTTTTTTCTTATAAATACATAACAATGCTTCGGAGTTGATCGATCAGAGTAATGCTATAAGTCACTTTTGTGTCCTGCTTATGTCACTCCTGGCTTCTAAAATCACCATTGAATTTATAATTGATCATTATTAAATTTTGATCAAATTATAATTTTAAAAGTTATCTCATTCTTAGAGTGATACAAGAGTGACTTCTGCAATTAATTACCCAATCAATCAAGGGAGTTAGTAATTTTAAAAGTCTCTCTTGTGTCACTCTTGTGTCCATCTAAAAATAATGTGATTTTTAAAATCACTATTTAATCAAAATTCACTAATAATTAATCACAAGTCCAATAATAATTTTAAGATCAAGCTACATCATTCTTAGAAGAATATAAGAAGAACTTCTAGTATTACTTATGTTATGATTCAATCAAAGAGATTGTGTTATATTGGCCACGAATATGACCTTTGTCTAATTTGCCAACCTTCTACCAACTTTTAATTGTATGGAGTTTCATTCTACTTGTTAAGCCTCCTATTGAGACATATTGCTCATATTTTCAGCACATATCTTTGAATTTTTTTCTAAATATTGGATCAGTCCCAAATTATATATTGTTATTCAATTGTTTCATCTAAGTTTTAATCCTCCATTTATTTTCCTTTTAATCCATTAATTGATAATCCTTTTTTTGTTGTTGCAATTAAACTAATAATTCTTTTATTCAATGTTAAATTAAAATAAGTGCTTAACATCACATTTGGTTCTCAAAATCTATTATTCTCTCGGCATCCAACATTTTCAAAAGCTTAACGTAACGTTTGGTTATCGAATTTGGACTCTCAAGTCTTAAGAATGTGATTATCCTTACTTTTGGACTTGATTATGGATGTGACTCTCAAGTCTCAATATATAAACTGTTTATACTATTTGATTTATTTTCATTATTTTTCATCTATAACTAAATAAAAAATATTTGTTTCCCTTTTTTTGGAATAGAATATAATCTCTCACTTTTGTATACAAATTTAATAAATTGTCACAATTAAACCCAAAAAAAAGCACAAACTATCGTGATTTAGATTTAGTGCACACGCAAGAACATAAGTACGAGCATCCAACCGCCCCATTAAGAGGTCTAACACATTTAAATTGAAAATCACCGCTTATCTTAATACGGAACGACGAATCTAACCATTTAATTAATATTTTAACATAATAATATCTCCCCTAAAAGTTGGTCAACAAGTCAACGAGAATTTGCATTGGGGAAGGCTATTATACTCCACTAGCCACCAGGTCTTGATTGTTGAAAAACATGAGAAACGAGAGTTGTTTTTCAGACCAAAAAGCAAAACCATGAGTCAAGGATCATCTGTGAGACCGTGAAGGGAAATTTCAGAGAAACACCCAAAAAAAAAAAAGAAGAAAAAATCTGTGTTCTGAGTGACGTCGTTTGGTTTGGACCAAACAAGCTAGAAGAGAAAGTATTGACCGTTGACCAGGAAAATAAACAACCAAAACTACCCACTTAATTAAACACGTGGGTTTGAAAAGGAGGAAGCATCGTTGTAGATGTAGGAGTAGTAGACTTAGTAGCACCGGCCGGTGGAGCTCAAAAAAATACCCTTTCACGTGGATCATTTTTCTATTCCATGCACTTTTGACTTTCCCAAACGTGACCCAACAAAATGCCGGTTTTCACTTTCCACCTCCCTTCCTTGCTTCCACGTTTCCTCCACTTGGAGTCTTGGAGACTATATATGTATATATATATATAATTAATCTTATCAAACGCATAAATAGAATAAAATAAAGTGATAATTATTATTATTTTTAAATGGTCGGCTAATTAAGTTTTATTTTGCATGAGACTGAGATTTAGTACGGAAATTAATACGGCCAGCTAGATGCAATACCAATCGGTAGAAGCCAGGGATGGATTGAGATTTTATAGCATTTTCTTTAAATTTGATATTCATAAATTTCAACCGTTTATCTCATCTAACCGTCTAAAATGAGTCGTGTTTCAACATTTAATGAGGAAACATTGCTTATTAAATTTCTTGAGAGTAGCTTCCTAATTAACTTTTCTCTTTAAATACTGAAATATGGCTTATTTTATATGGTTAGATGAGATAAACAACTGAAATTTATGAATTTAAAAATCTCAAATTTAAAGAGAATTTTAGGAGATCTCAATCCGTCTGGGATGTCTTTTGGTACTGTAATCCACTTCTATTAAGCACATGAAAATTCAATGTGAGCCCGATAATTAGGGTTTTTTTTTTTATAAAAAAAAAAAAAAAAAAAAGAAAGAAAATTAAGTTGTTTATTAATATTTTTGTTTTGAGAAAATAAAATAAAAGGCAAAAAAAAAAAAAAAACTATTCTTTGTTCCAACCTCTAATTGTAACAATAAAATGTACGTAAAACGCTTTAATTTAAATTTTATGTGCTTTTAAAATGAATAATACTAAAAATTACACTTTGATCTTATTACTATTTTACCATTCTGATCGGTAGTGTCAAACTCATATATATGCATGATAATTAATTACTAAGTTCAATCTGTTGTTTGATACTATAATTTATTTTTCTATTGAATACTATGAAAAATAAACTATTTTCGTAATTCCTTTTGTCAAATGCTAAAACTCTTTTATAACTTGTTGATGCTTCCACGTTTGCACGTAATTAGAGGATGTTAATTTTTATATTTTTTTGTTAGTGACTGACGTGGCTTCAATTAGATATTGACAAGTATTAACAAATTGTAAAAGAGTTTTTATGTCCAATATTAATCGTTTATCCCTTTGCTTACTATTTGAGTAAAGAAAAACCAGCTGACAAAATTAAGGGGATTTGTCAGTTGGCCTACAAGATTTGTTGGTAACAACATAAAGATTGCTTGCGTTTGCAACCTTCTTAGCATCTCAAGGACTTTTTGATTAAAGCGTGGACCAGCTCAAGCCCTTGCAACTAAGTGGGGCAAATTAATTAAAAGCAAAAAACGTGTGTGTTTAATTAACTTTTTTTTTTTTAAGGGTCACTACTCAATTCTCAACTGGCATTAAAATATAATTCCTGAAATATGATTTAATTCTCCTTTTTAATGTGATCTTAATTATTATGTAGGAATAGTTATTCCAAAGGGTGGAGCTGCCCAGGAGAAAATTGATCATCTTCAACTTCAGTGCATCTTTTTTGAATTCAAATATCAAACAAATTGTTGTCCAGATTGCTATCATCACCTTCAACTTCTAGGCATTCTCTTCTTTTTGAATCTAAATCCTTAATAATTCGTTGTTTGAATTGCTGAGAAAGTCATTATGGAGCTTATCTGGGTAGGTTTCGGAAACCGGCTTGGACAAAGGACTCTATAGGAGCTCTGAAACATTTGTTGTTCGAATTAATCGAATCTCTATTTCTTAGTTGTTTTTTTTTTTCCTTAGGGTAAAAATGATGATGACATGTAATGAATGGGCTGTCTCCATTAATTAGTGACCTAATAACTAACCCCAATTATATCAGTTAAAACTTTTTTTTTTTCTAATATCTAAATTTGATGAAGCTGAAAGAGAGGCTGCTTTAATTTGTTATCATGTTGGATGAATTCAGAGCAAGGAATTGGTCAAAGTACTAATCTATAATCAAGTAGCTAGGGGTGATGTAAGCTTAAACTAATTGGATTACCTATACATTTAGCCACGATGAGTGGACCCATTCCATATATATATGTTTGCCAAGACAAAAAGGCCTGAAATCTCTTTACTTGTCCCTCTTGATCTTGCTTAAGAGATAATGGTTTTGAGAGGTCAAAGTCTCCAAAGCTACTTTATTATTTTTTTTCCATGAAAACCTAACAATGAAAGCAATCAAGAGGATGGAAAATGGGCTGCTCTTTCCCTTCCAATCCAAACACCGTACCCTCCATGATCCATCTCCATCTAGCTGTTGAAAACCGTGGCCATTATCAAAATTGGGAGCCAAATTTTGATGCCAACCAAACAGGCAGCTCTTTGAACCCGGCAAGAAATCATGTATGGCGTGGCTGTTGGTACACGCCATTAAATTTTTTTATTATATTAATTATTTTATATATGCCAAACTATCCTAAAGTCCACAAAAATTAGTCGTGGGTGCGACCAAATTTTTGGACTTATATTAGTGTTCCGATTTTTTAAGCATATTTCCACAATTTCGTGAGGCATTGTACTCACCCCTAGAGTTCTTCATGGATAAGTCATCGCCCCCCCAATATATATATATATATGAATTGCGTAATAAGCTTCAGAAGGAGACGAAGACAATGAAAATGATGTACGGTGACCTCAACAAGGGCATCGATTTTTTTATAAAGTCGTATAACAAGGATCATGCATGTAATGTCGGTTAGCTAGGTTATTAGTTAATTAATTAATTAATTAATTATATCTGAGCTTCTGGCTATTTTAATTACTATTATATGATAGTGACAGTTACTAACAGTTTTCCTTGTCTTTGTTTATGGTCATCGGGGTTTTTAAGATTAATACTTTCTCTTTATTATTTTATGTACGTACATAATAATAATTTAGTCAAGTCCGCGCGCCTTTGTGGATCACCCCCACCAAAACTATATTAAATCGACGGGTATTTCTAACCCGTCTGTAAAAGGTTTAATGCAACATATTAAGATATTGCTGGCTTAATCAAACGGATTATTTTAGACTTATATCAATAATAATTTAATCATGTGAATATTCTGACATGTACAATAAATTAAATTCGAATAAATTAAGTACTCATCAGTAGAAGCAAGCAAATGATTATCATGAAGAACAAGTATTTGCTTAATTATAAGGTGTGTGTAATTAATTAAGCTCCTAATCTGGTAGAGTTTCAAGGCAGGAAGTTCACGTAAGTGGCATGAGATGATGAGGGAGGTTTTTTTTTTTTTTTAAAAGGGTGAAGATAAGAATAATGCCAAAACTCCATAATACACCGCCCGGCCGTTTTATGAGCTGCCGGGTTGGACTTATGAGTCGTCTCTTTCCGGCGTGTATACTGAAGGTTTAACTCTCATGCATGATGTAGAGATCAAGACAACGTTATATAAATGTGTTTCGAAAAGTCTCGTGGAACAGGACAGCGGTTTCAGGCATCTGTCTCCTTCGCAGTGACTGTGCAGAAGATACTTGCCTCCTCCGCCGGCTGCCCGTCGCTGTCGATGACCAACATTTTTACCCGAAAGCAGCCCCATGGTTGGATCATGCGTATCACCTTCCAATAAAACAAATCACACCCATTCACTCCACACCCACCCGTGAATCAAAATTTTTTTTTCCCTTACCCCTGCGCTCGGCTGACATGGCGGTCACCTAACCCTACATGCCCGCCTTGTTTCGGGCCATGTCTACGTGTTGCGGGCCCCCACTATGTTCCCTTTTTTCCCTACACTCCCCACAGAGACAAAATTCGTTTTACTTTCCACGGCCCTCCCTCCGTATAGGTCCGTCAGTTTCCTCCCAAGCTGCCCTTTTGTCTCTGCCCCAACCTGGGCCCCACACTGACATGTCACGTGACGTGGCAGTCCTCTCTTAGAAGATAGATATTCCGTGTGTGAGACCGCGTGTCCTACCCATTATAAAACCCAACCCCCACCCCTTCATTTCACTGCACCACCACCACCACTCCCACCTCATCAACATTTCTCAAAGCCTTCTCTCTTCCTCTCTCTCTCTCTCTCTCTCTCTCTCTGTGCGCTCTTAAACTCTGAAAACACCACTCTCTTTTATATCCAAATGGCTGTTGACTCTGCTATATCGTCGCCGCTTGGCCCTCCGGCCTGCGAGAAGGACGCGAAGGCGCTCCAGTTCATCGAGGAAACGACGAGAAACGCCGACGCGGTGCAAGAGAGGGTCTTGGCCGAGATCCTGAGCCGAAACGCCGAGACCGAGTACCTCAAGCGATTCAAACTCCACGGCGCCACCGACCGCGACACCTTCAAATCGGTAATCCCCATGATTACCTACGAGGATCTCCAGCCCGAAATCCAGCGTATCGCCAATGGGGACCGCTCTCCCATCCTCTCCGCCCACCCCATTTCTGAGTTCCTCACTAGGTGCATATATTTTGAACATATATACATATATAGTCTCAGAACGTGATTCCTACTAAGACACGAACATTATCTAAATTTTATTTACTTTGAAATTTACAGCTCTGGGACTTCAGCTGGGGAAAGAAAACTCATGCCCACCATTCAGGAAGAGCTGGATCGTCGCCAGCTGCTCTACAGCCTTCTCATGCCAGTGATGAACCTGTAAGTGAAACAAAAAACAAACAAAAAAACCCCTTAAAATACAAAACGACGCGCTTTGATTCCAAGAAATACCTGTGAACTGTCTAGTCAATAATAAGACTTTTAATTCTGTGCCGTCTGCACTCTTGGTTGAAACTTGAACCTCCAATTAATAAATATAGCATTTTCTAATGGGATATTCTAACACACCCCATTCTGGTTATGCCAGAAACTGGTGGGTTCCCACCGATGATGGTAATACAGGAAGAAAAAGCAAGAAGAAAGGTGAAAAAGCCATGAAATCAAACTTTTTATATTAATATTATCCAAACACTTAATTAACAAAAAAGTTAATTTTTATCGAATTTTATTAGACGTCGCTATTTTTTATGACTACTACGTTTAGTTTTACTAAATGTTTTTTTTTTTTTTAATGATACAGTTATGTGCCGGATTTGGACAAAGGCAAGGGGCTATACTTTCTGTTTGTGAAGGCGGAGTCGAAGACGCCGGGTGGGCTCTTGGCCCGCCCGGTGCTCACCAGCTACTACAAGAGTGACCACTTCAAGACCCGACCCTACGACCCGTACAACGTCCAGACGAGCCCCAACGAGGCCATCCTCTGCGCCGACTCTTTCCAGAGCATGTACTCCCAGATGCTCTGCGGCCTCGTCGAGCGCCACCAGGTCCTCCGCCTCGGTGCCGTGTTTGCCTCCGGCCTCCTTCGGGCCATCCGGTTCCTCCAGCTCAACTGGACCCAGCTCGCCCACGACATCCGAACTGGAACTGTCAACCCGAAAATCACCGACCCGGGAATCAAGGACTGCTTGGCCCGGATCCTCAAACCCCAACCCGAATTGGCCGATTTCATTGCCAAAGAATGCTCCAAGGACAACTGGGAGGGGATTATAACCCGAATTTGGCCCAACACGAAGTACTTGGACGTTATTGTGACGGGTGCTATGGCTCAATATATACCGACGCTTGATCACTACAGCGGCGGATTGCCACTCGCCTGTACAATGTACGCGTCGTCGGAGTGCTATTTCGGACTCAATCTCAACCCAATGTGCAAGCCCTCCGAGGTCTCATACACCATAATGCCAAACATGGCCTATTTCGAGTTTCTACCCCACGAGCCGAATTCGGCCTGGTCGACCCGCGGCTCGTCCCCAAAACTCGTGGACCTCGTCGACGTGGAGGTCGGGAAAGAGTACGAGCTGGTGATCACCACCTACGCGGGGCTGTACCGGTACCGAGTCGGTGACATTCTCCGAGTCACCGGGTTCCACAACTCGGTCCCGCAGTTCCACTTCGTGCGGAGAAAGAACGTGTTGCTCAGCATTGACTCGGACAAGACCGACGAGGCCGAGTTGCAAAAGGCCATGGAGAATGCGTCCGAAATCCTCCGAAACTTCAACACCAGCGTGGTGGAGTACACGAGCTACGCCGACACGAAGACGATTCCGGGTCACTACGTGATATACTGGGAGCTCCTAGTGAAAGATCCTGCCAACTCGCCGAGTCACGAGGTGCTGAACCGGTGCTGTTTGGCGATGGAGGAATCTCTGAACTCGGTGTACCGGCAAGGCCGAGTCGCGGACAACTCGATTGGGCCGTTGGAGATTCGCGTGGTAAAAAACGGTACGTTTGAGGAGTTGATGGACTACGCGATCTCAAGAGGCGCGTCCATCAACCAGTACAAGGTGCCGCGGTGCGTGAATTTTACTCCCATCATGGAGCTCTTGGACTCGAGGGTGGTGTCGGCGCATTTTAGCCCAGCTTTGCCACGTTGGACCCCAGAGAGGAGACGGTGATGAGCCACCGACCCAGCTTGGAAGTCAATGGTCTTGGGTCGTACTCGTAGTATAGAGAGATTATTCTCTTTGTATTTTCTTTAGTTCTTTTTTTCTTCTTGTGAGTAGTTTTTTTTTTTTTTTTCAAAAAAAAAGTGTATGTGGTTGATTAGGACATGTCGGGGGAAGGTCGGCTTTTGCATTCGGGTTCATTTAACCCGTGAAAATTAAAGGACTGTACATGTGCAGTGACTTGTTTCCTTCATGTCTTTTGGAAACATCCACGTATGCAACATTATTGCAGACACAAACTACATATTCCAGCAATTTTATTTTTACAAGAGAATTAATATGAGATTTGGTCAAATAAGAAAAGCTTAGACAACTAAATAAATATATATCACTAAAATTACAAAGACTATTGGCCAGTTAATTAGGGAATGATTTTGATGTTAAATTGAGTGAATGATTAAGCAAGGCAAGTATTTTTTTCCTTGGAAGTTTAGGATAATTCTATATTAATTATTAACTAGAGTGATTAATTTATAAATAATCTAATTAAATTTTCCAGATGTTCACTTTAATTATGTCGATTTTTTTTTTGAGGGTTTGGCCTTAGGGGGGTGGCCGAACCACCCCTATGGAGTGGTTCGGCTACCCCTGTCATTTCATATTTCTTTTTTTAAGATTTTAAAAAATTAATATTAATAAAGTAAAATGGTGTGTTTAACCCTAGTTAATGGCAGTTATCAAAAAATTGACGTCATGGATTTTATATTCATTTTCACTGACTCAAGGAGTAAATTTTCGAAAAAAAAAAAAAAAAAATTTAGAAAGTTTTTAATTTTGGAGAGTTAACTCAGGGAGTTATTATATATTTTTCCTTAAATTATTAAGTCCATTATTTCCTATTAACTTAAACTATATATTGGGAAAACTAGTAATTTTAACATGATATTCAAACAAAAATCATGAGTTCAAACTTTGATTTTACAATTTACTACGTGGTAAATCTCACTATTTAAGTGGGAATTCTAACTTTTGAAATATCCACTGATTTTTTTAAAAAATATTTTAATAATTTTGGAAGGAATTTTGACAGATGAATCATCTTCTTCTTTAGGTAAACCAGAATGATCTCATGTGATAAAAACTAAAAGCTATGAGTCAAAAAAATAAAGAGATTAAACCACATGGGTGAATAAAGTATTTAGTCATTTTTTAAAAGAAAAACACTTTTTATTTAGCCAAACAGCCTACATTCCTTAAATCCTTATCACCTTTTAACAAAAACACTCGAAAAAATGGGAAAGGAAAAACTTCTATGTAGAGTAATGTCATGCATCACCCTATTATTTTTTCGTCACTATAATGCTTGTGTGGCATGATTTTTTCAACTAAACAATTATTTTTCATGCACCAAATGATCCGAGTACCACGCCACATAAATTTTGCATGGACGCAAGATGGATTGAGATTTCCTATAATTTTCTTTAAATTTGAGATTATCAAATTCATAAATTTTAACCGTTCATCTTATATATGAGTTTAAAATTAGTAATGTTTTAGTATTTAATGAGGAAATATGATTTATTCAATTCCTTGAGAGTAGCTTCATCATTAAATTTCCTTATTAAATGCTAAAATTTGACTTATTTTAAACGCTTTTAGATGAGATGAACGACTTCAATTTATGAATTTGAAAATCTCAAATTTTAAAAAAATTATAAAGAATTTCAATCCACGAGTGATAATGGGATGATGTATTTTACTATTTATTATATGTAAGTGGGTGTACAAATAATGAAATGCTTAATATTTGTTGCTTTGAAAGGTTCCTCCTTTTAGAAGCAACCTTTATGCTTTTTGATGTATCTGGCTCGTATCGATCTCATCTTGTTTCCTCTTTGTGCTCGTTTAAAGATAAACTTGGGTAAATTAACTGAAAAGTTAAACCTTATCCCTTTTCTCTTGCGATGTACTCATATAAGCTTTATCTATTTGTCTCTTTTGATTTATTTATTTATTTATTTTTAAAAGTAATGTCATCCTATTAAAGAATATAGATAAAAGATTTATAAAAATCCATTTTAGGCAGAATGAGGATTGTATTTCTTAATTTCTACTTCTCTCTTGTACAAATTTAATATGAAATTTAAAATAAAATGGGTTTAAGCTTAGTAACATGGAGTTAGTTTAAAGTAGTCCCTATTTAGTGGTTGGTCATTCTTTGTGACTGAAAAAAAAAGAAGGAAAAAAAAAAAAAAAAACCTTTATAAGATTAAAATGCTAGAAATTAACTAACTTTTATCTCCTTATTATTATACTTGTTGACATATCACTGTCAATCAGTCATTATTAAAAAAAAAAAAAAAAATTAAAGATTAATTGACATTGTTACATCAACAAATTAAGATATTAATAAAACAAGTGTAATTTTTAATTAAGTTATAGTAGGTTACCAGGTTTTTTGTTTTCTAACAAATGAGGGAAAGGTTATATGGATTAAACACTAAAAAAGGGTTGGACTCCCTAATAATAGACCCATGAAAAAAATTAAAGTGTGAGAAATACAAGCAAATAGTAGTTAATGGGTCATTAAATGACCCGTTTCTCTTAATAAGGTCCACAACAAGCAGTTTAAACACCCAAAAAAAAAAAAAAAGGGGTAGCATTGACCCTATCCAAAATCCTGCTAACAACAACAACCACCTGAAAAAAAATTGTTTAAGAGAAAGCACAATAAAATCAGTATGATCTAAAGATAAAGAACACTTCAAATTTCGGTGCAATAACCCAAGTAAAATAATAAAAGTAGTAAAATAGCCCAAAAATTAGCAGTTGCATCATAAGGCAGGGTGGAGGAAGGAGGCGAGTGAGGCACGTAGATGTTTGACGGTAAATCGGCCGGTGGCTATGGGAAGTTGGAATGCCAATAGAAGCGGTGGAATGGCGCGTTGATGGTTGGAACAGTCAAAGGAGGGAAGATCTAGTTTAAAGAAATCTAATCGGGTAGAGTAGTGTAATGATTGTCTCTTTTTGCTTTCTTTCTTTTTTTCTTCTTAAAAAATAAAAAAAGACGACAGCCTGCCAACTTGGACAACAATTGGCTCAACTTTTAAACCCTTGAAATGGCCAATTCTCCTTTCCCGAAATGTTCTAAGCTTCTTTTGATCACTTAACCAAGTTGCTTAGAAAGGTCTTTGGTCTAGAAGTGGCTGGTAAATGGGAGAACACCAGATGAAAAACGTGTAGATTGGTGGGGGCTTCACAGCACTTTCTTCCTAGTTCCTGCTATCTTCACCCATCAACTGAACCAGCCACTTGAAGGGTTGGTGAGCATCTTTTGATTAATGGAGTTCTTAGCCTAAAATAAAATATAATTAAGAGTACGTTTGGTATCGGGAAAGGTTATTCCATTAAAACAGAGAATTGATTTTATTGGAAATTAAATAGCCTTAAGAGTAGAGAATGAGATTCTATATTTATCATATACAATAGAATGGTTATTCCATATACCAAATGTACCCTAAATTATTGGTTGCAAGGTAAGTTGCATATAATTAATAGAAGGCGGATTAGCAAATGCGAAATCTATTGAGTCCAAGAGAGATGGATTAGGTCCATAAGAGGTAGCTCAATCGGTTAAGACCACGCCTTATGAAGCGAAGGTTACTAGTTCGAATCCTTCTTCCCCTTTTTGTGTGGATATGTTAAAAAAAAAAAAAAAGAGATGGATTAGATGGAGAAAATCAATTTCATTATTAAAATTAACTTTTATAGATCTAATATTGTATATATTACCACATGATGAATAAGTTACTATTTAATGAACCTATAAAATGCCGTAAGTATTTTACGGAGATTGAGGTCTCTCTAATGTATATAGACAAATAAAGTTGTACCTACTACAAGAAAATTGTCATCAACAACCAAATTTGTAATGACTTTCATGTTGTTGCAGGTGGAACTAGCATTTAGAGTTTGGGGAGGGCAAAATTAAAAAATTTAGGGGTAAAATTTTAACTTATAAAAAATTTTAAGGACTTTCTAAAAATAATTTGGGGACTACATGTCCCCTGGGTTGTTGCTATTAACCACTTATTAGCAATAATTATATAATACTACAAAGTACAAACTTTCATTATTGACAACTACTCCCTTGTCGTTGCGATAAGAATTTTTTGTAGTCTAAAAAATGATTGCTAGTTAAGGAAGCTAAAGTATTTTTAACACTAAATTTTAAATCAATGCACTTAACTAATTTATGGGGGCTTAGTAAGCATAGGTTTGAACATAGGGGATGGCAAAATGCAATTAAGGGTGTGTTTGACAAACCCTATTGCATTCGTTACCATAATTAACGTGGAATAATTGAAAAGTAAAAAAAAAAAAAAAATTATAGTAATTTTTTATTTAAATAGTAATAAAAAATAAATAATATGATAAAAAAAAGAATATTTTAATATTAATTTTTTAGAAAAATGAAGCGCAAATAGTCTCGAGGAGAAAAGAAAAAAGGTTACCAAATGATGCCTAAATTCTTAAAAAATAAAAAATAAGAAATAAAAGTGAAGAGAATTAAGTGAGATCTATAAATGCCCCCATACCATGGGGCCTATCTTTATAGTCATCCCATGTGATTACCTTTGACTCCATCTTTTAAAGACTTAAAACATATAAAGAATAAGAACAAAACAAAAAAAGAAAATAGAGTTTTTCTCGAATTTTTTTTAGTGTCATTTAAACATGTGAGATGCATGAATTTTTTTTTATAGTAAGAATAAAGTTAAAATAAATAATATTAAAACTCATGTGCATATCGAAAGTTTCTCTAATCTAATTCGGAGGAAAACTCTATATATATATATAAAAAAAAAAGGTAATTACCTTTTGTTCCATGAACTACAACACCTTAACACTTTTTCTCATGAACTATCAACTATAATATTTGACCTTATTAAACTACCATCTTATGACACTTTTTCCCCTTCCATCAATAAAATGAGTTAAAACTAACGGTCAACGAAAAGAGATTTTTTTTCTCCATTTTTGCCTCCACTTCAAATCACTAAAATGACACTTAATACCCTCCTAAAGTGGGGGTAAAAATGGAAAAATAAAATTTTCTCTCCGTTGACTGTTCATTTGACTAACAAAAAGAAAAAAATGTCATAAAATGATAATTTGATAGGATCAAGTGTCATAATTGATAATTCATAAGAGAAAATGTTAAGGCACCTTAGTTAATGGGACAAAAGATAATTACCCCTGATAAAAACCTCAACCTCTTTTTCTTCCCGTTCTGTTCTGTTCTCTCTTAATTGTGGCTGTACGTCAGAGTTAGACGCTTCGGAGAGGAAGGCCCAGCGTGCGAGCGAGCGAGCGAGAGAGAGACAGAGCGAGAGAGAAGCGGTGTCTGTGGCGGTTGTTGTTGGAAATGGCAACCTCTACCTCGTCTTTCCTCTCCTATTCTCTCCCTCGTCCTCTGCTCCGCTCGCCCCCACGCCCTTTCCCTCAGCCCCTATCCCTCTTCTTTCCTCTCCGCTCCTCCGCAAACCCTAGAAAACCCCTGACTCTAGTCCTCGCTTCTTCGTCTTTCGATGATCTCAGCTTCAGACGCCCCTCGCGATCCTCTAATTCCTCCAAGGTCAGCTTCTGTTGCTATTTCGTTTGCCTTTTACCCTATTCAATTCGTTCAATTACAGTTGTTTTTCTTTGATCCCGTAATTTATGCTAATTAAATTGATTCTGCGGTGTACTTAGATTGTTTTTCTCACTGGCTGTTGGGAAAATGTAGGAGAGTTGTGGGAAACTTGAATCGATTTTTGATTGTTGGGGAACAGTGAGAACGAATTTAGTTTAAAAGCGTGAACTTGTATAGTTTAGTCTTTCATTAGGGGGATATTGCTAATGAACATGTGTTATTTTTGCTGTGTTTATTAGATGTTAGAGATAAACTTTCAGGTATCAGTGAAAATGAATATTTTTTCTATTGAAGATGTTGGGTGTAGACTTGGTAATATGTGATTATGGTGCCTCTGCTTATAATTCAACAGCGTTTGGGATTGAAAAAGAAAAACAATTACACTTGGAAACTATATTCGTTGGCTACGAGTAATTCTCCTAATATGATATAATGAAAATACTATATGTTAAGAGCAACACTTTTTTCGTAGATCCAAATGAATACTATGCATTGTTACCACTATTTCTAATAGAGAGCTTAAAGAAGTGAGCTTTGGTGATACTTCGTTAGAGCACTCACATTGGGCTAGCTAGTTATTTTGGTTAGTCCTATAGTAAAAAATACCAAAAAAAGCTCCATATCCGGTTAGCCATTTTGGCTAAAGATTTGACTAGCTGCTGCTGAGCACGGTAACTTAACAATACATAAGTTAATAATAATAATAATAAAATCAATCTGATTCTCTCTCCTCTTTGGGAATAGTGAAAATAGATAAAGAAAGAATATTTTAAATGGAATAGTGAAAGTGGATAGTTAAAATGTTGACTCGGGTGTAGGTGCTTTGAAAAAGTAAGTGGCTAAAATAAAATAAAAAAAATGTTCCGTAGCTAAATCTTACCTAAATATTTGTTGAGCCGGATGTGAATGCTGAAACTAGTGAATATTCATCTTTGCAAGATTTTTTTTTCCCTGGATTTCTTAGTGAGGTTTGTAATGTTTCTTTCTATTTGATTTAAGCTTATTATTTGTCAATATATGTAGTTCTTAATAAATGGTTATGTATTAATCCTACTGTGTCTGAATTGAAGTATTTAATTTTGCAGAAATCAGCTCTCTCGAATTTGATACAAGAGATAGAGCCATTAGATGTGAGCCTCATTCAGAAAGATGTTCCACCAACGACAGTGGATGCCATGAAACGGACTATTTCTGGCATGTTGGGCTTACTTCCATCTGACCAATTTCAAGTTCTTATTGAGGCTTTGTGGGAATCGCTCTCTAAGTTATTGGTTTCTTCAATGATGACTGGGTATGTTCATTTTCAACATAATGTGCTTTACTCGATCCATATTTTTATTCTCCAATTAATCTCCGTGGAGATGGAGATAAGAAAGAGTGACTGAACTCGTACAATTATTTAGGCAGTTTTGGTGGTTTTAGGAATCCTTGTTTTATTTGCTTCAGATTATGTTCTCTTGAAGCTTATATGTAGTTTCTACCTATTTTCACTTTACCAACAGATGTCTGTCAAAATGTTAGGCATTTGTAACTGGTATTTCTTCGTCTGTTGCAGATATACATTGCGGAATGCTGAATATAGGCTTTGCCTTGAAAAAAACCTTGATATACATGATGAAAATAATGAAAAACAAACACCAGAAATTTCTAGACTTGATCTACAAGGGTTGTTACTTGACAGTGCAAGTATAATTAAATTGTCTGGAGAACATGAATCACCATCTAAATTTGAAAAATTCACTGAAGACTTGTCGGAGAACATTGATATTCAAGGCCTTGGTGAAATTTCCCCTGAAGCTCAACAATATATTCTTCATTTGCAGTCTCATATATCTTCAGTGGAAAAGGTATGTTCTAGCACTAAAAAATCTCTCTCGGTAGATTAAGAAATCAGAGTTCATGTTTATGATTGATTAGATTATGATATGGACATTGTTGATATTTTATCACAATATCTCAATTGATGTTTATCCCCCATTGATTTTGGAAATAGTGTGGTTGGCAGTGGATGAACTGCAAAGGTCTGATTAGAGTATATTAGCTATGACTAACAAAGGAGCTGTTGTTGATTGGATTTTCATTTCTTTTTGGCCAATAACATGAGATTTTAAGCTCCGCAAGGGTCACGTTCCTTTTTTTTTTTTTAAAAAAAAAAATCCTCTTCCAATTCTAAACATTCCATTGGTTTTTGCAATTTCCTCTGTTTGTTATCTGCATTATACCTGTCACTCTGGTCAGATTATATATTCATAGTTCAGTTCTATTCTATCAAAGGAACTTCGTGAGGTCAAAAGGAAAAGTGCTGCACTTCAAATGCAGCAGTTTGTTGGGGAGGAAAAGAATGATTTGCTGGACTACTTGAGATCTCTACAACCGGAAAAGGTAACTCTCTTTAAAAGCTAGTCTGGTAATATATGCTCCTTTGGATTATAAGTTTTTCCAATTGCTTGAATTTGTTAGTTTCATCATATGTTAGCACCAGAGGCTGTTGTTGCTGGCCTTGGTTTATGTGAGTATTGACACGCTAGTGCCATCCATTAGTGTTTGTTTGGGAAGTTTTGAACTCAACATCGTTTAATGATGATGTTATAGTATAAACTTTTTGATTCCCCAAACGACCCTGATACTCCCTCTTCTTCATGACAAGACGCTGATAAGGAAAGAGAATGCAGATTTTTATGACAATAGGTTCATAACCCTTTTAATTTCTTTCTGCTACAGTAACCTACCAAGCGCAAGGCTCTGTTTTATTTCTATGAATGCTACTTTCTGAATGAAAATCTTGTCTCTTAGGATTTTACTTGCAAGAAAGCTGCTTATTTTATGATATCATAATCCATGTTCTGTTCTTTTCTCCACTAATAAAATTGAAAGTGCTAGTATGGAAGTAGTTTCATCCTGTTTGTTTCATGTCTAAGTCAGTGTGTTCACTACTTAGTTGTTCCGGTGTTCATACTGCTAAGTTTCAGTCTAATCATGCCCATGGATGTATAGGGATGAGGTTGGGCTTTTGGTTAACTGTTGGACTACATAGTGCAAGATATCAGGTTATAGCATCATGCTTCTACACTAATCTTTTAATAATTTCTACCTGCTCTTTTAAGATGGTAATGTTTAAAGTACTTATTAGGAAGGGGGAAAAAAAAAAATTCTTGCATATAATCTTTGGGGTCTGGATGTATTTATTTTTACACCAGTTTGCCCTTTTGATACCCTCTCATCTTGCATGCAACCCCTTTTTGAGCAATGAACTCCAGTTATTGAATTTACACCCATCCCATCATGTAGCCACTTCCAACATAGCTTCTTTCATTTATCTTAATTTTAGTTTATTGCTTCATATGAGTCTATCTTGTGGCTGATACAAATAATTCTACGTACAGGTAGCTGAGTTATCAGAACCTACATCTCCTGAATTGAAAGAAATAATCCACTCTGTTGTGCATGGTCTCCTTGCTACCCTATCTCCCAAGATGCATTCTAAGGCTCCTCCACTGTCAGAAAATTCCCCTAATGGAGCAATAAATGTAGGGAGTGAAGATTGTGCTGAGCTTGTTGAGAACACCTCACTTCAATTCCAGCCTCTCATTTCATTAACTCGGGATTACTTGGCACGCCTCCTCTTCTGGTTAGTCCAACTCTCACTTTCTCCTCTTGGTTTTGGGATTGAAAATTGGACCCAGGATGCTTTGAGCTTGTCTTAAAGTTTGGAAAGAAGTACCCGCTTTTGTCCCTATGTATTGTCAATTTATTTTTTGAATTGTTTGTTTTTCTTTCTTATATATCATTTTCTTTTTCCTCCATAAGGTGCATGCTGTTGGGTCATTACCTGAGAGGCCTGGAGTATCGAATGGAGCTGATGGAACTCCTATCTTTGACAAGTAATGCTGAAAATGATGCCCCTGGTAGTGAGCAAGTTGGTTGAAAGTTTCTCTTTTGGACTGCTTCCATCTGTGTATAGATAGACGTGTTCACCGGTGTATACAGAAATCGTTTTTCAACATGAAGAGGTTAGCCTGAATTCGTTTTCCAACATGAAGAGGCCAGAAGTGAGAGAGATGAGCGGAGTTAGGCAGGCTCTTGCAAATGGAGAGTTCGTTTATGTATAAAAGGATACATCTTTGTATGTTTGTTGTAAGTATCTTGCAGTTGCAGATTTTGTTGTTTTTGTCTTTCTTGTTACAAACGCAGAACATAATGACAATGTTGTTTCTTGTGTCCGCATGGAATTTATGGAACACGATGACGATAAGTAAATAAATCATACAGAAAAAGATGTGAAAGATTCAAGTTGCTCGGACAGGGAGAAAGACGTGGCTCCAATCACATGCAAATGCAATGCCCACAGAAAAATAAATAGTGTAGGAAAGAATTGCCAACTCTAATATGTTTGGTGATCGAATGAATAGTAAATTTACACACGGATCTACTGAATTTTTTTGTGTACTTCCAGTACGTTTGGCACTGCATTTTTAAATCACAAATTAAAAAAAAAAAAAAAAAAATTATCGTTTAAGAATGCATTTTAAAAAAAAATTTGATTTAAAAATATAAAAAAAATTTATATTAAGATTATAAAAAGATAAATTGGGATTTTAAATTTCAAATTTAGTTTTAAAGTATCAGGTTTTAAAATTCAAACCAAAACTAACCTTTATGTCTATAAGAAATAGTTAAATCGATTGAGCGGAGAATCTTCTATCTTCCACCCATCTTTTGCTACATGTTAAAAAAAAATAAAAATAAATGACATTTATCTTCCCACCTATTTTTAGGAGGGAAGCGCGAGATTGAACTAAGAACTCACGGGCAACTATGCTTGCAGCACCTCCAAGGTTCAAAAACTGCCGCTCTGCTCAGTTTTCCCTTCTCCTTCTACGCTGTCTTTCTTCCACTCCAGCCTCCCCTAACTTCACTAATCTCTCTACGCTCCTGCAGGGCCGCATTTCACACTCTCATCTCCTTCAAATCCACGCCCAGATCTTTCGAGTTGGTGCCCATCAAGACAATCTGTTAGCCACTCGTCTTATTGGCCACTACCCATCACGTATTGCTCTTCGAGTCTTTAATCAACTCCGAAGTTGGAATATCTTCCCCTTCAATGCCATTATCAGAGTCTTGGCTGAAGAGGGTCTCTTTTCCCATGCCTTTTCCATCTTCAAAACCTTGAAACAGCGTTCCCTTTCGCCTAATGACTTCAGCTTTTGTTTCCTCCTCAAGGCGTGCTTTCGGTCCAATATTGTACTTTATGCCAAACAAATTCATACCCATATTGTGAAGATGGGGTTTCTTGGTGATTCATTTGTATGTAATGCCCTTCTTGGAGTTTATGCGAAGGGTCTTAAAGATTTGGCGTCAGCGCGTAAGGTGTTCGATGAAATGTCGGATAAGGGAGTGGTGTGTTGCTGGACTTCGTTATTGGCTGGTTACGCTCAGTTAGGTGACACTGAGGAGGTTTTAAGGCTTTTTCTTATGATGGTTCAGCTGAACTTGCGGCCAGAAAGTGATACCTTGATCAGTGTTTTATCGGCATGTTCAAACCTTGAGATTGAAAGAATTGAGGAATGGGTAAAAATTCTAACAGAAATTGACAAAAATATTGATTCTAAGAAGTCTGATCGTGACGCAGTCGATACTGTTCTTATCTATTTGTATGGGAAATGGGGAAAGATTGAGAACAGTAGGGAAAGATTTGATGAAATTGTTGATAACGCTAAGACAAATGTGCTTCCTTGGAATGCTATGATTGGTGCTTATGTACAAAATGGTTTCCCTATGGAGGCTTTGAGTATTTTTCACCTGATGGTGGTGGATCCCAATAGGAAACCTAACCATGTAACAATGGTTAGTGTGCTTTCAGCTTGTGCTCAAATTGGTGATTTAGATCTTGGTAGGTGGGTGCATGAATATATGAAATCTATAGGATCTACAGGTGTTATTGAATCAAACAAAATACTTGCCACGGCATTTATTGACATGTATTCTAAATGTGGGAGCTTGGAGACAGCTAAAGAAGTTTTTGACCATATGGTCTCCAAAGATGTTGTCTCCTTCAATGCTATGATAATGGGTCTTGCAGCAAATGGTGAGGGAGAGGAGGCATTGGGGCTTTTCTCCAAAATGCAAGAGTTTGGTTTAAAACCCAACGCTGGAACTTTCCTTGGTGTTTTATGTGCATGCTGTCACTCAGGTTTAGCAGAGAAAGGACGGCAAATATTCATAGACATGACCTCAAGCTTTTCTATTTCCCCTGAATTAGAACACTATGCTTGCTATATTGATCTCCTTGCACGAGTAGGGCTTGTCAAAGAAGCTCTGGAGGTTGTTTTTTCAATGCCTTTTGAGCCTAATAAGTTTGTGTGGGGTGCTTTGCTTGGGGGTTGCCTGCTCCACTCTAGAGTTGAGTTGGCACGATATGTTTCCAGAAAGCTTGTTGAAGTGGACCCTGATAATTCTGGGGGCTATGTGATGTTGGCTAATGCATTTGCAGTTGATCGCTGCTGGGGTGATGTCTCAGCTCTGAGATGGCTTATGAGGGAAAAGGGGGTCAAGAAGCAGCCAGGACGTAGTTGGATCAGTATCAATGGTGTTATGCATGAATTCCTTGTAGGTTCTCAATCACATCCTCACATTAAGAGCATATATCATACACTGGATGGATTGGTGAAGCAAATGAAGGTAGCAAGTCCATAAGCAAATGAAAGTGCTGGTGACTTGGGTATTGCATTCGAAGTGGTTTGGATTTCTACTATTTTACCAGTATTGGAGGGCTGGGAGTTCTTAGTAAGGTGCTGGGTACCCTTTGGCGCCAAAGGTGAGTGCAGACTTTGCTTTAAAGCTACCCTTTCAACATGCGGTCTGTTACTTTTATCATGATTAATATTAGGCAATGCTAGAAACTACATTTTAATTTATCTCACATATATTTCATAATGCTAAGGTGATTGTCCCAATTAACATTTGATTAGTTTTTTATTTTACTTTATTTTTTATTTAAAACTGTGATTGATCTAAGGGTTGATTGGGACTACCATATCAGTATTGTGAGATAATTATGAAATAAATTAAAATGTAGTTTTTAGCATTTCTAATATTAGAGTAGCAATATCACCAGAAGTCTCCAAGAGGTAGTTCAATCGGCTGTGAACCACGACTTATGAAGCGAATATCACAAGTTCGAATCCCCTCTCCCCATACCCTTGTATTGACATGTCAAAAAAAAAAAAAAACAATATCACTAGAAATTTTATCCCACAATCATCTCACAATGTTGAGTGACACGAAAGGCATTGAAAAAACAACCTCCAGAGCTTCTTTGACAAGCCCTACTCGTGCAAGGAGATCAATATAGCAAGCATAGTGTTCTAATTCAAGGGAAAAAATGTGATTAATATTACCATTCCTTTGCATCTAACGTACTCCTAGTTGGTTTTTTTTTTTTAATTACATATTGGCTATATGTGAGCCGAAATAATTTCTTTTTTCTTGGGTGTGCGCGCGCTTAGATTGTATAGATTTAAAGAAGTTTGCGTTGTCATGTAGTGAATGTTGTCATGCCATTTGAAATTTTTAAATGACGAGATATCATGTATATCATTAGATATAACAAAATAAAATCTAGACAAAAAAACGAAGAGAATCATATTCCAATAAACTTGGGTGATTGAACTAACATTTAAAGAAATAATTCTTACTTATTTTAAGTATTCTTTTAGTTATGAAGTTTTAGGATTTACTTTGTGTGCATAAAGTCACAGCATACGACCCATCCACTTTATTTGGATTGGCCATATCCATATGTGAAGAAGACCCCACCAAAAACTAGAGATACAATTTATGTAAGTTTCTATTATAAGTTATGTGGGTTCATTCGATGCACTACCACTCAGACCGAACTGCCACTTTGCGACTTGGACGAAGTCCAATGGAAATAGGCCAGCTGGCTATGCAAAGGGTTAAACTGTTTTATAGGATCATATGAAGTTGGTATAGGCGGAATCCACCCATAAATTCGCTTAATATTTATTAAACAAGAACAAATTGAAACATAGAAAACAGAAAATCAAAATCATACCCATAAGCGCTAGCATACAACAAAATCATCACATGACCTTCATCTCCAAGACTAAATTGAGTTATATTATACATTACTCTATTATCCTTTATCCCTCCAAAGCTTGTGGCGTGGTATCTCTAACCAAAAAAATTAATTTTCATACACTAAATATTATGGGAGATCACGTCACATAAGCTTTGGAGATGGAGTAGGGGTGTACAAGTGGTTACAAACTTACAGTTGGCGATTATTACCTATAATTATCAACCGCACTGTATAACCATTATTTATAAATGAGCCTATTTGAGTGTTTTGGGCCGTGCTTGAGCCTTTTTTTAAGGCATATTTTAGGTGGTTTGGGGCATTTTTTTAAAAAATAAATAAATAAATAAAAGGCTTCAAAATGTAAGTATTGAACCTCAAACTCGGTATATTTTTTTCCAAGAAACGACTCGAATTGTTAAGTTTTTTTTGGGCTATGAAATTAGATACAAACGATGTACAAAGAGGAAAAAACACTAAACACTTGTGCCAATCATCTATTTCTTTCGGATAATACTAACCAATGAAAACACATGCACGTGCCAATCCTCGATCGACAGCTTCTTTAAGCATACTAACTTTAACAATATAAACATACTTTGTCTATTATGTAGAAATTGCATGAAAAATATCTAATAGTTTGTCTATCATGCTAGACAAACTCAAATAAAGATTGCAAATAATAATACATTATATATTATTATTTGTTATATATATATAACATATATAAGGGTAGGTTAGCGGTTATAAATTAGCCGCTTCCACCTACTCCTGAAATCATTAACCTCCCAGTCCTAAGTAATTGGCTATTTTTTTCAATCACCTACAAAAGGGATGAGGGGATAATGAAGTGATGTATATCATTTACTCATAAATATGAGGAAAAAAAAAAGGCAAACAAAAAATAAAACTATTTAAAACATAAAACAAGCAAGCTATGCAAACAAATTAATAGAGAAACAAGACTTAGTCCCTCTAAGAAGCTGGCCGCGGAGGGTCACCTCCGCATAGCTAGTTAACAGGCTGAGGTCTCGTTCGTTAACGGAATTAACCAGACAAATCGCTCCACCAACTAAGAATGGCCATGCACCACCACCCATAGAATCAAGAAAGAGCTCTCAGTCTGTTAATCCTTACTATGTCTGGACCTGGTAAGTTTCCCTGTGTTAGGCCCCGTTTGGTTTGCGGATTAGGTCATTGGATTGGACTAGCTAACCCTAGTGTTAGCTAGTCCTTTGTTTGGTAACATGCTATTCCTTGGAGTAGTTTATTCCCATGTGACTACTAATCACATGCACACATGGTTAGCTAAGCCACTAAAAAATGAGTGGCTTAGCTAACCCTTTCCTGTGGGATTAAAAATATCTCGTAAAATTGCCTAAAAAACCTTATGCTTCTCACACCTCTCACGATATCCATCTCTCAAAGCAAGGTATCTATCTCCCCTCTCTTCTCTTTGATCTCTATTTTCTTGGTTATTTCATTATCTCTGTGTTTCTTGGATTTTTTTTTCTTCTCTCGGTTTTTTTTTTCATTCTTTGTTCTCTCTCAGTTTTTCTTCATTCTTTCTCAATTTTTTTTCTTTCTCTTCTCTCTCAAAGTTTTTTTTTTTTTTTTTTTTCCAAATCGCACACAGTTTTGATTTTCTTCTCTTAGTTTTTTTTTTTTCCCTCATTCAGACGGAAATCACCAATATAATTGGGTTAGAATCCTAAAAGGAATCACTGATATAAAATATGAAATATGGTGATAATGTGATTTTTTATATATATATATAAATAATTTTAATTTTCTAGCATAATTGCAAAAAAAAAAAAAAAAAAAAAAATCCTACATGACATAATTTTTTTTTTTTTAAAATTATAATATAGTTGTTTATGTATTGAAGAAAAAAAAAAGGTCCTTAATAATATAAATTGTATTCATATTATAAGGGTATTTTAGGAAATAAGATCACAATACGATTTCATTCACCAACATATTGCATTATACCAAACAAAGGAATATGATTAGGTAGTCTATTCCAGCGTTACAACCAAACAAAGGAATAGGAATAGCTGATCTATTCCCAGTGTTAGCTAATCCCAGTGGTAGCTAATCTTTTTCCAGTGGACTAGACAATCTGCAAACCAAACGAGGCCTAAGGTTAGAGGATAGAGCCTTAGAGCATGTGATTCAATTATCTCATTTGTATTTTTAATAAAAATGAAATGTGAAATGCATCACATCTTCTAAAGATGGATATCAATTTAATAAATATATTTGGGGTAAAATTCTGTCATATATATAGAGAGAGAGGTTAGTTTCACTAGCTAGAACGGTCAAGGAAACTAGAAAAGTAGGTTGTAAAAAATGAAATAAATTACAATAAATGATAGTTATGATATAGTAAATATAAATGTAGAAATATATTTATGTTACCAAATGGAAGTTGATTCTCTCTCTATCTCTTTAGTGTTTGTTTCCTAACGATCCATTGTCTCATTAACATGGAACGTATCATAATAAATTTGTCTTACACATACACACATCTTCACAAACTTGTTAATTTAGTTACTTAACAAATAATGACGGCAGAGTTGTGAAGGAATAGATCTTTAATTACCGTATATTTCTCTATATTTATGTTGAGATATGCTATAATGCAATATAATACTCACATTTGGTCCATATTTACTTATTTAGTGAAGGAGAGAAGATTGAAATTCAAATTTCAAATTTCAATCATCCCTTTCATGTGATTATCCATATGTCACGTCACTAAAAATGGGCCAAATATGATCATTATATTGCATTGAAGTATTTCTCATTTATGTTTAAAATGCTTGTAAATGGAAATTCAAAATCATAGCCCCCAACAAATAAGGCTGTTTAAATTATATTGTGATTACCTTTAGAGACAACCCTAAACAACAAAATTAATTAAGGCTTTTATATATGGGAAATGCTAGGTGTTCTTATAATATTCTCCTGATGTCCTTCCAATTGTGATGTATTTTTTAAAATCACCGTTGAATTTGAAATTATTATTATTGGCTTTTAATCTATTAGTGATTTTAAAAGCTACATCATAATTGAGAAGAAACAGGAGAACACTAAAAGAACACATATTATTTCTCTTTATATATATATATTAACACTCAAAATCAAATGAATAATTTTCCTTTGACCCTTTCATGATCGAATTGAAGTGCTGTAATTTCACTAAGACTCAACTATCTACAGAAATTATCAATATATATATATATAAACTAATTTGCATGCAGGAAGAAGATATAGACGAAAGAAAAGCGATAAACACTCGATCGAAAACCTTTCCTT
Organism: Carpinus fangiana; assembly: GCA_006937295.1. Lineage (NCBI taxonomy): Eukaryota > Viridiplantae > Streptophyta > Magnoliopsida > Fagales > Betulaceae > Carpinus > Carpinus fangiana. The sequence continues at coordinate 2,469,707 of CM017322.1, forward strand.
AATTGATGCAAACTCAATATCTGTGCTAGATGTTGTGTCGCTAATCTTAATTTTTAGGAATTGTTTGGCCAATAAAACACTCATATCTCTCTATAAAGGGACAGATAGCGGTATAAAACTAACCCTAAAACCTTATGAGTTATGAGCACCCTTTGAAACCCTTTTTCGGTGACAATATTTGATTCCAAACACATCTTAATTTAAATCCTCACTACTTTATAACTCGAAGGAAGCCAATCCTCTATAAAGAAGAAGAAGAAGAAAAACCCACATCTTTTCTCTCTCTCGTCTTTCTGTGTTACTCTATATATGGGGGAGTACTGGAGCGAGGCAGAAGATGAGGAAAAACTCTCGTGGAGGTGGTCTCAAAACCCTAATATTGTTCCTTCTTCTACGTCACCGGAAAACCACAATATCTTTGCTGCAAACCTCTTGTCTGGAAACCGCCTTTCCCAAAACCCTAGAGTACTACGACTTGAAAACCACCAAACCTCCCAGCACCAAAACCCTTTCACTGAGAACATTTATTTTCAAAAGCCTTTACACCCCGGAGGCTATTTTGGTCAGGACCCTATGAATCAGCCTGAGCAAAGCCTTGAAGCTAAGCTGCGTCTGCTCAATCTATTAACTCCTCCTCCTCATCGGTCTCAGTTTTTGCAGGCTCCGCCGGCCACTCTGGGAAATGCTGGTGGCGGATCAATGCTGGGGAATATTTGTAATAATAATTATATGATGGGTGGCGGGATTTCTCTTTCAAGTTATCATGAGCAGTATTTGCAGAAGCCGAGATATCATAAGGATTGTTTACAGACGAGGAGAATTCATTCCGCAGTGAGAGGCCAAAGGGGTGGTGATTATATGAGCAATACTTTTGGTCTTTTTAATCAACCATATTCAAGCTCCTGCAGTTTTGCCAGGAATTATCCGAATGGGGATGCAGCCTCTTCTAGCTTCGGTAATATAACATGATAAATCACTATTTATTTCAAAAACATTATTAAATTTATAGAAAGAAATAATTTAATAATTTAATTTATATTTTAACAGAGGCAACGAGTAGTACTAGCTATGATTATCCAATCAGGTCATCGAGTCGAAAGGGAAATCAACAAGATTATAACTTTCAAAGGTCCCATAATGCTCCAATGGCAAAAGATGATCATGATCATCATCAGTGTAGGTCTAGTATCAAGTTTGAGGTGAGGATGCCAGGGGAAACTGATGAGATGGACCGTTTGTATAACTCAATGCTTTACGATAATTGCGATTGTAATATTCTCAAGATTTGCGATGAAAGCGATCAGAAAAAAATTACTCGAATTCTTCGCTCTTTGATCACTAATGAAAGAAAATTCAAGCGTATATGCACTGACAGCAATGGGTACGTGTTATATTTTCCTTCGTTTTTATTGTATGGATTTTAATTGTTTGTTTCTAATTATTATTATTATTTTTTCCCTAATTTTATCATTCCAGAAGTAGGTCCATGCAGAAATTATTGGATTATCTGAAAACCCCAGAACAAGTGGCATTGCTCATATCGGCTCTGAGGAATTTGACATATATATTGACCAAGTGCTCGGGTGGTCAGTTTCTACTGGCTCGATGCTTTTGTCTTTTCCCCGAAGAGTTTAATAAGGTAATGCATTTTATATATATATCGAACCCCAGCAAAAAAAAAAAAAAAAAAAAAGATCTTTAAATAAACTACATTGATCAATCTTTTCTCCTTTCATGTTCAGATAATAAATTGATAGTCCAAAAAAATAAATCAATTATTTATTTAGGCAGTCAATTATATATAAAATTGTTGCTGCATTTACTTAATTGATGTTATTAGTACTCTTTCTTTTACAACTATATATATATACCTTTAATATTTGATACAAAGATCATGATCTTAGAAATTATGAAAATTTCAGGTATACCCAAGAGGTATATATAGTAGAAAAAAATGTAAACAAAATTTATTTCCTATATATATATATCCTCATACGTTTCTTGTCTCTCCCTTTGTTAATTTGCAGCATCTTCTGAATGAGGTAGTAGAGAACTGTGTTGATATAGCGACAGACAAAGTTGGGTGTTGCACATTGTATAAATGTATTGATTATGCTGGTGGAGAAGTTAAGCAGCGTCTTGTGGCTAAAATAGCAGCAAATGCCCTATTCCTTGCAAGTCATCCTTATGGGTTTGTCCACTTTATCCTCTCATATTTCTTTTTAAGTTTGGATCTTGACTATTGAGAACCCTAAGTAATAAGTACTACCTTTTAGAGACCGTTTAATTGGGATTGCATTAGAAAACTGAGCTCAAAGATCTTTTCTAAAAAAAAAAACATGCTCTTTGAGTTTTTTACCAATCGGGACCTATTTTTGCTCGGCACAACTTTTTTATCACTAAAAGCACTTTTAAAATTTCTCGACACAATTTCAAAGCGGCTTTTAGTCAATTGGGTCGGCAATGCAACTGTAAGGTCGACCCAGATGAAAATTTTCTCATCTTGATAACCTCTAGGCAAGATAACCTGAAAATTAGATGATTTGACTATGTTTTGGAAAAAGAATTTTTCTGCAGAAAGTGAGTAAACATCTATTATTCCTGGTACCTGAAATTTGCAATTAATTCAATCATAAAAATGTTTACTAGCTAAGATGCACGAGTTCTTTTCCTTTCAGGAACTTTGTTGTGCAGCACATATTAGGGCTGAGGATGCCACATGTTTTAGCAGATGTAGTGGCGCGGCTTGAAGGGAGCTTCCTTGCTCTCTCCATGGACAAGTCTGGCAGCCATGTGGTGGAGAAATGTATGAGAGAGTTTGGAGAAGAGCACTCCACTAGGATTATTCAGGAGCTTATTTCTAGTCCCAGTTACCTTTTTCTGAATTTTCTTCAAGATAAATTTGGGAATTATGTTGCTCAGTCTGCATTGACAATATCTAAGGTTAGATGATCCACATATTTCTCACCTTGTTACCTTAACATATATATGGCTTGGATCTAAGAAATCACCACCATTCTATTTTTTGGCTGATTTTATAAGATAAATGCTATTTAACATTGATTTTTCTTTTTTTACTGGCCATTGTTGATCTAAATACTAATTTTTATTGCCACATCATCTCAGTTGTATGATGATTGTATAAGAGAAAGCTTCTCCTATGAGTATAGCCAATTCAACGGAACAAAACAAAAAAAAAATCATAAATATTGAAATTGATTCTTGGACCTTATTATTAATTAATGTGTCAAATATGGAACTAGGAATTGTTTCAGATGCTGCTCTGTTTAACTGCAGCTTTAGCTAATTGCCATTGTCCTTATAATGAAATCATTGACCATTTTTTTCTTCTTCACAAGTGCAGGGGGCCATCCACCAAGCTCTTGTTAGACACATTGAGCATCACAGCAAATTTCTGGAGAGCCATCCTTGTGGGAAAATGGTGCTAGCTCGAGCCAGAGGCGGCAACAAGCATCGTGGATAATCATCCTAAAACAAAATGCTTACGTCTTATATGTTGTATTTCCTCTATGTTAAGCTTTTATTAGGTATGAATAGATGACTTCGTTCAATTGTTGTGTCAATTTGTTTTTGGTTTTGTCGGAAGGTCACCCTGTTTGGAGAACAATCTGCTCTTATGGCGGCATGGCTTGGAAGGGTTTCATGCTCTGTACATGCCACTGTGACTGAGTGGATGTTGAAGTCCCTTGAACTCTCTGTGTTTGATGCTTCCCCTGTTGTTGTTTAAATCATGTCTTCCTCTGTTATTGTTTAAATCATATCCGGGATTTAGTAATATATAATTTGTTTTGAGATGTTTTAATTTAGTTGGTAGCGACGATGGTATATTTTGATGCATATGATGTTGTTAGAGGTGCCCATGTTTGTGCCCTCCCGTCAATTTTGAGAAAGTTTCTCTAGAGTTTATCTTACTAAGCCTTCTTATCTATTTGGACAGATAAATCTCATATAAACTTTTTTGTATTTATTGTTTGAATTACTAGCAATTTGAGCAATAAATCGCTAGACTCTAGATCCCCTTGCCATTGCCAAGGGAAGTAACCCTTAGTTGCACAAATGCATGCATTTATGTTCTCCAGGGCTACCTATTTTTTTCACCATATCTAGTAGGCTTGATAAATTCAATCTTTAACTTGCAATATTATGCTTCATTTAACAGTTTTTTTTTAACCGGATAAAAGAAAGTTTTCGAATATGAGGATATTAAAAAAAAAAAAATTGACCCTTTACAGAGCCTATTGCCCCAGGCCAGTTCTGTGAGCATTCATATATCTACTGCATAATTTAGAATAGGGGTTTGCTAGGGGTTCTCCCCATAGTGCTCTCCTGGCGTTCTCCCAGTATTACATAGAACATGATTTAAGAAAAAATAAAATTGTAATATCCTTTTTTTGCCAACCGATTAATTTTTATGAGTTAATAGTTAGGTTCTAATGCTTTAAAACTTGTTTTTTGATTCAAAACTAAAACCTAAGGGTGGAAGGTTAACCCTTTAGGGGTGATATCACCCAAAATGAATTTGATCATCCTAAATTTGGTGCTAATGCCTCAATTTTGGTGCTAATGCCTCACAAATTTGGTGCTAATGCATCAAATTTGATACTAATGCCTAAAAAACCCGGTGTAGAGGCCACTACAATTTTATTTTTTTTAAAATCATGTTTTATGTAAGACTGGGAGAATGTCAGGAGAACCTACGGGAAAACCCCTAGCATTTTCCTTTAGAATATATATATATATATACTGCATAAGCTCTTATGCCAATTAGATGAAAGCTTAATTTCATAACAGTTCATGCGATGCTTAGAACAAGTTGTTTTAACTATGGAAAATGAGTTAGAGCATATTTAAGATTGCCTTTAAGAAATAGAACATTTAAATTAAAAAAACGTTTTTTTGACAAAAACTTTAATTTTAAACTTTTACCAAAAGTGCATTTGAACTATTTTTGAACTTTTTAGACCCTTAAAAAAGCACTTTCAATTTTTTTACCAAACGGATACTTTGTTATTCAAATGGACTTTTTGAATGTTAAAACGCATTTTTAAGCCTCTCAAACGCACATCCAAACAAACCCTCAATCATTAAGTACAAATTCTAGTTCTAGAAACTATGAAGGAGCTCTTATCACCTTGTCTAATAGAGTAAATGGCACCTTACCGACCTTATCATAATAATGATTAAGCAAGTTCATCTTATTGATGCAGATTAGCCATTTGTTGAGTTGGTTAACTGAACTAACTCTTATCATTTTTAGTTAGAAACCTATATTTTATCTTTATTAATGCACATTAGCCATCAAACTATATCCTGAAAAATTTACTAATTAATTCATTTGTACTTTCAGTACTAAATTTGTAATAACATGAAACAAAAATGCATTTATTGATGAATTTTTCATTGCAATATGTTGATCATGAAGTCCTCAAGAGGTAACTCAATCGACTGGACCACGTCTCATGAAGCGGAGGTCACTAGTTTGAATTCTCTCTCCCCCTCTTGTGTGGACATATAAAAAAAAAAAAAATGTTGATCATGAAGAATATTCAAGCATAGAACTTGAGTTTATTCAAAGGTCCGAGCTGGGTCGTGGACCCCCAAGACGAAAAAAAAAAAAAAAAAAGGGATGGGTGATCGACCTTGTCCTGGTTGTCGACCCGAGGAAAAAAATAGGGGAGAGAGAGAGGGAAAGAGAGGTGAGCAACAAATGAAGCTCAGATAAAAAAAGTAAAATGATATCATAGATCCCAACACAACTTGCTGTATGACAAGATATATATTGCTTAAAAAATACGGTAACTGATACCACTGCAATGATTTCAACGATGATAGCATGAATCTCAGATGTAGTAATGTTGCATCTAAAATATTGATCACAACTACTCCACAAGACTAGGCTGCTACCAATGGTAGCCGTCCTAGGTTCAGCTCTTTTTAACACTAAAACAGGGGTGACTGATCCTCTCCACTTCCTTCAGACTGACTAAAATTGGAAGACAATATTAAGCAATACTGGCTTACTCTGAGTCTGATGAGTCTGACTTTGCACTTTGCCTGACGCTCCTTCTGGCTTGTGAACCAGATCTTGACGGATTTAGAGACGATTCACCCTCAAAAAAGATAACTTGAGCTTTAGCCAACCTTTCCTCCAGTTCCTCTGTGCTAAACTCATCTGTTCCACCAAGCTGATCGAATCCTACCTGAAACACATTACGATGGAGCTAGTAATGTTAAACAGAGTGAAAGACCCCAGAACCAGAATAATCATATAACAATATAGATGTGGGTTCAATGTATGCATATTTTTATTCTACGTACCACATAGTCATCTACTTTGGCATTCTTTATGAGGGCAAGGGTTGGCAAAACAACGATCTTGAGCTTCTCCGCCAAAAATGGACTTTTCTCAGCATGGATTTTCATAAAACGTGTCTCTATATGCTGCTTTGCCAATATACTCAAGTGTTTGTCCATCACCTGCAAATAAACAATAAACAATAAACATAAATTGTTTCCCCTAAATCTTGAGTCTATATCAGAATATCATTGCCACTTTTTTTTTTTTTATTGGTAGTGAGTGAATTTATTCATTATATCTAATAGCTAGAAAGGAGTCACATAGCACAGTTATCTCTTCATGCTGCCATGCCAGCCAAAAAAACAGCTAATCAATATAAACCTTTACATAGATAAAAAGAAACAGTAGACTTGTATTTGGAGAGAATAACAGAACTCTTCCCTTAAATCCTCAAGTATTTGAGGGATACCAAAAAGGACGCCTAGATATTGCAGGTTGTCTAGACCTGAGATGAAGAAACAGAGAAGGGGATTGAGGTCCGAACCACCCCAGTAGCTTTTTTTTTGGGGGGGGGGGGGGGGGGGTGGCANGGGGGGGAGGTTGGCCATCCACATCTCTTTTTTCTATGTGCTTTCTCGTTTTAAGCAATTCATTTAAAAATGAAAGTCCTGAATTAAAGCTATTGTACCACATGCAATACCATAGGCAATGCACGCGACTTCTATCTTAATTAAAGCTGTCACCAACAAAAGAGCACCATCATCAGAATCTAAAAGCAAGATTACATGTATAACATCCCCATTCTTTTCTCATATTTATTTATTTGATAATCTTTTTTATTAGTAGGATTTGAATCAAAGGCTACCCACAACCCAATCCTTTAGCAGCCAAGCATTGAGGCCATGTATAACTCCCTCATTCCAAAGGAAATTTAGCTAAGGATAATAGATATGGAGACTGTTCTCCAACTAATAGACACCAATTTGGTTTTTTTTCTAATACAAAATAACAAAAAATATCAAGATGTTTGAACAGCCTTACTACAACTCTTATGTGATTGCAGTATTAGATGAATCGCAGAATCTACGTATCTAAAATTTAAAGAGGCCTTGTCAAAAGCACTATTTACCAAAAAGGGTAAACATGGGATGGCTTGAAAAATATTCTCCTTGGCACACATCAGTCTATATAAGCTTCAACACAGGATTGAGTTTTTTGAGCTCCGTCAATCTATTGATAAATGGTAAAATCTGGACCATATAATGCTGAAATAGTAAAATCTGAAGCATATAATTTAAAAACTATGATTTAGGATAAATTAAATATTATATATCTTTCACACAAACACACAAAAGCACATAAAACATGAAGAAGAAAGAAAAAATAAAAATTGAGCCAAATGCGAAAGTACGAAAGGGACCTTGCAGGGCCAGTTGTCGCGGTAGAAGTGACAGACAACGCGATCGCTGGCCTTGACAGCGGCGAAGAAGTCCTTCTCCGAGGGGATCTCGGTGTAGTCGCTGTGTCCGAGGGAGATCCAACGGTTCCGCTTCTCCGCCATCTTCTTCATCTGATGCAGCCTCCTCTCCCTCAGCGCCTCTATATCGTCCATGTCCATCCGATCTAGCGCCGATATCTCCTCGTCCAGCTTCTCCTCCACCGCCTTAGCAACAGTCAGCACCTGCTTCGCCACAATCTGCGCACCAAAAATTCAATACCTCTACATACATGTATGGACAAAAAGACAGAGAGAGAGACAGAGAGAGATACCTCTTGAACCATGGAGTTCTCCATTGCTGAATTCAGAGAGATCTGAATCGAAATGAGAAATTGAAAATGGCAGGCAGATAGAGGAAGAGGGAGATCGAGGAGATACAGATTGAGGCAAAGATATAGTACGGTGTCGTTTCAGTTTTAAAATAAAATCATTTTTAAACGTCTTTTTCTTTTTCCCGTGTATGAAAATTTTGAATTTGTGTCTGGAAGCTGGGGTTGGGCACCTAGTCGGGTTAATGGGCCTGACTCAAGCACACCAATTTTTTTTTGGGGGAAATTATCATTCCCCTATGAACTACCACATAATTATCATTTTTTTTCATATGAACTATTATTTCGTTACTAAAACTCTTATTCCGTTAGTCAATGCCGTAAGTCAGACGATCAACCGTATTGTTCATAATACTGTTCACGACATTGTTCACAGTTGACGATACTGTTCACCGACTTAACTACTTTGACTAACAGAATAGAAGTTTTGGTAACGAAATAATAGTTTATAGGAGGTGTAATATAAAGTTGATAGTCTATAGGAAGAAATAGTAATCGCCTGATAATTTAGGGGGAGAAAGGATAATTTATCTTCTTTTTTTCTTTTTTTTTTCTTCTTCTTCTAGAAACACTTACCACAGCCGTCACTAAACTGACGTGACTGTTTACATGTATAAGAATAGAAAGAAAATCCAACTTAACCAATTTCAAACTGGATTTTCTCTTGACACTTTACTTGAGTGCCCCTCAAGCAATACTCAAGCGAAGTGTTCAACTTTAGCTCTGCTCACGTACCCATCGAGCGGCGCTCTAGTAGTGCCTTAAAGTTGTCCTCACTTCTAAAGAAATCTTCTGTCACCCGCAACAAACCCCACTAATATCCTCTTTGATAGAATCTCTATTCTCCTTCATCACATTAATTGCATTGACAAGTTGCACTTGTTGTTCAAGAGGTGGTCTGGTGGCGGGTGGTCTTCAACCGGCTTTGTGCTAGCCCCGTTGCCTTCTCCGACAGAGCCCCCATTCCCCTATGTTGCAATGACTATATTGACAGCTTGTTATTGTGATTGAGCCGGCCGGTGGTGGTTGGGTTTTGACTATACATATTGCCTTTTTTTTTTGGGGGCTAACTACAACTTAAGTTGCACGGCCAACTTAAGAGCCTCAGCATCATCTTTGTCATCATTAATACAATCCCTTTTGTAGGCTAGCTACTCATTATTAATCTCTTTTGTAGGCTAGCTACTTATTTAGAGGTATCATATTACGGATTACTACGGTATAAATAAGTTTAATGAGAGTTGTCATAAATTTTGTTATAAATGCAATTTAGAATGCGTTTTCCCATCAATCTAACAATTGCATCTTAAATTTTGTGTAACGCTTGCTATATCTTGCACCAAAACTTTATGAACTCGCTCTCGAAAGAGCCTTTCCCTTTCAATTGACATTGTTAAAGAAGTTGTTATGGTTGCATAGGGCCTACAATTCACTCAATTTGGCTTTTTTCTTTTTTCATTTAAATGAACATCCCAAATCTCTACCACCTCAAAGATTCATGGGAATTTTCTTCTAAAAATATAAAATAAAAATAAAACTCCTCATTCCATTTCCAACATTGTCCCTTAAGGGCAAGACCACAATGGCTATTGTGGTCGATCATCCTTTCTCATGGCACCACCACATGCATGAGCTCAGACCATCAATTGTCTTTTGGGTGGTCAATCACCTTGATAAGATCATTAGCTATTTGGAGATAATTTGACTACCAATTGGCAATGGCTATGGATGATCCCATCATTCCAAATAAGTTTGAATGTGGTTTGACCACCCTCATTAACTATTTTGAAGGCGGTTCAAATCATTCATAAACATATTATGAAGTGATTTAATGACTCAAAACTATTTTGGGATGGTTTAACTATTCCTTAAGAGGTTATTAATTTTTAAACAATGACTTCTGATTCCACATGCCATGTTGAATTGAATTGGGAAATGGAAACAAAACTGATGGAGATTAAACAAGTCATACAAGAAGAGCTTCCAGTTTCTCACGAACTACAGAACAAGATAGCCAACAATTTATTTATGCAGAAGTAGCTAATCCCACAGAACTCACATTAATTAATGCTAACTTACTAATTAACTAATTATCTTTTTACTTTCTCTCTCTCTCTCTCTCTCTTAGATCTCTTCATTTTTAAGGGCACTTGGCCTTGCCCTTGTTATTTTTCTTGTCTCTGTAGCAAGGGCACTCATGCTTGTTCCCGTAAGTCCCAGAGGGAACACACTTGCACTCCTCACAGCAGATCCCGCAGTACTTCATGCACCGATCCTTCACCCCTGCTTTTGAGCACCTGTCTGAGCACTTGTTCGTGCAAAATCCTTCACACCCATATCAAGAAAATCCCATTAATTTGTACCCAAAATAAATAAATGAGAGAAAAAGAAAAGCAGCTTTGAAAAGAAAACATGCAGTACTAATTACCTGAGACGGCCATGACGGGCTCCAAGAAGGAGGAGCTGAGGAGAAGAGAACAGAGCAGAAGGGTGGCAAACAAGAGCTTCATCTTTGCTCTGCTTTGGCTTGTGTGATCAGAGCTTCAAAGGGTTTAAGTGTGTATACTGAAGCAAGTGTGTGAGAGCTTAAGTGGACATTTATAGCTGCTTAGGAAGATCATTTAGTAAAGGATTAAATGGGGGAGAAGAGAACAGCTGGATCGGTTTTGGATTGTTCTTTAATAATGGCAACTAACCTCGGTAGTATGAGCTGTGGTTCAGGCCCTCTGCCCACGCGTTTTCTGCAGACTGCAGCATTGAAGGTTGCTGGTAGCTTCCCCTTGTCTTTGTCTGCATGCGCCATGACCCATGAGATTAATGCTACTCCTGTTTTCCACTTCTTTCTTCTCTTTCTTTATTGGAGTTTTAATATCAATGTCGTAGATCTTCTTAAATTTCCAGTACTGTAAAACTTGTTACTTTATAGAGAGGGCCAGAGGTCTTTCTTAGGGGAGGTTCCAACTTCCACGTACGGTGCAATTTCTCCTTCAATTTCTCCTTGTTCAAACTAATTTTTAAACCAGGAAGTTTACAGATTAGCCTCTTATTTATTTAGAATTTGTGAGGTTAAGAATGATTTTATTGTATATAAAACAAACCATTTTATGCTAAAATAATTGGGAAAGTGCTAGAGTTACTGCCGTTTGGCTAAAAAACTTCTACAAATTGATGCTGTCATCTTCTAAATGAAGATTTTCTTTAATTAAATTAAATAATAATATCTTGTTAGTTATATTTGAATAGTATTTTTATTCTTTCAAAAAATGAAAAAATAAAAATATTCATTTTTTTTTTTTTTAAATAAAACTTTTATAAATCAAACTTGAGAATAATCCACACTAACAATTTCCAGCACAGACAGAGGAAAATTATCAAACCAAATGCGATCCCCCCCAACAGATAAAGCTAATCTAGCTAAATTATGAGCAGCCCCATTTGCCCCCCTGTTAACATGAGTAACCCTCCATGTGTTAAAGTTCTGAAGAAGTGTCTTTATGTCATTCAGGACAGGTCCGTCGCGCCCCCAACAAAGATCAGCACTATTGATTCCTTGGACCACCTCCTTGGCATCTCCTTCCATTTCCAAAAAGATTACTCCCAGTTGGACACCTAGAACCACCGCCTTCCAAGCTGCTAGCGATTCAGCCGTCGTTGGATTGTATATAAAATTACACGTAGAACAATGCATTGCTAAAACCTGGCCCTCGTGGTTCCTTGCTATGGCGCCAAGACCCACTGTGCCAGTTCTTTCGTTTACAGCAGCATCCCAATTTATTTTTACAACTCCCACAGGCGACTTCAACCATCTCGCTTGTATCCGGGTGCAGGTATTTCCCAATGTAAGATCTTCCTTGTTCTCTGTTGTAAAAGCTTGATCAAATTGTTCCATTTGAAGTCGGGCAACCTGGACAAGTTTCTCTGGAGACTTGAACACACCATTGAAAACAAAATCATTTCGTCGGAACCAAATCTGTCGTAAAACAAAGACCAGCAACCGTAAATCATCAGCTGGCAACCGCTCCATTAAACGCATAAATACCATCGAAAATTCATCTTCATCAACCGGACTTTTCTGGATCAACGGAGGACATTCCTTCCACACGTCTTGTGCCGCAGGACAGCTCCATAGACTATGCCCAATCGTTTCTATTTCCAGCTTACAAATCGGGCATTTATCATCTTGGGTCACGGTTCTTTTGGAGAGATTTCCCATGGTCGGGAGTATGTTATTGCATGCCTTCCAAAGAAATAAATGAATCACTCTAGGGCATTGTATCTTCCATATAACCTGCCATAACTTCTCCTTTTGTCCTGCGGTAGAGCATTCGCCCTGTCCTACCAAGGATAACTCCTTTGCCAAATGATATGCACTTCGGACTGTAAATATTCCTTTTTTTGTGCCCGCCCATACTATTTGATCTGTTTTGCCCAAAGGACTGATAACCATATTGCATATTCGCTTTGCTTCATCTGCTGGGAATATTTCATATATCAACTCATGATTCCACCACTTCGTTGTGTCATCAATTAAAGCACTCACTTTGTCATTTTCTCCCAAAATTCATACTGGTGCCTGAATTTTACCTGTATAAGTAGAATCAATCCATTTGTCCCCCCAGATTTTCACCAACTTACCATCCCCCACCCTCCATACCATCCTGGCTTCTATTAGGTGTTTTGCTCCCCATAGGCTCCTCCACACATAAGATGGATTACTACCTAGCCGAGAGGTGACAAAGGTCTCCTTTGAAAAATACTTCGTTTTTAAAACTTGAGCAACTAAACTATCAGGATTAAGCATTATCCTCCATCCTTGTTTTGCTAACAACGCCAAATTGAAAGGCTCCAAATCTCTATATCCCAGACCCCCTCTTTTTTTTGCCAAACCCATCTTACTCCACTTTAACCAAGCGATCTTTGAGTCATTTTTTTGATGACCCCACCAGAATTTAGAAAACAAAGCGTTAATCCCCTGGCACAAAGATTTTGGCAGTTTGAACACACTCATGGTGTAAGTTGGAATAGCCAGTAGCACTGACTTTAATAATACTTCTTTCCTAGCATGAGACAGAAACTTCTCTTTCCACCCGTTTATTCTTTCCCAAATGCGCCCATTTATAGATGAAAATGCTGTCATTCGGGACTTTCCCACCATTAATGGTAATCCTAAATACTTTTCAAAACAATTGGTTGGGGTCACCCCCACCAAGTTGCCTAGATGTTCCTTTACTACCTGTGGTGTGTTCTTACTAAAAAATAACGAGGTCTTCTCCCTGTTTAATTTTTGTCCTGAAGCCCTTTCATATAACTCCAAAATTACTTGGATCTTTTCCCATTCTTGCACACTGGCCTTACAGAATAGAACACTATCATCTGCAAAGAAGAGATGGTTGATCTTAGGTCCTCTTCTGGCAATAGCCAGACCTGTAATATGGCGCTCTTGTTCTGCCTTATTTAACAGATGACTCAATCCTTCCGCACAAAGTAGAAAAAGATATGGGGATAATGGGTCCCCTTGTCTTATACCCCTTGTAGGATGAATATTTCCGTAAGGTTTCCCATTTATCAAAATCGAATAATTGACAGTTTAGACACATTTCATGACCAGGCGGATCCATTGCTCTGAGAAACCAATTTTCCTCATAATGGCTTCTAAAAAATTCCACTCCACCCGGTCATAAGCTTTGCTCATATCTAACTTTAACGCCATAAACCCCTGTTTCCCCTTTAACCGAGTAGCCATGGTATGAAATGCCTCAAAAGCCACTATAATGTTATCTGTTATATGCCTACCCGGAATAAATGCACTTTGGTTAAAGGATATAATGTGAGGTAAAACTGTTTTCAACCGGTTTGCCAACATTTTTGCAATAATCTTATACAATACATTACACAAACTTATTGGCCGGAAATCAGTAACACTGACCGGACTTTTGATTTTTGGAATCAAAGCAATATATGTTTCATTCAAAGCATTATCAAAAATTCCATGATTCAAAAATTCAAGTGCAGTTTTACATACCTCATTTCTAACTATGGTCCATGATCGTTGGAAGAATCCAGCACTAAATCCGTCAGGTCCTGGTGATTTCATAGGCTGCATCTGCTGCAAAGCTTCATCAACCTCTATTTCAGTGAATGCACGTCCTAAAACCTGGTTCATCTCTATCGTCACCCGATTCTCCATACCTGTTAAACACTCCTCAAGCCCAACTGTATCGCCCGTTGTGAACAATTCCTGATAGTGCTCCAAAAAAACTCTTGGGATATCGCTATGAGTCTGCCATTCCCGACCTGCTGTGTCACGGATTCTTTGAATTCGATTTGTTCTTCGACGTTGGTTTGCCCAAGCATGAAAGTATTGAGTATTTCGATCTCCATTTTTATACCAGTTTTGCTTCGCTCGTTGCTTCCAACGTAAATCCTCCTGTTCCAACAGCTTCTCAATTTCTCCTTGTAAGGTTTTTATTTTTGCACTATTTTCAGGGCTTTCGCTTCTTTGTAACAACTCCAGTTCTTGTGTTTTCTGTTTGATAAGAGCAATATTGTTGCCAAACTTTCCTCTACTCCAACTCATTAAACTGGTTCGGCACTGAGCTAACTTTGACCGTGCATCATCATTAGGGGCCTCGTTCCATGCCTTTTCTACAACCTTTTGGTATTCCTCTTCTAATATCCAGCTCATCTCAAATTTAAAACCCCGTTTCCCTTTGTCATTCCCTTGCCCGTTGTTCTCCCAATTTAGTAACAAAGGTTTATGGTCTGAGGATCGTGCCGCTAAAACTTGCACACTAGCTCCTCCCAACAAGCAACACCATTGAGAATTTGCCACAGCTCGATCTAGGCGGACTTTGACAAGATTACCATCCGGTTGACAATTAGTCCAAGTGAATTTGGCTCCCTTATATCCAAGGTCACTAAGATTGCATTGTTCCAAAGCTTTCCTAAATAGATCCATTTGCCCCTCTCGTCGTGGGTTGACACCCCACTTCTCACTTTGGTCCACGATTTCGTTAAAATCTCCTATGCATAGCCACGCCAAAGGTGAGTAAGATTGCAAGTGTTTCAATAATTCCCAAGATTCTCTTCTTTTATTCCATTCTGGATGGCCATAAAATCCGGTTAGTTTCCACTGGACACCCGTTTTAGTATTTGTGACTATTGCATTTATATGGCGCCGTGAATAATTCTGTATCTCTAATTCGTCGACCTCTCTCCATAACAATGCTAGACCACCGCTCCTACCCACCGGATCCACCACAAACATGCCAGCATAGCCCAACTGACCCCGGATCACTTCCATTTTTATTTTATTCCTTTTTGTTTCCATAAGAAACAAAAAGTTGGGTCTCTTCTCCTTTACCAACTGGCAAAGGTCCCGAACTGTCCGGAGGTTCCCAAGCCCCCGGCAGTTCCAACTAATTAGGCTCATGGTTGTTGGCGGGGCTGCAAAGCAGCCTCCGCCTTCTCATCTTCATTGTCAGACTCCGCCTCTAAGTAATCTTCCCACTTATGAATTTTCAAGTGTCTAAAATCATCACCATCCAACAGTTCTAAATCCCCTTTCCTCTTCCCCAACTGTGTATTAGGTAAACCATCTACCACTATTCCATCTTCCTTACTACGAACTGCCCTCTGCCCAACCTTAGGAATAATTTCAATTTGTTCCTGACAGAATTTCTGTTTTTCCCTTTTTCCTTCAGAATTTTCCCCCTCTCCGGTACTGTTTTTTTTTAAAAACATCTCTGTTTGCTTTTCAGATTTCTTTTTCTCCTCCTTCTCTGTAATATTTCCGTGTTTCTCTCCTACAGCTGACTGGCCCATTATTTTTCCCCACTGGCTGGCTGCATCTACCTGCTGAATTGATGAGCACCTGCTCGTGTTTTCCGCTAACAGTACGTAGGTGACAGCAGCAGCAGCCGCTTGGCTCTCATTGTGGGCCGCCACGTCTCCACCCAGCCCATCATGTATTATTTCTTCTGCACCAGAAACTTGTTTTTCTTTCACGCCGCTCAACTTCCGAAAGTCTGCCATCATGTTCACACTATGGGCCCCCATGAGATCATCATTTTTTCCATCTGAAATTGGGCCTATAATTAGTGACCCGACAGCATCTTTTTGAACCCATTTCAGCTGACTCGGATCCCTTTTATTTTCTAACTGCGCCGTTGTTCTCCTTTCATTACTCTGGCTGTTCTTTCCTTGTGAGTCTCCCGTAATTCCTTCTTTGCCCGTTAACCCCGCAGACCCATTATATCCTGCAATAACTTCTTGCACTACTGTTTTTGGCAATATTTGACTCATTTGAGAAAAAGTAGATGTGCTTACCTTATGAGGGTGCTGATTAGGCTTAGGGTTTCCCCTAAACACGGCTTCTTCCATTTCAGTTTGCTCTCTGCCGTCGCCTGACGTTGTGCCGGAAAGTCGTGATTGGAGAAAAGTCGACGGCACCCATCCAGTTCCACGGCTTGAAACCTGTTTTCTGGGTTTTTCTGCCCTTAGCCACACCCCCCATTCCTTCTGTTGGTCTGGACGAGTTCCGATTGGGCAGCCATTCTCTCCGTGTGCAATCCTACCGCAGTTAAAACAAAATACTGGTAGGTTTTCATACTTGAAACTCACCCATTGTGCCTTCCCTGCTATGGTGAGAGACCTCCCCCGCTCCAGTGGTTTTTGTATGTCAATTGTTACTCTGATGCGCATCACACTTCCTCACTCTACTCCTTCCCCTGCAATGTCCACAGCCTCCAGAACTCCCAACGAGTTTCCAATTTTAATCCCAATCGTCTTTTTCATACAAATCAACGGCAAATCGTGAATTTGAATCCAAAAAGGCGATGTCGAAAAATTCCACTGGGAAAATGGAATGCTTCCGTCAAAATCCGATAGGGCAATAAGGAATCGATCAAAAGACCATGGGCGGCCCTCCAGAACCTTCAGTTTGTCTGCCTCTTGGCTGAATTCGAACATCCATACATTGGGTTGGATCTCCTTGAAAAAAACTTCTTTTTCCGTTCGCCAAATCCGTTTGAAAACATTGATGAAACCTTCTCTGTTTACTCGTTTGTTAGCCCAAATTTTTCCAATCAGACAATTATTTCCCTGCTGTTGAGCCTCAGCCACTTCAAAATCCTCCACATCTATTCCCAGTTGTTCTCCTTCTGATAGCATGGTACTTCCTTGTAAACTGTTCATCATCTTGTACTAAGATTGTTTTTCACCCCAACCCTCACCCACAAACTTCTCAGAATACTAGAGAGAGCCGTGGAGAGGACTCATAATTCGAATAATAATAAAAATATTCATTTAACATAACTAGCTGAATATTATCCGGTTCAAAATAAACTGAAGATGATCGTATTCTCATCTTTTGTGGTTTCACTTATATCATAAATTATCAAATTTTAGTTAAAAGAATTACATTTTTCTGTTTTATAGCAATTCAATTTTGTAAAGCACCAACGTCATTAACTTTATTTTAGCTATTCAATTTAGTCTTTTTACTATCTTATTTAAAATATTATTTTTTTAATCCCTTTTACAGTTTCCAAAGAGGAGAGAGAATAAATGGACTTTTTTATTAATTTTTTTAATGCGTTGTTGAGTTACAATAACTAGTTATTTTTTACCACTTAGGTGGTAGTCGAGTTGATAAAGTAGCATAGGATAGGATTCAATTCTCCCCTCCTTTCTTTCTAGTGGTCACGGGTTCGAACCCGCTTGCGGTAGTAGTCCGCGAACCATATGCTACTAAGAAGGGGCTTTACCAACTTGCATTTTGGTGGGGCTGTGGTGACGGACTCGCCTTCCCAGGCTATAAGGCCCGTAACTATGGCTCAAACTAAACATTCTGCAGTGGGTGAGAACCTCAATGGTCACGGCCAAGGGAAAAAATTACACTGATTGCCCCTTCCCGCCTTTTTAATTAGAAAAAAAAAACTAGTCATTTTTTAGCTAAAATTAAAATATTATTATTTTTGTCCACTTTCACTATTCCGAAAGAGGAGAGAATCGTATTGTTTTTCCATTAATTTTTTTTTATGCATTATTGAAGTACAAAAACTAGTATTTTTTTAGTTAAAATTTACTAAGAACTGTAGCAAAAGACTAGTTAGCTAGTTTTTTTTTTTAAAAAAAAAAATATTTTATAGCTAAAATGGCTAGTTGGATAGATTACTTTGTTGTCCATTTTTGCTTTGAGAAATTTTAAGATTATCAAATCTTTTATCAAAAAAGTTTTATTAAATTGATATGTAACTCATTTTTACATTTTTTTTAATTAATTGTTTTGTTTTTCTCTCCAATAAATGAGTTATACATCAGTTTAATAAGTCTCTCTTTGTAAAAAATTTAATACCCCTAGTATTTCTCTTTTGCTATAAGGCTAGCCAAAATAACGCTAGCCCATTGGCAATGAGAATGTCGATCTTTTATCAACAATTGTTACATTACCACGTCGTTTGTTAAAAAAATTGTAATCCATAGCATAACAAAATTGTTATCCGCCATTATATTTTATATGTACAATTATTACTCAAATCAACTTGCAGTTAATATTAAATATTTATCTTGTAGTTTTTATGT
The DNA here is from genome assembly GCA_006937295.1 of Carpinus fangiana. Classification (NCBI taxonomy): domain Eukaryota; kingdom Viridiplantae; phylum Streptophyta; class Magnoliopsida; order Fagales; family Betulaceae; genus Carpinus; species Carpinus fangiana. Next base: position 2,488,437 of record CM017322.1, read on the forward strand.
GATCAACCCAATTGCCATAATTGAAGCATTGGATTCCTCCATATTCAATGACACTTGCACTACGTTTGTTGAGAGGAAAGGGTAGGGATAGACCAATTTTTATTTATTTTTTTGCTTGGTTCGATGGAAAGGATGGGAAATGGAAGGATACACCCTTTCCCTCCGTGCCCTAGGCCACCATTAAGAGATAGAAGAGAAAAGAGATTGTATCATATCATTTAACTATAGACAGCCCCATCATTTTTATTATTATTTTTTATTATTTTTTCAAATTCCTTCAAAGCAACCAAACAGGCAACAGCAAGAGAACTTTCCCTCCCTTTCCTTTCTCTTCTTTCTCTCTACCCGCTGGTATAGGTATTCAGAGAATCCAAACAAGTATCTGCTTGAACACCTCTAGCTGGGTATTGCACTAAATCAAGACTCATATTAGAGAGTATTATTATCTTTTATTATAAATCCCTTAACAAATTGAAGAGGCAATCTATGTTTATTTGTCACTTCAACCACTAAATAATTAAAATTTACCTATCAAATTTTGTTGCTTAATTTTTTTCCCCATTAAAATACTACCACATAAATTTATAAAGGATCCAGTAAAAATTATAATACCCTTAACGCTTCCCCTATGCAGAATGCAACTCAGTTACATCATTCTTACACTCAAAAAAGCTCAGGCATAGCACACATCCAAAGCCAGGGCTGCCACTGACTATAGCAGGAAATGGTTCTAAAAAGCTGGAACTAGAATGTTTCCTGCACAAGTCAGTAACCATCCAGAGGAAAAAAATAAAAAAAAACCCTCAAGATTATCATTGGGATCATTAGTAATTTGGGCAATACACATACGAGAGCCTTGCCTGAGTAGATGGCCGGATAATCAAAATTTATTTGGGCAAATAGGTCTTATATAGACTCTCACAATGTTCTACCCAAATAGCTAGATGGATATCCTGATATGAATCTTGTACGCATTTCATCCACCTTAAATTACAACAGCTCTAGAACATACCTTGTACTTACACTGCAATCACCATCGCACACATCCATCAACAACCAGATTAGAATACAGCTATCCATCATTTTCCGTAGTCTTTGCCTTTCTCTAAGATTATTCCATTTACAAGGTACACAAATTGTTGAATATACATCTACAGTAAAAAAATGAGAAGGCCAGTGAGTACAAGAGTCATTGAATACATATCTTTGCCTTTCTCAGGAGTACAATGTCGGTTGATCCCATCTGTTAAGGTAGTGGCCCATGAATGGTGAGTGCCCAACAATCATTGATGAACGGTCTTGATTACTGTATCAATTTAAACGAAGAGAATCCGTACAAAAGGATGTAGATACATCAACCTCCCATACTGTTGGATGGGCAGGAATGCCCACGGTAACAGTGCTCCTTGTTATAGTCATTTGACGCTAGCAAATTGACCTGCAAGTTTGTAACTTAGATATTTTTCACATTAATACAGAAAGACAGACATCCAACAGCATAAAGGATACAAGGTGGGACTTATACCTTGACAATCTCAGACTTTGAGCCTGGACGCATATAGGCTGCTAAGATACTCATGTTGAAATCCTGGGTGCAAAGACATTAAAAAACAGAAAGGGAAAACCAACAAACAAAACTTTTATTCAATGGTGGAAGCACCGTAGAAAAGAAAAATTCAGAAGCAGCTAGCAAAAGGGGTTGAATTTTCATAGCTAACTGATTATTCCTGCATACTGTTGGAGGGTTCAGTCACCAGATGGGAAAAACCTGACCCAATAATTGCCTTCTTATTATGTCAAGGTCAACAAATCATTTAATGGCTTATGGCCGTTCACTAAAATTTGATGGTTATATTCAATATCTTACAAAAATTTTAATGACAAATTCATCATCTTGTACAGGAACATTTGGAATACAGAATGTTCTCACCATGATGCATGACATAAAATCATTTCTTATAGTTTATAAAATCTTATTTCATATGAGATGACTCCCATCCTTGACTCTCCCATTAATGGCTATAGATTTATCCTTCAGACGACATACAAATAGGAATTGAGCCATTGAAATTTTAGGGGAAACAACTGACACACCCTAGAAGATTTTGAAAAGATTAAAGAGGTCATAATGACAGAGAACTTGAACAAGTTCACCTGTAACCTGATAGCACCCGACTCCAGAAATGATTCCATATTATTTACAAGATAGATATGTACAAATATGTACAGGACATGTATGAGTCTATGACCTGTGCCAGATGAGCAACAGCCACTTCGTCACAGTACTTACGGGCAAACAGGTCACACTTTGGCCAAGTATCCTACAAAGAGATTCCCGAGAGCCAGAAGTACTGAATGAATGGCCATAGGAATGGGGGCATTGTAAGATTTATTATATATGAATATAATAATATACTAATTGGGGATTGGTTGGTAAATATAACAAATCTAACAAGAAGTTATAGAACCAAATTACTTTTAACAAATATAGATATTTTATTTTATGAAAAAGACAAATATTATTAGTGAGAACATTTACGCAATGTGCATTAAAAGAAGCCCAAGACACTTTTCAAGGGCTCAACAGGAAGAGGTATAAATATATGAAAATTGTTTGATGCATCAAGCAAAGAAATTTTTTGATTATGAAATTATCATCTGGAAGGGAGCGCAATGTGTCTCAATGACAACTGCATTGGCATGTCAATGTTGTATGAAGCATGATGACTAGTATTTGTGACTTCTGATGTGAATGGGTTTTAGGGAGAGAGAAAAAATAAGCATCACTCTAATTTTTTCAGATGAAGCACCATATAAAATTAAAAGGGAAGCAAGAGACATAGCAAACCAATATCTTATAAAGCAAGGGAAAAATCATCCATCAACATGTCCAAAATGTCAATGCTCTGCTTTTTGCACCAGCATAATGTTAAATCATTTAATACCGTATGCTACATTTACCATAGATGATCAAGCATATGAGTATGAGTAGTTAAATGCAGAACTCACTCTGAAAGGATCACCCCTCAAAGATTGCACAAACATAGACCCTGAGCCACTTCCCTGCAAAACAAAAGCGCTAATCTCATAGTTGTCCCCATAATAGTAACAGAACAGAAAAATGTAGCAAATGAACATAACCCTTCTTAATAATTTGTTCAGAGGGATTAGAGTTCAATAGGAAGGAGAAGAATTTCTGGGTACTGAGTTCAGAAAGGACAACTAGCTCTTACAGTGTGCTGTCTTTTCATACTTACATATAAATTCCATCTCCAATTCACCTAGGACAGTTTCTCTCCTTTATCATGGTCATGAATGATGAAAATGAATGAAAGAGAAGCTTATTTCCAATTAATAATGCAGCCTCATTTTCTTACAGTTAATTTTTCAGTAAACCCCTTCTATTGTTGGATTTAGATTTTAATTTTTCTCTCATCTAACTTTTTTTATGATCTGATTTTTTTTAAAAAAAAATTTTTATGTTAAGCTACACACGCTTAGTGGGCCTTGAACCTACTACCTCACCTTCCACAAAATTTTTTGAGGAGAGAAAGTGCTATTGGAGTTAGAGCACATTAGCAAAACCTCCATGATCTACCTTATTTAAATTTTGGAAAAACTGCTTTGCACCCTCAGAGTACCACCCAGTTTCAAACATCCCCAAAATAACCAATTTCGACACTTTGGATCCCAACTCAAAGTTTTAATGACACTTTGCATCCTTCATTAGATCCAGGCATTATTTCGGACAGAAAATTCATGTGCATGCATTTAACCCACTTGAATTGACCAGATTGACCTTGTATGTGAGCTTACATCAAATTGTTTGTTATTTCTTTTTTCTTTTTTTCTTTTTTTAATTTAAGGGCCAGTTTTGATATTTCAAATGGGACAATTGCATGTTTCCATCCAATAACGCTTGACATTAACAAAAATGCAAAGTAACATTAAAACCTTGACTTGGGATGCAAAGTGTTGAAATTGGTAGTTTGGGTTTAGGGCAATAAGGCAATAAGGCTTTCATCATTGTTATTTAAGGCAAAAGGAGCATTTCAAGCTCACTAGTCATTTATCAAGCCAAACATTTGAATTTAATTGTATTTCATCATATCCACAATTTTTTTGATGCCTCATTTGATCCACATGCATGGTGCAAGCCACACTGATAAACAAAAAAAAAAAACACAAGAGAATAGCCACTTTCCTTTCCTGTGTGGTTCTCGGAAAATAAAGAAGCTCCACAACCTTGATAAAGTTTGGCAGGCCAAATGTAAGTCACACACAAGAGACATTTCTTGTGTTTCAGCATTGAGGCATTTTAAATATATGCATCCACATCCATAAGTGCTACACACAGTATGATACCTAAGTGTAACCCAAAACATGTGAATATAAAGACAGATGTACCTCCAAAGAAAGATCCTTGAGACGCCTTCCAGTTTGAGCACAGCAAATGCGGGCTACATGTTCATCAGAACTCCCACTTATAATATAGTCCCTTCCATTCATGTAATAGGAACGAGTGTAGTTCTGAGAGCTTTCTGTAGGAGCTATCTCAAACTTCAAGTGGAGCCTCCCATCAACAGCCAGAAGTTGTCTAACCTGAGAATGTTCACATGTTAGTCTCAAGTGCACTTAAAATCTTAAAAGATTATAATGATAATAATATTGAGATTTCATTAAGTATATAAACAAAGTATCCAAGCAAAATATATATCAATAACTAGGATGAAAATGTTTCAAAAAGGCCTATATGCACATTAAATACATCAATCAATAATGGTGTCCCTCTGAAGTATAGACTGAGGTATGGATTTACACCAAAAAGCAACTAAGTTGGTATCCTAACGAGAACCCAGTCCATACCTCCTACCACCATCAGAAAATATACTCCGTCTCTTTCCTTTCAAATAGGCCACCATGCCACAAATAATCTTCAACAGAAAACGTTCCATCGATGACCAGGCACTATGGTCCATTTATCTACCACTAGCCTATTAGAACATATTGAAACTTTATGGAATCCATATTCAAACAAGAAGCTTTCATGGCATTGGTTCAGGACCAAATCCTACCCTTATGTATTATCATGACCCTGTGACATAGGGTTTAAATTTTTTATCACCGAAAACTACCAATGATCAATGGGCTTCAAACAAAAAAAGGATAAAAGTGAACAACCAAAAATAGTAATTGAAAATTATGGACGCAAAAGAAAGGGAAAAACTTCACAAAGAAGAATTTTACAGGAAAAAAAATAAGGCAATGTTATTCTGTTTACTGAAGCTTTCCATTTCAACAGTTGGGTTTCAAAATAGGCTCTAACTATATTTCTTGTTAAATAAGACAAACAATACTGTGCCTGGACCAATCATCATTTAAAGTTTGAGAGCTAGGAACCAAACTCCTAGGATGAGACCTGAGCATAAGTTGAATATTCGAGAACATAAAAGCAAATTGACACCCCCAACTCATACTGTAAATTAATCCAAATATTACCTCATTGTCAACAGCTGACACTAGAAGATAGTGATCATCTGGAGAAAAGCAAACCATCACATTGCCCCTAGAGCTTGAAGCAGTATAGCAAGGTGATATTGGTTTCTGTCTTAAGTCCCACATCTTGACATCTTGATCAAAGGAAGAAGTAACAAAAACTGATGGGGAATAGTTAGCGAACTTCACTACATTAATATGCTCCCGATGCATATCAGAGAACACCTCTAAGCGTCTTCCACAACTTATGTCATACAATGCAACATTCCTTGAGTATCCACTTGCAAGAAAAAGTTCATCCGTAGAGTTAACATGAACAGACGTCAATTGGTCAAACTCATCAAAGGTGACACAACCAGCACTATTATATATGCCCATAGTTCTTGGTGTCGTATGTTGGATATCATACAATTTCAACGAACCATTATCTGAACCAGCTATGAGCTGAAATTCACCAAGGGGAAAATACTGAATTAGAAATGCCATATTCATCAGGAATAAAATCAACAAAAAAGCACACTCTAAAAATGCATCAACGTTGAAAGTCAACTATTCCATTTTAAGTAGGTACATCATGACCAGCACAAATTTTGGATTGCCTCTTTAATTTAAATGATCCTTCTGGAAGTATGCTTACTAATCATGAGAGTCAACTAATGCATCCTGCAGTTAGCAATTCTTGCAGTTACTAGCCATAGAACACAACATCTCTGTATATAGAATCAATTTATCACCTGCATGGCTTCATATAAGGATTAAAGGAAACCAAAAAACAATCTAAAGGCAGGTGATGTAGCACTCAGCGAATATCATCACAAAAATATTTTCCCAGGAAAGACATTGTAATTGTAAGGATATATGCTTATAGAATAAAATAGCATTACAAATTTATCACTATTTAACACATCCCATGCAGGTATCGTATACCTTGGAGGGATACTTCTTGAGCCAACAGAGTCCCAACACACTGTTCATTGCACCAAGTGATGGGATATAACTAACAATTTGTTCTTTCTCATGGTTGATTACAACTACTTCACCATCCAAAGTTCCAAAGACCATTAGGCTAGAATCAGATGGATGATACTCAAACTGCCTTGGACGAAAGTTCATCCCTTCATCTCCCAAACCATTGCTTGAAATTGAAAGTGGATGCAAGAAAGGCCAAGCAGAAGACCCAACTTTGGCAGCACAAAGAGACCTAGTGTAAAAATATTTTGACTTTCCAGAGGTACAAGACGACTTTTGCTTCAGAGTTCGCACATGATTGTGGCTAGCTCTTATTTCACGCTTTTGTAAGATACTAACAACACTCTCTTTATGCTTCCTTTTGTAGGGTAGATACTCAAAGTATTGTGAAAAGGTAACTGTAGCCCTTTCCCTATCAATCTTTCTTATAGGTAAGTTATCTAAAACTTTCAAATGGGGTAATGAAGCTATCATGTACTCTCTATAGTGCTTCTCAAAGCATATCGGCGAAGCATGACAAGAAATAAACTTCAAAGAAACATCTGCAATTTGCCTAGTAAAGGCGCCTGCCAAAGACTCTTCTCCATTTTGATTGTATAATGCATCAAAAGAAACCTGTCAAACAAGTTCGGAATTCAATGTAATTTCTTCAAAGATGAGTCAGACAAAGGAGAACAATGTGTGTGTGTGTGGATTTTTAAAGATATGATGCATGTAGAATACAGAAACATATATGTGTTCATCCCCTATATCTACATGATATCAATTTACAATAGAAATTTATATCAAGACTAGGGTTGGATGTTGTAAGGAAATAATAACATCCAAGGACATTTATGCATTACCAAGGCATTAAAAAATGGGGAAAATGCTCCAAAGGTCAATGAGGTATGACTTTTTATCAAATCAATCCCTAAAGTTTAAATTTTATCGATTTACTCCCTAAGGTTTCAATTGTTATCAAATAGATCCTAAACTCTACTTTCTATTAAATTTGTAACAGTATTGCCAAGTCATACCCAATCAGAGGTGAATTGTGTCACATTTCATAAAAAAAAATGTATATAAAAAATATTAAAAGACAAAAGGGAAAAAATTATAATCATAAACATAAAAAACAAAAGAAAAAAGAAAAAAGAAAAAATGATCTATAAAAAAAAACACCAGAGGTGGGGGGTGGCCCTTTGGGGGTCACCGACAAGGACATCCTCACCTCTTTTATAATTTTTTTCTCATTTTCTATATATTTTTATTTTTTATTAAAGGAGACACGTGTCGCCCTCTGATTGAGTATGGCATGGCAGCACCCTTAAAAATTTAATAGAAGGTAGACTGAAAGATCTATTTGATAACAATTGAAACCTTAAGGAGTAAAGTGATAAAATTTAAACCTTGGAGAGTGACTTGATAAAAAGTCATACCTCATGGCCCTCTAAAGCATTTTTCCCTTAAAAGATTCTTAAAATCTAGAGCATTTTAGAGGCATGAATCTAATTAACATGGACCATGAGATTTAACCTAAAGAAACAAAGAAATATGCAATAATCACTTAAGATTAATGTTCTTGTCTTCTTTTAGGTCTAAACTTAAGATATTATGTGATACATGGAAAAATTACAATGTACTGAAATCCTACAATAGATCGTCTAATGCAACTAAATTAATTCATTTTAATTGCATTATGATCACTCAAGAGAACTATCTAATAGAGAAGGACCAGGTGGATTACCTCATTCTGCTGATCAACCTGTCCATTCAACCTAGGGAAAACATTAGATAATAGCTCACTATAACCATATTCTTTCTGGTGACTCGAAAAATCCACATCACTATCATCGTCTGATGAATCCTCAATCATGCTTTGAACTTCGTCATTTATAACCACATCATCAAGCGAAAACAAATTCTCGAGAACCTCATGTGTGCTTGAGTTATAATTTGCAAGTATGCCAATTTCGACAGATGATGCTCCAATGTAAGGAGCACTCTTTGGCTGACCGACATCAGTATTTTTATCTGATCTCCGATCAGATGATGCAACAGAAGACCCTGCATCATTGCAACACAGCCAATTCTGAAACCGAAGTTCAACCAAAGAAGGGAGTTTAGAAAGTGCCGCAATGGTCGTCCAAAGATTTGTAATTCTTGTCTCACACATTGAGAGGCATGTTAAATTGGGCATGCAAGAGAAACAATCCTCCCTGAAACTAGTAAGTGAAGTACTGAAGTCAAGGTTAAGGGTGTGTATCCGCATGAACTCCCCCATCATGTTGAGCTTCCGGAAGTGTGAAGACCTCAAGGTTAAGACTTGGCATGACAAGCCTTTCCTAGAGAGATCCCTGAGAGTAAAATTAAACTGATGATGGAATGCCATTTATCTTTGCAAGACCTATAGCTTCAAAAACTTAGTCCATCCATACAACGTTTCTACAAGCAATGAAAAACAGAACCAACTCTTCTTGCATCATTAAGAAGTAGCAGAAGGCACTCTGAATGGCAACTTCAAGAGGACATACAAAGCACAAGGTGCTACAATTGGAAACTTCAAAAGGATATATATAATCATTAGATGCAAACTTGAGCAATGAAGGAAAGATGAGAAAATAAGGGTAAGGGCCACATAAGAAAAATTAAAATATATATATCCAAAATGGCAGATGCTATGGCATAGATTTCAATAAAATGATTTTTAAACACCACTATCATGAACATTCCTTAATATCATGGCAGTAGGGAGATACATAGATATTTGAAATGCTTCTTTCTGACTACCAAAAAAGAAATTAAAGAAAAGTGTTCCCTTCTCATCAGTTCAACTTTCACCAAAAAGTAATCATTGGTAGAAGTGATCCAAAGTAATGACTGCAAGATGGTACAGATATTCGATAGCCTGGCAAGTCACTTGCTGATTGGCTAAAATAGGTTTTTGGAGTAGTTTGCTCTCAGACAATAAAAAGTCACTTGTTCTCAATTATCAAGACTCCAATGGGTTGAAATTTCCTAGGCTAAATCATAAAGATCCACTATCTTATTATTGCTAACATAGGTGGCAAAAAATAATATAAAGATAACTAAAACAATTACTTAAAGACAATACAAACTAAGCACCAGTATATACCGCAAGAACTCCTTTCCAAATGACAGATCCTGGAGATCAACTCGTCGAAGCTTTTGATTGATGGTACGCATCAAGGACAAAGCACATTCTCCATTAAACACACATGACGATTCATTGCGTACATCAACCGCTTGAATCTCTGAAGCATCAAGTTCCATAAATGTATCAAGAAGTGGATGAAAATCAATATCCTTAAGATGGTCCAAGAAAATTTCCAGGCTACATGGCTCATGGCGGGATTTTTTAACCTCAGCCTGAATAATTATAAATTAAAAAACAAAAACAAAAACAAAAAAGAGTTTAACTTCACATTCCTTTGAATAAAAGCCAATGCATATTTAGACCCGAAAAACAAAGAAAAGTCTATATTCCTGTAGAACCAATATCCAACATACAAAAATATTTAATAAAAAACTTGTATTGATTTCTGTTCCGGTGGCAGATTTGATCAGTCAGGGATGTTTTGGGTCGAAAATTGCTTCTCATCATATGCAGGTGGAAGAGGTGCCCTCGTCTACTCCTCACACCAGCGAGGCAGCTGAGCTGGGTATCAGCAATAGTACCTTGCATTCCCCTGTTTCCAAGTCTCAACTATGCTATTCCCAGAGGGTGAAGGAAAAGGTTGCAAAGCAGCTGCATAAAAACAAGGAGATACTTGCCGAGATTGTGGCTGAAAATCCAGTGGAGGGGGAGAAGGGCTATTCCAAGGAGGTGATCAACACGATGAATTTCGCATCCGTGATGGGGTTGTCTTGGGGAGGTGACGATAAAAGTCTATTGGATCTTTTTTCTGCTATCGATAAGGAAAAGAGGGAGTCTGTTTCTGTGTCTAAGGTTAAGGGGTTGAGGGAGCTCAACAATTTGGAGCGCACTTTAAATTTGGAAGCGACTCAGGCGAAGTGCCAGCATCGGAGGGGATTTCTCGGGTCTAAAAATGTTTTCTCTTTCCCCCTTGAGGTGCAGTAGGGTGTTTCGATTTTTAGGGCTGTTATTGGGCTTTTGTAGGTCTTAGTCCTGGTGTCTTCAGGCTTTAGGGTTTTTGTTTGGGTCTATGTGGGTCTTTTGCGGGGATCCTTGTGAACTTAGGGTTTTTTTCTTGGGCGATTATTGGCGCTCGCTTCTACCCAGTGTAATTGTGTTGTGCCCTTTTGGGTTTTTTTGAAATATACATTTTTACTTATCAAAAAATAAAAAATAATAAAAGACTCGTATCTACGATACAAAGTTCTATGCATGAAACTTTCCCAAGAAAATGTAAGAGATGTCTATTCTTCCTTTGCTGCATTCAACAAGAGACAGAGAAGTTTATATCTAAGCATAACAAGAAGACAATGTGTTAAACGTTTTAATAAGGTCCCCTGTACAAGTCCAAGACAATTTTAGATATTAGAGGAATACAGAGTTAAATATATCCTTCTCAGATGATGAATTTGAGAAGTGGTGGTTTTAATTAGATCAGAATGTTCAGGCAGAGCATCCACTCCAGCTCTAAAGCAACTTAGTTCAAAGTACTCATTTGTGCTCATACCCAAATGTTATCCATGTAACATCCACATACACAATTTAGAATTACGATGATGATGAGGCTGACAATTATTTATAAACAAAAACAAAAAGCAATGAGCCAACAACAATATAATCATTTTAAACAATCCTAAATTCCAACTACTTAGATCATACAATCCATCCAAACCTTGAATAGACCAGACAAAATCGCAGTGTTAGGTAGGACACCATGCTTCCGGCAAGAATTAATATACCTAGAACAAATATGAAAATTAAATAATAAATTAAACCAAGTACATATAAAAAGTGGTGACATGAAAAGAAAAATTACTTCAATTAGCAAGTCAAGAAACTATCATAAGTGACTTTACTCTATCATCTTCGTCTAATATTTACATAGTTTTTTTAAAAATGTGATTGACACCAAGGGAAGCAGAAATGAGAGATTTGAACAAATAACCTCCGTTTTATGAAAAGTGATCCCCAGCTGATTAAGTTACTCTTGGGGTTATAATATTTACATGGTAAATGGATTTTGTTGCCTTTCTCTCTTTCTTTCTTCTTTTTTTTTTTCCCCTCAATCAAATTAGATAAGGAGATTAAAGACCTCTTGATGCAAAATCATGGAGCGAAAGAAGACAACTGAAGACTCTAGTATCGCATAAGACTAGACATGAAAGAGAAAATTAGGAGGCAAAACTCTAGTGGCAACCTGTTTAAGGGAGGGAAGAAAATTTAAAAGCCTTTAACTAAATGGCTGCTGTTAAAAGATCAAGTACAACTCAACTCTCTAGATTGAGGGTGGCACAGTGGCTTGTGGTGGCACTAATGTGACATTGGAAACTTTGGAATCACATATAATTCCTAAGGAGCTAAACAGTGAATCTAATTTGGACGCATACGGTTTTATTGTTCACCCAAAGATCAGCAGATAATTGGAAATTATAATTGAGACTAACTCGCAATAACCCAATAGCCAAACAAACCCAAATACCATCACAACGGGCACATTGGGTAGACCCCCCAAACACCTAATGACAATCATATTCATATCTTCTATACCCTAAATGATCATGATAGATAAAATTAAATAACAAGGCATCAGTTTTAAGTTCATCTATAAAATCAGTCCAGGAAATATTCAAAAATACTACACCGAGGTGATAGAGGAAGCCAACCTTTCTTCCAAGGTTGCGATATCGATGGCCATGGCGATTGAGCTCAACGATTGCAGCTTCTGAATTACTACCTTACATATTTAGACGGATTTAGAGACTCGGTGTAGCAGTTCTTTTTTTCTTTTTCTTTTTTTAATTTGAATTTCTTTATGTCTTCTGGGCTTATATTCCTCTAGCCCATATAAACTCAAGCCCAGCAAATCAACAATACTCAACCCTCTGAGCCCATTTTTATTGAATAAATCTCGTATTAAAGCTCGACTTTGTCAAGGATTGGTTGATAGGGAGGCTATTGAGGTACCCAGCCCACCCAGGACTTGGATCCTCTCCATTTCAAATGAAATGGATAGGAACAGGTTAGTTACTTTTAAGGGATAATTTTGTAATTTCAGAGCTTTCTGTTTTTCATTTGGACAAAAATATCCCTAAAAAGCAACTAACTTGTTCCTCTCCATTTCATTTGAAATGGAGAGGATCCTTCTCCGCCCACATGGACCTCTATTGCCAGCCTACTTGTGCCGAACCCACCACCACTCACTGAAGAACTCATTGTAAGAAATTAAATGCTTTTTTAAAAAAAAAAAGTACAGAAAATAAAAATTTAAGAAGGCTTGAAAAATCTTTGCAAAAGAATTCAAAACAATAATGAGCATTTACGTCTCCAAAGACTAATTCAATTGGTTGTGACGTTGTGTTTTATGCCTCATGAAGCAGATATCACTAGTTCGAATCTTCTATTTCATTTCTCTTATGTGAACATGTTAAAAAATAATAATAATAATGTACATTTATAGACAGACACCATAAATAAGAAATATTTCCACCCATGAATATAAATGAAAAGAAAATTTAGTAAGGATTATTTTCAAAGGAATATTTGCACCTGTGCTTTAGACTGGGTTGACTATGGCTTGGTCCGGGCCTTTCTTTAGTGGATTTGCACATTGAACCGAGCCTAAAGGTGTTGAGTTTTAAAGTTGCCGATTCATAACCCAACTGAATCCATATAATTTCACAAATCAAATAAGATAAAAAATATATATATAAAAAAACTATATTGACACAATTTATTTTATCTTATGATATATGATTTGTGAATGGTACTTATAAAAAATAAAATAAAATAATTTGTGTGACGGATTGGGCTATGGACAGGTGGCGATGAATGATTAGCTAGCGCAGAGTACCGGTCTCTGCAGTCCAAAGTCATGCCACATGACCATCGTAGCGGTCCGCCACCCCTTCAGACCGGCTATGACTATTGGGTTAAAATTATTAACCGAATATTGCTATGTTTACATCCAAATTTACATCTGAACGAGAGCCAAAATATCTTCTAGCTAACTAAGTGTGAATGCTTAAAGTGGAGAATCCGAGACAAGAAACGTAAAAAGGAGCATGAACGTACACATAGAGTCGTGAGCGGAAGACGACAGGAGTAGGGTAATAGGATTAAAAGGCAACCAATCTAATGTGTGATGACTTTAGAACCTAATAATATTGGTCATGCTTCTTTAGTCTCCTGTCATCCCAGATTTGACAGCCCCAACTTGAGAAAAGGTCTCCCCTCTCCCACTCTCTTTTTCAAAATGGAGTAGTAGTACTCCTCTTTGCATGAGAAAAAGTGGCGAAAGCTTGGGGCTCACCATCAAAGATGATGACCAAAGCTTTTCTATGAAGCTGCCCATCTCTCTCTCTCTTTTGGTAAGATCAGTGGTGCACGTGGCTAGGGAGAGTAAAGAGGAAGGTTGTTGGAGAGACAGAAGAAGGTATCATGGGTTGGGGACCCAAAAGCCAAAGGGAAGGAGGCCGTGCATGCTAGGGTAGCTAGATAGCTTTATATCTTCTGATTTATAAATAATTATGCTGGCTTAATAAGAAGCACATTATACATGCCAAGAGACCGAACTGAACTTTGTAAAGTTTCAAAAAAAATTTCTCAAAATCAACTCTAACATTTTTACTTTTTTATATCACATCAATCACTTTTTAAATTAAAAAAATCACTACAAAACAAAAATTTTCACTTTTCTATACAAAATATTCTTATTTTTTTCCTCACATCAATCAAATCTGCTACAGTACTAGTACACTTACTCCAGTCCAGTCCATTGCCAAATACAGCCACAGGACTTGGTTGTTTCCTGACCACAACATGATGTGGTCAGAAAAGAAACATGGTAGCAACAAATTAATTCAAACCATTTTTTTTTTTTCAATTAGCATTTCAAAGAACATAGTGACAGCAAAACAAAGGAAGCCCATTGAAAATATCTGTCTATCTGAGTATTTAACAGAGATATATATATAGCTTTGGAGATTTGTAGTACAAGAGAATAATTCGTGTTATATCACTACTCATGTGGACTCAAATTTTTTATTTATTAGTAAGACTCAACGAATGAAATATTTAATTGAAATTTAAGGTGAATTGACGAAAATATAATTTAAACTCAAGGCTTTTGGCTCTGATGTTATATTAAATCACAACTTATTTCAAAAACTTAAGGAAATATATGAATTTAATTATTTCATTTATATTCTAACAACTCCCACTACAAATGAAATGACTACAACATTGTTGAGTGAATTTCAACCCACAAAGTAGCAAGAAACCAGATATCATATTCAGGAGCTTCTTATGTTTAAAAAAAAAAAGTATACTCTCTCAAAACAAAAACAAAACAAAACAAAAATGACACTAAGATACGCTTTCTCTTTAAAAACTTTGTACATCTAATTATTTTGTACAATAATGTACTAACTTAAGCATCGGAGTGTTCCCAATCCTCAAAGGATTGAGGCATTTTTTATGATCATTTTTGTTATTTTGCAGGTGGCCCGTCGCCAATCTAGCTGTTGAAAAATTTATATATATATATATATATATAAACAAGGGTTAATTCAAGGGCTAATAGACCTTGTCACGCTAGCTTTGTAAAATTTTTGTGTGATATATATAGCATTACTCAATGACAAAAACCATAAAACATTTGATAATGTCGACACTAGGTTTTAGGGGTGGGCCAGATAAAATACTGCTCAAATATATTGTGCAGAATACAAATTTTGAATACTATCCTCAACAAGAAATGTGTAACACTAGAAGAGGGGAAGTAGTTTGAATTTTTGAAATCATCATTTTTTAGAGCAGTTTTTTTACCGTTGAAAGAACAGTTTCTAATCGTTAAAAATGACCTTTAGAAAAATGTTTATTAATGTTAAAATTCCAACCAAAAAGTGACTTGAAATTTAGGATGTTTGAGGTTTAACAATAATTGACTTAACTTTGATTCGATGTGTGAATGGAGGATTTACTGATAAGTGCATGCATCCTATCTGATATATATGTCAGGTTAATTGTACTTAATTCAAAATATGGTTCTTTAATTATAAAATTAACTAAGATTGATAGGAAATTGAGTATGACTTTGTTTGAAAGGAACAACAATTTTGTCCACTGCTCCTGTCTTCTGTGTAAACAATAAACATGACCCCACTAAATCAATTACGATATATAGTTGTAATTTTAATGGCCCACCGCTTAGAAAATTTAGATGGGTTTGATCATATTGGAACACTCAAAAGTGAGATGGTCCATTTTGGATTAAGACTTTTTTTTTTAATGGGTGATGGGACTCTTAGGGTCAGCATTATACATTAATAAAGAAGAGAATCGAGCGTCTTTTTTTTCAAATTAGAATAGAAGAAGTTCTCTCAATTCGAAATATAAAATTTTCCCATGTATGTAAGCATGTAAAAAAGAGTAATACTACAAATCACTACGGTATTTCTTCAAAAATTAAGTTATTTTTAAAATTATCATTAATTTTGTGATTGATCATGATTAGATTTTGATCAAATTATAATTTTAAAAGTTACCCATTTTTAAAAATAGTAGGAAAGACCTTGTCGGACAGAATAACAGTGATCCGACTCAATACAAATTGATCCTTCTTGGTCCATAACTTAAACGCGGGAATAAGATTAGTAGTGACATTTCCTTCGGTATCTGGAAGGAACTTTGATGGGCACGGATTAGAACCATCCACGAAGCCCATCAAATCATTAGCTTTCAAAATAAGTGAAAGCTTATTCAGCCTAACTAAGTAGTTGGGGCCATCCAATTTGGTAGTAATAAGCTGATTAGAGCATTCACATCTGGCTTACTTAATATTTGGCCAATTTAGCCAAAAAAAAGCACATTTATCTATTTCAGCTACCTATCTTTTTAAAGCACTCACATCCGACTCAGCATTTTAACTTTACACTCATTTTAATATTATTTCCCTATCATTTAAATATTATTTTCCCTTTTCTTTTCTTTTTTATTATTTCTTTCTAAATACAAATCTTTTTCCTCCTCCCAATTTTCTTCAACCTGCCATCACCACCGTTGCAATTCCCTCACTATCGACGTCGATTCCCTCACTACCGCCACAATCCTCGAGCTCGACTCCGTCCACCGTCGATTCCAGAATGTTCAACAGCTTGCCTCAAGCTCGACGCCATGATCGTCGAGTTTTCTTCGACTCCGCTAGCTCCGTCCTCCTCGTAGGCAATATCAGCAGTAGAGAGGTCCCCACCTCCGATGTCACGGCCGGTTCTTGTTCCAATCGGATCTCCCTATCCGCCGATTGCTCAGTTGGGATCAACGGCGTCATCGTACTTGGACGGAGGAGATCTTCTCGTCGACCTTCGCCTTCTTGTAGCAGGAGCCTGTGTTGAACGGCGATTGGGAGAAGAAGGAGGCAAGAAGAGAGAGGGAGAAGAAAGAGGCGTGTAGAGGAGAGAGAAATGGAGAATTTTTTATTAATATATGAGTTTATTGAGGAACTACAGTGCTCAGCAAACTTGTTGAGCACTGTAACTCCTCACTATTTTGCTGAGCTTATTGCTGAGCCAAATGAAGGGAGTTTTTGACTGTTTGACTCAACAAACAAGTCAAAAGGCTAATTTGTTGATGCCACTGTGAATACTCTTAGGAGGAATATAGGGCCATAGGCCATAGAGAATAAGAAGAAAATAGCGGAAAAAATTATAGAGTTGCGTGAGCTAGTACGTAGCTATGATACCATGAAATCTTTTGAGATTGAATAAATTGTATTATTATCAAAGTGTATATTTAATAGGATATTGTATTAAAATAATTTTGGAGGAAACCTTTTATTCTTAAAATCGGAAACTTATATGGGAATGGGAGATATATATCAACGTACGTAAAGATGCCAACACATAAGATGCCCACCCATGCGAAGGCAGATAATAATTGTCTCTTGCCTTTCACCCTCGAGAAGTTTAGGGTACAAAAAATGTTAGAAATTATATTTTTATTTTATAATATTAGCATGTTAATCTTAATTATTTTTAAATAAAGATCAATTTAAGAATTGGTTGAGCCTACTACATTAATATTGTCACTCATTTTGCAATGTCACCCATAAAGTTTAAAACCTCTCAATTTAGTGTAATGAACTTTAATTATTTTCAATGTCCCCCCTCCATTAATATTTTTCGTTAAATCCCAACAAAATTCCCAAAAATACCCATGTTTTTTTTTTAAAGAAAAATATTTAAAAAATTTTGCAAAGATTGAGACGTGTATTTTTGCAAATACCGTTAAAAATTCAGACCAATGCTTTAATATTTGTAATTTTTTTCCTAAAACAATTAGTGAGGTTATTTTGAGAATTTTAACACCCCTAAGTTTGGAGTTAACGGAAAATCCTAGCAGGATGGATGATACTGAAAATAATTGAAAGATGAATACACTAAATTGAGATAAATTAAACTTTGAGGTCGGGGACATTGTAAAAGTTGTGACAATTCATAGGGGTTAACTAAAGTTTTTCCAAAAATCTAAGAAGAAAAGGAACTAAAATAGGCCATTCCTTGTTCATATAATTGGGCTTTTCCTTTTTGATTAAAACAATTTTATTTTGAGAATTTGTTACATTGAACAAAACAGCACCAACATAGCCGTATATATTGACTAGACTAGAAAACAAAGAAAGCTTGTAAGTTGTAATGAAATGGATAGAGACTGTAGCATGATGAAATATCAACCACAACAATGGCCCCATGAAGGGAATGGATGATAAATAAGAAATCATATCTGTGTCCCTTGAGAGTGACGAGTGATAAGCTAGCATTAACTTTAAGCCTAATGAGGGTAATGGTTGATAAATAAGAGAACTAAATAATCTGTCTAATCGCTTTCATAGGAGATAAAACAAACGAAAGAGAACTCAAATATATACCATATGTATCTGGTCCATATGGGTGACTCTTAAAGGACCATCTTTGTGTCCTATTTTAAGTGACTTTTTGTCACTCAAAAATCACGACATGCAATTTGTCCTTAATGGTTATCAGCTTCCCCAAGTGGGTTGATTTAATCAAAATTTATAATTTATCAACGGACATAAAGGTTTTGTACCATATGGGAAAGCATATAACACAAGTTTGAGCGTGTAACGTGTTATCGATGGAGCCACATATTCCTCCTTTTTCTTCAAATCCGAGCATGATACAGGTTTAGATGATGTGGCCAGGGTTTAGGAGGAATTTCGTTAGATGATGTGGCCAGTTACATGTATCAACGTGAAACTAGGGATATATGTCAATCTTATAGCTCATTTATGTGACGATGACGTGAAATTCTGTTAATTGGGACTGACGAAAACTAATGAGGTATTGATTTTGTATTTTTCTATAGGTGAGATATTAATTTGACTGTTTTAAAAACCTAAAAAAAGTGAAAACCGAAGTACTAAAAAAGCACTTAACCCTAATTGTTTACACTACGGTAAACGATTTATAATTTAGATAAATTACATAGATTGATTTTATTTTATTTTTTAAAGGTTCATTTCTCTTTCTGTTGTCTTTTTCTTTGGGGTTGATGTTCTCTTCCTTTTTGTTAGGCGTATGTGCCAAAAATTCAAGGGTGGCCCCCCAACTTGGCGCACGTGCAAACTTTTCATAAATTAAACAAGAAATATATCTCTTTTTTTCATAAGTAATTAGACACAAAATTAGACATAGGATAAAAATGAAGAAGCATCAATTGGTCAAAAAATCTAATTATGTTTTTTGGGAAGTTAAGTTATGTGCTTATTAAATTAAATTTTAAAAAAAATTATTGAGGTAAGTGATAATTTAAGTCTTTAACTTTGTGTATCCATAATTATTTTTTACTTTAATTAAATACTTTAGAATTTAACTTTGGTAAGGAGCCTCCTTAAAATACCACTTTTACAGCACCCAATATCTAATTAACACCTCAGAAAAAACTAAAAAAGTGCACCAAAATAACATAAATCCTAATGCACTGGATTGCTTTGAGGAAGAAAAAAAAAATTAAATAACAGGTGAAGGCAGAGACCCCTTTGTCCCAGGCAGAGATCCCTTCGTGCAGACCCACGCCGTGGGTGGGTTTCAGGGCGGGTTTCGCCGTGGGTTTCGATGTGGGTTGGTTTCAACGTGGGTTTCGCTGTGGGTGGGTTTCACTGTGGGTGAGTTTCGTCGTGGGTCATCTCTCTCCGATGCCGGTTTCCGACCTTTAGGGTGATAAAATCCCTAATTGGTTAACTTTTACCTCTAGGTTTTAGATTTGAATCAAAAAAATGAATTTTGAGGCATTAGAAACGAGTTTTGGAGTATTAGAAACGAGTTTAAGGCATTAGCAACGGGTTTTGGAGCATTAGAATCAAGTTTTAAGGCGGATTTCGGTGGGTCACGCGGGTTTTGAATCGGGTCGCGAATGGTCACGGCCGGCGAGACCCAGGCCAGTCGGCCGGCATGCTCGCCTGACCAGCCAGACCACGGCCAGCGTGGGTTTCGCCAGACCCACGGCCGGCGTGGGTCTGCTGGGTTTGCTCTTTTTTTTTTTTTTCTTTTTTTTTTGAGTTTGTTGGGTCTGCTTGCAAGGGTATTTTTGGTATTATATTTATTTTGATTTGGTGTGGTTGTGTTCATTTTTATTTTTTGCATTTCTCTTAAAGTGATGATGTGGCACTTGGTAAGTAGGTGCTATAAAATGGGTGATTTGTAGTGCATCCTGACCATAGGGGCTCTCAATACTTTATGTATTAAGTTATTTTTTTGCTAAAAATGGATTCTTAACATTTTTTTTTATATGTCTGCATAAAAGGGAGAGAGGTAATTCAAACTTGTGACCTACACTTTATTAGACGAGCCGATTGAACTACCTCTTGGGGACGAATTCTTAACATTTGACGAACTTTCTTATAAACTCATTTTATAAATAGTGTATTTTGACTAGTAACAATTTCAAAACGTGCAATATATTAAAAAAAAAATGTGATTTTAAAATGCAGATATTGAAAACGTAATTTTTTTAAAAATAGTTTGAAAAAATTTCAACATTTAAAATGTGCGTAAAATTGTTTTGTAAAACTTTGTTTTTTATTATTTTTCTAAATCACTCTTAAATAGAAACAGTTTCTTTAATTATATTTAAAAACACATTATGTAATGGACCTTGCAAGTATGTTTCTCTTTAAGAATAGGATTCCATCTTCTTTTCGGCAAGTACGACCACGCGCTGTGAAAGGCGTGGTGAAATTCCTCCAATCACAACTCACCACGTCGGGGGCTAAGCCGCAAAGGGCTCCCTCCGTTTGTGTCGCCTTTTGCAAAAGAGCATCATATTCTCTTGGAGCACAATCGCTGTCACGCTCTTTATGTACGCGTGACTTTTACTCTCTACTCCTTTGATCAACATTTTTTAAATTATTAGGTATATATCATAGGGGTTTGTTGGGGGTTTTCTCCCTAGTTTTTTTCTAACGTTTTATTAGTCGTACGTAGAACATGATTTAAGAAAAAATAAAATTGTAGTACTTTTTTTTGCCAACAGTTTAATTTTTATCAGTTAATATTTAGGTTCTAATGCTTTAAAACTTGTTTTTTGATTTAAAACTAAAACCCAAGGGTGGAAGGTTAATCATTTAGGAATGATATCACCGAAAATGGATTTGATCATCTTAAATTTAGTGTTAATGACTCAATTTTGGTGCTAATGCCTTAAATTTGGTGATAATGCCTCAAATTTGGTGCTAATGCCTAAAAAAACCGATTGTGGAAGCCACTACAATTTTATTTTTTCTTAAATCATATTCTACATAAGACTGGGATAATGTTAGGAGAATACTAGGGGAGAACCCCTAGCATTTTTCTATATCATATGCATACTTTCACACATATCAAATTGCAAAGCTTGACATTTTGAAAGCCTAAAATTTTCAAAAAAAATTATAAAGCGGAAAGTTTGTAAGGAAGTTGTAGTAACAATTGTAATACTCCTAACAACGCTCTTTCTCTAAAATTGATGGTCTTTCAAATAATCGTCCATATATATATATATATATATATTCACCTAATCCATTTTTAATAATTACATCACTATTTAATATTCTATACACATACATAGAATATGGAACATGATCATCTTTAGTTCATTTGAACTGGAAAGTGAAAAGATAAAATTACTCATCAAATATAAGGCTATGTTTATCAAAGGATTGGATTGGACCCAAAGACCAAAAAAAATTCATTTCAAAATCAACTCCAACATTTTTACTTTTTACATCACATCAATAACTTTTTATTACTATTCAAATAAAAAAAATAACTACAAATTTTTTTTTTCTTTCATTTTTTCATACAAAACATTCTTACTTTTTTTTTTTTTCTCACATCAATCAAATCTGCTATAGTTTCAATCCACTCCCTTTTTCAAGCCATTTGCCAAACACACTCTAACTAATTAGATATTCTACTATTCAAATGAATTAGAGATGATCATAATTCATGAAATTTGATCATTTTTATTTTAAGTAAAATAAAGATAAATTATTTTATAATTTATATTTTATTTTGTTGCATTTAGCTATATATATATATATATATATATAGTGTGACACCATTAAACATGGTAAATTATTAGACAATAAACTGCTTTAGCTCTTGATCTGACTTTGTAATAGACTTAATTTAAATTTTGAAAAGCACATCAGTCAATTTTTCTAAAAGTGTACTTTATGGGGTTGACTAACTTTACAATTGCACTGCCCAAACTTTACTCGTGGTTTGATTTTTTCCTATTGGGCTTTTTACGGGCTGAGTTTTCTAATGATGATGTGATATGCTTAATATTTTTTAAAACTCAGTTAATTATTTGTCAAAATTTTAAATTATATGAACTAATTTTACATTTATTTCATAAATTAATAAATGATATTTTCTAGTTCTGGCATATTGGGTTAATGAAGTGAATAATTTGTTAGTTTGCGAGTCGAGTGGTGGGATGAGTTTAAGCAAAAAGATGTTGCTATTTATATATTGGATTGAGGCCCCGTTTGGTTTGCGGAATGGCTATTCCATCAGGAAAAGGAATAGCTATTCCTGAGAATAGAAAACTATGGAATGGAATATGTATTCTTATTCCTTAGTTTGGTAAAAACATATGTATTCCTAGAGGAGTTAAACAAAAATGACCAAAAACCCATCCAGTCCCAAACAACCAAAAGCATCCCATTCCAACTTCTTAATTCGAATTTCCACACTACCTTCTTGACAAACAAACGGAGTATTAGAGAAATCAAGACCCCCACATACACTAATCAACAATTCTAAACCCCAACATTCAAAAAAAAACACAAGCACATACATACATAATCTGTAGGTATAATGGAATTTCATGGGATAAATCCTGTTAAACATTTACCTTTCCAGTTACAATTCAAATTAAAATAAAATAAAATTTTCCATTTCCAAACACCTAATTCGTATCATACTGTGTAGATGAAACCCTAGATCAGACAAATAGAGAGAGAGAAAGAGAGCGACAGAGAGAGAGAGAGAGATAGAGAGAGAGAGAAAGCAAGCCCTATGAGGAGTATCGGAGTTGGGATCTCTAGCGCCGTTTTGTACAGCTCCTGAAGATCTTCGTACCTTCTTCTTCTCTGCGCCCCCTGATTTCTTCATTTCTCTCTTTCTTTCTCTCTCTCTCCTCTCTGTTTCTCTGGGTCTCTGTTTGTGTGTCTGTGCCGCGAAGTGAAGAGGCGTTACATTCGTTACAAATGCCTGTATCCAAGATTACCAGGTGGCGGAGCTTTCACACGATGGCCGACGACGAAGATCTTCGCTGGAGAAGGACGATCCTGTTGTGAGAGAGAGAGAGCAAAAGCAAGGTTAGATCGGGGAAGATAGGTATTGTTTGGAGGGTGAGAAAATGCTGGAAAACAAAATGGAGAAATAAAAAATAATAAAGGGTTTTTTTGGAAAATCCATTCCATTTCATAAAGAATAACTATTCCACTCATTTTTTAGTAGAATAGCTATTCCTGTGTGTATGGGATTAGTCATTCCCATGGGAATCACTATTCCCAATAATATACTCCTACCAAACAAAGGATTAACTATTCCATAGGAATAGTCATTCCATAGGAATAGTCATTCCATTCCATGAGTCTATTCCGCAAACCAAACGGGCCCTGAGTTTGTCTAGAGTAGATCTATTGTTATAATTGAAGATTAGTCATAGATTAACAGATTTTGATGTCATAAATAGGTATTAAATGACAATTTGTTATGTATGTATATATGACTTATAACCTTGTAGCTTTGGCTGTGATTTTTTTATAGCTTTTTGCTCTTGTGTTTGTGATTTTTCATTAATTAATGAGACTGTAATGATTTTTTTTTTTTTTTGAAAAAAAAAACAAGGGACATTTTGTTTTAGATATTTGATATATATAGAATCATCAAAACTCGTTAAAAATTTAACCAGTTTGTGTTTTATATATATTCTCAAAACACAAATATAAACAAAATAACATTTTTTTATATATATTTATATCACATTAATATACTTCTTTCAAATTAAAAACAAAAAATATAACCCCTAGTAAGACAAGTGCAATGTTATCCGCATTGCACTACTATTATTGCCTCATAAATAGCTCCGAGGAAAATGTTGAATATATATAAATGAAACTTAAACTAAATCAAAAACTTTAAAGATAATACCAAATCATGAGCATATTATTTGCATTCATCAACAACAACATATACAACTACACTCCAGTTAGTACATGCTTGAGATTGTGTTTGAGAAATGTCGTTTTTAAGTAAAAAAAAAAAGAATCAAAAGCTTCATTTTTAAGTAATTTTTGAATTTTTTTTACCAAATAGATTAGCTTTTATTTGACACAACTTTTCAGATATAAAGGTTTTTTTTTTTGGTAGCAATCTCAAGCAAACTCTTACACTACGCATCATCCTTAAAACCATACATGTCAACAAAAGTTTTTGCCAAATTTTTTTAAGGTATTTCTTTTTTTAGTTTTTTTATCCTATCACATACTCCTTCTCCCGCCTCTCTTGATACAAATTCTTTCTTATCCCATCCCACCTAATACGAATTTTTATATTTGCCACCGAACAAAAAGGCAACATTGCAATCTAGACCCAACCTGCCTCAACAGCTATATTTCTCTCCAAACTATAGGGGTTGAAGTCATGGTAGTTGTTGGGTACTTCCTCTTCCCTTGCCGCTATAATCGTAAAATTAAACAATTTTACTGGTGAAATTTGGAGTCTTTGATTCAATCAGCGAAAGCACCCAACCAATACTGTGTGTGACGTGAGTCCCTTTTTGCTTTATTAAAATTTACATCTGTTTTGTTTATCTAGAGCAATTCAAATACAAATTAATTTCTCAAAAAAGTTGGGCAAAACTTATCCTTAAAGATAGATGCTTGATTTTTCAAAATCTCAATGTGACATGTGCATTTGCGGATACGTTTATGTAAAACCCTAAAGGCGTGTCGAGCATACCACCCCACTCAACCTAGGCCTGTCAAGAGTATTACACTACTCAATTTAGGGTTGCCACGGTTTAACGTTGATACTTAAAAAAAATTTAGTAATATCTTTCTCATAGAACTTGTTATTGGAATTTTTTTTTTTTTTTTTCTCTCTCTCAATCTCTATGTATATTAATAGATATGTGACAAAATTAAGGTACAATTTTGGTATGATTTCCACCAATCGATAGAATATTCATGATAATGTTGTGTACCTTGATCCACCTACCATAAAGTGATATGTCCAAAGCAAAAATTAGCACTGCATTTCTTTCAATAGACTTGCATTTGTTTTCGATAGTAGTTTAATCGGCCGTAAACCACGTTATATATAGTGTTAGTTACTAGTTTGAATTCTCATTCTCTTTTCCTTGTATGAACATTAAAAAAAAAAAAAAATACTCGCATTCACGTCTTTTTTTTAAAAAAAAAACAAATTAATATCTTTTAAAATCCAAAATATTTCTCGAATATAAATTTCTTTATCCTTTATTCC
Organism: Carpinus fangiana; assembly: GCA_006937295.1. Classification (NCBI taxonomy): domain Eukaryota; kingdom Viridiplantae; phylum Streptophyta; class Magnoliopsida; order Fagales; family Betulaceae; genus Carpinus; species Carpinus fangiana. Next base: position 2,514,096 of record CM017322.1, read on the forward strand.
TACTATTGTTTTTAAATTTATATTACTTTTTATCATATTTATATCAAACTAACAAACACATTTTAAATAATTTTTTATATTACTTAAAACATGTTATATTAATTAATATGATGTAGGTATAATAATAAATAGGAAGAATATTTTTGTCATTTGTATTTATACCAACACACTTCCCTTATTTTACTGTGGAAAAAGAGAAATAGCGCGTGGAGAGAGGCTTTTTCCTCTCTCTCTCCCTCCCTCCTCTGATCCTCGCTTTACTTTCCCCTTATGGCAAACCCCCACTCTCTCTCTCTCTAAATAGACCAACTTTTTCCCTCTGGCTACTGGCTAGACTCAGCTCTCCAAACGTACACACACAGACACTACTCACTCTCTAAAAGTCGCGCTCACACTACCACCCTGTGCAGCTGTGCTCACATTCTCCGAGCCGTTTTCTCCCAAACCTGGTTTCCCACGCTCTAACCAACAAACACGCTCTCTCTATGAAGAGGTCTCTGTTTTGCTTACAAACCCATCTCACTCTTTCCACTTTCTAACTAACCAAACACTACCAATCACAGAGAGTATAGGGCTTTTGGGTTTTTTTTTTTAGGCCTTTTTTTGGGGGGCGAAGTGTAAAATGGAGAAAAAGCAGGGGTTCTTCTCGGCGCTAAAAGAGGAAGTGGTCCGGGGGCTCTCGCCGTCGCGGTCTCGGGCGAACAGTCCGGGCAGGTCCGGGTCGCCAATGTCGGGGCTGTTTCGGAGAAAGAAAGACCGGAGCCAGAACTACGTGGCACATCCGGAGGCATTGATCGGGAGATCCGGGAGTCTGAGACCGATGGGGGAGGCACTGGCGCCGTTGATGGAGGGGCCGGACCCGGACGGGGAGGGAGTCGGGGAGTCGAAGCGGCTCGGGTCGGGTCTGGGGCAGTGGATGAAGGGACAGCTGGCGAGGACGCCTTCGGTGACGTCGGCGGCGGCGGCGGCGGCGTGCCGGAGGTCCGATCTGAGGCTGTTGCTTGGGGTGATGGGCGCACCTCTCTCCCCGGTGCACGTTAACACCACCGACCCTTTGCCTCACCTTAGCATCAAGGACACCCCCATTGTTAGTCTATCTCTCTCGCAAACCTATTTGATGGGGTTTTAGGAATAAAAGAGAAAACAAATGGGTTTCAAAAGTAGCAGTCCTTGACATCCTTGTTGCGAAAATATTATTATTATTATTATTTTTTTTTGGTATATTTTTTTCTATATGTGGAAACGGGGTGTGAAGTGCTCGTTAAGGTATTTAGGAGTTTGGATTTAGATTTGCTCTATGATTTAGTTGACTATGTTTTGTGGGAATTTGGGGACGTCATGGATAATCCAGAGCATGGTTTTTGGATCTTTTTTTTTTAGAAGTTTAGATTTTTGCTTTCAATTCTTTAGTAGAAAAATAGATACACTTAATTATTTGCTTCTTTTTTTTTTTCCCCAGTTTAAGTCCCCGTTTGGATGATGAGAAAATAGAGGGAAAACACGAGTAAAGAATCCTTAACTAGAGCGTGTGGGCCTAACTGTTTCTGTTACTTTATTTAAGTGATGAAAAAAAGGCATACAATAGTTTTGCATTTTAGACTTGGAATTGATATTCACTGTACATTTCACTAAGTGGAGAGTGGTTGATATGATTAATTTGATTACCTTTTATGTTTATCTCAATTTAGTGAAACCACTCTAAATGTTTTGTGATCTACCACCGGTATTATTGCAGGAGACTTCGTCTGCTCAGTATATATTGCAGCAGTACACGGCCGCTTCTGGTGGGCAGAAGCTGCAAAACTCAATAAAAAATGCTTATGCGATGGGAAAGGTTCGGATGGTGGCTTCCGAGTTTGAAACCGCCACTAAGGTGACGAAGAACCGGAATGCTGCTAGGTGTGCTGAGTCGGGTGGGTTTGTGCTCTGGCAGATGAATCCAGATATGTGGTATGTGGAGCTTGCTGCTGGGGGCAGCAAGGTTCATGCTGGCTGCAATGGAAAGCTTGTTTGGAGGCACACACCCTGGCTCGGTGCCCACACTGCAAAAGGGCCTGTAAGGCCTCTTCGTCGCGCGCTTCAGGTAAAATTGTGGTTTTCTGTGCAAGTTTGTTTTGTGTTAGTGTTATGGTTAGTTTTCATATTTTGCATCTGTTTATTTGTTTCAGGGGCTTGATCCTAGAACCACTGCCAGTATGTTTACGGATGCTAGATGCATAGGGGAGAAGAGGATCAATGGTGAGGATTGCTTCATCCTCAAGCTTTGTGCTGATCCTCAGACATTGAAGGCCAGGAGTGAAGGCCCGGCAGAGATAATTAGGCATGTCTTGTTTGGCTACTTCAGCACAAAGACAGGGCTTCTTGTTCACATGGAGGATTCGCATCTTACCCGCATCCAATCCAATGGCGGTGATGCAGTTTACTGGGAAACTACAATCAATTCGTTCCTGGATGATTACAGGTCTGTTGAGGGGATCATGATTGCCCACTCTGGGCGTTCTGTGGTAACCCTTTTCAGGTTCGGTGAGATGGCAATGAGCCATACCAAAACAAAGATGGAAGAAGCTTGGACAATTGAGGAAGTTGCATTTAACGTTCCGGGTCTGTCAGTGGACTGCTTCATTCCCCCAGCAGACTTGAGATCAGGCTCCATCAGTGAGACCTGTGAGCTTCCTCAGGATGAAAGGGGAAAAGGGGCGATTGCACTAGCAGCATATCGAGCCAAAGTTGCCGCACTGGAGAAAGAACATGACAGCTCCATGGATAACATGATTTGGAAGATGGAAGTCTAACAAGGGTAGGATCCAACTAGGGCAATTGTTCATATGGGTAGCTAGTTTTAATTGACTAACATTTTAAAAGTTACAGAGTAGGAGTTGAGTCAGCTTTTTTGGGTGAAGTTGGTTTATGCCTCTATTAATCTGTAAATAGAGAGCATAATCATTCACAGGTTTCACTGAGGCCTGGTTGAATCTTTATACTCTCAATGCAGAATCCAACTATGGAGTTGGAGCTCAGCTTTCCATTTAGGGATAGAGCAAGTGGAGGTTAAGTTTTTTAATTTACCTTCAATGCATGGAGGTGGTGAAGCTCTGGAGTATTAGAGCCGCCATCCTCTTATAATTCTACTAATTCTCTTACTTCAATGAAATGCCATGGTGGCGGTAGTAAGGAAACTGCCCCCAACCAACTTGATTTCGATATGCTTAATGACTAGCCTGTTAATTTTACCTTTTGTCGGTGTGCTAATCTTTGTGTGGTTGTTTCTTGGTTTGAGAAGGAGGTCATGGTAAAGGAGATGAACTGTAAGTTCTTTTCTTAACAGTTGTAACCCCACATATTTCTGATATGGGTTTCTGGTTGTATGTATCATGGCATTTTGTCGGTGCTTCTTAGAGAAAATTGTAAACATAAAACATTGTGTCCATCAGATATTGAATGCTCATGAATATATAAAGATCAGCATCTTTCCTTCTTCTCTTTCTTTAATGCTTGAACATCATTCTGTTTTATCACATTGTGATTGCTTTTAATATTGACTGACCCAAAATTGAAAAAAAAGAATGCCGATGATAATATTGTTGGATCTTATTCTCTTTTGGGAAAGGTCTATTTCTGGGGTCTCTCTGGATGGTGATATGTTGAAAAATCTGAGGTTATTCTGGTGGTGCGCCATTTTTCCTTCATCTCATTGCTTGAACATCTCCGTGGCTGTCTGTGGGACCTTTTCCTTCATCTTTTTCCTCCCAGGTGGGATGAGAGATGAGAGCAGACAGAAGGCTTGTTGGTGCCTGGTGTGGTCTCTGACTCTGCAACTTTTGAGAATTGTTACTTTTTTGAACCCTTCTCTGACCCAAATGAACCCAATGGCATTACAGATAAAACTAATGCTGCTTATGTGTTATCTAGATGATTACAGCAAGGCATGAGGGGTAAAACTCTCCCAAACCCCCCCCCCCCACGTGATTCCCTCAGCTTTCTTTTTCCACCTCTTGCTCAGCTGCTCTGTTTCCTCTTATATTTATTTGCTTTTGCAGGCACTGTCTCTCTCCTCTTTACCCTACTTTGGACCTTTCAATTTCTTTTTCTTTTTCTTTTATTAATTTATTAAAGTTTTATTTATCTGTGGGGGAAGTTTCCACCCCCATGATGATGTTCCCGAGTGGTCGAAGTCCCAAACTGATGAGGGCCCTTTATTTTTTTTTGGGTGTTGGGCCGAAAGGGTTGGAAACCGGCCTCCCCGAGTTGGAGGTCAAATATTCGGTAATTTTGTTGTTTAAATTGTTAATAATTTAAAAAGTAAATATAAAAGAACGGGACTTACTTGTTTAAGCAGTTTCATGTAGTTCATTTACCTGTTTAGACAATGGGTCTATGATATATTTTTTTTATATTTACTATCTAAATTGCTAGGTGTGACTATCCATGTGCAGTGCAGTAACGTGTGACAAAAAGATATACAAGTATTTGACTATTCTGTCGAAGGTAGATGTGATATGGGAAGTCTAAAAGTGGGGAGTAAATGTGGGAACCAACCTACTGAACAAAACACCAAGGCTCGTCGTTTTCACACTCCAATCTTAGCAGCCTGTGCCTCTCTTCGGTTTTCATCATGCCATTGACCGATTTGGGCTGTGGCGAGGGTTGTGCAATTAAGACGGGTAACGTCAAGACAATATTTAGATACCACCTTGTCATTTGGCGAGGGCTGTGCAATTAATACGGGTAAGGTCAAGACAATATTTAGATACAACCTTTTTATTTTCTCGAAAGAGTAAGACTAAAGACAAACAAACAATGCAATTTAAAAAAAAAAAAAAAAAATTAAGAAAAAAATTAAAAAAAAAAAAAATTCTTGATAATGCAATTAAAAATGCTACCAGCAAAGTTGGTTATAGTGGCACATGGTAGACATTGTAGAAATAAAAAAATAAATCAATTTTAGCTTAGCTTCTTTCTACCCAGCTTATGAGGGAGCCGGAGAAAGTAAGAGGTAGTTGTAAAGTGACAATGACGGAGGAGACACCATTTAGGGCGGTGGGGACAAAAAACCACCAAGATTGACTATTTTTTAAGTCTAGATTTGCATCTAGAATTTTTAGTAGACCAAAAAGGTTCTAGAAAAGAGAGCCATAAGTGTTGTGACGAAGGAAATCTGCTGTAAGAAATCAAAAGGAGTAGAGACATAAATGCGTATGAGAAGTATGTAATAATGATGAGTCATTTTATGACCAAGATTTAATATTGTTGTATATAACGGTATAGATAATGCCACGCTATAAATATATTGGCATATCAGTAAAAAATAATTTAAAATAATGTGGCATCATTTATACCATTAGATATTAAAACAATAAATCTCAACTCGAACTCATTTTATTGATTTAAAATGATGTGACTCTTTATTTATTTATTTCTAAAAATTCTAGATTTTTTATTTGAAATCTCAACTTGAACTCATTTTATTAGGGGTGGCCCATTTTGCTTTAATCATAGGTCTCTGTTTTAATTAGAGGACAATCATCAAATTGGGAAAGACTTCAAAAGTTGGCTTCTAATTCGATCTATTCCTGTAGGGCAGGACCATAATTAAAACCCTCAAAAGCCATCTCCATGAAGCAACATTAATTGCCAGATCAACACATTATTAAGATGTGGTTAACTAACTCATTGATGTAGACAATTCAACCAAGTTAATTGCAACTGGACCTTATAATTCATTTCTCCATATCTCTTATTGGCTTGGAGTATCTAAATCAGTAGATTATGCAGACAAAGGAAATTATTGGTTGGTGGGCTAGAGTATTTTTTTCAGTGTTCTAATTACACAATTGAATCATTGAAACCATCGACCTCTGATTTGAATTGTTAGCAATTTGGACAGCTTCATAGAGTAGGGAATTGCAGAGCTCATTTACATCTACTCGTGTTCCTGTCTTGAGCAGGTGAGGGCTACCCATAAGGCCATAACTAGTGGGTCCCGTAGTCCATCTCTTTATGGGATTGCCCAAATTATTAGCAATTTAGACATTCCAAGTGTAGGGGATTCGGATCCTTAATTATACATAAATTGTTTGATACATTTAATTTTGCAAAAATTAAAAATTAGTGGATAAATCATAAGAGTATGTAATGCCACGTACTACACCCGTATTCTATTGGGTACTGTGGCAGTACCCATCAGCCTTTAATTTTTTATTTTTTTTTTAACAAAAGGCCGATGAAGACTCTCACGTTAGCCCAATGTGATAGATGTGTGGTATTTAACATTATTCAAACCATAATGGATAGAATTTTCTTCTAAATTCCTTCAATTCAGTCTGTTAAACTGATATCTGTCCTTAGATCATGTGACTCTTGCACATGTATTTTCCATTACATGCTCTAAAAATATATATTAATTAATAGATTAAATAAAAGAGAAAAAAGAAATTGTAAAAGCCTTACAATAGATTTACAGTCTGTCGCTTGTGACCATAATATATGTGTATATACATATACATGGCATATGTGATATTAATATATATATTTTGAAACATTTGCAGAAGTAACCGTTACTTCTGGGTAATTTCCCTCAGTCAAGTAGAAAAGCCAGAAGCAAAGAGTCAACAAATAAGTTGAAGATTTGTGTTGACTGTCTGGGAAGTAGGGTTCTATTGAGTTGAATGAAACTTGGGAGTAAACAAGTTTGTTGCTTATATATATAAATATATGCATTCATATGGGGAATGGGGTATTTAAATAAATATATTATTTATTTTATCTTAATTATCTCATCTTCCTTCTTACCTAGAATGAAATGTTGGATTCTCAAGTTGACTCGGAACTCTAATTTCAAATTCCTATATATCCTCATTAAACGCATTCATTTATAGCTACGAGTAAATTTTCATGTAGTTGACAAGTAGAGGGAAAATGTTTTGGTAATGGTATACAATAAGCTTTTCAAGTGCGATTTTTCATTTTATAAAAAATATACGACGGTTCATATTTTAGTGGTTGACAGGGTTGCTGTGGATCAAGATCTCCTACAATTTTAATGAGATTGCAAATTCTCAAATTACAAAATTTAGGCCGTTTGTAGACATCTAAACACTTGAAAAATGCCACGTAATAAAAACGTGGCATATTACAATTGATAATTGAGTACATTTATTAGGTTCTTACTTTTTACGTTATAAAAAATCTTTAAGCCAAAAACCGTCTTTTAGTTTTACGAAGAAGAAGCATCTTTGCAAAAGCGAAGAAGAAATCTTTTAGGAAATAATTTTTCTAATGGCCCCGATAACATTCTACATTTTTAATAGGAAAATGCAAGACGCTCTCTTGGTGTTCTCTTGGTTCTATGTGAATATAATTTTCTAAAAATCGGGTGAGATAAATAAGGAATGGTTTTTTTTTTTTTTTTTTTAAAGAAATAATATCCATATAGGACAAGGGGAATTTCGAAATGTGGAAATTACCATTTTTTTTTTTTATAAAAAACTAATGTGAGTTCTTTGTTTAGGCTGAGAATTTCGAAACCCAAATTTTTTAACATTAGAAACAAAGTCAAACTTGAGAATCTGAAATAAGATCATTTGGAAAACAAAAAAAAAAAAAAAAATCTGAAACTGAAAACAAAAACAAAAACTGACCTATCTAAACAAGGCCTTAACATTTCATTTTTTTTAATATGTGACATTTTCCAAACGTTTGAATGCCTAAAAACGACATAAATTTCATAATAAATAAAATTATAAAAAAACCCTAATTCAATGACTGTGATGTCTGTTTGTGAATAGAATACCTACTATGCGATAAATATTAGGTATACTATAATATAAGTTTGGAGGTGACTTATAATAAAAGCTGTAGTTAAGAACACTTGTGGAAGAAGTAATTGTGGATTAGTCAAAACAATTAGATTAGATGGAATCTTGAAAATACTTTTAATTAAGAGTGCATATGGGGAAGATTTGTTATTGTTTAATGCACATTATCATGTGCTACGGAAAGCAATTGATGATTTAATGCTTAGGTTGAAGACATCTCTTGATTATTACTCTTTGATTTGGACGTGATTTTACTTTTTAAGCCTTAACATAGGCACGATATCTTAATAGCTCTTGTCGGTTAAGGTTAAGTGCGTAATTTCCCATTTTCCTTCCCTCTAAGACAACAAAAATAATAATAATTCAAAAAACTAAAAGGAAAGAGTGAGAGAGAAAGGTAGACCATGTTTGAAAAATACATGAATAAATCACCATTAGAAGTTAAAGGCAGCATTGTTAGGTATATTATAACTTTTATTTTAAGCTTCGTACAAATTGACAAGTCAATCTACAACTACTAAAATAAAGATTATTACGGCCACAGGTAGTTCAAATGATACTTATCACACTACCTGCTAAAATGTAAGACATTATAAGAAATTTGGTCATTAGCGACCAAACTTTTAGGGACGACTTTTGGGTCGTCACTAATTTAAGGAAAATTTTCATACTAATGACGATATTTTCTTGTTGCCTTGGCCGGAATTTTTTTTTTTTTTTTTTNTATTTGTTAAAGTTAAGTTAGTATATGATGTATATCATATATTGTAGATAATAAACATATCATATATAAATATATATTATAATTTATTAATTTATAAGTATAAAACTAAGTTAAACTAATTTAATTTTATACAATTAATTAATATAACATTTAAGTTTGTATTATTGTATATAATGTCAATTGTTATTTGTCACACCCTAAAGAGATACATTAAGGTCATTTAAGTTTGTATACATTAATGTGATTATAATTTATAAATGGCAAGAAATACATTAGTTACTTAATTAATAATCATTTAATCTACTCATTTATGAATGAAATCGAGCTCACGAGTCGAGCTCACGAGCCCTTGTCGAGTTTAGTCGGGCGAGCCGAGCTCGGCTCATTTGCTAATCGAGCGAGCTTGTACAGTAACGAGCCGAGCTGAACAGTATCGAGCTCGATCTCGATCCGAGCTTAATCGAGCCGATCTCGAGCCGAGCTGTCGAGTGTGTCGACTCATTTACAGGCCTAGAGATATTGGTGAAGTGAAGAAAAGTCCTAGATTCCCAAGGCAATGCGTCCGTGCGTCGGCTCATGAGCATTTAAGCTTATTTATGACACAAATTTTAATGGCAATGGTCCAATCATCACTTATTAAAAGTCAACCTTGCCGTGCGTGGGAGTGAGCCTTCAAGTTTGGTTCATGAACAATTATAGCCATAACTGTAAAACACCATCTCGATTTTTATTGATGATTTGATGAAATTGGGTCATGTTATGATATAATCAAATTTAAGAGAGTATTTATGATTCTTATCGTTCGTTCTAGAACGCAGACGAATAAGTTCGATATATATGGTTGTGCGGCTAATTGAATCCACCCTTTCATCTACCGACCGATGAGAACGACTACACGAATCCAAATGCGGGTTTCCTACAAAGTGGTGTGGACTGTTGCTGAACGTGTCTTTTCAGAAAGAAGAGAATCAAAACTGAGAATGCAATGCAAAACTTTATTTCATGTGTAACTTCCAACAAATATATGCGATTATGATTACACTCAGATAAAATAACCACAATTAATATTCTCGACTTACCTTTTTTTATTAAAAAAAAACAAGCATTTGGCACTGACTTTGTGAGAGTTGTTTGTGTGGGTTATTGTCGAGCAAGTGAGCAGGAATTTAGGGGGTGCTGTTAATTTGGCTGACACGTTGAGCATTTCAAAAAAATGTATGTACAAGATAATGCAATTAATAAAGTTGAAAACTTAAAACAAAGAAAATATAAATAAATAAATCTCATAGAATTGTCGGCAAAGGAAGCTTCCACATCTTTGTATTACCAAAAGATAGAATGGATGAACATTTATGATAGTTTTGTTACCACTGCCAGTCTGCCCCCTACCCTTAAACTCAAGGCAATTTATGCCCATTACTCCTCACGACTGTAAGGAATCTCCTCTCTTTCTCTCATTGCGTGTGCATATTTGTTTGTGCTCGTACATTTCTACCTACATGCAATTATGGCAGACCATCTTATTTTTGTATGGAGTAATGCCTTGTACTATAATTTTCTTCGGGCTTACCTCGTAATGTTCATTAACTCTTAAATTAATTATTGTCCAAAAAAAAAAAAAAAATCTAAGGGTTGATGTGCGTCAACCCAATGGAATGATGGTGAAATGGGGATAATTTTTTTTTTTTTTTTCTTAAACGAGTGTGCAATAGATATATAGTATTTTTCATTTATAAATGATCAAATCATGCCACTTTTGAAGAAATTCAATAATATCATAAAGAAAAAATAGGATATTCTTCCGTTCAAATTTTCTCAAGCTGATCAAGAGCTACATCCCAGTTAATTATGAACGCACCACAAGGAGGAGTCACCCATCGTAGTACACCTCTTGCCCGTTGTCGAGCCTCCTTATTGCGTTTTTGTTGTTCCGCCGCATTGAATTCCAACGTGATTGGGGTGGGCTTCACAAGGGGCCCATTAGCATTCAAGTTTATATAACACGAAAAAAAGGTTCATATCGCCCATAGTAATGGGTTTTGCAAAATTAGAATAGGTTCAAATCCACCACAACTCCAATAGAGATAACTGGGCTCAACATTTGTAAGCTCTTTCAGCCCACTTGCTTGAAAGTTGAATTAACAAACTAATGCCCTAAGCCCATTCCTTAATTTGCAACTTGTCTCCAAATAAGGTTTAAGAGAAATTTTTTCAAGTCAGTTTATTAAATTGACATGCATTTATAGAGCACGTGCGAATGAAAAGAAAAGACAATGAGTGAAAATACAATTAACATTCCAATTCCCCCCTTAGATAATAGGGGTAAAGGAAACTCAGGGTTCATTTGGGAAACGATTTCGTTTTGGTTTCGGTGTCACACTATAGCAAAAATTGAAAGATGTGGAAAAAAGTAAGAATGTTTTTTTTTTAAAAAAAAAAAAAGTAAAAAAGTAAGAATGTTTGGTATAGAAAAATAAAAAATTTTGTTTTGTAGTGAATTTTTTATTTAAAGAGTAATAAAAAGTGATTGATGTAATGTTAAAAGTAAGAGAATGTTGGAAAAATGAAAAAGTGGAAACATGTTTGCCATTGCCAAAACGTTTATCAAACACACCCTCAATCTATTAAATTAACAGTAGTTCAAAAATGCATATGGTTTTTAAATTACATATGATTCGCACATGTTAGTTTTATAAATTGTGATGGAGTAAAGAGGAAAACTTTGTCAAAGAAAAAAAAAAGGGTGAAATTATGATTAGGAGAAGAAACGTGCTTATAAACCGATTATGGTGAAATCTGATTATTGGTGAAATCTGATTATTTGTGAAATTATGGTGAAATCTGATTATTGGGCATTATCTGGGATCAAATTTTAGTTAATCTTCATTCTTCAACCAGAACTTTCTTTTTATAGAGAAACCCTAGATTTCTAAAACTAAGTCTAATTTTGGGTTTCCTCATATATGTGGGTTCTTCAATTTGCTGAAGAAACAAGTAAGGCGGGTATACTAATTTATGGTTTACTGGCCTCCTTGTATGCCTTTTATGATCATAGTTAGTTAAAATACCCAAAATCCAAATTGCTGAAGAAATTAGAGTTTGTTTGGCGAAACTTTTTAAAGAGTGTTTTTCTGTTTGAAAAATTGTTTTGATTTGATATAAAAGTAAAAGTAGTTTTTTAAGTCATTTGTTAAATCATTTTCGTTTCTAGTGGTAAGAAAAGACACGAACAAAAGCCGTTGCCAAACGGACTCAAAATCGTTCGAACTCTTGACCTCCCGACTCTATGGTAATACATATAAACACTTTGTGAAAACTCAAAAGGGTTGATCTTTCAAATGGTTTCTCTTATGGGCCATACTATGCTTTTGGTCCTGTCGGCCCACTGTAGTGCCATATGCTACGAACTCCTTTGCAATGCAATTGGATCGTGTGATGCTTTTGGTGAATAATCCTTGCTTTTGACCCAAAAAAGTGTACATGATTAAGAATGTTTAATCTAAAATTTTACTTGTCGTACCCTTTGTCTCTACCTATCTTTTTCTCATTTGGTCGGGATAAAATTTTCCTTTAAATTGAACTCAAGAAAATACCTTCAACCCGGTCTACAAATTGACGTGTCCAAAATAAACATAATTCTTTGTGTGCCAATTGGTTTTATAACGAATGCGCTATGCACCACACTTTTATCTCGCGGCATTACCAATTAGTTCTCGATAAATTTTTTGAAAACTGATTGACAGTATCATATCGACAAAATGAGATAAAAGTATGGATGAATTTTAGCGTCGGTTGAAGAAAAAAAACGAGACAATAATAATCGATTAAAGGCGAGACCAAAAGAGATAAAAGAAAAATGAAATAAAGATATAATGAGAGAAAGAGGTAGCTACCAATACAATACAAAACAACTCCCCCTCAACAGGCAATGCAGAAAACTCCCCTCAAAAATCTCCCAAAAGAATTCAACCGAATGTATATAGTTCAAATACAAATATAACAGGTGCCCATCGTCAGGTAGGGGGCTAATAGGGTGATGGGAAGTAAATATATAGAGAGGCAAAAGTGATATAACACTGAAATCAAAAAGAAAGAGACCCCAGACTGAGACTGCTCTAAGCCACCACCCACAGGAGAGCCCATCCAAACACCAAGCTCCCAACCATCTTCTCAATGGACAACATCTTCTCAACCCCACTCTGCAATCCAAGGTTGCACCACAAGTTGTCACAAATAACATAAACATAATTGAATCAAACTGTAGTAAAAATGTTTATGGTTGCATCAATTTCGTGTTCTTTTACATATATTATTGAATTAACTTTATTTTTAAAGGACAGTCTTATTGCATCCGACCTATGAGAGTCCTGTATCGACATTTTCTGTCAAGCAATTTTGTCTTGAGTTTCTTGTACAGTGCAGACCCATGAAGGACAAATCTGAAGCACCTGGCTTGCCGTGGTTACTTTTGATCAGTGTTGAAAGCTAACATGGGGGATTGATTTTCTTTTTTTATAGAACCAATCAGATCTACTCGGTTTCCCAAGCTCACGTGAGCTCGTGACACCAGAACGGAATACCGGGAAACTCGTATCCATGCTTATTTTAAAATAATTCATAGTTAAAAATATTTAAATTAATAAATATTAATTAAATGATTATATTTGTTATTATTATTTTGTTTAAGTTAAGATAAGTGATGATTTATAATGTCGGAAACAGCAAAAAGAGAAAGAAATAAAAGAAAGGAGGAGAGACTTACGTCGTCGTTCTGGGTCGGAGAGAGAGCTCCTAGGCTCGGCCCCGGGGCATCCGACGTCGGTGAAATCGTTGGGCTCAGTGCCACGGGGGACAGAGCAGGAGCTTTCACCTTCTTCTTGCCCGGTGCTGGAGCCGGGCTAGTGGCGGGAACCGGCGCTGGTGGAGATGCAAGAGGTGCCGGTGGAGGCGTTGCCGGGGGTGGAGTGGCTGGAGGAGGTGGGGTGGCTGGAGGGGGAGTTGCTGGAGGAGGAGATGCTGGAGGAGGAGACGCCGGAGGTGGAGTCGCTGGAGGTGGAGTGGCCGGGGGAGGAGTAGCGGGTGGAGGAGTGGCGGGAGGAGGCGAGGCGGGAGAGATGACTGGAGGAGGAGTCGCCGGAGGCGGAGTGCTCACTGGAGGAGGAGTCGACGGGGGTGGAACATTGTTCGTCGGAGGCGGTGAGCCTGCCGGAGGAGGATTATTCTGTGTAGGCGGAGCTGGCGTGGAGCTGGGAGACGTCGCAGGAGATTGGCCTCCGACTCCGGCGACCACAATGCACAGAAAACCTAAGCACAAAACCGCTCTCCTATCCATCATTTCTCTCTTATCCTGCACACGCCCCACTGCCTAACCTGCGCACTTCAAGTAGCACAGGCTAAAGAGAAAGACCTAGTGCCGACTGCCGACTGCCGATTGCCGAGTTCGTCTACGTGAGTCTGCGCTGTGTGTGTTTCTGTATTTTCTTGTGAGTAAAATGGAACAGAATAAATAGGCGTTATGTAAAGGCGAGGGAAGGTTCCGGCTGGTTCGTCCACATGGCCTGATTGTCGAAACCAAACAGATCTGAGCCGTCCGATTGCGGGACCTATCTGATGGGTCCCATTTGTGCATGGAGATCACGGATCTGGGTGCCACGTTGCAGCGTGTGTTTTACTTCTTAACTAGGGTTTGTTCAATTTTTCACCCTTCTGGTACGGGTGAAAAACATGACAGGTGATGGTGTGGGGCCGTTTACATGTGGTTGGATACTTTAAATCATGCTAGCTTAAGGTGTCACAAATTGTTTTTTTTTTTTTTTTTTTGTTAAAAAAAATACTTATATATATATCATTAACGATAGAAATTACATTTTTTTTTTTTAAAAAAAAAAAAATTATTATGTTGACACTTATTACATTAGTCACTTAAATATAGGCTGTCATGACTCATGTGACACTCATTAGTGTAAGTGAAGTGCCAAAAAATTAGAAGCTACCTTAAATTGTACTAAATGTCTCCTTATTTAGGTGACAGTGGCATTAAGTGCAAGTGAAGTGGACTATGGTTGTTATGATCATTGCAAAGAGAAATAGTTGGTCCCTAATGATTTTTTTTTAGGGCAAAATCTCTTAATTTATGATTTTCATTAGCTTAGATGAGCTATCATAATCATGACGTTTGGGATGTTGTGAATAAATTAATACCTCTCCAATCTAAAATTAATTAAAACATGTAATTATGATTAAAGAGCTTCCATTCTTGAAATAAAGCACAAAATATTTTTCATCTAAGTTTGAATTTTATATCCACCTTTTAATTTTTCAACTTTTAGATATTTAACTTAATGTTCCACCACTAATAATACGTGAATTCCTTCCAAAACTTTTAGAGCATTCACATTCAAATCAACAAATATTTAATTAAAAAATATGTTTTTAAGTTATCTATTTTCGCTTTTCGAAAGAAGCTAGAGAATCGTATTGATTTTTTTTTTTATCAATACAAGTTGTAAATTGTTGAGCTACACTACTCAGCTCATCAAATGTTTAGCCATTTTGCTAAGCAAAATGTGAATTATGTTTTTGCTATAAAGTTAGAAAAATAGTTATTTTGTTGAGTCGAATGTGAGTGCTTAAAAGGTAACTACAAGATGGTAATAAAATATTTAAAATTATTTTTGTAAAGATAAGAATAGTTTTTGGAAAAAAAAAAAAGAATGGATACAAAAGACACGTATAGAGACAGATATTTTCAAAGCCATATTTAAACCGATTTGGCATGATTTTGATTTTATATATATATATATATATATCTGTTTTGGGGCATCAAAGCAAGGCTATGATTAGTAGGCCCCTGCAGCTTTCATGTGCTTGTGGACCTAATTGCTGTTGTGATCTGTACGCCAACGTTTTGGTAGTAATCCGCCGAATTCAGCTGGCGCACCGCCAGAGAAGATGTGTGGGTGGGGGCTTTTGAGCTGTCACGCCGTGATAGGTGCCTTCAACACAAATCTTCCTACCCTAATTTCTTTCGTATTTTAAATAATAAAAAAAAAAATGATGATAATGAAAGCCAACAACTGCCCAAGTTGTTGGCTCCAGCCTAAATTAATTAAATTTTTTTTTTAAAAAAAAACATATTTAATCTAATCAATTAAATTGATATGTCTTTTAAACATGTTAAAGTCACATTATACTCTGAGAAGGTATGTTAATTTATATTAAAAACACATGCCTTGCCTATATCAGCATATGACAAAAATGTGATTGAAAGTGTTGCAAGATTGCTTAAACTCTAATCAAGGCTTACAACAACTTTACTTCTAATTTTTGTTAGAATGTCATGATTTCCTCCTCCATGTTTCATGAGATTGTGTATTACTCTCCATCTATAGCAGCCTCTTAACCCATGATTTATAAGATGTGTTCCCTTTATGCCTATATATTATTCTCTCTTGTAACATTCAAATAACTGAATAAAAATGTAGTCTTATATTTTATATTGGTATTCTTCTCCTTCTTCCCTTATTCTATATTTTCACATGGTAACAGAGCATAAATCAATTAACGTCGTTCTTGTTCCTTTTTCGCCGTCCCTCTGAGTGATTTCTTCATACACCTTGCCCGTTGTCTCTCTTAGTCATCTCATTTTTTTTCTCTCTCACCTTCATCTCCAACCCAACTCAAAAAAAAAATCAAAAATCAAAATCATATATCTGCTATTTTTTAGTTTTTGGTAGTTTGCAGTGAAATCTAGCAATCCATTTGTGATTTTGCGGCGAGATTTGATCGGCCCTTGGTATTTGCGACGAGATCCGACCGTCCATTGGTAATTTGCAGCGAGATCCAACTGCCCAATGGTGTTTTACGGCGAGATCCAACCGCTCCTTGGTGTTTTTACAGCGTGATCCAACCGCCCTCGATGGTTTATGTCAAGATTCAATCGACAAACGGCCAATTATTTGTTTTGTTTATCAAACTAACAGTAGTTCTACTATAGTTTGCGGGGGAGTGTTAGAATCCCATGATTTCCTCCTCTATGTTTCATGGGATTGTATATTACTTTCCATCTATAGTAGCCACTTAACCCATGATTCATTCCATGATCTATTGGATGTATTCCCTTCATGCCTATATATTGTTCTTTCTTGTAACATTCAAATCACTTAATAAAAATGTAGTCCTATATTTTATATTGGTGTTCTTCTCCTTCTTCCCTTTCTTCTTCTTTCATTACAAATTTTCTTCTCTTATTTTATATTTTCACAATATTGAGGATTCGAACTAATGACTTCCGCTTCATAAGGCGTGATTTACAGCCGATTGATATACTTCTTGGAGACAATACAGTTTTTAAGGTATACATGAGAATCACATATTTTAAGGATTCTAAGAATATATGCCAATTTAAGGTATATATTTTATTCCTTAAATAATGTTTCTCATTTTAAATTGTTTCATGTCAAATTGATTCATTTAATTGTTTTTTTTTTAATAATTAATTTTTGTCTTCTCCCTCTTGTACTGTCCACTGGAGTGGTGGTATTAGCTAACCTCGCAGTTTTTTATAATGATATGATGCAATTTTTTAACTAAAAAAAAAAAAAAAATTAATTAGCTACCACCAATAATAAGCAATGTGACTCATTAACCCTTGTCGTGAAGGATATTCATTTCTCCAGTTATTGATTAGCCTTTTCAATTTTGTAATTTTACTATGTTGTAAAAAAATGTTTTCAAGAGGTAGCTCAATCAGCTGAGACCACGCTTGATGAAACGGAGGCCACTAGTTCGAATCCTCCTCCTCCCTCTTGTACGGACATGTCCAAAAAAAAAAAAATGTCAAGTCGGCTAATTTCATACCTGTAGGAGATGGTGAAAGAGCAAAATGTAAAAATAAATAAAGATTCATTTGATAAACGAAATGTCATATAATATATTTAAATTTTGGATGACTTCAAAGGAACAACATATTTTTTACTTGAAATTTAAGAATACTCATACCTCTATAGTGTTTGTCAATGGCATATTAATGGCTTGTTTGAGATTGTGTTTGAGAGGTCTAAAAGCACTTTTAACACTTAAAAAGTCCGTTTGCAGAAAAAATTAGTTGTTTGGTAAAAAAATTAAAAGAGTTTTTAATGGTCCAAAAAGCCTAAAAATTGCTAAAAAAACACTTTTTGCAAAAACTTAAAAATGAAGCTTTTACCCAAAAGCTCTTTTTGACTTAAAAGCTCTATTTTTTAAATGCAATCTCAAACATGCTCTAAAAACCTGTTTAAGAAATAGAGTTTTAAAGTTAAAAAAAGCTCTTTGACAAAAACTTTATTTTTAAGCTTTTGTTAAAAGTACGTTTTGGACCCTAGAAAGCGCTTTTAATTTTTTGACCAAACAATTACTTTTTTTTTTTAAACGAACTTTTTGAATGTTAAACACAATCACAAACATGTCCTACGGAAGGAAAAAAAAAAAAAAAAAAAAAAAAACCGATGGCTTTGTCATCTCTCTTACGACAAATGTTTTCAAAATATAAAATATTTGCAAAATACTCAAAATTGATTTAAGAAAGGAAAAAACAAATTCGTTAGAAAGAAAATCCACACATGCAACATGATCATCGCATGCAATTAAGGCAATGGAAGCATCATGGTTTGGGGTTATGGCGGACAGCTTAGAATAGGGTGGACATGGAACCCAAAAGCAGCGTAGAGTAAAAGCTAACAAAGGACTCATTTTGGTTAAAGGGTCGTATCAGTAATTTGCATGATGTTACTCACCATCTTCCTCCTGTTGGCACATTTCCTTCAAAAGCTTACAGTGACCTCCTACCCCTCTGATTGTGCTGACTTTTGTCTGATTTCAACTCACAAACATATATAGTTAGTGTTAAACCCAATTAATCTTAAAACAAATGTCAAATTACGAAAGCAACAGCTAGCTAGCTAGCTTTAACATGATGATCATAATTCACACCAATTATTATGTAGATGTAGATGTTGATTGATCATTGTGTTGTGTTTGTATGTTCCACTGGTTAATTCTGATGGGTAGTTTGCACCAGCTGATCAATCTGGGAGCTTGTCATTTTCAAACCATTTTCTTGCTTCTTTTTTTTTTTTCATCAACAGAGCCTTATAAGTCTAACCTATTCGGATCAGTTTCGACCTTTTTTTATTTGAACAAAAAATGTTATAACGTGACGTAAAAGTGAAAGTTGTTCTGATTGTTTTATGAGCGCTATAAAAAGTATTATCAAACAAAGTTTCTGTAATCTTTGTCGGTTTTCTACTCATGAAATATCTCAATCTTTAAAGAAAAAAGGTTTATATTTTCGAGTATTATCAAACAAAATGCATGTGAGGAAAACTTTATCATTTAATGTAAGCAATATTATTCCAAATGATTGATGATGGTTATGTTGCACCATCTAAACCATGCAGTTTTAAGATGCCAGCTGCATGGATTTGTAATTAAATAAGTTGTAAGCAAATGAGGCTAACTTCATTCTACAGCAAGGGAGGAGGCTCTGGTCCCTTTCTTTCAATTTTCCTTTTAAGGTTGGGTTAATTTCACAACCCCAATTTCAATGATGGAAGCTCTAGAGAGAAGCCCACCCTTGATAGCAACATTTCATATTGCCTAAAAAATTTAATGACAAAACCCACAATTTTTTTTTTAATTTATTTATTTCAGAAAAAAGAAAAAAGAAAAAAAAGTAAAGGTGGGTGAATCTCAATCATGTAGCCACTTCCTCAAAGGAGGAGAGTCAAATATCCTTTTGTTGGGGAATTTTCTTGTGGAAGATGATAAGGGTGGAACTAGACATTTAAGTGTGAGGCGAAATAAATTTTTTTTTTTAATAACTTTTTTGGGATAGAAAGTTAATTTTGGAAGGGATATTATATATATATATATACACACACATACACTCACAACTTAAACCCAACTAAGTCCCAACTTTTTTCTTAAGTGGCTTTTTTTTTTTTAAAAAAAAGAAAAAACTGTGGGTGGAATAAAGATAGAGCCTTAAACTAGAAGAGAGAGAAATTGGGTCTAAAACTTGGGTTTAAGTTGTGACCATATCACACTTCTAAAAAAAATTAGGGATAAATTTTAAATTTTGAGGGGCGTTACTTAGTTTCACCCCTGGAGATAGTATATCTTTTACTATAATCCTTTTATAAATTCATGTGAATAACTTGGGTAAGTGTCAAATGATGAAAACATTAAGAAATAAAATTTGATAGTTTAATACCTGTGTGGTAAGTGTCACAATTTTTATTTTTATTTTTTTAATCAAATTGGGAAAGAGGTACAAGTGTTCAAAAAAACTGAAAAAAGGATGGGTTTTCCTACAACAGACCCAAACTCAAAAAATAACATTATAACAGAGTAGGAAATGGGCTAAATAAATAGCTTGGTCCTCTCAAAGGGGCCGCATAAAACGATTTTAAAGACAAAAAGAGCACAAGAAGAATCACAAACTTCAAGAGATTTATAAACCCTAATTTTACTTAAAAGACTTAAAAAGCTTAGTACCTTTTGGACAATCAAGGGAAATTCAAGCCCAACCCTTATCCAGATATGGGCCAATCATCGGATTGGGAAGGACCTATGGGCCAATCATTGGATCTTCATTGGATGTCCAGCAAGATTCAAATCCAACCCTTACCCAATCCCCAATCAAATCTTGTTAGCAGCCAAAGACCATTTGATATTAAATCAAAGGATTTTCAAAATTATATATAACTCTAAATTTAATAATAATTTTAAAAGTTATATTTAGCATCCAAAGACCATCTAAGAGGGTATTTGGTAAACCCCATTACATTCTCCAACAAAGAATAACAATGCACTGTTCAAGGATTCAAAAAAAATAATAATAAATTATTAGTATGGGAAAATGAAAAAATAGTATTGAAAAGTGAAAAAATTTATTTTGTAGTGATTTTTTTATTTGAATAGTAAATGATGTGATATAAAAAGTGAATGATTTGATATATATATATATTTTTTTGAAAAAAATGAAGTGAATAGTGTGATGAAATGTGTGAGAATATGTTGTAATGATATGTAAGTTAACAAACAAGGCCTAAATTTTAAAACCCCCAAGCAAACTCAAAAAAAATTACTAAAGATTTAGAATGAAAAACTAAAGATTCATTCTATACTTGTTTCCAAATTTGCAAAGATTAAAAGAAAACAACCTGACAACCTATAGAAGTGAAGCAAGACAACAAGAACATAAGCAAAATGGTGAATCTGGAGAAGATTCCCATCATGGGTGAGAAGCAAAAACCCATTTTCGTAGAGAATTTCCATGTAATATTGTAAAGAAAAGGCAATAACAGACTTTCTTTTTGTTTATTCTGAGCATAGAAAGAAAGATTTTTTTTTTTTTTTTGGTTTGTCTTAAAGAAAGAGATTACAAAAACAATGAATGAAAGGAGAAGTTTAAAGAAAATCAATTGGGCACCAAACGCTCACAAAAATCTCATGCATTTTATCACACATGTGGTGTGCATTAAAAAAAAAAACCAATTTAAGTACAATCAAGTGAAATCTTGCAAAAATTCCACGATACGTGCTCAAAACATGGCAAACAACCATTCCCAAATCATGAAAATTAGATTAATTACTAAGCACATTGAATTTAAAACAAATAGACTTACCACACATAATCTAATTATAACTCTTTAAGTTCTTTACTTATTAAACACGTATGATTAAAAGACTCCTAATTAACAAGTTTAAACTTGTTAATCCGTAGAGCTATCTTACAACCTAATTCACACCACTATAAATTGGTTCATATAATTCAAATTATATATATATATATATATATTAAAAGAAGAAGAAGAAGAAAGGAAAATGCTAGGAGTTCTCTTTATAGTGTTCTCTTAGCGTTCTCCCAGTCTTACGTAGAACATAATTTAAGAAAAAATAAAATTGTACTGGCCTCCACCACCAGTTTTTTTAGGCATTAGTACCAAATTTGAGGCATTAACATTAAATTTGAAGCATTAGCACCAAAATTGAGGCATTAACACTAAATTTAGGATGATCAAATCCATTTTGTGTGATATCATCTCTAAATGATTAACCTTCCACCTTTAGGTTTTAGATTTGAATCCAAAAATAAGTTTTAAAACATTAGAACCTAAATATTAACTCATAAAAATTAATCTATTGACAAAAAAACGGTACTACAATTTTATTTTTTCTTAAATTATGTTATAGGTAAGACTGTGAGAACGTTAGGAGAATACTATGAGGAGAACCCTAGCAAACCCAAAGAAGAAAGCAACACATATCAAAAGATCAACCAAAATTTAACAAAGCACAAAACAAGGGAATTTTCAAGCACGAACCCACTAATGGAAACAAGCCAACAATGCATATTTCTTCATACGAATTAGCAAAAGCTTGGTAAAAAAATAAAAAATAAAAACAAATGCCAAATAGACTTTTATCTCAAAAAACATTTATACGTACCACACTTTTATCATACTTTACGGATGTGATATTACAATCTAAGAACTGATTGATAGTGCTACACCAACAAAGTCTAAGACTGCAGCGTATAGCATTATTTTTATTTCAAAAATAAAAAACCAATTTACAAAAAAAAATGACATTTGATGTAAAATAAAGCAGAAATTTAGCAATAAAATTGGACTAAAAAGCTATATGAGTCAGCTCATTTTGAATGCTCTTAAGGAAATCTAATGCAAGTCATATTTGGGGGTTTTATTCAAATTTGTATTAGAAATAACATTTAAATTTTTTTAAGAATAGATACTAATTTAATAGGCTAAAATAAAAATTTAAATTTTTTTTAAAAAATTTTCCAAACCAATTTAAAGAAAACTTTGTCTTAAAATTTCAACAAGTTGGGCTTGTGTTGACTCTCACATTGTCCATATTCATATTATATTATATCACTAAGAGCGGTGGTTCAATGGCTCAAGAAATTCTCAAGTGGTCAAGGTATATATTAGGGTATGAATTCAAATCTCCGCAATGGAGAATCCCCACATATCCCTGATTAGTATTTATCGCCTTAGATTTTCATTGATGCCCTGGTGAGTTGGGTCAGACTATGACTCAGTCGAACTTGAAAGAGCGCCTGCAGTTTTCATCGTTTAAGCTTCTCATGTGCGACTCCCAACATGTAGATGATACTATGGTCACGCCCAGGTAAGATAGCCACGATTAGTCTTCCTGGACTACCTTATTTAATTAGATAAAAAAAAAATTATTATTATTATTATTATTTATTTTTCCAAAAAAACAAAATGACAGGATATTTTGGTAATTATGTGCTATCTGGAAAAGCTAGAAATTGTAGACCAGGGGATTAGGCGGGCTCAGAATTGTCTTCTGTCTCACACTCACACACTCTATCCCTTGGCAGAGCAAACGACATGGCGACCTCTCTAGGGCTCTTCTCCACCTTTCTCTCCGGCAAAACGCCGTCGTTGATGGTCAAACCTTCCTTGTGCTCACCCTTCTCCTCTCTCATGGCTCCTGCTAACCTGCGCACGGTGCGCACGGTGATTTCAGCCACCGTGTCCGACAAAGCACCAGGCACGCGCGCGCCCCGAGGCATCATGAAGCCCCGCCGTATCTCGCCGGAGATGCAAGCCCTCGTTGGCGTCCCCGAGATCTCTCGCACCCAAGCTCTCAAGCAGATTTGGGCCCACATTAAGGAACACAATCTTCAGGTTTAATTTTAGTGACTTTTTGCAAGAAATAGCTGGCTTTTGAACCCCTTGTGGGTTTGAAATGGGTTTGGTTGTATGAGGCTTTTTTGGTGCTAAAAGAAATGTGGATTATGTTGGTTACTATGATTTTTATGAAAAAAAATTTGTGGATTTGACATGTATTTGTGTTAATGTGTTTGGATAAGGCTCTGCTGGTGGAAATGAAATTTGGCTTTGTTTTTGGTGGTGGTGGTGGTGCACATGGAATGGGATTTAAAAGTAGCTTTTGTCTTTTTGGGGTTTAGAGGAGTTCATTCGTTTGGATAAGGCTTTGTTGCTGCAAATGAAATGTGGGTTATGTTATTGCTGTTGTGCGTCAAATTAGTTAGTCTGATGTTTCTGAAACTGTAATGTGTTTAATTTGAGTTTTGGGGTTTTAGATGGGTTTCCATATTTTGACAAGTTTCTCTTGGTGTAAATGAAATTTAGGCTTTGATGTTAATTTTTTTTTCTTAATATGTACAAGTGATAGGTCATTTTCAAAACCCTTCTGTAGGTTTCGGTTTAGATGAGTGTTTATGTTTGGATAAGGCTGTGTTGGATGTGAAAGGTTGGTATTGTTGTTAGTCTGTTTTGTTTTCTTGATTTTTTAAAGTAATATTTGAATCTTGAAACTATCAAAGGTGGTATTTGGTTTGGGGTCGTGGTTGTGGTTTGTTTGGGTTCTAGATGGGTTTCTTATGTTGGTTTAAGGCTCTATTGGTACAAAGAAAACCAGGTTGTTATTAAGGCTAAAAGAAACTCATTATTTCTTCTTTGGTATTTTTCATGGTATGGATAGAAATGGTCTTTGATGCTACTATATTTTAGTTTGGTTCTGCCAACTTTGTATATGGGTTTATTGGGTAGATATGGATGCTTTTGCTTGTCTGAGGCTGTTTTTGGTGTATATTATATGTGGGTTTTGCTAGTTCTGGATTTAAGTTTGTTTCTATTCAACAAGGATGTGTTGTTATGGTGAAATGCTGTACCTGAGATAGGTTTCGTTCTATGGGGTTGTGTAATGGGTGAATATTTTGTTTTGGACGTTTTACATTGTGAAATTTGGATAAAGGTAGGTTTGCTTATTTACTCTTACAAAGTTTGGTTCTCTTAGGCTTTTTTCTACTTCTAGATAGGCGTTTCTCTTGTGTACTTCCTGTATACCTGGTTGTGATTTCCACTTTTAATGATATTTCGATTAAGAAGAGAAAAAAAGGTTTGGTTCTCTTAGGTTTTCAAATGCATATCTGTTGTTTGGACTGGTTCTTAATCTGCACAAGCTATGTATATAGGGAAATATAGGCTTTGTTATTATCGTCCTTTGGTTGGTCCTGTTAGAATCTTCTATGGGTTTATATTCTTCAGTGGCACTCTTTTGCCTTCTCTGGACAAGAGTGCTAGTGGACACACGGAGTGAGCAGGCAAAATGTATTATTCATAATGAGAAGAAAGATACACTATATAGTTATGATTTTTTGGACTGAATAGTTATGATTTACCTACATTTTAGTATCCCTGCTATTTAGTTGATATACGGTGGTGGTGTGGTTATGTTTGTTATTAGTAAACCTGAGTTCAAATCTTTTGTGATGCTTTCCAACTGTCTTACCAGGATATACTATATTTCTTATATATAATATAATTGCCTTGCTCACAACTCACAAGAGGTGTACTAGCATATCTGTGCATGCAGTAACGGCTTTAACAAAAAGAGAGCAAATTTAAGTTAGTTGAAGATATGCTGTGGCTGATGTTCCAAACAGATTCTTCTTGGGTGATAGGATTTTTTTTTTTTTTTTTTTTGCTTTGAATATGACTTATCATGCTGTTTGGCGCCCTGGGAAAATCTTTCACTGAAGTCTTTTTTCCTTTACATAGATTTCGAATGTGTAATATCAACCATTCCATGTCTATGATAAGTATCTTAAATTCTTCCTGACTTGGCCCCTTCTTTTCATTCTTATAGGACCCTGAAAACAAGAAAATCATAATCTGTGATGAGAAGCTGAAGAATATATTTGGAGGAAAAGAGCGGATTGGGTTTCTCGAGATTGCCGGGTTGATTAGTCCTCACTTTCTTAAGTGAAACCAAGCATGCAAGAGAACCAGGATGATGTTTGTGGAGATCTTGACTTTTCAAAAAAAAAAAAAAAAAGTTTGTGGAGATCTTATGAAGCCAATCTTTTGTACGTGATGGCTGTGTTTTGGCTGATGATAATTAAAGACTACTGCTTTTTGCAACTTACTAGTGTTCTTAGTCTTCTTAAGAGTATTTAGGAGTTTAATTCCAGGTTCCTCAATATTTAGGCAATCCAATATGAACAATGACTTCCAGTTTCTGGTTTATTCCACATCTTGAATTTTGGTGGAATCATATATAATGATGGATTGTATTTTGGCTAATATGTTTGTTAATGGTTTTAGGGTGTTTTTTGTTTGAAAAAATTATTATGATGTGGCATAAATGTGGAAATTGTATTTGGGCTTACATGAACTTAGAAATTTTCTTCATAGCCAAAAAAACTGTGTTTGGTAAACTTTTTACTTCTCAAAAAGTAATTACTGTAGACGTCCGGTGGCCCTGCAATGACTTCCATGAACTTCCAACGGCATCGTAGTGAATGCCATGAACTTCCAGACTACACTGTGACGAACGCCGAGAACTTTTGAAGGCATCATGGCGACCACCAAAAACATGTGGCAACCTCTCGGGGCTGCGCAAGGACCTCCATGATTTTCTAGCAGCTCCATCAACCACCTTAAACCTCTAGTAATTCTAAGGCCAGGGCTTTTGAAGGCATCATGGCGACCACCAAAAAAATGTGGCAACCTCTCGGGGCTGCGCAAGGACCTCCATGATTTTCTAGCAGCTCCATCAACCACCTTAAACCTCTAGTAATTCTAAGGCCAGGGACCAACCACCCCCCCCCNCCCCCCCCCCCCCCCCTCTTTCTCTCTGCTAGGGTTTCTTCTCTAGCTGAGAGCGCCATTGGAGGGGAGAACCTTTACCTCTCTAGCCCTTCTCCCCCTCTCCCTCTTCTGCTCCCCTTTTGCCTTCCCGCGAGCTAACCTATTTACTTGATGTTCCTAGCTCCGGCCTTTTTTCCCTGTCAACCTTCCTTCCTAACGTGGTTTCCGTTTTGGGTTTCTTGTTTCTTTGTTTTTCTTAATAGAGTTTGTGTTTGTTTCTATTTTTGCTTTTGTTATTTATTTTACTTGTTTAGGTACACTTTGTGGGTGATAATCTTGGGGTTTCACTCAAACTTCCCCTTTCATTTGAGTGCGCCGTCGTTCTCCTTTGCGTGCTCTGCCACCCACCATCTTCTGCTGAGCCTTTTCTCGCTCTCCAACCGCGATGAGCTTTCAACGCCCCCTTCTTATTTCAGTTTTCAGCAAGCGCGTGATCGGCTCTTCTTTCCTGCTGCTATCATTCGCTTAGTGTTCTTCTTTGTTGTTTATTTCCCTGTAATTTAGGCTGGCTTTTCCGTTTGATGTAAGTTTTGTCTTGTTTTTGTTTCCTTGTAATTGGTTTTTGTTTTTGCTTGCAATAATGCTCGGTCCTCTCTTGCTCGATTTGCCCGTCTAATGCCATTCGGGTTTGCTGCTTTGGTCCAGACCTTTGGGTTGTGGATGTGAACGCTATCCTGGCTTTCGGGTCGAGGAGGATGAGTTTTTGCTTGGGGTTCTCTGCCCTCAATGTTGAGGAATAAGAGTTACCTATACATTGATTTGAGTATGTTTGGCGCAGATCTACTATTTAAATTGAAAATTAGTCATAGGTTAGCGGTTTTTGTATGAGTTTGGAATGTAATACATCATCTTTGAAGCTTGAAACCTCGTAATTTCGGTTATGGTTGCATTAGAGCTTTATGCTCGTTTATCAATGAATGAGACTGAACTGTTTCCTTTCACCAAAAAAAAAAAAAAATCTAAGGCCATGGGCAGAACCACCTTAAAAATGATTTTTGCCCTCCAAATTTTCTTTTTTAAAAATTGTGACCCAAATTAAAATTTCTAGTTCCGCTCCAGTAGCGACAACCTTTGAACTTTCAGCAGCATTGCAAACTTCAAAACCTTCTTCCTATTGAGATATTCAAAGCATATGGGAGATTTACTTAAGATCCGTTTGATCGAAGTTGAGAAACCCTTCCATATATGCTTATTTACTATCATTTTATTAAAATTGGGATAAAAAAATTCTTCTCATTTCGTTCTGTGTTTGGGTTTCCCACTACAACTAATCCCAAAAAATCTTCTCCTTTAGTTCTCTCTGTGGGATCATTTCAAACACTTTCAGGTTGAAGATTTAATGGATCACGTCATTTCGTTCTCTCAAAGGAAAATTTGCATATTTTTACTCCCCAGAATGTGATCTCAATTGCCAGAACCACCACAGACGGAGACGAGAGAGAGAAAGTGAGAGACAGAGAAAATAAAATAAATGAATAAAAAAAAAGTAAAGTAAAAATAATATTTTAATTATATAGGGAAATAAATTGTTGTGGAGAATGAATTTGTATAGGTAAGTAAAAAGTAGTTTTGTTCCTTAAATTTAAGAAAATTAGTTGAGTATATGCTGGTAGTGCTTTAAAACTCCAATCTTATACTGGAAAGATAAGAAGTAGCCCACATAGAGCATGTGATTATAAAGATAGCTATAAGTAATAAGTCTCAATTACTATGTGAAATTAGGCTTTATAATAGATTTTAGAGAATCTCCAAATTGACTAGTTATTTTGGGATAATAATGCAGATGTAATTGATTTTTTTTTTTTTTTTGTCGTTATGAATGGTATCTAAGCCACCTAGTAATGTCAGGCCTTGTGATATTGGAGCACTACATGGTGTGGCCCTGACTAGAACGTTAGGAATTTAAGAGGAATAGTTTACATCCTATTAATTGAAACACTGCATGATGTGGCCCTAAAAAGACGTTAAGAACCTCAGAAATTTAAGAGAGAGAGTTTGTAACCGTCTACTTCTATATTGGAAAAATGAGAAGTAGCCTATTTAGATAATTGTGTAATTTATAAAGATAGTTATAAGTTTTACGTCTCAAACTGCTTAATTATTAAGTGGAATTGAACTTTATAATAAATTTTTAAAAAGTTCTAAATTGACTACTATTTTTAAAATGACAAGACAGATGCGAATAGTGTCACTAGATAAACCAATTGATACGTCACTAATTCAAATTAAAATAGAAAAAAGAAGTAGGTGGGGGAAGTCTTCTAAAATCTAAATGGTGAAACTGAGTAACACGTTGTTGACGCGGCTTGGGAATTTGAATATATTTGGAGACGAAGACCAAGGCAAAAGACTTGAAGACCGGAAAAGTTCTAGAACAACAACCAATCCTAAACAAACAAGTCAATGTGTGAAAGCAACATTAGTATGTGTACCTTAAAAACTGCTGACGCGGTCTAACTGAATTTTCCAAGAAATGAATGCTTGTCGCATGCCATTGCCATAGGAAGTCACTCAATAGTTTCCTTGAAAGAGAAGTTTGGGGCTCTATATAAGCCAGGTTTTGGTCTTGTTTTTATACACAAGTTGTAGTTTTCTGATAAGAATTTGTGGGATCTAGCTATTTTCTTGGCTCTCTTGTGGGACGACAGAAAATTGAACTGCCAATATGAAGGTATCATCTGCAGTCAGAGATTGTTTGTTATTTTGGGTTCATAGCATATGCATATATATATATATATATAATGCATGTCATGGTTTTCTCTTCTATGGTCTGATTGAGTTTGCATTTGCAGCAAAAGATTGTGATGAAGGTACAGATGAAATGCAAAAAATGTCAGAGTAAGGCACTCCAGGTTGTAGCTGAAGCAAATGGTTAGTATTCTCTGCTCTACGTACTCGCATTCAGAACAAAACATGCAATTGGAACATGTTTTTGTTATAATAGAAACATTTTATCAAACATCTGCCACACATTATCTTATATATGTTTCATTTGCAATGCAGGCGTGAGCTTTGTGGGCTTAGGAGCGCAGGACGATAGAGTGGAGGTGATTGGGGATGGAGTTGATGCTCTAAAGCTGGTTAAAAGTTTGAGGAAGAAGGTTGGGCGAACCGATATCGTCAGCTTAGAAGCTATGAAAGCAAGCTAGAGAGAGAGTGCTTCATATTATGTAGACTCAAATAGGAAGAGTTTCTTGAAGTTTTTTTTTTTTTTTTTTTTCTTCTTCTTTTTCCTTATCATCAAGATGTTAAGGATTTATGCAGTTGATGCCTTTGCAGAGGATCAATATGAGTATGTCTTTGGCAAATTGTATGCTGCATGTAAAATTATCAAGGCTTAAAAAGAGTTGGGAAGATTTTTTTATCCAAATCATACTTCAAAGAAATTTATTTTTATGTACTTTGCCCTAGGCAGCCAAAGAACTTGCTCCGGCACCCCAAAACCCGCACCCGCACTCCCTCCCTCATTTTCGCAAAGAATTCGGGCAAAAAATTCTAAGGATCTAAATCCAAACTATTACGCCCATAACTTATAACCCGCGCTATGCGTAGATACATAAACTTAAGTCGACTTAAATTTTGAAGTCACACTTATGCCTGATGTTTTACCTATGCATATTTCTGAAAAATTCCTCTGTTTTTCTAGTTGTTAATGAACACAAATAGACCTTAAATGATTTTTTATTTTTTTATTATTATTATTTTTTTATATGTTCGCACAAAAGGGGAGAAGGGAGATTTAAAATAGTGACCTCCGTTTTATGAGGCGTGGTTCTTAACCGATTAAACTATCTCTTGGGCTTGTGACTTTAAAAGATTTGAAGTTAAAAGTTTAGATGAAATGGTATGCATCAAGAGAATTTAGGGAGTACTACAACTTTTTATATATATTTTTGTTTTTACAAATTGATGTGGTCCATATTGAATGAACCTTTTAAAAATATATATATATATATACTTATCAATTTAATTAATTAATGGCTGACTTATCAATCACACAACTCTTAATTATTTCATCAATTTGAAAATTATAATAAAGTTGTAACCAAACTTTTTCTTTCTTTAAAAAAAAGATGGACGTTAGCCCATCATTTTTTTGTATTGATATGTATAATATTATATGCCCGTTTGGGTTTGTTACTTCAAAATGTATAATTAAAAAAAAAAAAAAAAAAACAACAATTTAAAAGCATAATTTTAAAAAATAAACGTAAATATTTGACAAAATCACGGTTTACCCTCAAACGAGAAGATAAGACTTCCAAAAATCCTGTCTACCTTTGTCCCTCTCGGAAAGATCTTTCTTTGTGGCTGCGAACTGGGTACTACTACACAACCCCAAGTGAGTAAGTCCACCGTACCCGCCTTGGTGAAAGCAGCCTCTCCCCTTCTCCCTCCGTGTCTCTAATGGCGGAAAAACTCGCTCTACCTCTTCTACTCCAAAACCCACCACCCTCAAGACCTGTTTTCCCCAACAACCACCACACTCAGCACCACCCTCCAGTACCCTCAGCGCCACCACCAGTAACCCCTCTTCTCCAGGACCTCCTTTTCACCCGCCAAAACCCCAACAGTTCCTCACAACCCCACACCCACCAGCCCCCAATCCCCAGAACCCGCAACCGCATCGGCAAGTCCCGCGACCCCAACCGTGGCAAGCCCTGGTCTAACCACAGGCTCTCCCTCAAAGGTCAGCAAATTCTCCAAACTCTTCTTGACCCACAGTTTGATTCTGCTGGACTAGATGATGTTTTGCTTCAATTGTTTGAACCGGAAGAGGAGGTGGGTCCTAGTGTGGAGTTGTTGTCTTCGGATGTACTGGGTATAATTAAGGGTTTAGGGTTTAACAAGAAATGTGACTTGGCAATGGGTGTGTTTGAGTGGGTTCGGAATCGTAAAGATTTCGAATTGATATTGAATAGCTCTATTATTGCTGTGCTTATTAGTATTCTTGGCAAGGAGGGTCGGGTTTCATCCGCGGCATCTTTGCTTCATAATTTACATCAAGCTGGGATTGATATTGATGTTTATGCTTATACTTCTTTGATAACTGCTTGTGCTAGTAATGGGAGGTATAGAGAGGCTGTGACGGTTTTTAAGAAGATGGAGGAAGAGGGGTGTGAGCCTACTTTGATAACTTACAATGTGGTTTTGAATGTGTATGGGAAAATGGGTATGCATTGGCATAAGATTATGGGTCTGGTTGAGGACATGAAGAGTGCTGGGGTTGCCCCTGATCTGTATACTTATAATACGCTTATTAGTTGTTGTCGACGAGGCTCTTTATATGAAGAAGCTGCCGGGGTTTTCAAGGAGATTAAATCAGCGGGACTTACACCGGATAAGGTTGCTTATAATGCGTTATTGGATGTCTATGGGAAGTCTAGGCGGCCAAAGGAAGCTATGGAGGTGTTGAGAGAGATGGAGATCAATGGGTTTTCTCCTAGCATTGTGACTTACAATTCATTGATATCGGCTTGTGCTAGAGATGGTTTGTTGGATGAAGCAATGGATTTTAAAACCCAAATGATGGAGAAAGGGATTAAGCCTGATGTGTTTACCTACACCACCCTTTTGTCAGGGTATGAGAAAGCTGGGAAGGATGAGTCTGCAATGAAGGTTTTTGAGGAGATGAGAAGTTCTGGGTGCAAGCCAAATATCTGCACCTTTAATGCCCTCATTAAGATGCATGGTAACCGTGGAAAGTTTGCAGAAATGATGAAGGTTTTCGAAGAGATCAAGATATGTCAGTGTGCCCCTGATATTGTTACTTGGAACACACTTCTGGCGGTGTTTGGGCAAAATGGAATGGACAATGAGGTGTCGGGAGTGTTTAAGGAAATGAAGAGGGCAGGGTTTGTGCCTGAAAGGGACACCTTCAACACGTTAATAAGTGCATACAGCAGATGTGGTTCCTTTGACCAAGCTATGGCTGTTTATAAGAGAATGCTGGAATCTGGGGTTAATCCAGACCTTTCCACCTATAATGCTGTTTTGGCAGCATTAGCCCGGGGTGGGCTTTGGGAACAGTCTGAGAAAATACTTGCTGAAATGAAGGATGGTCGATGTAAACCCAATGAGCTGACATACTGTTCCTTGCTTCATGCCTATGCTAATGGCAAGGAGACTGAGCGCATGTGTGCTCTGGCAGAAGCGATATATTCTGGTGCAATTGAACCGTGCGCTGTGCTTTTAAAGACCCTTGTTTTAGTTAATAGTAAAAGTGACCTCCTAATGGAGACAGAGCTTGCTTTCCTGGAGTTGAGGAAAAGAGGGTTTTCACCTGACATAAATACTCTTAATGCTATGGTTTCTATATATGGCAGAAGGCAAAAGGTTACCAAAACAAAGGAGATTTTGAATTTTATAAATGAGAGTGGGTTCACTCCAAGCTTGACAACTTATAATTGCTTAATATATATGTACAGCCGCTCTGAAAACTTTGAGAGAGCAGAAGAAGCTTTAAAGGAACTTTTGGAAAAAGGAATAAAGCCTGATATAATTTCATATAATACTGTTATATATGCCTATTGTAGAAATGGTCGGATGAGGGAGGCTTCACGGATATTCTCAGAAATGAAGGATTCAGGACTTGCTCCAGATGTGGTCACTTATAATACCTTCATTGCAAGCTATGCGGCTGACTCGATGTTTGTGGAGGCCATTGACGTGGTTCGATACATGATCAAGCAGGGATGTAAACCAAACCAGAACACATACAACTCCATTGTAGATTGGTATTGCAAACTCAATCGACACGATGAGGCAATTGTGTTTGTTAACAACCTTCATACCCTTGATCCACATACTTCCAAGGCGGAAGAATACAGGTTATCAGAACGAATAACAAAGAAATGGTCATAGGCGATCCTCATCTATCAATGGATGGCAGCTGGAT
Source organism: Carpinus fangiana (assembly GCA_006937295.1). Taxonomy (NCBI): domain Eukaryota; kingdom Viridiplantae; phylum Streptophyta; class Magnoliopsida; order Fagales; family Betulaceae; genus Carpinus; species Carpinus fangiana. Next base: position 2,547,246 of record CM017322.1, read on the forward strand.
TAACTTGCTCTTTAGCCTCTTAACTTCATATCCATCCAGTCCTTTGTTCTCTCTTTTTGTGCCCGTGTTTTATATTGTTTGGGCAGGGAAATGAGCAGAAATGTAATGTTGTGCATGATTCTGTTATCTCTCTGTGAGCTTAACCGTAAGAGCTGATTCTTTATTTTTGAGTTATAGAGAATTGAGCTATACAAGCGTTCGTCATTTATGGCTAGCAGCATACCTTGTATAGATCAAATGACAGATGAAAGAAAGGTGGGGATGGGAGAGTTGAGTAAGTTTTAAGTTATGTACAATTTTCCATATAGCATGAAATTGGAAAACACATGTACAGTTAACTCTGATAATAATATTTTGAAAATGTTCGGCGCTGTAATCTGTCACTCTTACTGATAATCTTTATGTCAACTTTGCGTTGATGAGAATTGGATCTTCTTTTTTTTTTTTATATATATATATATTTGGTAGTATTATCGAATATTGAGCTTTATATAAGGTTGAAATCATTGGCTGTATATATCTTTGTGAAAGTTAGGCTTAATCATGGCATCCTAGGATTGTAATATACAAAACCCTCATGCATAGTCGTTTTCATTCAGATTCTTATCTAGATATATTGTGCTGTTATTATTAGTTGGACAGTTGAAAGTTTGATGCTTTTGATGCTACCCGTGGTTGAATTGCACTCCACCGGTCTGTAAAATGTATCTTATTTCTGATGCACAGAAACGGATTTGTATTGTAAAATTAGCAGTATTGTGTAAACTGATAAAAATATGGACCGATTATGTAATTTTGGCGTTTATATAGTTCTTATATTGTGAAGTGCTGAACTGTGAAATCCTTAATTGAGGATGAGAAATATTACATGCACTCTTAACTCCAAGCTCTCAAGTGCAGACTGTCTAAAGTAACATTAAAGATCATCATTGGATTTATTCAAAATCCAATAATAATTTTCAATGTCATGTCAAGGAGCTTAAAGTTGAGAGTGCATGTAACATTTTTCATTAAAAATTGTTGGCCGTGTTAATTTATTGATTCAGACACTACTAACCGATGATTATATGTACCCTACCAAAACAAAGTGGGGTTGTAGGTGCCTCTCATGAGAAATATTTGTGATACATGCTGAAATTATCTAGATGGATAGAATATGCTTCTCTTTGCTACATGTAAGGTGTCAGAAGCTGTACCTTTTCAGAAATTTGTATGTTGATGCTTCTCTTTTCACCAAGAAAAGAGGAGTCCCTAAAAAAAAAAAAAATGTTCAGACATTAAGGTCGCTTTTGAATAGTAGAAGATTAGAAAGTGTAGTTCTAAGGAAAAAGTCAATTTGGCTTTAAACAAAAAGATGATGGTGTTTGCTCCTATGCCTTTTCAGGTTCTTGCAATTATATTTGATGTGGATTGGTACACATGTTTGAGTAACATAGCCTGTGACTCTGTTGCTGTCCAAGTTGATGTACCTAGAAATCTTCTTTCACTAATTGCGTAGACAGCTTATACAAGAAATTAGGTTATCACAACAACCAGTTATCTTATCAACTCTTTTACAACTTTATGACACGTATATGTTGTAAGTTGTAACACTAGTCTAAGGGTGACAATTCATATTCATGTGCCGGATTCAGGTTGTATCAAAACATGTGCATAAGATTATATAAATTAATCATAATTCGACTCATTTAATTAAACGGGTAACTTCTTAACTCTAACCTGTTAAAATCATGTTGAATCCCTCTAAACCTTGTTGGAGCTGTGCTGGCCAATCAATTCGTTTACAAATTGCCATACAAATATGGTCATAGCCATCTTTGCTTTATCATCACTATAGATTGGAAATTGATAAGGTTGCTCTGTGGACTCCACGCAATCATTCATCTCTATATTGTGCATGCATCTTTAAGAGAATGACTCAACAAAGATAAGGACTTAATCCCCAAGCTGGCAAGATCCAGCAATGATGCCGTTGCTTAATTGCTCAGAAAAACCAATAAAAATAAAAAAAAACAAACAATTGCTTTCACATTAACATACACAAACACGTGTGTATATTAAAATATATATATATATATATATACACACAAATACGTGCCGTATGGGTGTTCTCAACTGTCAAACTCTCTGGGGGTGAGAATATCACTTCTCATACAAAACACAAATGGCAGTTTTTATTTTAGGGGTTTAAAAAATTGTAAGGTTTCAAAATATAGTTAATGAAAATATGTGGTTTTTAAAATTGCAGTGATAAAAACACGGCCCGACCTTTAAAATTGCATGTTTTTAAAAGCCCACTCATTTGCCTGTGATTTAAAAACGTCAATTTTTTTTTTTAACTGAACACTTTTCACCACGATTTTGCTTAAAAATGCATATCAAAGAAGAAGAAAGTCTTATAATTGGAAGAAGACTGAATCACTTGATTATCCCCACACGTTATTTGTGTTTCATAACTTTCATTCATGATATATATATTTTTTTATAATTGGAAAAAGACTGATTCCAATTGACTATCCCAGACGTTTTGATATTTTTATTATCAATAATCAAATACAAAATTAAGAGGTATTCAAGAATTTCTGTTGTTGCACATCTTAAACTATTAAGTAGGTAAATTTATTTTTTGATCTTTTTATTTTTTATTCTTTGAATGAAATGGTCATGGTAAGTTGAGCAATAAAGTGTATATATATATATATATATTACCAATCTACAAAATATCCTCCAATGATTACCCTAAAATAACCTATCTAGCTAAATTCCGTACGACCGGCAACTACATGTGAGAGGCTATTCAGATCCTACTTGGTGAGCAGTCTCCTGTGAAAGGTTGCTTGGGTTCTACCCAAGCAGTCGCAACAGGTAGGAGTCGGGCTGCCTGAATACTTCTCACATAAACTCCATCCCCATCATCCTTAAATAATTATACTAACTGAAGTGGGACCAAAAAAAGTTTAGAAGCTAAACGAGGGAATGTCCACGCAGGTTGAGCTAATTAAGGCTGGAAATCAATATAATAAATCAAAATGACAGCAAAGGCAGCAACTAGCCTTTGGTTGGTCAAGGTTTCAAAGGATAGACTTTGACTATATATGTTGAGCTGTCTCTGTTGCAGTTCCTTGAAATGAAAGGATTTGGCATATATATATATATATAAAGAAGTGGATGAAGATTACATGGATGTGAAGCATAAATTATAAATACATTGGATGTTATATCTCTGCAGAGAACTAAAGACCAAGGACCAGTTCACCACCCCCAATTATCTGTTTATTCAACAACTACTCTCTCTCTTTCTGTGAGAAGAAACACACAAACAGATAAGAAACAGAGAGAGACATCTTCCAATCCAGACTTCCTCTGTCAATCAGAGCACAATGAGCTGGTGGTGGTCTGGAGCAATAGGAGCTGCAAAGGTAAGTGATTGCGAAACCCATTTTCCTTCATTCTCATTTCAAATATTGTCAACCTTTCCACTCTCTGATTAATTTGATCAAATTCTACAGAAAAAAATTGACCACAACAACGCGCCACCACGGTACAAGAGCGTGGCTCTGATCATTGGCGTGACCGGCATAGTCGGCAACAGCCTTGCCGAGATCCTGCCACTCTCTGACACGCCAGGCGGGCCGTGGAAGGTCTATGGCGTAGCCCGCCGCCCTCGGCCTGCCTGGACTGCCAACTACCCTATTGAGTACATCCAGTGTGACATCTTGGAGGTTCAAGAATCCCATGTCAAGCTCTCCAAACTCAGGGATGTCACGCACATTTTCTACGTGACATGGGCTAACATGCACGACGAAGTCGAAAACTGTAAGGTGAATTCTAACATGTTGCGCAACGTTCTCAATGCTGTCATCCCAAATGCGCCAAAACTGCAACATATTTGCCTGCAAACTGGTCGAAAACACTATGAACCTCATGAACCTCCATATCATGAAGATCTTCCAAGATTGAACGTACCCAATTTTTACTATACTCTGGAAGATGTTTTGTCTGAAGAGGTGGTGAAGAAGGAGGGTTTGACATGGTCGGTGCACCGGCCTGGAGTGATATTCGGGTTTTCGCCATATAGTTTGATGAATATTGTTCACAGTTTATGCATTTACGCAGCGATATGCGAGCACGAGGGCAAGCTATTGAGGTTTCCGGGAAGTCGTGCGGCATGGGAAGGGTACTGGGATGCTTCGGATGCAGAGTTGGTTGCAGAGCATCAGTTATGGGCGGCGGTGGATGCTCATGCGAAGAATAAGGCATTCAATTGTAGCAATGGAGATGTGTTCAGTTGGAAGCAGTTGTGGAAGGTTTTGGCAGAACAGTTTGGAGCAGAGTTTGGGGAATTTGATGAGAAGTACTCCAATATGAGCTTGCAGGAGATGATGAAGAATAAGGGTGCAGTGTGGGAGGAGATTGTGAGAGAGAAGGGTTTGGTGCCTACGAATTTGGAACAGATTGGGGCTTGGTGGTTTGTGGATGAGGTTCTTGGGGGTGAGTCTCTTTTGGATAGCATGAACAAGAGCAAAGAGCATGGATTTGTGGGGTTCAGGAACTCAAAAACTTCGTTTAGTTATTGGATTGATAAGATGAAAGCTCACAGAATTGTTCCCTAGATGATAAGTAGATAAAAGCTCTAGCTTTATGAGAGACATTATTTTGTTTTCACTTTATTTTCTGCTTTGGTTGTTGTAATTGTAAAATCCGCTTGTTGCCGGTGATCTTATTCTTTTATACATGGTGAAAGGGAAAATGTCTGGATACTACAACTTTTTTACAATCTTGGGTGATATACTTTAGGGTTAATAATTTTTTTAGTACTTGGGTTTGCAGTTTTTTGTTTTTTTCCACTTCAGTTTTCAAAATATTCACAAATGGTACCTGACCTACAAGAAAAGACCAACTTAATACATTTGTTAAGTTTTGTTAGCCCGCCACATGTCGTCACAGAGAAATGCAACATGTCCTTAAAAAAAAAAACTAAACTAAACCTTAAAAAAAGAAAAAAATTGACAAGCCACCCCCAATGACAAAAATGGGCCAATGGGAGTGGCCAGCCACCACATGAATTTTTCAATTTTTTATTATTTTTTATTTTATTATTTTTTTTTTTAAGGTTTAGAACACGTGGCATTTTTATATGGAAACACGTGTCACGGAGTGTAATGAAATCTAACGGAAGTATCAAGTTGGTCTTTTCCCGTAGGTTAGGTATCATTTGTGACTATTTTGGAAACCTAGGTGAGAAAAAAAAATAAAAAACTACAAACCCAAGTACTAAAAAAGTTATTAACCCTATATTTTATGAAAATAAGTGTCACATGGATTAATGGGCGGCAATCCACATTTTAGCAACCGATGTGGTAAATAAATGTGATGTGGGACAACACAATATTGAGAAGAAAAGTTGGAGAGAAGAAGCAAAGAAGAAGAGTTGAAGATAGAAAGAAGAAATATAGAAGAGAAGTAAGAGGGAAGAAGAAAAAAAAAAAAAAGCTACGGGATAGAAGAAAAGAGGGAGAAACGACAAACAGTACTTGGGCTATGGCCTGCTGCTAAAACAACATATAATCTAAAATAAAAGCCCAATAACAGTTCAAAGCATACACAGTGAATTAAGAAACTATCAGCACAAGGACGCCTTTGAATGTTTTTTTTATTTTTTTTTTAAAAAGAATGTTTTTTTTTAAAGTACATTCATGTTGTCAGCAGCAGCAGATGAACGACACACGTTGGATGAGCTGGGCAAGACAAGGATGCCTCTGTTTTCAGCAAAAGCCGAGTACGGTCGGAGTTGGGCTCCCTGGACCCTACCACAAGTGAAATATTCAAAAGTATAGAGGCAAATAGAAAAGGACTCATCATTCAAATTAAAACCCACCCATTAAAGCCTCGTTAATAGGTAAAGAAAAAAAGAGAGTGATTGATGGATGATCATCCGACAACCATTACAAGGTTGTTGGATGGCAATTAGTGCTATGAGCACAATGACATTGACCGCTGAATGCTTACAATTTTTTTTTACATATTCGCGAATTCGACACAAACTTAGTATAAAATTAGCGGGTTAAATTTGTAAAGTCTGATTATAGTTGACCTATATAGTCTTATGCATATGCTTCAACACAACCTAAATCCAACACACAAATACGAGAATTGCCACCCCTACTGATCATATCCAATGCACAGACAACATCACAGTACAATAGAGAAAACAAATGACTAAAACCATCGTGGCTTAATGACAGCTCCTATCTCATCAAAAAGTTAAAACATCATGTTTTTGTAAATTGCATAGGTATAGGAGACCTTAAATTTGAATAAACTGATACAACTTTGCAGCTCAGATTTTTTGGTTATATGATCACATGCAATGTTCGAAGACAAGGATCTGTTATTCCAACTCTAGATCATTTACCAGAAAGATCAATTCGTGAAAAAATTGTGCCTTGAAATGCATTCCACATATACAATAAGGAGTTCTTGTGTTCACAAATAAAAACAAGAGTTTCTACACTTGCACAAGAAAATGTAAAATGAATTTAAAACATGTTTACAAACTATATATATCTACACATGAACCAAGGCGGAAGGACCCAAATCAGAAGTTACTTGCTCCATTACCTGCTTATGGCAATATGGCATTTCAAGATAACAATAGCAACTCAAGATAAAAAAAGTTTGTAATAATTGAAGTTAATGTACAATTCCTCAGCATTTTTGTCCACATCATACATGCTTGTACGGAAGAGAAGACTGAATCCAGTAATATATCATATGGTCGTTCTCTCTCTGCCCACCCCCACCAAAAAAAGCATGTCAGTCATATCTTTGGATTCATAATCACTTCTAGAGGATGCACAAGATTACTATCCTAAGAAAATTGTCTTCTATATCAATCTATCTCCATTATTGACACAAAGCTCCCAGATTCTTAAGTATCATCTTGAAGTGCCCTTCTAAACAAGTTACAAGCTCATATGTAGCTCCTCCATATAACTTACTTATATGGGGGAGCTACATATGAACAAGTTAAAGATAAATTTGTTATATAATTTCCATGCCTATGGGTACCAAACTTCGTATTTCAGAAGCAGCTCCTCACAAAGTGAAAACACATGTTGAATAAATGATCAAATTAATGAACACATTCAACTGTAATTTGGTTATGCACTACCTCTTTAACTGTACCTGGCTTCTACATTGTAAACACATCAACTTGTCCTTTGCTCACACACTACTTCAACACCAAATGCAAAATTTGGCTTCTACTGAGAGATGTCAGAGTTTTGACAGCAATAGCGCTAGTTGCTCATCAGACACCTTAACTTCAATGCAAGCTCCCAATGATGAAGCTAGCCTCGCAGCTAACTGATGCTTACACTGGAAGAGAGGGACAAAAAGAAGAGGGGGCTTGAATACAGGAAACTTACTACAAAAGAAAAACTAGAAAAGAACAGTTAAAGGGTTGGACTCCATTATATGTATAAGCAAGAATGAGATCTCACACAAAGCTGTTCTCCTCTATTTACAATGTCATAGAAGAATGAGTAACACGCACAATAGTTTTCAGAAAAGCAGAAATATTCCTCCTTCCTCCGTGATTCTCCCACAACCTAAGCAGACCAGATAAGAGGGAACTCAGTTTTAGTTTCTCTTCCTCAAATAAATCTCTAACTACACTATCCAAATTAAAAAGGTTTCTTCACCCAATCCATCTTGGGTTGAATTACCAAATTGGAAACTTTTTGCTAGCCAAGATTCTTCAAATTTCTTACTATTTGGCTGATGCCAACTAAATTTCTAATTTGTTCCTTCATATTCCACCTAAGTCAATAAATACATCAAGAAAATAGGAAAATTTTCAAACTTTGGACTTAATTTTCCCCAATATTATTTAAAATTCCAAATATATTACAAAATATCTACAAACTACATTTAACTCAAGCCAGCTTCATGTCGCCTGTCCAAATCTTCTGTATCAGAGATCTAGTTGGCCATTCCAGAACCATGTATATCCACCACCAACAGGGAACAAAACATGGATTCAAGTAAAGAATAAACTTTACCTGAAAGACGAAACGCCCGCTAAGCTCACCAGAAATCCTCTTGATGCCTCTTTGATCCACTATTCTAGTGGCTCGCTCAAAGTTTTTACCAAACAAGAAATGCAAGCTGGATTTATAACAAAAAAGGGAACAAAAACAAAAGTCAATTATTCAACCCCATTACAAGTCAGTGATAATATTATCCAAGACACATTCAAAATGGGTTAGATATACTAACATGGAGAGCTGATCATCTGTCACTGTCCCATTTCAATTCATTCCTCATTATCAAATTGCAGCATAAATAATCCCCAAAAAAAAAAAAAATCAACAGTCATTAGCTTGTAATAAAGTCGATATCTGTTTCGAAGTAGAAAAGCAAACAAAAAAGAACCAACCTGCACGAGTAGATTCGATGTCCTTCCACACCGCCTCTGCTACCAAGCTACTTGCACTCATTCTCATTTAGCTTTTCCCTAAAAAAGCATAAATTTAAACACTTAGCATTTCTTAATGCGCTTTTCCAAAGTGCCTTCTTACTCTCAAAACCTGAAACTAAATACAACCTTTGTCTTTGAAACTAAGAAAACTGCTTTTTTTTAAATCAGTTTGACAGCCTCTACAAGGAAGTTTTTCAGGGTTTTAACAAATTAAAGAACCCAGCAGAAGCGCACACACGCTCCAACACTTGGAGCTGTAAGGTGGGTTTTCTGAAAACACCTCATACTTGCTTTTGAAAGCAAGGAAAGCGCTTTACAATCAGTTTGAGAGCCACAGCGAGAAAGCTATTAGGGTAACAACAATGAAATGCGGCAACATGAGACAGTATGCTAGGTGCTTGTGTTAATGCCAAAACCAGAACCAAATTGAAAGGAAACAACAAGAAACCAAATGGAAAGAAATGATTATACAAACAATGGGAAAGTGAATGAAGGGGTTGGAGTTGCCCACCTGAACTTGATCATACAAAGTTACAAACCGGTTTCAAAGGACTGATTTTTCCCGTTTTGATTTTTTTCTTTTTGTTGGTTTTACAGCGTGTGACGGTGTGAGGAAGGATTCGAACTACTAATCAAATATGAGCAAGACTATTTTAGTAATGGGTTTGGTTTCTCATTTTATTTTATTTTATCATTTTACCAATGGGTTTGGTTCTAAATAGGTACCGAGATGAGACTTTATTTATTTGTTTCCGTAATATTTTTATTTAATAATTTTATTTTGGCCTTTTTTCTAATTAATAATTTCTAGATTCATCTTTGTACAATGTACCCATTTACACCCATCTTTTAGTAAAAGACTTGGTATGTGGGCTTTGTATAAATATATATATATATATATATATATTTTGGGACATGTCTGCACAAGAAGGAGAAAAGAGATTCGAACTAGTGACTTCCGCTTCATTAGACGTGGTCACAATCGATTGAGTTCTCTCTTGGAGACGTATAAATAAAGAATTGATGATAACATTTTTTTTTCTTTTCTTTTATTTATTTTTTAAATAAAAATATTAATAAACAACCCAAAACACAAAATAATCATAAAACATTTAAAAATATTTTAATTTTATATCACACCATAACATTTTTTCAACCAAAAAATATTTATATAAAAAAAAAAAAAAAAAAAAAAAAAAAAAAAATCCTCTAGAAAGAATTAACATTTCCACGATTTTTTTCCCTCTTATAGTAAGATATCATATTACCGTTATCTCTTAATCATTATTGATGATATCATTACCACTAAATTAACGCCATCATTTTAATTTATTTTATTTTTTTTTTCAACTCTTCGTCCAAACATAACCTTAGTTTAAAACAGTTGTCGACAAATAGAACAAAGGCAGATGCTAAATTCTAACCACTGTGAGCCATGAGTAATTAATTACCAAGCTTAAAAAATAAAATAATAAGGTTCATGTTTATTAGCTATAATTTACCACGTATCTGACTCTTGCATGCCTATAAGAAGTTATAAGTGATACTCCCATGCTGCTCTTCTATTTCTGGGAGTCACAATCATGAACTCAAACAATAAAACCAATAAAACCTGATTGTCAATAAGGAGACCATGAGAATAACTAAATAAAGTAAAAATCTATTATTTATAAGAAGTTACAGAAGTGATGCTCCCATGCTGCTCTTCTATTTCTGGGAGTCACAATCATTAACTCAAACAATAAAACCAATAAAACCTGATTGTCTATAAAGCTGTACTTTCTCTAATGAATCCTTTCATCTTCCCCCACCCCCAAAAAACAAAAGGAATAGATATTCCTCCTCCAAAGTAAACAAACTTTTTCTCCGAATTGGGTTGGTTGGATTGTTAAATTGACATTTGTTCTTTAGAACATATGATTCTCACATGCATTTTATCACATAATTCGATAATCATGTTAAAAATGCATGTAAAAATCACGTGCTCTAAAGACAAATATCAGATTAATAGGCTGAATTGGAAGTTTCCTCGGACAATGTTTGAAGGAAAACTTTGTCCTTCGATTATTATCTAATAGTAATCTTTGCTTAGTTGTCGGTCTACCTTTAAAGGGTTTTGTTTCTTTAAGAATAAAGAAGATCATCTTCTGTCTCATCTGAATTCAGAGAGAAGATGTCAACAGGGGCATTGGTGCAGCAAACTGCATTGTTCTTGAGTCTAGCATTTGAAGAACGTGTTTGGTGGTCAAGGTAAATTACGATAGCAGTGATATCATCATGAAAATGACGCCTAATTCCCCTTTTAATTTTCTTTATGTCACCATAACTCATCTCTCTCTTCTTTGCAGCCTCCCGAATGGCAGCTCTCACCAATCTCTTAGCAATTCCCTGCATGTATTGAAGTCAATGAATGGAATTGTGTCACACATGTAGTCAAACGCCAACAGTTTAGTTTATAATTGAACCATTTCATTAGAAAGTATCCAAGGTATTCCATTAAACCGAATATTAAGAACGAAGATAAATGATGGATTTGGCTTAAATGTTGTAAAAAAAAAAACTACAGAAGATCTTTTGTAGTCTTTTCAACCGTCCAGATTTAATTTAACTCTGTTTCTCATGAAAAATTTAGAATTAAATTTGGACCGTAAAAAAAAAAAAAAAACTATAGAACCTATGCCAAATCCGCCAATGATAACAGGAGTATATTAGGGACAGCTATAGGAAAAAGTGGAAAACAAATTTGAATTTGACCAAAGATTACTGCTATTGATAACAATTGAGAAAAAAGTTATAGAAGGTAAGTGAAAGATGGGCACTCACAGCTCTCGGGTTTTTGAACACTATGTCTACTGCTGCTTCATCACTTAATTGCTCCCAGAGGCCATCTGATGCAAATATCAAGAATAGGTCTTGTGGTTTAAGCTTTCTTACTATGATTGATGGTTCTGCTGTCATTACCGGTCGTTTCAAAGGAATAGGGTTCCCAAATTGCTGGAAAATTGGGTCTCTGTTGAACTCAGGCTTCTTCAGATAAACGTCGCCAATGGATCTTGACACCTAAAGAAGAATGTGTAAAAGAAAAAATTATGACAGCTTCCTACTATCCATCACATTATTTAGAATTATGAATCAGTTATCTAATATACGGAGGTAAAAATAGCCATCAAGGAATAAACATTACACTTCAAACTTTTACATATAAAAAACTCAAAAGGCACATGCCCAAAGTTTGAATAGGAAGAAATCAAGATGAATTTCCCAAGTTACATAGACCTTAGTACTATGCTTCAGGGGGGTCTTCATGTACATCTATGCATGGAAGACAAATTACTTTTAACTTAGCAGCATGAGATGCTGGATCGGGAGCAGAGCATAAGATTCCTGGAAGACGATGGAAGATATAAGCTCTCTTAGAACAACTTAAAATACAGCCATCTATCTATCTATCTATTACACACATATATTCCTTTTTTCTACATAAAGCAAAAGGAATCAGCAAAGAAAAAAGCAATGGACATAGCAGGATATGGATAATATCTAACTTTGGCTCTTGTGAGAGACCCTAGGAGATATTTAAAAAAAAAAAATCATCAAAGTATCTTTTGCCTTCAACAATTATGCGCATTGAGCATTCTGCTGATCAGACTAATAAGCTCATAAGCATCTTTACTTTTTTGGGGGTAGAAACTTCCATTCTAAGGTTGGACCACATGCAAGCTTATATTCTTATCATGTAATCGTTTCTTTAACACTATTATTAAGGATAAAAAAAAGATACTGATTTCTACTGCTTCTCATATTATAAAACGGTGGATTCCTATTGTTTCTCGGGTTTGTAGGAAAATTTTGTCCTACAAACAAGGAAATCAGAATATGAGCATTGTGCCTGTCACTGAAAAGAAAACAGCCTATAATTTAAAGACGCACGTGCACCCCTATCACAGTTATATACAAGTTCATGCTATTGTCTGCAAAAACTTTAAACATCTTACAAAGATTCCTCTCAGACATGATTTAGGAGATTTGGATTGCCAAAAGTGAACTCTAGACCAAGAGAATTACAAGGTAGCAGCGTAAAGCTACTTAGATGATGGAAGATGCTTGGACACATGCATGCCAATGTTTTGATCACATGTATTGTATAATCAGAACAAGGAACAATTATCTTAGGATATCAAATGGGTAATGAGGATTTAGGTGATGCCAAATGGGACACCTTCTCATACAGAATTTCACATACTTACTGCCTTTGCACACAAGGAAAAGGAACTTGATATACTAATTTTGGCTCAGATTTTATACAAAAGCGTTACTAAGACTACAGTCGTGCAGCTAGCAAACGATTACCCATAGCATCAGCTTCCAACAACTACAAACAGCTGAAAATAAAGCATAAGTAAACTGTTCCAGCTTAATCCTCCTTTGCCAACATCTACACAGGATTGATTCTCTCAGGAGGTTTGAATAAATATTTGAAGAAAATCAAAGGTAAGAACACCAAATTCTATATCTGAGCTCAATACATCAAATTTGACTAAAAATTACAACATCATTGCTTAAAATTGAAAAAATATACTAATTCAATTGCAATTAAGAGTAAATTACAAGCAAGAACCAGAACAAATATATCAAGATACCATACCTGAATTATTCCCTTAACCCTCCAAACTCCACGGGTATACACCACAATATGTGCATCATCAGGATGAAGTGCTACCAGTTCCTTCCTAACCTCCTCAACTGCAACGTTATGATCATCCGACAACCGTTCCGCCACAACTGAATTTTTATGACCCTCCAAAGGTCTCCGTCCAAGAACTGCTCTCGAGTCCCCAAGATTTGCCACATACAATTCACCATTTGAAATAGCACCAACAAGACAGCATGACCCAACTGAAGCAATTTGTGGTCGTGCTGGCAATGCTCGCCTCACCAAATGCAAGAATTCCTCCTCAGTTGCATCAAATGCCTTCTTTATCACATCCACCGATAACCCGCCTTGCTCTGTGGCAAACTCTACAAACAAAAGGGAAAAAAAAAATACAGATGAGCAAGAGACACAGACAGTCCTAATGCAACAAGGCAAGTTCCAACGGTCTGTTTGGTTGCCAAGAAAACAAAGGACAAGAACATAAAGCCCCTGCTCGTGCTTTCCTTTTGTATGCATCTTTCAAAACAAATTGCAGAAAACCAACTCAAGTAAGCATAATATTTGCAAAATACTCAGTGGAATATATTCCCTTAAAGTGAAAAACACCCAAAATTTCATTAAATCTTTTAAAAAAATTCTAGTCTTTCTTGTTCCCATAGATTTTCCCCCCAACCAAACAGAGCCTATCTTAACAAAACAAAGACTTCCCATGATCCTATGGAACAAACGACAAAAACCCAACTCCCAACCAATCAAAAATATGTTCACTACACTCAAAGAAGTATAAAGTTCTCTAATTTCCTTGAAAATCCTCAACAACCATAATTTTTTTTTTGGTAGAACAACCATAAAGTTCAATAAAAATAAATAAATAAATAATCTAAGTCTTTCCTTTCCCTTGTATATCAACCAAACGAAGCCTTATCAAACAAAGCCTCCCACAAAAAAATTTTATTTTTCTTTTTTCTTTTTGTTGGAAGATAGAAACAAAGACATATACAAAGGTATATTGGGGTTTTGTTGAAGAGAATTTACGGTGCAAATAAGGAAATAGGCGCTTGTTGACGAATCTGGAAGCCTCTGGGCCACCGTGACCGTCGTAGACACCAACGTAGGTGGCGGAGGGCGACGTGAAGACCTGACTCTGGTCTTCTAGGCTGGAATTGGCCTGGACCACCGCTATGGAGTAGTCCCCGGACGCGTGGGGCTTGAGGTCCGTGTGCCAGAGCAGCCCATCGCCACCTCCGCCGCCTAGCCTCCCCATGAAGCACCGCTCCAGCGGCCTGTAGCACGACCGCAACATTATTCTCGCCTACTCTGTTATACGTCTCTCTGTTTTCTCTGTTCTGCTCCCCTGTTTCTCGATTTCTTTGCCCTTTTCTGTGTCTGTGTTTGGGTCGTCGATTCTGTTGGGTTTTGCGAGAATGGGATTGAAAAGCAAGAGAGAGAGAGAGAGAGATTGCAGAGTAAAGAGAAAGGAAAGTCGTGGCGGGGGGAGAGAGATACCGAGTCAAGAGGAGCACCTAGCAAGAAAGAAGACCGATGAATGTTTGCTTTCCTACTCTACGCGTTATTAAAAAAAATGTGCTTTTTCTATTTTCGTTTTCATGCAAAATAGGAAGTAGAGGTTTTCTTTTTCTTTCTTTCTTTTTTTCTTTTTTTTCTTTTTGCAAGACATTAGGGTTTATTAGGGTTTATGATTTCAAACATAGCACATAAACATCGAATGTACCCGACACGGTAATGTCTAAATAATCTTTATATCAATGTTAAAAAAAAAAAAAAAAAAAAAATCAATAAGTGTTAGACCTTACCACATCAATTTTGTAGGATGTTTTGTGGTAATTAGTATTACTCATTTAAAAATAGCAATTTAAATGTGTGATTTGAAAACTCAGTTTAGTCTTTAAAATAGTAAATTTTTAAAAATGCGCTCCTTTACCTGCAATTTGAAAGGCTCGTTTGAATTTGCGATTTCGAAACATGCGATTTAAAACGCAATTAAGAATCTAAAAATGCAACAAAATAAAAAAAAAAAATTATAAAAAAAAAACTCCTAAACGATAAATTTTCTATGATTTAGTTTAAATTGCACTTTTGGTCTGCAAGTGCGAAATCACAGTGCCAAAAGCACTCCAAAAGGCAAATTTTTCTACATTTTCAAATATCTATTTTTTAAAAGCCGCAAGCCTAACCTACACATTTTCTATAATTTAATTTAAAAATCATACTTTTAGTCTTTTAGCATGCAAAATCGCAATACCAAACATATACTTAATTCATGTTGTAGTATTTACTCCACGCGTTTATCTAAGTGTCTTTCTATTTGTTATGCTAAATAGAGAATTAGTTCTAGAGGGTGGTTTTGGGGGAATTTTTTTTACTTTTTTTAAAAAAGTTTTTTTAGTTGGCGGAATTCCAATTTCTTCTAATAAAGAATGTGACAATTATATATTCCAAAGACGCATATTATTTAATAGATTGATTTTATATATATCTCTAACCTAACCTAACCTAACCTAACCTAAAGAAAAACTTTGTTCTCTTGTAATCGAGGAGGTGATAACCAGATTTTTCAAGTTAATTTAGTATTTTGCCTTTTGGGTCAAATGAATGGATTTTTCAGAAATTCAATGAATTCGAAGTTGATTGAATCCAAAGAAAGTGAAGACAATTAATTGACTTTTTGACTTTTGACTCATGCCCTAGCTGCTGCCTTCGATGCCATTTTTGCTCTACTTTTTATGGCTTGCTGTGCACCACGTATCATCTTTATTTATCAATCATCTGCACAATCACTTACCAAATATGAAAGACAACCTAATGCAGAAGTAATAAGATGTACAGAAATTGAAAAGGAAAGCTTAATCCAAAAGGGAAAAAGATGTACATGCAGGTCAAACGAAGTCAATTACCAAAGACTTCATATATATATATATTAATCATAGGGGAATATTCTGGCATTTCACAAAAATAATTTAGCCCTTTGATTTGTATCTAATTTGAATTTAGTATCGGAGATGTGAATGAATTGGCATGCTTTTTGCATTTGTCAAGAAAAAACTTTACACATTTCTGCATGCAATTATATTTGCTCTGCTATGAAATTGTGTTTAGTTTATTAGTTCAGGAATTTATAGGATTAAGTTCTAAAGAATGGCATTGTTCATTTAGAAAAACTGCCTGAGATCATCTTTTTTCCTAGATTATGCATCTCAATTGCCATTTTACAGGATTTTCAGCTTTCTCTGCTAGTACAAACCTTTTTCTGTTTACAAAGATAAAAAAACACACACAAGTTTATGGTGCTTTTGAGATACTTAACATTGACAAAACACGTAAATTATGGTGCTATTTTTGCAGAGGATGGTTAAGGAGTAGAGTATATGTATGAATATTTCATCATCGCAAAGACAGTAGTAGTGCATGTAGCAGGGCCTTTTCTTTCTTTTTTTCTTTGCCTCTTTGTAAATAGAGACCGGGTGGCTCATGATTCACTTATCGGAGGATTAGTATATGTAACACGGGTAATTCTAGAAGTTCCTCTTGTATCATTTCAAAAATAATTTGGCTTCTAAAATTAGCACACCAAATGATCCAATTCAATCATTTTTTTAAAATTCATATAACTTGTAAAAAAAAAATTGTGAATCTCATGCAAAAAAAAATGAGCATTGGATGGTTATACACAAGGATTCTGTATGGCATATGTAAACCCACTACCACAAAAAACTTTGAATGTAGCAGTTTCTTTGGGATTGTTACTTAAGCTCACTGCCTGAGGGCTAGTTTGATCACATGTATTCCCCAAGCCAAGTTGACCGTGCTCACCCCAACCCCATGTCTTTATTTCTCCATTCTCTGCAACCACAATTATATAGAAATATGAATCAGTAACTGACCCAAAAATAGAGACGAAACTATAGAGATTAAAAGAATCTTGCCTGTTACCACTGCAGAGTGCTCAGCTCCAGCTGCAATATGCACAATTTTTAAAGCATCAAGACCAGAGACCTTCTCCAGGATAGCGCCTCTGGGATCTGTGGGCATAAGGAAACACACAAATAATTGAGTGCATATTAGCAGTAAAGACCGAAGAGCTTAAGAGGTAAAGCAACTGCAGTTTACTATCATCTGGACTATCAAGCTTCAGCTATGTACCCATTAACCAGACGGTTCCGGTTTATGGGGCAGGTAGAGTGATAAACAAGTTACTAGAACAACCGGATACTCCCAGCTACTTAGATGTCATACCAGGTAATTTCTTTGGGCTCATTTTCTCAAGATCACCAAGGACTCCATGGTAGCTGCCACCGAGCATAAAAACTTCCCCATCACCTGTTTAAGATGCCAAAGGACTAACACTGCTACTTGACTAAAGACAAAACAAAGAAAAACTAAATAGAGAGAGAGAGAGAGAGAGAGTGGAGAAAAAGGAAATGTATTTACATACTAGTCAATGCTAGAGCATGGTTCCATCCAAGAGCTGCTCTGGTAAACAAGAAAGACGAAAGTAAACACTGAGGAAAGTGAGCATCTGGAGTGCCACTGAACCCTCTTCCCCAAGTGTAAAGATGTCCATCAACTGACGCAACACAACAACAACAACAACAAATTAGAGGGTACAGTAGATCGATGCTAAATTGGCCAAAAGAAAACTTCCTATAAGCTTCACCAGACTCTGCATTGGGTCAAAATTTTGGACCACCGCATTAAATTTTTCAGCTGATTTGATGATCCAGAAAAATGTACAAATTTATATTCCGTCTTGTTTGCCATATCAAGCAAGAGAAAATTGGATGTACTCACCAGATAATGCTGCACTATGATCTCCATTTGCAGTTATGCTAACGATTCTGACATCCTCCAATCCATGAGTTACTTCAGGAAGACTAACTGATTTGACCTTATCGTTGGAGATACCTAGTTGACCACGCTTCCCAGACCCAAATGCATAAGCTTGAAATTCTGAAGAACCTGCATCACATTGATCTTAGTGATTAAAGCTTGAACCAGATGAGAGTATCAGGTTTATACTTTACTTTAGCTAGGGAGTTCTACTCCATGGATATGGCTTGTGTCCATCAGAGTAAGATTATTCCTTCCCATTATTCTTTTAAAGTTCTTTAGAAATTCCAATTCCACTAAAAAAAAGCCAGAAAACTGTCTTTTTCTAGAGCATCACCATTGTCCTTGTTCTATTTTTCAGCAATCAATCAATTTTTCGTTTCTATACATCTATCATACCCTAGCTCAAGGGAATCACCAAAGCACAGAAACTCTTGATGAAAATGCGTCTTTTCTGTTCATCCATGCCTGACTTCATTGTTGCATAAATGACAAGAACTTATCTTTCAACAAAGAAACACAATTCTTTAAGCATATCGCAGGAACATATATGGTGCATCCTATTGAAACAGTATCTGTAGGCTATAACAGCCTGTTACTACTAGTAGACACACCAGATTTACCACGCAAATTTACCTTTTAACAACACAAGCGAATGCCGCATACCACATGCTATCTGTTCAACATGCTTATTAACAAAGAATGAGACTCTTACAGGAGAGCAATGTGAACTGTAGTCCCCATGCCCAAGCTGACCAAACGACCCATCCCCGCAGGTAAAAAGACACCCAGTATCTGAAATTATAAATTAACAACAAATATCAATGAGAAAATCTTGGGATTCCAAAATCAAAAGACATCCACGATATGAAATTATAAATTAACAACAAATATCAATGAGAAAATACTGGGATTCCAAAATCACCACCCACCCACCTGAAACAAATCCAGAGTGGCTCCATCCAGCAGAAACATGGGATATGAAGTAAGCCTGCAAGGAAGCTACAAGCTTGGGATACAAGCTATTAACCATATCACCATGGCCTAGTTGGCCAGATGTACCCCTTCCCCATGTCAGTACCCTACCACCTATGAAGTGTATAGAAAAACAGTTACCCAATTGTAATTCAAAACAAAAGAGTAAGGAAATTAAATGCACAGAATTAGAAGAAGAAGAAGAAGAAAAAGGAATGTCTTTTTTTTAGTAGGAGAAAAGGAAAGAGAGGGTGGCACCGGAGGTCAAGGCGACAACGTGAGCGCCGCCACAGGAGAGCAAAGAAATGGGTCCAGCGGAGGCCAGAGAAGGAACGTGAAGCAGCTGAGGGAGGTAGTCGTCCTCTAGCCTGCCCGTGCTCAGCTGCCCCTCCGTTCCTGCCCCCCAACTCCATATTTCTTGTACTTCTTGTCGTTCTTCTTCCTCTTCTTCTTTGTCGTGGTGCTTCGCTTCTTTTCCTTTTTTATTGTGTTCCATCGTCGCCGCGTTTTGAGTCTTCTGACTCTGCCCCTCTTTGCTGCTCTTCGATTCTCCAAAAAGGAACCCGAACGAGGTTCCGAGTTGTGCCGTCAATGCCAATCTTGAAACAACGGGCCGGGTTTGGGGCCTTCTCTAAACTTCAAGCCCAAAAAAAATAAATAGATAATAAATAAATAAATAAGAAGAAAAAAAAAATACACTTTTGACCAAAACTATAGTGACTTCGTATTAGATATATTTTTCCTAAATTTTGGGGGTAAAAAAAAAAAGGAAAATGTTAGGGATTCTCCCCATAGGTTCTCCTAGCGTTCTCCTAATCTTACGTAAAACATGATTTAAGAAAAAATAAAATTGTACTGGCCTCTACCATTGATTTTTTTAGGCATTAACACCAAATTTGAGGCATTAACACTAAATTTGTGAGGCATTAATACCAAAATTGAGGCATTAACATCAAATTTAGGATGATCAAATTTATTTTGGGTGATAACATCCCTAAAGGGTTAACCTTTCATCCTTAGGTTTTAGTTTTGAATCCAAAAATAAGTTTTAAAGCATTAGAACCTAACTATTAACTCATAAAAATTAATCTGTTAGCAAAAAAATGGTACTACAATTTTATTTTTTTCTTAAATCATATTCTATGTAAGACTGTGAGAACGTCAGGAGAACACTATGGGAAGAACCCCTAGTAAACCCCAAAAAAAAAATTTGGGGATAAAATTATAAGCCCAAAAGAACCTTAATTTATGTTGTAGTTTTTACTCCGCGTGTTATGAAATTGTCTTTATATTTATTATTTTAAAGAAAAATAAATTTCTAATGGGTGGTTTGGAGGAAATGTTTTTATTTATTTTTTTTAGTTGGCAGAATTCCAATTTCTTTTTACTTGACTTGTTATTTTTTTACCTTTTATTTCTATTATTTTATTATTGTTTCTAACAAAGCATGTGAGAACTACATGTTCTAAATATGCAATTAAGTTTAATACTCTGAATTAAATAAATTTTTTCTAATGCGCCTGATAACCAGATTTTCAAGTTAATTTAGTATATGACTTTTACGTCAAATGAATGGATTTTTCTTTTAACATTTTTAGAATTCAAAGTCATGGCTCATGACTGATAATCTCATGCTTTTAAACCCATAATCGTTGAATTCCAAATTATTGTTGTAATCTCTTCTTTTATTTTTATTTTTTATTTTTTACATGTCCACACAAGGAGATAAAAAAATGTGAAAAAAATTCGATCTATTAAACAATAACTCCCGCTTTATGAAACATGATCTTCAACTGATGAAACTACATCTTAGGAATAGTCTCTCTTCCTCTTATTAACCACCACAGGAAGTGAAGATAATTAATTGACTTTTAAGTCATGAAGTTTGTGCATATAACAATCAAACCTCTTACATCTTTAGTTCTCCATGTATCAACAGTTTATCCGTTCCCAAGAGGTAGCTCAATTGGCTGAGACCACACTTAATAAAGTGGAAGTTACTAGTTCGAATCCTCCTCCCCCTCTTGTGTGAACATGTCAAAAAAAAAAAAAAAAACAGTTTACCCTCTTATTCTACAAGACTCGGAAAGTACACAGAAAGTACATCAACATGAATTCCAACTTCACATTCAACATGGATTCAAAACTCAGGAAATTTTCCCGGCGTACAACAAAACAGTAGATACAAATCATAATATATATTATAATTTAGTCAAAATACCAAGACTTTGACGACTATAAAGAAATCCAGGAAATATAAACACCCGAGTAAAATTTACGTCGTCTTCATTGCTCTGTGACTGTTTACAACTATACATCTACGGCAATAAGGGCAGTCTCCGCAGGTTCGCACCCAGGGATCCAAGCAGGCAGAGTGAAACCTATGCCCACAAGGCAAGCGTATAAGCTCATCTCCTTCCAAGAGAGTCTCCAAACATATACTACAATCCTGTGCAGCTTTTGGCGCCACTCCTTCAACGGTGCTGCTAAAAACCTCCAGGCGCAAACAGTCCAGGGCTTCTTGAGTGAGACCGGGTGGCTTCTTCTTTGGTTCTTGCAAGAGTTGCAGCCTCTCGATTTGGGAGGTCAACTCAGTAATGGTTGAGCTTTCAGACTGACCTGTTGAGATTCGAGTCCCCGTGTCCCGAACAAGATCAAACAGCCCTCTTATATCTTCTTCAAGCGTTGGTTCGCTGTGATAAATGTAAGATGAAGGTCTGCTGCTTCTCCTAAATAAAAATCCAAACAAAACAGAGAACTATTATTTTAAACCAATGACAGGGGAGACAGATCTTTGCATTCAAAATAGTTTCAAAAGTAGCCTAGACCATAGTACCATGTAAAGGCTGCAGCATCTTGATCTCACATAATTTTATTTTATTTTATTTTATTTTTTAAATGAGATATATTCTCAAAGAAAATATTAATGAACCAATTTAACTGTACTGCCGCAATCTCAGCCGTCCGTCATATGACGGCCAAAGATGAGCTGAACTTAGGAACTCTAGTGAGGCCAAAGATGAGCTGAACTCAGGAACTCTAGTGAGAGCTAATTCCTTAATTATCTCATTGCATCACTTACCCAATTCAGGACAATAACAGTGATAGGACTGAATTGGCGTAAGCACAAGTCAAAAAGAAAATCTATCAGTTTGACAAATAATACGAGTAACATTACGCAATTCCTCCGGTTCATAATTACTTTTTCCTTAAGACATTTTAATCACATGCTTAAGCATAATGCCTAATAATTTTCATTGTAGACTGGTGTTGCCTGCACAAATCAAATAAGAAGACAATGGATCATCAAATTCTTCATTGTAACATTGCTAGGGGAATGTGGAATCTTGTGTTTTGTTTGTTAGGGGTTACATGGGTCATGCATGGAATGGTGGGTGAATTATTGCACTGCTAGAAACAACATAAACACTGATAATTGGATAGTAATTATTTTTGTATTTAATGTGGTGTCTTTGAAGAGAAAATAATGGATTAGCTTGAGCTGCAGGAACTTTTGCTAAAATAATGAAGGAACCAGCTCGAGCTGCAGGAACTCTCTCTCAGACTTGTGCGGCTACCTTCAGGTGTTGAAAAACATTGATTTCCAATGCCAAGCTGCTGTTGGTAGAATTTCACTTTTGAGGGATGTGAGTTACTGGTAATGAGGATGAAGCTCTTATTCTTGAGGTCTCTTTATGACAGGGTGGCCTTTTCTATAGATAATAACCACTTCATTCTCTTTTCTTATTTGTTGGAATTCTTTGATCTTATCAATTTAAGATGCTAGCTTTCCTTTTCTAAAGTCTCTCTTGTATACATCCCATGTACAAGGGTTGTGCCCCTTATTGCGCCTTTTCAATGAAATTTGCAACTTACCGAAAGAATTTTCATTGGATATCCAAACTTACTCTAGAAAAAATGATAAACATGCACATGGGAGTAAGCACTGACCTGTTTCCAGAAAGAGGCACCCCTCTCAACCTCTCCAGAAGCCTTTCCCTTGCAAGTACCACAGCCCCAGGAAGCCTTTCATTCTCGCTTAATCTTGGCCTACTTAAATTTTCTGTGTTGGCACTGTTGCTTGAAACAAGCTGACTCGTACTTTGGTCAAGTCGAACTGATGCACGCTCCTTAGCAAGGCAAGAGAATATACAAATGAGGGGAAATAAGAGCATGAACCTCCACGCACTCAACCACTAGAAAAATATTGATTTTCAACTTTAAGCTTTTACCACAGACGCAAACACATACACTGTTATGACAAAAGTATTTCTGAATACCCTAGCAATGTCTACCCTAGTTTAGATTCATGCTTAGCTTAGACGTAATATATGAGCAATATCTACCCAATTTTTATATCAAATTATAACATCTTAATACAACCGTAAAGTGAACTTATCATATTTGAACAAAAAAAAAAAGAAATCAAGGAACATCAGTTCAAGATCAAATCCTCAGAGTTGAAGGCTTTCATGTTTAAGTCTCTTTATGTTTGGATGGTTGCCCACAATAGTTCTCGCTTTTCTAATTTTCTAGAATGTTTAGATTTGTCTTCTTCTTTTAGCTAGTTGGGTGTCTCTCCTTTTATACTCCCCGCTGATGCGCTTCAAATAAAATTTGAATTACTTATAAAAAGATCAAATCCTCATAAATCAGCTAAAACCCGAATTTTCAAACTATATATAAGCTCCATTTAGTTGCTCAATAGCAAAGGGAGAAAAAAAAATCTTGAACGTTTCTAAGAAAGATAATAAAATGAAAAGAAATTCAAAATTTTCACCTCTAGTGTCTCAAAATTTGGAACACAGAAAGAAAAATGGAATTGCGAGCTCCACCTCCACTAAACCAGATACAATTATACACACATACATATGACTCGTATATATATATATAGATGTTTCAACTGTGAAAAATAAATAATTTCCACCGAACCGAGCCTAATTAGTTAAACTTATATCTAATCTCACATTCAACTTAAAGAATGAAAGAATATAGAAATAGAATTCCCCAAACTTGAAATATATATTATTTCTTTGCTTTGGTACTCCATTTTCTGATCGACCAAAGAGAGAAAAGCTGTAAAACCTATGGATTTTTACCGCGTGATGCGACACGTGCAAGGACCGCCGGAGAGGATCGCCGCCGCCCAAATCACGTCGATGATGATGAGGAACGTGAGGATCGCAATGATGGCGACGAAAACCGTGGCTATATTGCGAATTCCGATCGAACCCTAGATCCGGGTTGCTCCGGCCCAAGCGAGACCTCCGGGTGTAGAATAGCTCCGACGCGCTCGTCATGCACTGAGATCGCCTCTCCTTCCCTGTAATCCTCTCCGATTCCTCACAAAACGAAACGCAAATTTAAGCGCAGAGACTGAGAGAGCGAGAGAGAGAGAGAGATGGGAAGGCTACTGAATGCTTCGAGGAAACGCGAGGGAGAGAGCGTAGATTTTGCGAGCGAAGTTGAAGTGCGAGCTTCGGAGAAAAGCACAGAGATAGAGAGAGAGAGAGTTCAAAAGCATTTTGCTTTATATGAGGTTGAGGTTTCAGGAAGAAAACGCAGACTAACTTGACGGTTTTGTTTGGTGCGAAAGCTAAACAAATATCTTTATTTTATTTTATTTTATTTTATATCTTATCTTCTTTTCTTTTCTTTTCTTGAAAGTTTGGGGGAGAAAGACTGGCGCCTGTTTGCCTTGACCAACGGTTCAGGTGGGGTCAATGGAACCATAGATTGAAAATTGGATTAGCTTTCGCTTATGCCGCGTTTGGCAAGAGAAGAGAGTTGGAGAAGGGGGAGAGGAAAGAGGAGAAACTTGACAACGTTCAAAACAAACAGGGTGTTAAGAGCGTGCATCTATAGGATAGATCAAATATTGTCTCTGCATTCTCCCACGCGATACTCTCTAGTCTCAACTAACTCTTAAGAGTGTGTTGGAATTATCCTCCAAGTAATGCAAATTAATGGGTGAACCTTTCAATTTTTACCAATTTTAAGAAAAAGTTTAAAAATTTTCAAATTCACTTATCCAATATTTAATTTAATGCAATCTACCCTCTCTATTATGATTTGACGTTAAATCTTAATGGAGGTTATAAAAAATACCAAAATACTCTTAACTTTTTTTTTAAAAAAAATTTAATGTGAAATTAAGGATAAATTTGAAATTTTATAAAAGTTTCAGGGGACATAAGGTCATTTCATCTATTTTAACATATGTAACGTATGTTTAATGTCAAACCCTAATGGAATGATAGATTGCATCAAATTAAAATTTTAAGAGATGAAATTAAAATTTTTTTTACTTTGGAGAGTCTTCTTAAAACATGTAAAAATTTAAAGAGCCCTTATTAAGTTTTTTCTAAATTAATTATTGACTACAAATATAATTTCTATCATTAGCCTTAGGGTTGAAAATTCAGTCTCAGTTCCTGGTTATTGGCCAAAATCGGGTATTTGCTTTTTTATTTTTGAAAACCGAAATTGGAACGAGGTATTCGATTAACCGGTTATACAATAACCGGTTGGTTCTAGTTGGTACCCAGTTATCCGAACCTAGTAATCGGTTTTTTTTTTTTTTTGCATTGTTTGCTTATTTTAGGTTTTAGGCCCAATTGTTGAGCTTAATTTAACCAATTTGTGTCCATTAAAAAAAAACATTAGACATAAAATGCCCTAAAATTTAATTTTAAAAGCTTACATAATACGTGAGATTAAACTATATATATATAAACTACGATATAATATATCAACCTATTTAACTACAAATCTCATTCTTATAAAATTAAACATTAAATAAATGAATAAGAGAAGTGATTTGCAATTTTTGTGAACCATAGAGCAAAAAAATAATAATAAATATATTAAATTCGAAAATATATATATCCAGTTATAACCGGATATTTAAAAACACTAAAACTTATAACCGAAACCGAACACCCTAATTACTGATTTTTCTCAACCAGTTTCCCGATTTTTTTTACACTCCTAAATTTATCCATATAAAATTTTCTTGAATCATTTTTAAATAAAATATTAAGGATTTGTCACGTTAAGATTTTGATCTTTATCACCTCAATATTTATTATATTTTATTGTATTGATAAGGACTTACATCCAAATTTATCAAATATAAGATTAGTAGATTGTGCCGTGTAATATGAGAATCTCAAATAAAACAAAACATTTGATTCTATCCACACTCAATAACTCTCTTTTGACTCGGTCAGGCCTCACATCTTTTCTCTTCTTCCTCATACGGTCATACCCAATCCCTGACCGCCACAGCTACTACTAACCAGGTCCCGGCTTAATGGCTACGCCAATTAAAGTTCATAATTTATTAAAGGCCCAAAATATCTTTTATATTAAATTTATCAACAACCAAAAAAAAAAAAAAAGGTAAGAAGCCTCAAGAAAAATAAAATAAGAGGAGGCCATTTGACATGCTATAAAGNCGCCACAGCTACTAGTAACCAGGTCCCGGCTTAGTGGCTTCGCCAATTAAAGTTCATAACTTATTAAAGGCCCAAAATACCTTTTATATTAAATTTATCAACAACCCAAAAAAAAAAAAAGAAGATAAGAAGCCTCAAGAAAAATAAAATAAGAGGAGGCCATTTGACATGCTATAAAGGTTTAGAGTAAATAAAAAAAAAATACCGTAATATGTTTTATTTATTTATTTATTTATTTATTTTTGTTGACATGTCCACACAAGGAAATTAAAGATTCAAACTAATGACATTGGGGTGGTGTTTGACAACCATTTTCGGGATACACTGTTCATGGTTGCACTGTAGCGCTTTTGTCGTTATATGTATAAAATTGTCACTGACGTGTTCCTCATCGCAGCGAAATTACGTTTATATCCTTATATGCCTTTCATCTTCTATTGGGGTTTTCTTTCTCGTTCTCTCACTCTCGTTCTTCCGCTGTTCCTTTGTTGTGTGCAATCTGGCGGCCGAAGACGAGGTGTGGATTGGACTGGTACTTGGTGATGGGAGTGACCTCCAGCTGGGGCTGGGTCTCCCCTTCCAGCCTCACGTTGACGTCGTAGACCACGCGGTCGCCGCCCAAGTGCCAGCCCTTGGGGAGCTTACTGCTCGGCATCCGAAACGGCAAAGATCAATTTCCCGGTGACGGGCGCTCAAATCGTCGATTTTCGGGTCAGAGACGACG
Organism: Carpinus fangiana; assembly: GCA_006937295.1. Classification (NCBI taxonomy): domain Eukaryota; kingdom Viridiplantae; phylum Streptophyta; class Magnoliopsida; order Fagales; family Betulaceae; genus Carpinus; species Carpinus fangiana. Next base: position 2,574,392 of record CM017322.1, read on the forward strand.
AGGGGGCGAGGGTTTCGGGCGTTTCGGCCGGTTCGGGGAGGTCGAACGTTCCAGTTCAACGACACGCGGTGAGGCCGACGACGAGTATGGAGGTCAAACGGTCCGGGCCCAGGGTTGCTGCGGTGGTTGCTCCGCCGAGGGTGAAGGTGGTTGCATCAGTGCCGCCCGTGCACCCGATGACTGCCGCAGTGACTGCAGCTCCTAGTCTTCGGTCGTACGACAACAATGACAACGAATGCGTGCTCACCTCGTCGTTTCAGAGGAAATTCCTTCTGTTCGATCTCAACCTCCCGCCTCCGATGGTTCGGGTTACCAGACGAAGCCATGGAAAGAGAGAGAGAGAGAGAGAGAGAGAGAGAGAGAGAGAAAGAGGGAGGAGATTTGAGATGATGGTAAAATTGTAATTACAAACCAAACCTTTTAATAAAAAAGTCAACAACAACAAGCGCTACAGTACAACCCTGATGAACAGTGTATCCAGAAACTGGTTATCAAACAACCCCTGGTTTCTTAAAACGTGATTCATAACCGATTAAGATACCATTTGAAAACATATGTTTAGTTTGTTGATTTTATATGTTATACTTACAATTAGACTATTGATTTTAGTTTGTTGTTGTTATGAGTTTTGATCGCATGTAATTGATTTTAGAACACAACTAATTAAATCATACTTATAATAAATAAATAAATAAAAAGAAGATTAGTGGAGAATAGTATTTTATTTTATTAGTGAAAATTTAATGATTCTATTAATTTTTTTATTTTTAAATAAGCACTCTATGAGATTACAATATCATGAATAAAATGAGTATATTGTTCCATCCATTACTCTAACAATTGTTGGAGGGCCGCTTTTTGCCGGGCAATGAGTTGCCGTATCACCTTCTCTTTTGACATGTTGCACGTTCCGTATGAAAATTATTTGTGGTAATTACTTCTTCTTCCATAAATTATAATGTATTTTTATTTTGTCTTCATGAATTATTAATTACGACCCATGAATTATTATTTTATGTTTAAAACTTTTATTTCATCAATTTTTCGTCAGTTAAAAGCGTTTATTTAAACGGTCAAAATGATAATGCTATGTAATTCATAAAAGTAAAATAACAATAAATTATAGTTCATGAGGACAAAATGACGGAAAGATCATTTGAATCAACGCTTTAACTAATGAAAAAAGGATTTTAAATACAAAATGGTATTACATAAGATCGAGCGTCATGACTGATAAATTGATAATTAGACTTAGCGGAGAGAAAATGTTAAGGCGTTCTAGTTAACTAGGGAAAAGGAAATTATCCCAAACTATTTTTTTTTTTTTTTGGGAAAGCACGTGTTTCGTCCCAATATTTGGCGCTCTCCGCCTCATACTCTCCCTCTTCAATCTTCTCGAACAAGCATTTGAAGCGAGGGAGAGAAAAAAAGAAAAAAGAGAGGGCGATGGAGAAGAGCGAAAGCACATCAGGCGACACGCCTNGATGAGAGTACCTGCGTCGGGTTTGAAGAGTGAAGCTCGGCCGAGAGAGAGAGGAGCTGTGCAGGTGAAGAAGAAGCTGCAGCTGCGTGAAGGTGAAGGTGAAGGTGAAGGAGAACGAGAAGCTGTGCGTGAAGGTGAGGAGTCGGGGTTTTTTGGTTTTTTTTTTTTCTAATCTGAAGCGTCGGGTTTTTTAAATGGGATCAGCCGTAAAATGGATTACGGGATTAAAAATTGGAAACCCTTTTCCTAAAGATATAAAGGATTTTCGGTCAAACTGAAATCATTTTCGGTTTGACCATTATTTTACATCGAAGTAAACACCGTAAAATATGAAAATTATTTTCTGAAAATCAATTTACGTCGAAGTAAACGGAGCCTTAAACTATTGATTTTAGTTTGTTGTTATGAGTTTTGATGCATGTAATTGATTTTAGTACACAACTAATTAAATCATACTTATGATAAAAAAAATAGATTAGTGGAGAATAGTATTTTTATTTTATTAGTGAAAATTTAATGATTCCATTATTATTATTATTTATTTTTAAATAAGCACTCTATGAGATTACAATATCATGAATAAAATGAGGATATTGTTCCATCAATATTTACTCTAACAATTGTTGGAGGGCCGCCTTTTGTCTCCAAAAGATAGCTCAATCGACTAGGACTACGCATGATGAAGCAGGTCATTAGTTCGAATCCTCATCTCCCCTCTTGTGCGGACATGTAAAAAAAAAAAAAACAATTGTTGGAGGGCCGCTTTTTGCCAGGCAATGAGTTGTCGTATCACCTTCTCTTTTGACATGTTGCACGTTCTGTATGGAAATTATTTGTGGTAATTACCTTTTCTTTCATAAATTATAATGTATTTTTACTTTGTCTTCATGAATTATTAATTGTGATACTCGACCCATGAATTATTATTTTATGTCTAAAACTCTTATTTCATTAATTTTTCGTCAGTCAAAAGCGTTAATTTAAACGGTCAAAATGACAATGCTCTTTAGTTCATGAAAGCAAAATGACAATGAATTGTAATTCATGAAGACAAAGTAACGGATAAATCGTTTAAATCAACTCTTTGACTAATGAAAAAAAGGTTTTAGATACAAAATGGTAGTACATAAGATCGAGTGTCATCACTGATAAATTGATAATTAGACTTAGCGGAGAGAAAATGTTAAGGCGTTCTAGTTAACTAGGGAAAAGGAAATTATCCCAAACTATTTTTTTTTTTTTTTTTTTTGGGAAAGCACGTGTTTCGTCCCAATATTTGGCGCTCTCCGCCTCACACTCTCCCTCTTCAATCTTCTCGAACAAGCATTTGAAGCGAGGGAGAGAAAAAAAGAAAAAAGAGAGGGCGATGGAGAAGAGCGAAAGCACATCAGGCGACACGCCTCGGCCATGGCAATCGTACCACACTGTCTTCACCAACGCTAAAGCAGGCACGTTTCCGTCCTTCCGTTTTCCCTTTATTTTTTGAATTTTTTGCTTCTTTTATCCTTCAATTACATGTCTATTAAATTGACTAAGCATTTTTCATCGTTGCCGTTGGTTTGATTTTCTTATGAAACGAATTCAATTAATATCTCGGAATTATTGGCTTTTGTGTACTCTTTTTTCTTTTATTTTCTCTCTCTTTTATTTATTTATTTATTATTATTATTTTTTCTTTTAAATATGTGAGGTGTTATTTTGTGAGGATTTTAGGTATGGATGGGGTGGACAAAGAGAGAGTGCAAAGAATAGTGTATGAGATGAGCAAAGGATCTAAGTATTTCGAGAATGAGGAACGCAAGGAGGCCTTTACGAGGCGGAAACTCGAGAGCATGCGTGCTCAATGCGCGAAGCTCACGGCGGCCGATATATCTTACAATCGGACGGTATTTTTACATATTTTGTTTGTGATGTAGTTAGACATGATCTTAGGTTTTTTCATGTTTTTATTGATGATGTATGAAAAGCTATTTATGGATAGAGTAAATCTTTTTGGTTGTAAATTACAATTGCCATGAGTGCTGACTTTATTACAAATAGGAACTGTCCCTTTTTGTACTCTGATTACAGAGTAGTGTGCAGAATTCATTTCAAGCATCCACATTTTTCCCGCCTATGTTGGCTATGTGGGCATTCAGTTTCTGGTTTGTGGTTTATCCTATTTGCAGGTGGCTGATAGAAGAATTTTAGAGCTAGAAGCTACACGTGACTTGACAAGGATTTGGCTGCACGTAGATATGGATGCTTTTTATGCTGCTGTTGAGACATTAAGTAACCCATCGTTAAAGGGCAAGCCAATGGCCGTTGGCGGCATGTCTATGATCTCCACCGCCAATTATGAGGTTTGGGTTACTGAAATCTTTAAAGGAAGTCATTAATGAAATTATGGCTATTCCATGTATACGTCTTTGTTAGTTTTGATGTTTTCGGTCTTTGGATTGACTTGCTAATCTCCTTTTAAAATTTTGATTGCCTTTATCTTCGGTTTGCTTCAGCAAGCTTTTCATTAAACCTGATCTGATCACCCTGCAGGCACGGAGATTTGGGGTTCGTGCTGCAATGCCTGGTTTCATTGCACGTAAATTATGTCCGGAGTTAATTTTTGTTCCGGTAGATTTTAAGAAGTATACTTATTACAGCGATTTGACTAGGAAAGGTTGGATGTTCTAAATTCAAGAAAGATTTGTGATGCAGCTCGTTTGTTAATTGCTGATCATTACTTTGCTTGTATTTCTCGTTGTTAGTTTTTCAGAAGTATGATCCCAACTTCATGGCTGCTAGTTTGGATGAAGCATACCTTGATATAACTAATGTCTGCAAACAAAGGGGCATTACCAGTGGAGAAGTAAGTTAGCGCATATAATTGATTTATTGCCTGTGCATGCTAGATTTTGTATTTTTTACATAGCTTCATTGCGTTCATTAACAGTGACAGGCTTTTAATGTTAAACCTCTTGTTTTGGTAATCTGCTTTTGCAAAGATTGCTGAAGAACTCAGAACCTCTGTTTACGAAGAGACTGGTCTTACGTGTAGTGCTGGAGTGGGACCAAACCGCTTACTTGCTAAGGTTCGGCTGGCTATTTTCTTGATATTCTCTTTGTGTGTGTATCCTGCATGGAATCCACCATATGCCTTTTCAACACCAAAAATAAAAAATAAAAAATTGAGGCATATAGCAAATAAATAGATGTTTGCATAATTTATTAGAGAACTTCACATTTTGTGTAATAAGGCAAGTCATTTTATTTCATGGGGAATTCCATTGCCAGGAATAGATAATAGGTATATCTACCATAAAATATTTTATTTCAGGTTTGCTGTAAAACATGGAAGGCTTTTCTTTGCATCTTGAGGGAAGAAATCTACTTTTGGTGGCTGGAAAAATGGTTTTGATAGCATGCTTCCCACTGTATTCAAGTCAAACTACATGCATTGCTTATAGCACAAAACTATGCCCACCTATGAAGTATAGAGTAGACTGCTTTGAAGTCTAGAATCAAATTGTTTGGAGGTTAAGAAAAGCTGTGACGAGAATATGAGAAAGATAAAAATGAGAATATATGAAAAATTTCAGGAACAGCCCTAAATTCAATTGTAAGATGAGGTTTTGGGGTAAATAGTTTGAGATGAGCTTTCTGGAGGTGGCAGCAATATTGTTGCTGCCATGTTATGAGTTCTTAAGGATAATACAAAATCACATTATGTGCCGCTGGTTAGTAAAACCATAAAATAGGGGAAATCAAATCAAGGACAAGCTTAACATCTGCAATAACTGATGGTTCACATATATCTTAATTACCTTATCTCTCTCTTATGTTCCATTAGTTTGTTTTTAGATAATTTTTTGCAGGCAAAGAGGGTTTACACATATCTGCGTTTCTGTCACCTTTTAGTTGTATCTCTTAACTTTAGTTTTGCATGGTGTTAACACAGTTAAGTCAAAGTGATTAAGATCGCTAATGTATGTTACATCTTTATATACATTTTCCCCCATATATTTGTTTTCTCAGGTTTGTTCAGATATAAATAAGCCAAATGGACAATTCATCTTACCAAATGACCGGTTGGCTGTCATGACATTTATATCCTCACTTCCCATACGAAAGGTATATTTGTGAATTATTGATCTACTTCAGTGGAGTGACATGATTTATTTATTTGATAAAGTTAGAGCTTGCAGAATGAGAGTTTTTTTCCCTTTTGTTATATGTAGTTATGAAGTCTCAATTTAATTTACATTTCTTATCAATCACTTGGGCAAACTTTTTTGACAGATTGGGGGCATTGGTAAGGTCACTGAACATATTTTAAGGGATGTTTTTGGAATCAATACATGTGAGGATATGCTGCAAAAGGGTGATTTCCTCTGTGCATTATTTTCTCGTTCTACAGCAGGTTAGAACACTGGTCAGTTCTTTCTACTGTTTTCTTTGATTCACCATAAACATGTAGTTTTTATGTACCTGTTATATTGTTGACAGAACATAGAAATTATACTCTCACATCTTAGCATACCCTGTATTTTATATGATTAGAGCACCTCAGTTAAAGATCTGCTTCCTTTTTGTACCTTTCCCCCTTTGCTGGAGTATATGCTCCTTCTTCGCCTTCTTTTACCCTTTTCGGGAAGGAAAAGGAGGGGGGGAGGGGAAGGTGATTGAAAACAAAGGCGGTTCTCATTTTAAAACCAATGACCAATGGTTGTTCTCATTTAAACAGAGGTTGTTCACTATGTTCATTTTGGAATTTGTTATGTAGCATGCTTTTCAAAACAATTAGGAGCGGTGGTTGTTCGATTTATAATTTTCTTTTTTACTCAACCCTCTACATGTTCTTGCCCTGTCTTATCTCATACTCTTTTGATTGTGATATATTGTTGTTGTTGTTGTTTTTTTATTTAGTATATCACCACAATGAACACATCGTCTATTCATTGCAGATTTTTTCCTCTCTGTGGCATTGGGGCTTGGGAAAACTGAGACCCCTCAAGTCATGTTACGGAAGAGCATCAGTAATGAGAGAACATTTTCCACGACAGATGATGAGGCATTTCTTCATCAGAAATTATGTAAGTGGTCCCACCATTTTCACCCCTCATTTCCTTCTGCTTAATTATTATATTGTTAAATATTTCTTTGTAATAAAACATGCAGTCAATTGGGCTTAGTTTGGTTTGGGATTTCTCACTCTAGAACACTGCCCAGCCAATTTTTTAGCAGAAAAAAACACATCTAAATTTTTTAAACCAAGACTCAAGATTTTTAATAATAAGGTTGGGTTGAGTTCGACTGAGCCAAGTTGCATTCTTTGTTCCAACTCCTTGGGTTTTGCTTAGACCTTTAGTCACAGCCTCATGAAAATTATGCTGATTGGCATCTAAAGTTGTGTTTAAAGGTGGTAAAATTCTTAAAATTATAGATCTGTTATCAATTATGGGCATTGTATAGGTAATATGCATGTAAGACATTCTGACTAAATTGTGTTTTAAAATAAATGGATTCCTCCCACTCCCGTGCAAAAGTTAGCCTTGTTAAGGTTTAGGCTTGTGTTTGCAGCTGATCTTGCGGAGATGCTTTCAACTGACATGCAGAAAGAAGGTCTTTTGGGGCGAACATTGACTCTTAAACTAAAAACAGCATCTTTTGAGGTACTTTTTGATCCTCCATTACGATTCTTTTTATAAAGTCAGTCAATACCTACTTGCAAGATTTGATGTGAAACCTTTTTCTGGTGTAGTTCTTTTAGTAATTCTGCTTAACTTCCCTGCTCCTTTGCAACCTTTTATTTATTTACTTTTTCTTTAGAAGGGGAGAAGGGTGGTTTATGCTTGACTTGTAGTCTATTTTCTCTTTGACAATTTTATTACTTCTTTGCCTTGTTTGTTCTTCTTCTAATTTATTCCTGCCCCTCATTTAGTAATCACTAATGAGTAATCTGTGTTGACTATGTGCCACAACAGGTTAGAACCAGAGCTGTGACTTTGCAAAAGTATATTTGCTCAAGTGAGGATATTTTGAAATATGCTTCAAAGCTGCTAAAGGCTGAACTGCCTGTCTCTTTGAGACTGATAGGTACCATAGAATTTGCTATTAATATTCTTCTTTACAAAAAAAGAAAGAAAGTACAGTATATATTCATTTTTCCATGGAGGGGGGATAGGGCGGAGAGGGGACCATGATAAAATTGAATCCTGCACCTTGTAGGGCTTAGAGTATGACAATGCAGTTGTATTGCTTATTTCAGGCCTGCGGTTGTCTCAATTTAATACAGACATGGTTGGTGCTCCATCTGAAACTAGACAAAAAACTCTCACTGATTTTCTTATATCAGGAGATGGAAATAGGAAAAGTACCAGTGATAATAGTTCCCTGGGCTCAATTGTTGATAGCCATGAGATATGTAGTTATGAAGATAGAGATTTATTGGACAGCAGCCACTTACCAGATTTGGAAGACAATCACACTATTAGCAACAAGGCTGGTGGGATGGAGAAGATTTATGAGCCTTTGAAGAATGAAACTAAAAACAAGGTATGTGAGAATTTTAAAGACCGGTTCTAATCTTGACCAAGACTGGAAATTTTTTTTTTTTTTTAATTGTAGTAGAACTCATTGAAAATGCTGAGTGTATGAAACCCAAGTATACAAAAGAATATACAAGAGAAACCATCTAATGAAAAGGAAGGACAATTAAGAATTGGAGGTGTCAACAAATTGTCAATGGGCTTTAGCCAAATGGCACTTGCACAGTTCCACCTACCTAAAATGTGGGATGGTACACATTGGGTTTACCAAGCAAAAAAAAAAAAAAATGGTGCAACAAATTTTGAAAGATATTTATTGTTATGGATGAAAGCCCGAGTCCATGGACAGATTTCACAAAGAGTAGTCCCTTAAGCTCGCTTCATAAAGTTCTTTTCTCCTTTAAATGTTCTTTGGATTCTGCTCCATCCATAAGCCCTAGAAGAAACATATTGGAGCCATTCCCCGGACTAGTCTGTTCCCCTTGTTACGAAATCTACCACTCAGTGTGGAAAGATCCTGAGTTATCAATTCTGGAAGAACCAAACACACCCAACTACTGAGAACAAAAAGAGCCATTCTTTCTAGCAAAAAAAATTATGTAATATAAAATAGTTTGCTGATTCTCTGACCTGTTTATGTTGGCAGAAGTTCACAGTTGATTCATTTTAATAAGATTATGAAATAGTTAAAATCTTGTGATATGTAGCTGTCCAAAGCGAATACCTATGCTTTTAGAATATCCCTAGAACGTCAAATCTCTTTCCTGCGGAGAGAGATTTGATAGAACCCCTCGGGTCTGTATTTTAAATTTTGAAAAATGTAAATTAGTGGGCATTTCTTAGTTTTTAAGTAGATCATGTAGATGTTTATAATTTGTCAAAAAAAAAAATGTTGATGTTCATATGGCAATGCTTTCTGGTTTATTCCTAATTTGTTGATTTACTTAAAGAGTCTTTTTTTCCTTTTTCCTCTTTTCTTTTTTGGATTTTGCCCTTTGTGTAGGTGAATACACCACACCCAAAATCTCATCAAAATGCAGTGACTGGGTTGTTGGAATCAGATCCATCTTCTGTGGAGTTTAGATGTAGCAGCCTAGATGAAGTGAACGAGAGGGCCAACGTGGTGGATGACGAGTCAGTTTCTTCATCCAATGAGGGAGAGCTACTTTTGTGGGTAAATGATTACAAGTGTTCGCTATGCGGGTTTGAATTACCACTAGGATTTGTTGAGGAGAGGCAAGAACACACTGATTTTCATCTTGCTGAGAGACTACAGAAGGAGGAATCTTGCAGTGAGACTAGAACTCTAATGCCGAGGCACAGGTATTGTGATTATTATTATTATTATTTTACATGTCCACACAAGAGGGAGGTGGGGGATTCAAACTAGTGACCTCCACTTTATTAGGTGGTCCTAGTCGATTAAACTACCTCTTGGGGACAGGTATTGTGATTATTACATTGTAGTTCTGGTAATTTGGTTCTTCAAACTAGGGCCGGCAATTTTTACACGACCCGCAAAAAGGACACGAAAAAATAAGTAATGGATTTGGGCTTATCGGGTTTGGGTCTTAATTGGGTCTACCCGTTTAAGAACAAAAAATTTCCGTGTCTGGCGGATCGACCCGTCAAACACAGTTATTGGCGGGTTGACCCACCAGACTCGGTTAAAAAAAATTAATTTAATTAATTTATTTTTTTTAAAAAAATAATAATAAATAAGAAGAGGAGAGAAAATAATAAAACCTAAAACTAAAGACTAAAGTTATTAGACTCGTGCGCCCCTAGACCCCACAGTGCCCACCACCACCCTTACCCATTGACCTAGACCCACGACAAGAGTCAGCTTGAGAGAGCATAAGAATAAGAATCACAGAGAGACAAAGACAAAGACAGAGACAGAGATAGAGAACCATTGGAGCTTGCTAGGCTGTTGCGTCTTTGGTAGTGCTGCGTACGCCGCAACAAACGTGAGGAGCTCGTAAGAGTGAAAGCTACGGAAGGGGCATGAAGAAAAACCCTTAAATCCAAGACAGGAAGTATAATTATAATCTTCACTCACCAAGTTTTTGTGCATCACCGAACCATTTGCTCATTAGATTTGATATCCTCACATTGATGAAAACAGGTGCAGACTCTTTTGCGATAGCTTTGGCAAGCATGGTCTTTCTAGTACCAGGACTTTATGGTTTTTATCAGGTCAGGTCGGCGGGTTACCTTGTAAGGCCACTGATCGTGTTGGGTTACCCGGCTATTTTCATGTCATAATCGTGTCAGACTCGATTACCCGTTTAGCTAAATGGGTCATGTTCGTGTATAGACTAATCGTGTAACGGGTACCCGCGGGTCATAAACGGGTCGTGTAAGGTACCTTTTTGCCAGCCCTACTTAAAACTGATTGAAAAACAGGTTGGGTTTGAGTGTTACGTAGATAGCTTAACTTTTTTTTGAGATAAAATATTAAACTCAAACAATGCGTTCTTCACAATATTTCCCCAAACTTGATTAATTAGTTTCCACCAAGTTTCCTAATTCATTAAATACACTTGCTGCATGGCATGACAAGTGGCTAGATTTAGTGAATGTGTTCTTAATACTTAACCTTTTAAATCCATGGTTACATGCTCAATTTACAAATATACAAATTTTAGAGATCAGCGGCAGGGAGGTTAAAGGAGATGGTTGATAGAAGATTATTTTACTTAATTGCTTCTTTTTCTCATTCTTATCTATACTTTTAGCAGAAATAAGCATTTGATCTAACAATTGACAAATTTGAAATCTCATCAGGTTTTCCGGGAAGGAAGATATTGGGGGCCAAAGCAAAGGTAAAAAGCAGAAGATATCTCCAAAAGATAAGGGACACATTCCAATAGATCTGTTCTTTGTTAAGAGCTGTCAGAATTTTTAGCGTTAATCTATTTGTTCTACCCTTGTATATAGTTGTGTACGCTATAGTAAAAAATGGAGTGCATGAGAGCAATGCAATAGATAGATATTCCTTTTAGGAATTGAACACTGTAAAAGTCCACCAATAAATTAAAAATTGAAGATTGTCAAAAATGCCTTAGAAATCAATTTTCACAGGTAAAAGTGGGGTTCTGTCGTATGTTTTAGTCAACTTTTAGCCTTATCGATCTCTTAACTTTAGTTAAGTATTGAGTAATTTACATTTTTGTGTACGTACGTCTTCGTCGATGTATATGTTTTCTCAGGTTTGTTCAGATATAAACAAGCATCACCAAAATTCAGGAGCAAGGATCAAAGAATACCCTTCTTCTTATGTTTTGTAGACTACGAAGCAGAGGTTTTTTAATTTTAAGAATTGAAGAAATAGTGAATGATGTAAGTGAATGAAAAAAAAAAAAAAATTATTTAGTAAATTGTTATACAACTGGAATTCTATTTGCAAGAAAGTTACTCCATAACATTCGGATAATATCTATATTTGTAATCCCATGAAAAAAATAATAATAATAATAATAAAATAATGTATTTTTGTTTAATACATTATTACTAATTTTTAACAATTGAAATTTTAAATGCCATTTAGGAATAGGCTCTACTTGCAAGCGATCATGATTTTCTCTGAAGGTTTTCTCGTCACTTCAATTCACTCATATATATATATATATATATATAATTGTAATTGCACATACATGGTAAAACTTATGTAACTTCAATATATGCATACATTATAAATCTCATGTAACTCTCAAATGAATGAGAAATTAAAATTAAAAGACACAAACTCTTTAAACTTAATAAAATACAAAAAAATAAAAACGTAATAAAATACAAAAAAAAGGACTTATGAAGATATTTTATAAGAATTTAAGTTTATTACTCAATATTTGATAGATTATACCAACAAGGAAGGTCCTAGAAGTAGATGACAACAAACAATGTTAACGACTAATTAAATAAGAAACAAGGTAGAAATATATGCAGTAAATGAAAGTAGTAAGCCAACAATAAATGCATGATAAAATATTTGTTAATCATATATATACAATTGAACATGATGTACCCCACATTGGTATAATTGTTATAAAAAAAATAAAGCCAATTCCCCAATCTAAAACCCTTAAAGAATCAACTCAGTCAGCAATTTGAGTATGCATATCTATCTCCCTTATAATCCAAAATAATTCTAATAATCCAATTGCCTACCTATCTGAAGCGTATGCTTCCATATCATTCATACTCTCAATGGTAGAGAATCAAAGTTGGCTAGCATCATGATCAAAGACTTTCCAAGAGAGTGTCAATTTCCTCCGAAGACTATATTTCATTCGTTGAATACTTATATCCTAAATCCCAAGAATCGCTTGATTCTTGTTCAATGTTATACCACTCATCCTTTGCTTCTTCTGCCTGCTGCGTACTACTTGGTGTGGCAGTAGTAGCTTCAGTTTCTGCAACATGCAAAGTATTATTGCTCCATTCATCTTCCCCATCCTCATTTCTTAAATTGGAGGTAACAAGCTTTATGCTTATATCTTTAGAGTAATTTGTACAACTAGAGCTTGCTGGAGTTGCTGTTGAACAGAAAGCTTGATGGGGTTGTTGCTGAACAAGAATAATGACGTGGAAAGTTGAGGCAGGCAAGAGAACTATGCATTGCTATTGCAGCTTTATCGTAAGACAAGGCAACATCAACAGCATTTTTAAAACTGCCAAGCCACAGCCTTTTTCCCTTTGGCTCACGAATCTCAGCAACCCATGTACCCCATGTCCTCTGCCTAACACCTCTATATTTACATGATGAGTTTTCGGGTCCTCCGCTTCCTCTCATACATCCCTTCTTTGACCCAATTCTTGGAGCTTTTCGAACTGATTTTATCTCATTATTGCAAGACTCCAGTTGGGCATTAAGCTCTTCCCACTTGGCTAGGGTTTTAGCAACCGATAGAGTTGCATCTTGTCTGCTTCGAGACTTTCTCTTCCTACAAAAACTAAATAAATGGAAGAGACATCAATACTAATGCAAAGCAAAAAGGCAACAATCAATTGCAATAAAAAGGTATACGAGATCAAAGCAAAAACGGCAACAATCAATTGCTTTTTCTTTTTTTTTTTGACATGTTCGCATAAGAGAAGGGGAGAGAAGATTCGAACTAGTGACCTTTGCTTTATTAGGCGCACTCCCAACGAATTATTGAGCTACCTCTTAGGGACCAATCAATTGCTTTTCAATATTACAAGAAAAGCAAAAGCAAAAAAAAAAAAGAAGAAGCAACCGTCAATGGAAGAGGCGTGTGTTTCCCAAGCACAACATGGCGATGAGTGGGATACACGCGTGATGGCAGAGGTGAGAGGATGGAAGAGTACAGATCGTAGAAGGTGATGGAAAGGCTCGTGGACGGTTTTGATTGAGAGATAGCAGCAGATTTGAGCTCAAAACAAAAAAGTAGTAGATCTGACCTTAAGCAGTAGCCGGTGGGGAGTGGGGCGGAGAGAAAGAACTTTACTCAGTTTGGGCTGGAGGATAGGGAATTCTAGATCTACTATCAATGAACCTTCTTCACATTAATTTAAGAAAAACCCTAGAAATACTAAATCTAACTAATAATATTAATGGGTAATTACCTTTTACCCTTATGAATTATAATGCTTTGATACTTTCATTTTATAAACTACTAACTATGATACTTGACCCCATCAAATTATCATCTTATGATATTTTTTCCCTTCCATCAATCAAAGAGGTTAAAATTAACGGTTAACGGTCGTATGACTTGCATTTGCCATTTTAAATTTTTTTCCTTCCACCTTTGCTCTCACTTCTCATGTGTTGGATTAAGGTTTAGGAGGGTATAAGTGTCATTTTACTAATATGAAGTGAGGGCAAAAGTGAAAGGAAAAAAAATTAAAATAACACATGCAAGTTACATGACCGTTGACCGTTAATTTTAACTCATTTGACTGATAGAAGATGAAAAAATGTCATAAGATGATAGTTTGATGAGGTCAAGTGTCATAATTGGTAATTCATGGGAGTCAAGGTACTGTAGTTCATGGAAGCAAAAGGTAATTACCCCTAATATTAATTAATTAATTAGTTTTTTTTATTCACATTAGACTAATAATTAGTCAAACTACTAAAAAGTAAACAAATCCAACGATCGCAAGCTTGCAGAGGAACATAGGCCTTGTTTGCCAATGGATGAGATTGGATTTGTAAAATCCCAAAAAAAAAAATTTCTCAAAATCAATCCCAACATTTTTACTTTTTATATCACATCAATCATTTTTTATCATTTTTCAAATAAAAAAATCACTACAAAACAAAAAATTTCACTTTTCTATATAAAATATTCTTACTTTTTTCCTAATATCAATCAAATCTGCTACATCTGCTACAGTATCAATCCACTTCTTCCGATCCAATCCCTTCCCAAACACAGCCATAAAGGACGATGCGGACGCACCACCAAGTCCACCCGTAGGAGTCGACGTACGTAGAACAAAGAGAGTGAGAGTTGCACCACGTCGAGAGTCCAGACATGGCGTCTGACAGGGTCCGAGTGGCCGAGTCGACTTGGGACGGGTCGAGCGCAGAGCATGCATGTAGCTTCGGAGGGCCAAAACGGCGGAGGAGTGGGGCGGAGCCGGAGAGGAAGAGTGTATTTATTTTTTATTTTATTAATCACAAAACCCAAAATTATCACCCACACAATCAAAAATCCTTTTCCGGCAAAACCCAGAAAAAACCCTAATGAAACAATAAAAATAAAGGGCAACAAAGTAGAAAAGGTTTTGATCAACCAACCTTGATGATGCCGTATCCTCCGAAGAAATTGCCATCGGAAAACCCACAACCCAGTGAAATTTGTGATCCTTTTCAGACAATAAGCAACAAAGATTCCGGAGATTGTGATCAGCGATTTGGATCAGACAGGGTTTCGTTTCTACGCTGGAAAGAAGAAAGTTGGAGAACTTTTCAGGCCAAGAAAAACAAAACAGAGTGCCTTGCAAAATACGGAATAGTTTTTGCTCCGTGGCCGAGCCTACCTATGCGTATTTGTAGTGGATTGTTCTTGGGCATGGAGATTATGACACGTGTCCCCTACTTCTTGCTTTGCCGTTCCTTCTTGGTTCCGTAGCAATGTAGCATACTCTTCTAAAATCTTTTATTTATTTGTTTTAAAAAAGGAATTTCAATACTTTTTTTATTGTAATTTCAAAATTGTCCAATGCCAAAGTCAAAAAATTTCTAATAGAAATATTGTGCTTAATAATTCAATATACTCAAAGGGACTAATTGAGCTATGAGATAATATGAGAAGATGTCTTTATACCTTGTATAGGGGCCTATTTATAGGCTATAGTGATGATGTTAAATTGAATTAGTTCTCCTGGAGTTTGAGGTTGAATTAGACTTGCTCTTCTAGGGTCGTGGTATAATTGAAATTATTCTCCTAGAGTTTGAGTTGGTTTGAGAGTCCAGAGTTGACATAGAACTTAACAGCTATCATGTAAAGATAATCTTGAGTCGTCATCTTATAGAGATAAACATGAACAATTATCTTGTAGAGATAATCTTGAGTAGTTATCTTGTAGAAATAATCTTGAATTCATGAGAGCTTGAGCTGGGATTGATAGGGGTGAAATAGCGGTTGCGGTTAGCTGTTAGTGGCTAACACCGCTAACCACAACCACCTCCGCTAACCGGGTAGCGGTTAACCAGATGCGGTTAACCACTTTTTATTGGGCTTTTTTTTTTGGCCAATTTTGGGCTCACTTTAAACTCATTTTTTTGCTCACTTTAAACATTTTTTTTCTCCCTTTCATGGCCATTTTAGCATTAAAAATTGTTGGTTTAAAGTGAGCATTATATGTTAGACCATTATGCCGAAATTTTGTTGGTCACCTTCTACAAATCTATACAACATATAACCTACGAATAAAATTATAATAAAATTATCACTTCACTTGTAGTCTTGTATACAACATAGAAATAAAACACAAAATAGTTCATAAACTCACAAGCAACCAAAAAAACCAACTTGGTTGAACTTTAAGCTTGAGGCCCATTTCAATATTTTTAAAAATATAAATATATATTATATTTTAAAAAAAAGCAGTTAGTAGTTAGGCGGTTTTTCAAAACCCACTAACCGCTAACTGCTAACCACCTAGTGGATTAGCGATTTTTACTAATTGCTTTCAAAGCGATTAGCGGTTAGTGCGGTTAGCCGTTAGCGGTCAGTACGGTTAGCGGTTAGCAAATGCGGTTTTAAATTTAACCCCTAGGGATTGAACTTCTTTATTCAAATATAATTCTATTAATTAATTAAAGAGCTATTGCTATTTAATTAATGTCTTCATGGGCATATATCCTTGGCCATTGGACCTAGATTTGGTGGGCTTGTAGTATGAATTTATTCCCAACACCATCTATAATGCGCCCTACCTCAAGTACTAAAAAAGTTATTATTTTTTTCCTATTTACTTTGGGTATTAGGGTTTAAGGTTTTTAGAATGGGAAACTAAACTTACCCTCCTCAATTTAAATCATCTAATTTAAAATGTTGCTTCAATCTTTCAATTTGGTTAATATAACTTCCTAATCTACCATTAGGGTTCTAATATCCCTCTTTCTTGTGAGAAAAAAAATGATAGTAATACCCTTCATATATTACAAAAAAGTTCGAAAAAAAAAAACAAAAGAAGCAGTAGAAAATTCAAAATTAAATTAGAGCATGTATACTAATAATATTTTGTTTTATGAATGGTATATGCGTCTCAATTAATTGATAATATTTTAACAAGAACTAATTTATAAATTGATTAAGACTATAAAATAATTATGAGATAAAAAACAAAAGAAAGAGAATAAGTCTTCAGAGGCGAGAGGGGCCGAATCCAGTGCAGTGTCTTATCATATGTTCTACTCTGATCACAAGTTAATCGTGCGGCCAGAATCACATCTTAATCTGTAGATAGCAGAAGTAAATCTGGATGTACACCGATAAATTTGCGAAGACTCGGACACACACACACACACACAGAGTGAAACCCAAAGACCCAGAGAAGCGGCAGCGTATATGTCTCGTCGGGAGGACCGCGATTCCGACTCCAAGCGACACCGTTCCAGGTTCGACCGAGAACACAGGTGCTCCTCCTCTCTCCCTCTCATCTACTATTCAAACAAAATATTGCATCTTTCTATATATATTGGTGAAATTAGTGAAATGAAACTTGTGGGTTTGTTTGTCTTGATTATCAAATTATAACGTTGGATGTGATAACCCATTTGCCTCATTTGTATTGCTATGAAAGGTTTTCCGAGAAAAAGTTTGTTCCCAAGAAAATTAAAATGAGTTCAATATATTTGTAGCTGAGACCCTTTCAGTATATAATTTGTTAGTACTTTTTCTTTTCTTGCAAGTAGCTTACAGTATATGTATTTGAGAAATGACTCCTACATGATCTATTGCCGTTCTGCTATGAAGCTTTATTTATTTATTTGTTTATTTTTATTGATTTGATGAAATGATTTGGGCTGGATAATACTAGTAGAAGAATTGGGAACGTGTCATATCTGTCTAGAAAGGCAAAACATTTCTGGGTGGATGCTCTATTACTTTCTTTTCTTTTTCCTGAGCCTTAGTTTCCTCTCATTTCTCTGAGAAAGCATTAGAACTTAATGTTGCACTTCTTTTACCCTTTTGTCTTGAGTTTCAGAAACCTTAATTTTACGATTCACTTTCTTTACAACTTACAATTCAAACCACTTTCACTTGTGGTATCTAATGGTGCATAACCTCAACTTTAAGGTATACGGGATCATGTGCATTCGTCTTTACCTTTTGATTTAAGTTGTAGAATATGAAGCATACAAATAGCATGTGCCAGTTGATTGTGGTTTCCTATCATAACATGGGTTGTATATGTTACTTGGCGGGTTCTACTAGTCCTAAGAGGTCTAGGAGGGATGGAAAACCAGAAACGGAGAGAGTACCCGGTAACACTGATTTGGATGTTGGAGACCGCACAGACCGGGATCAAAAGCACCGTCATCGGCTGCAAGACGCATTACCACTCGAGGCCCCATCAGCACCTGATTCTAAGCCAGAAAATGGGGTTGTGAGCAAAGAATCTGAGAAGAAACCCAATGAGCATCGTGAAGGACCGAAACACTTTTCTAATACATCGGAAGTACCACGGTCTCGATCTTTTTTTCAGGTGTTGATAATAATTTTATAAATTCGTGGTGCTTTTGGTTATTCTTAAATGTTATTGTAACATATTTTATGAGCATTTTAACTTACTGCTTTGGCTTTGCTTGCATAACTGTTAATTTTGTGATCCGCTAGATCTTTTGAGTAGTTTGATTTGTACCCATGATTCTGGAGAAACACCTTGTAAACTACCAATTGCTTCACATAATGCCACTTGACCACAAAAATGCCCTTTATTGATAAACTATAGATTCATTTAGTTCATGGATATGTTATTTTTTGGGACTTTAATCACTACAGTCATCTGACACTGAGCAACTAATGGTTTTGTGTAGGTGATTTCTATCCACCCTCCATGCTAGGGGTAAGGGGTCTGATTTTCTAAATTGTGAATGTCAGTGATGTGTAAGCCTTTTCGTGTAGAGAATATGGTGGGGAGACTAAATAAGTTGTCAGTTTCCTTATATCTCGAAGTTTGATTTCTATGAGCTCATATGGTGGATGCCCAGATTGTAATGGTAGATTACCACAAAAAAATTATTTTTTGTGGACCAAAATGAAATAGATTGAGAAAACTACTGCAGCACAAATATAAGGGCAGAAAGGAATTTATGCATTTCTTTTTACAATTATTATAATGTCAAACTGAATGGAAGCTGATTTTGTTGAATGAAATTTTCTAATTAACAACACTAATGAAATGTCCATGTTACATTGCACACCGGTTTATAATTGTAGCTGACTTAATGCATATGTATATGCATGCAGCCTGTAAAATTCCCTGAGCTACATTTCCAAGGTGGCTTAGAATTTTTTTTCCAACTACATTGTTAGATAAAGCGGTACTTCTGTTGAGTTTGATTACTTGGTTGTTATTCAGTGTATGCCAAACATTTTTCTGTGCTGATGTAGCGGGATTCTTGTTCAGCCCCATGCCTTAAAGTGCCTCCATGTATATAACAGCACGATGGCTTGCCTGTTTTTGTCTTATAACAGCACGATGAACGTGGTAATGCTTTGCAAGTTGGTCGAAGCATTGGTCGCAGACCTACTAGTGGTGAGTTCCTATATATATACCTTCAAGGCTGTCTGTGAAGGCCCCTCAAATATTTGGGCTTTTCCCCTTAAATTTGGCTGCATCTGCTTTTCTTTATTAATAGTACTACCATGTTATACTAATTACATTATGGTATTATCTAATATAGAGTGTAGTTTATAATACTTTTTTTTGACATGTCCGCACAAGAGGAGGGAGGGGGGATTCAAACTAGTGACATCCGCTTCATGAGGCGTGGTCCTCAGCCGATTGAGCACCCCTTGGGGATGTAGTTTATAATACTTAAAAGAGTATATATATATATATATATAAGTAAATGCAATTTATTAAGAAGTGCGAAAGGCGCAACCCAAGTATACATGAATTATACAAGAGAAACACTGAACTAGAAGAATAAAGCTCAAGAAAAACATGAAAGCCATATATATTTGATTCATGGCAATTGTCCGTAGGCCTAAGAATCTATGAATATTAATGAGTTTTTGTGTGTCTGCATGCATGTGATGTAGAAAGAGCTATGCTACTTTGTTCATTACTTTTTTTCCCAAATCCTGCATTTATCTTGATTAATGTTAAAGTTAATAGTATAATAAGTACTATATGACCTTTAAAGATCTATTATCTGTTTTTCATGAAAACCTATTCAGAGGTAAGTAAGTGGGGTGTTATTCAACTAGGAAGCTCAACTTTGATCAAGCATCATTGCTATTTCACGACTTGAATTTTGACCTGCTTCTTTATGCCATCATTTTTCATTGTATGCATAAAATTTGCATTCTAAATACCAATGCTAATGATCCTCGAAAGATTAACCACTTTTTGATTTTCCTGTATTGGTTGGAAGCTTGATGAATGTTTGCCATTGTCTAATCATTCATTGTTCCTTTGTTTTAAAGAGCGCGGATGGAGGGATTCAAAGGATGACGAAAGGGCAGCAAACAAGACAACTTATAATGCACAGCGAAGAGATGAGAAATTACAGGCTAAGCAGGATGACAACAGTGTCTGGCGCCATGATCGTTTCCTTGAAAAAGATGATCTACCTCCACCTGCAAAGAGAAGACCCGCATTTCAGGAGAAGAAGATTTCAGTGGATTTTGAAAATGCTAAGAAAGCAGAAACAGAGATGGTAAAATCAAGCCATGCCGACTACTATGTGGAAGGAAGTGAAAGAAGGGAGGAAAGAGGTCGCAACTCCCGCCATTTGGACAGGCCTGAGAAGCCCTCAGTTGGAGACAGATTTCCACCAAAGAGGGGAGAAGCACATAGGGATGGCTTTCTGTCCCGAGAAAGGTATGGCGGTGGCGGTGGTAATTACAGGGGAAGAGATAGAATCAATGGAAGACAAGGGTATCGTTCCGGTGGGACACGTGTTGAGAAGTGGAAACATGATTTGTATAACGCAAGCGGAAGTCCGACCCCAAAAAATGAAGATGATCAAATTGCAAAGCTGGAAGCACTCTTGACTTCGTAGGAGTAGTCAGGTTTTTGATCTGCATGTGCGATGTCTAATATGTTTGTCAAGGTTTGAGTCGATTTTGCCAAATATTTTGCTCATTCAGGACATCTCAAGAGCATGGTTGGTTTATTGTTTCTTTTGACGAATTTTACCGTTTGTATCACCTACCTAATTCAAACTCCAGTCTGTTTACTGTTATATTTCCAATACGACTCACCCCACAATTTCTGCTATGCTTTCACTATAGAAGAATTTTCTGCTTCTTCCAAATGGTAAAGAGCTAATAGGCCTCCAATGGATCAAAAGTATGCATTTCCATTCAAACCAAAGAACGTCTGCATCTATTATCCGACTACGATTTCCTTCGTCTAAAGAGGGAAAGAAAGAAATATATCAAAACAAAAACTTTCCAAATATTCAGGTTGTAAGGCCTCAATTCTATTTATATGATGCAAATGTTATTGGCTATCGACAACAGCACAATACAAACAGAATCATGCAAAACCACGTCATTTTCCCCATTTTACTCAGCCGCAGAAACACTTGACATTTTTCTTTCTCATATGTATATATTTTTTTTCTCTAATATTAAAAGCTCTTAGAATCTACTATACGCAGACAAAATTTACAAGAGCCGGCAAATAACGGAATTCTTGTGAATCAAAATGCAAGTAAAGATGAGTTCGGTCACGCTGCCCAATCAGAAGTTGACAGGAAGCCCTTCAACCTCAAAGTTAATTCACGAACCATTTTGAATTTCTGAACCAACAAGCCCGTCTGCAAATGACATAGAATCACCAACAGCATTTAAACCATGCTTGGCAAAGATGATCGATCTTCAGCAATCGTCCTCCGAAGTACTCCACCACGTGTCGTGGCCATGGCCACTAAATTTTCAGTCTATTGTCAAGCCTATCACCAAGAACAAAATAGAGAGATGAAATCGAGGAAATAATAAAATATTACAAGTACAATCAACATGGCACACTATTCCTTTAAATTGTTTTCCGTCAATTGACTCACAATTCCGAAATCTCTGCATGAGGGTCTGTGAGAGCATATACTTATGAGAATGTGAAAAATATTTGCAAAGCTATGGGTGCATAATTTATGACATTTCCCTTGTGATGACACATATAACATCAAACACCGTATTGTATCCACAAAACTGAGATAATTATTACAGAGGCATTTCATACAAACAAACCAAAATTCAACAATTCTGGAGAGCTTCAAAAGAAAATCCATTTTTAATCAAATTGTATAAAATTAAAGGAGATCAGAATTTTTTGCTTGAGAAGAGATCTCTTTCACCTGAACTGATTATGGCTACATCAAAGATGAAGATCTTCTATGTCAGTTAAGAGACCTGAATTCTCAATAGACCTCTTATCAGGTTGGTTAACCACCAGCTGACCACATGCACCACTTATATCCTGACCCATTTGCTTACGGACTGTTGTCCGGATGTTATAGGTACCCCTAATAATTTTCTGAAATGTTGATACCCTCTGGTCGCAACTAGTTTTGAATTGACTCAAAGTACCAATTGGATTGAACGGTATTAAGTTCACAACCTGCAAAAAAACGACAACCATATCAATGTCGAAGACTGCTAACTGCTAAGAGCATATGAAGTGCTAAAGCTTGAACACATATTTGCATAAGAGATGCCATTTTCTACTTGCCCATTAAATAAGTCAACGACAAATTACATGCATGGCCAACGCATTCCAAAAACTAGCTTTCAAGAAAATTATCAAATTTGCTCTTTAAAAAAAAAAATCTTCAGTAACCCCAAGTAATGCAAGCATTAAGCCAACGTTTATTAGAAGTAGGGGCATTGGCCAATGAACCTGCCCAACCCTACTGACCTGTTGGATTGGTCTCCGACCGACACGGGTCGGTATACCATCCTCTACTGACTACACTTTGAGGTAACAAGATTTCAAACAGTATAAGAAGTCATTGGATGCAATTGTAACTAAAATATCATCAATAAGATGAAACATTAGGACTATTAGCAGAACCAGCTTTAAACAGTTGCCCAAATTTATCAAGGCAAGCTATGGAAATCCAGCAAGTTCACAGCTGCATCTTTTTTGCACGCATCTCTTTTTACAAACAATTTTATTTGAGTCCATAATTTCAGCAAGCAATTCAAAAATCATACATCCATTGAAGTTGTCTTGAGTTCCAAATCTACTCAGTGGACCACAGAAACACCAAATTACACAAATTTGTGTTCAAAGCATGATTAAAACATGGAAATTTTCAATATTTTTGGTCATTTCATTTTAAGAGGTCACCCACTCATAAAAAAGAAGAAGAAAAAAAAAAGAATGAAGAAATTAAAATCTTACCACTTGAAATGTCTCTAGCAACTTGCCAAGCTGGTGGGCATGCTGCTCTTCATCATTCACCCCATCAAGCATAATGTACTCAATCAAAATTTTTTGCTGACTAAATATTTAAGATAAACAATGAGATATTCTCAGACATTGAAATGGCTTCACAAGTGTAAAGTCTAAAGAAATGTATTATAAAAAATTCCTAGCTTTACTTATCATTTACAAAAAAAACAAAATCCTACCTGTTCTTTTGATATTCTTGCAGCGTATTCATAAGCTTTTCCAAAGGAAAAGCCCGAGCTGCAGGCATTATCTGACAACGGATATCTTGAACCGGTGCGTGCAGTGAAACTGCCAAGTTCAAACCTGGCAGATCATTATGAAGCTTGTTGATAGCATGAATGATACCAACCTACACAAGAAATACACTTATAAGTAAGAATCCCTGCACTAATGCCCTCTTATTGTAAAATATCTAACCGAAATGAATTTGTAAGCTTTAGGCGACGGGTTGGTCTTCAATACATAAGACCACTCTTAGAAGGCAAAAATTTAAGGATAACCACACCTCTAAAAACTCCATACAAACTGGTTATAAACAAATGGTGAGCAAGACAAACAGCTCACCATGTATTATGAGATTTTCTATCTAAACATAATTACTTAACACGAATCAAGATATTCTATCATGAAAATTACCTCAAATTCCTAACATTGGTTTCAAATGAAATGATTGGAATTTATCATATTAGCATTGGTTTATCATATATATAACAGATCGTTGTACCAAAAATAAAAATAAAAAACGATACAATCATTGATGTAAGTAGGTAAAACACATTACCGTAGAGACCGTAATTCTCTTCGGCGACAACTGAAACGGCGGTGCTGTCATCACACGAATTGCTTCTACCAACGCCGTATAGTTATTCAACGGTTCCCCCATTCCCTAAACCACACAACAGAACATAATTACCAAAGCCACGAAGAACTGAATTTAACAAAACGAAAAAAAAGAAGAAGAAGAAGAAGAAGAAGAAAGTGGTTACCATGAAAACGACATTGCGTATAGGCGAGACACGAGAAGCGAGAACCAACTGCTCGACGATCTCTCCGGAAGAGAGATTGGCCTTGTAACCCATGGACCCCGTGGCGCAGAACTTGCAGCCCATTTTGCAACCCACCTGGGACGAAACGCACAGGGTCGACCTAAGCCCGCCCGAGCGGGGCTTGCCGTTGTACTTCCCCAAACGCGTGTCGTACTTCATGATCACGGCCTCCACTAGCGACCCACTCTAAACCAAATCAATTACAATAAGAAATTATCCTTTTCTTTTGTGAATTTGAAATGAAATTACTATTATGGAGAGAGAGAGAGAGGGACCTGGAGCTTGATGAGGAGCTTGGAGGTGACGAGGTCGGAGGAGTGGAGGATGGAGTGGAGAGAGGAGGTGAGGGGTTTGAATTTGGCGTGGAGGAGAGGGTAGGCGGCGGAGGGTAGAGATGGGATTTGGTCCCATTCGATGGCGGTGCCGGCGTTGGAGGCGATCACGTGCTTCCATATGAGTGGAATGAAGCTAGGGTTTATGCCGGCCTTTTCGAATTCCGTTCTGATTTCTCTGGCGTCGAACACCGACTTCAACGACATCGTCTTGGTGGTGCCTGTGAGGAGAAGAGTGTTTCGCTTTGGTGTGGTTGAACTCTTGAAGGCAGTGAGGTATGCGAATAATAATAAAAACGACGCCGTCTCCTTCTTTTTTTTTTTCATGGAATCATGGCAAAGAAAATTCCGAATTACGTTTGTTTATTTATTTATTTTATGCTGTTCTTAAATTAATGTAGTTTTAAAATTATTATTGAATTTGTGATAAATTATTATAGAATTTTGATTTAATAATAATTTTAAAAATTACATTATTTTAATTTGATATTAAAGAAAAATTAAGCAACTAAATTTAGCCTCGGGATGATGATATCAATTACAGAACTAAGTATAGATCAAGAGGAGCTATGGCCTTCCTTTGGTTTCCATTTACTTAATTTTTTTTATTAAGAGCTACCCTATTATATTTTAGTCTCTTTAAATGATAAATTTTAGTTCCATCCATAATGTCAGTGGACAAAGTTTTCCTTTAAGTTTGGTTTGAAAAACTTTTTCTAACTCGGTCCATAAAAATAACATGTATTCTTTGTCATGTTAACATGTGCTTCTTACGAGTAATGTTACAAGTTCATCTTGTGTTTATCTTAGGTCCATCTATTAATGATGTGGCTATTAAAATCACAATTTAGCTCGTAATTGATCATTATTAGATTTTGATCAAATAATAATTTTAATAGTCACATTATTCTTAGATGGACACAAGATGAACTTCTAGAATTACTCGCTTCTTACATATTCTTTTAATAAAATTTCTTTCCAAACAGTTTTCACACTTCAAAAAATATGAGTTTTTCATATGCAAAGATATACGTGTCATTTTTATAAATAAGGTTGGAAAAATGTATTCAAATCCAATTTGAAAGAAATCTTTGTCCAATGTCAATGATTAGGGTGGGATAGCGGTTAAATTGGTGATAGTGGAGGTATTTTCACCCATCAAACTAAAAAAAAAATCGGTTAAGTAATCAACTTCAACCCGACAAAAATAATTTTGACTATTTCGATTAAGTCGGTTAGTTGTGTCTTTTTATATTGGGCCAAATATATCTGTATGGGCCAGCATGAATTTTTTTTTTTTTTGGGCCCAAATAGTTGTATTTTGGGGTAAACAATGTGGTGCAAAGTTGATACAAAGTCCATACCGCCTACCAAACAGAACCGGCAAAAACAATTTTATGCCTACTACCGACCACAAATAAGACGATCGATAGGCGGGTGCCCACCCATATCAATGATAATTATCATGTTGTTTGCCCAAGTTAATCGAATTTGGTTGAAGGAAAAATCTTCACAGAATTCACGATCAAAGGACCACCGATCGAGTAGGTAAATGCAATCAATCACATATACAATTTCCATTACAGAGCTTCAACACAAACATTACAATGGACGGCCGGAGAAGCCATCATTCCGATGATCATCTCCACCCATTTTTACCCAACAAAAAAAAAACACACAATATAAATAAATTTAATCGACAAAATTAACAATTTCAAAGAAAGAAACCCCAACAAAAAAAATTATTCAATTTTCAAATTTCACCGTCGACGAGTAATATTAGCGTTGTTGGGGAGTCGGGTGGAATATGAAGCCATCTTTGAAGAAGAAGTTGGTGTAGAAGTCTTGTTGGTGCTGTAGGAGCGGACAAGTTGTTCAACACCAGATCGTTGCTCCACGAACTCCATGTTGGGCGGCTGGAAGTCCGAGCGGGTTCGCCGGTGGGACGAGCCACTGAGCGAGTCGCTGTTCAACAACAGATGGTAGCTACGGGTTGAGCCCTCGGAGAAGCTCCTGTAGCTGTGTTGAGGCTTCTGCTTCTTGATGGCATGGACCAGATATGGAATCAAACCTTCCATTTCTTCTGAATATAATTATGATGTATGAACTTCAATTTTCTTTGCACTTTGGAAGAAAGGAATGTGTGTATATATAGTGGGAATTTGGTTGAGATTTGTTTGGGAAGTAGAAGAATCTTATCAAATGACATGTACATCCTTTGACAAATAATTTTCTACCTACCCTTTTTTTTAGCATGAATTTCATGTGGTACCTATAAAAAGAGGGGATAAGATAAAAGAACGCATTTTACCCTTACTTTTTAACCTTTCACTCAAAAAATCAAAATATATGCAATTGCTTCGTTTACTTTCACGTGCACAAATCAAGGAACGCTTTGCGTAAATTAAGTCTTTTGTGTTTGGCTTCAGCTGAGAGAATAACACGTTAATATGAAATAAATGTGTTTGCTAGGACTGGAAAAAAATAAAACAGCGCTAAAAGGCAACCCTAATGGGGATTTGTTTTTTCACATAAAATTTTGAAGTTAAAGGCAAGTAAAAATTATGTGAAGAAGGAAATTCAAATTCAAATTAATCTAGAGAAGATGAGGGGTGAGCAAGTTTGACTTTGATGATTAGTAGCGTGTCGTGTCGTGGCGTATATGATGTTGAGTTAGTGGGTTCCTGCAAATGATGGTGTTTGGTTTGACAAGTCAATGTCTATCTACTAAAGTTGGCGGCTCTACGCGTTGAATAGAGACTAGAGTGGTAATAGTCAAAAGACAACCAAACAAAAACAAGATAAGGAATCCCATGTGCATGACTTTTCTTTGCGGGCATTAATTTTCCTGCCCCTCCGATTCTACGAATATCATATTCGAAGAGGAACTCACAAAAATAATTACATACGACTACTACTATCACTTTCTAATAACAAGACTATGATAGAAGAGTTGTCGGTAGGTTGGTTGTTAGAATACGTGGAGAAATAGTCTCACATTATTTGTAGATAAGATTTTAGATATGTTTGTAACGAATAGACAATTCTTTTTTATAAGACCGATTTTATGAGATGAGTTAAATCTACGAATTTTTTCATGGTATCAAAGTCTATCACAGGACGAATGTGTCCCATACTATTTATCCCGTGACAAGGATAAAAAAAAATACTGGCCTGCACGTGAGGGAGAATGTTAAGAAATAGTCTTACATTGCCTGTGGACAAGACCTTGGGCATGTTTATAAAAAATGAGCAATTCTCTCTTGTAAGACCGATTTTATGAGATGAGTTAGGCCTACGAATTTCTTCATTAATTAGTAATTTAACATGGTATCAGAGCCAAAGGTCATGGGATCGAACCTTGACTCTGTCAATTCACCCCCTATTTAAATTAAATATTTAACGTATTGGGTCTCACCTATTAAAAGGGAGTTTGAGCTTACACGTGAGGGGGAGTGTTAAAATAATGGTTAAGTGATTAATTTACCTCTTCCTATCAGCTTAAACTTTTAGGATAATTGGTAATTTAATAGAATATATGAAAAATATATTATATTTTTTTTGTATATTTTATAATTATATTGATATAAAATATTTTTTATTTATGAGTTAATTGTAATCAAATATTGAGATTATAATCAAAGCAAGAAAGTTTAATTACTATATGT
Organism: Carpinus fangiana; assembly: GCA_006937295.1. Taxonomy (NCBI): domain Eukaryota; kingdom Viridiplantae; phylum Streptophyta; class Magnoliopsida; order Fagales; family Betulaceae; genus Carpinus; species Carpinus fangiana. Next base: position 2,602,565 of record CM017322.1, read on the forward strand.
GTATTTAGACACTAGCCTATAAATAAGAATTTTTATATTATAGACAAATAAAATTAATAAACATAATGTAGTCATTAGGGATAATCCAAATGGTGAATATAAGCGCCTAATACTAAACTACCTGTAAATTTTTTATATTCATTCTCACTCTTGTTTTCGCCGAATATTCCGCATCCTCGTTGTTTTAACGGTGTGAATGCTTTCTTTAAAGTAACTTGATATTTACATTTCTTTCTTCACGCTTTAAGGTAACCCAATCGCATTTATCCACAACTATCTTTCTTTGAGAGAACGCATGTACCTTTCTCGGAGTCGGGACACCGTTATCTTGGGCCTTTGACCCTCGAAACCGTTTTCGGGTACCGGGAAGTATTTGCTTTTGAGATTCCTTCTGCCCGCTAGCTTGTTGTATTGTTTCGAGACATAGATCCCGCAAACACTCATGACCCTTTGGTTCTACGAAGTGAGCCCATGGGCCTGTATCTGTGGTGTTATTTATGGTAAAATTACACTAATCACCTTACTAAATTTTAAAAAGTGAGGACTGAACCTCTCAAACTATCAGATATATTTCAGTTTGCCTTTGCCCCCTCTATTATCATTTTTTGTTAACTTAGGCAGAAAAATGCATCATGTGAATTACATGTAATTGAAATTTTCTATTGTATTCCCTATTTGATGTGTGAAAATACAATTGTATTCCTTAAATTAAAAGTAATTACAAAAGAGAAGAAGAAGAAACTTTACTTACTCCCTTGATTTGTCACCTATTGTGTAATGTCTCTTCTAAAGTTTAGAACCTTTAATTTAGTGTATCGAACTTTTAATTTTTTTTTTTTAAAAATTTATTCTATCAGTTAAGATTTTTCGTTAAATTCCAACAAAATTTCCAAAATACCCCATTTTTTTTTTTAAAGAAAAAATATTCAATTTTTTTGCAAAGATTGAGGCATGGGTATTTTTACAAATACCATTAAATTCATACCAACGCCTTAATCTTTGCAATTTTTTTTTTTTCTCTCTAAAACAAATGGGAGGATTTTGAAAAATTTGACACCCCTCATCAATATGGAAAATCACAATAGAGAGGTGGCATTGAAAACAATTAAAAGGTGGATACATTAAAATAATTGAGATAAATTAAACTTTAGGGAGACATTACAAAAGCGGTGACAATTTAGAGGTTAATTGAAGTTTCCAAAAAACGAAAAGAAAAAAAGAAAAGAAAAAAGACCCTAGCCATGGAGTCGCCACGACCAAGTTGGGGTCTTTGGCCATGGAGCCATGGTGACACATGGCCTGGCCATGGAGCCTTGGAGATCCAAGGCAAGGCTGTGGGTCACGACCTGGCCATGGGATTTTCCCTTTTCCTTGGTTGTGGAAGTTGACTGGTTATGGATTTTTTTTTTAAGCAGTCTCGTAAATATTTATTTAAAGCAGTCTCATAATATATTATGTACCAATAATTACAATTAGAAGCTAGAATGGTAGAGCTAAGGGGAGAATATATTGTGGCGACACATACATTTCCACACCTGAGGATAATAGTATTCATTCTCTTCCAATTCCATTGCTCGGATGGAGACTTCAACGGGCAAGCAAGGCTTGCATTGGTTGCACTTGGAATGGCATGTTGCTGGACTTGACCCTCCCTTTCTCTTTTCATTATTTCTTCCTTTACACTGCCTTGCTTCATCTCCTATTGCCTCCCCACTTGCCTAGACACAAAATTGACCCAAAAAAAAAGGTTCGTCAAAACGTGCGGTTTGCAAAAAATAATGATTTCAAAATGGCGTTACTGAAAACACGTTTTTTCAAACTCGGGTTTGTTTAAAATGTACTTTTGACCTGCGAAATTGCGAAGCGAAAACGGATTCAAAGTAAATGTATTAAAGACAAATGTAAAGTGGTGGAAAATGAAGTGAACTCACGGGTGCAAGTGAAGGAGGAGGGGTCCCGAGGCTGCGGGAGTGAAGCAGGAAAGGATGAATGGACATGGTGAGCAGGAGGGTGAAAATTAGTGCTCTAAGTTGTGCTTTTTGCTTCATTTTGCAAGATTTTGGAGACCCAAAAAGTAGAGGAGTTTGAATTGGTCTTGTGTAGAGGAAGTTGGCATAATGGCATGTATATATGGGAGGTTTTGGGGTGGTTGAAACTTCTGTCCTGCAATGGAAATGGTCAAATAGCCCCTCACGTGTATGTTGAGATAGAGCTCATCATCTATCATCTTCTATGAGCTCATGCATCATCATCATATGATACATTGTAGAAAAGAAAATATATGGTAAAATTACTTAATGATGTCTTTTGATTTACGTTAGAAATATTGTCCAAACAGGTGCGAAGAATTAGTGACCACAGAAATTCGACCTGAACAAATGCTGTAATTTTGATTGAAGATGCTTGTAATATTTGATATTTAAACCCCACAACCCACCCGAATTCTTGTTCTGATAATGGTAGTCTTTAAATTTGACACTCAAACGCCATAACTCACCCTAAACTCTTGTCTGGGTAATATATATAAATATTTTTAGGACCCATTTACGTGTATGTTTGAAGGACCTAAAAGTGCATTTAACACTCAAAAGTCAAAATGAAAAAAAAAAAAAAGTACCCGTTTGGTAAACAAAATTGAAAACATTTTTAAGGTTCCAAAAATGGCCAAAACTTTGGCAAAGTTTAAAAAAGAAGCTTTTGCTAAAAAAAATTTTGTTGACTTAAAAACTCTATTTGTTAAACACAATCTTAAACATGTTCTTAATCAAATTGCAATATGTATAGTTATTGTTAATTTAAAAATTTTTGAAAAAAGGAGCAGCAGCTGGAACAGCTCAGTTGGTTAGAGCGTGTGGCTGTTAACCACAAGGTCGAAGGTTCAAGCCCTTCTTCTAGCGATTTGTTTTATTTTTTCCTTTTTTTTCTCTCATTTTGCCCAAAAGCCATCAACCAACTATAAAAATCCTATTAGAAAAATCCTATTTGACTCAAATATACAATACAAACTCACCTCTCCTCAACTATTACCAACTAACATCTATAATTCCATGAAATGGTCCAAACACACACATAAATGATGCTGATGCTGCAGCTAAAATTACATAAATAAAAAGCCTCTTTGCCCTTTTCATGCTAATTCTGAGATGATGCCTCTGACTAGATATTACCAAGCAAGTTAGCTGCTGCTGCTGCTAGAGTTACATAGATACAAAGCCTCCAGTGGCTGCATCTTTACTCCCTGCCAGCCTAACATTGAAATGGTGCCTCACTTGGTGCTCACTGGGGGAACCAACCAAAATGGTATGCTGTCCAGTGACCAACTTCCTCTTCCCTTCACTATCCACAACACTCAGTTCCTTGCACACATCCACCCTCACTGCCACTGACTCTGTCTTCCCTCTCTTAACCTCCACCCTCTCAAACCCCACTAGCTGTACATTTGGTGCACCGCTTACCGCCGCTGAGCTGGCCGGCTTCCAGAACACCAACACCACATGGGCGCCGTCACTCGGCCCACTGTTCTTCACGCCAACGACAAGATCGAATGTTAAATTCCGGCAGTTAACGGTTGAGATGTCGATTGCCGGGCCATTAGAGATGGTATTTGGCAGGGTGGTGGACCGGGAAGTGGTGGTTGATTGGACAAGTACAGTGGAGGGGGCTGATATTATGAACATGGAGAAGGTTGAGTAGCTTAGCCCATGGCCAAATTCATAAATGGATTCCCCATTGTAAAATCGATAGGTTCTTCCAGGCAATTTGCTTGTGGTGTTGGCTCTCATGTTCATGTCTGTCATTGGCACTTGATCCACGTATGCTTGTGGGTACCATGTAAAAGGGGACCTTCCAGCTAACAAAATCAAAGTTTCAGTACACAAAACACTTGCTATTGATTTCCAAGAAGTAACAATTTTTAAATGGCAGTGTTAAACTTGAATACCGTTGATCAAAAGACAAAAAAGGAAACAAGAAATGCCTCAGAAAATGATCATACTCAAAATTAGGGAATTTTTAACACAACTTATGAACTCGACATTAATCCAACACAAAACTAGCGGATTAAGGTTAAGGGCTCTAACCCGTTTAAGTAAATAAGTTGGGTTAGGGCTAACCTATATAGTTTTACACTCATACCTTGGTACAACCAACCTGACAATGACTTAAGGTTGACAATTTTTGATATGACACACGAATTCTACACGAACCCAACACGAAATTAGCAGGTTAAGGTTGATCTATGTAATTTTATTTTCATATCTCGATACAACTTGAACCCGACATACAAACATGAACTGCCATCCCTACTTGAAATATTATGAACTACTCCATTAGTGTTAGGCCTAATTTAGACTTGAAGCAGTGAAACATACTAGAAATGCTACATACACTCATAATTCCAAAATTTCCCAGTACAAACTTCATGATGTGGTAATCAAAATCACTATTAGATTTAGGATAAAACACTAATCGATTTTAGAACTAATAGCAATTTTCATTGCCATGTCAGGCAATATGAGAATGGAAGCGTACGTGTGTAGCATTTCTCAAACATAAATGTGTGTTAGAGGGCAAGGAAGAGGAAGATAACCTGGATTGTAGTCTCCAAATATGACTTGAGCTATGGCATCCCCACCGGCTTGACCTGGATATCCCACCCACAAAATCCCCACAATACCACTCACATTTTTGGTAAAAGAAACGTCAATAGGACCAGCTGACATAACAACAAGAACCACACTTCCATTTGTAGCATTAGCCACTTCAAGCACAAGCTTCTCTTGAAATCCTGGCAATGTCAAGTTGTCTCTGTCCAGCCCCTCTGCCTCAACAGACTGATCAAGCCCAACCACCATCACCACCACATCGGCGGCTGCGGCAGCCTTAGCTGCCGCCCCAATAAGGCTCTCATCACCACATTTCACATCACTGCAACCCGGCTCATAACTCACAGTTGAGATATAATTCTGCAGTCCTTGTAAGGGGGTTGTATAGCGGCAAGGTACACCAGCATAGTTGCTTATCATAACTCTACTGGCATTGGCATTGGGGCCTATAGCTGCCAAGTTCTTTGTTTCAGTCTTTGACAAAGGAAGAGCTCCATTGTTGTCTAGCAATACTATTCCCTGTCTTGCAGCATCAACTGCCAATTGCTGATTATCGTTAGTGCACACATCCGACGGCCCGAGATTGCCAAATGGGAGAGCTTTCGGGTCCCCATCAAAGAACCCAAGTCTCATCAAGACTATGTAGTTATATATCAATGCCTGGTCTACCACAGATTCATTCACTTTTTTCAGGTTAACTGCATTCTCAGTGTACTTTCCTAGATAATCTCCACAATTCATGTTTAAACCTGCAAAAGCACATACATAGAGCAATTAAAAAATTTCATTTATATTGTTTACAGAATGGTTAGAATATATTTGGGTGCAATTGTAATGAGGACCTGCTTTCAAGGCAAGTGCTACTGCATCCTCAGGTGTTGCAGTGTAATGGATGTCATTGTAATAAACCTCAACTGAGTCACAGTCTGAAACAATGTATCTGCTCACAAGCCCATAAATATTTTCAGTAAGCCACAAAAATCATTTTCACCTGTGTTTGCAGTGATATATACCCAAGTAGTATTAACACCGTTAAAGTATTAAATAAAATAAAAAGTGAGAATCAAGGGAGAATTTGAGCCCGCACATGAGAGACGATGTTAGAATATAAATGGGACAAATAATGATTTAACACCGGCATGTTGACTCACCCATCTAGACCCCATTCATCTCTGATTACTCCTTCTAGAAGGTCAGGATCAGCACAGGTGGGAATCCCATTCACCCTGTTGTAGGAACACATCACGCTGCTTACATGTCCCTCCTCTACACAGTTTTTGAATGGTGGCTGGTAGGTGTCCTCAAGGTCCTGCTTTGTCACCTGCAGTAACCCCCCCAACATTGTGTTAATGAAGATAATGCACAAGTTCAGCAAAACACTTCATCGACTTTTCTTTCAAAAATTGTTAACTTCTTTTTCTTATTTCTCTCACCTACTAATATAAGAATCCTAAATCCCATTCTTGGTCCTGCTAATAATGTCTCCAGCCGTGTGACACTTCTATTAGCAAGTACACCAAATTAAGCAAGAATATAGAATTATACTATGAGACACCCAAGAAAAATAGTCTCACATTGAGAAGACAGATTCCTTATATTGGGTGTGTGGATTATAAAGGTTCTCATGAGTGTTAAGTCATACATTAGTTCCTTACTAGGTGAGATTGTGATTTATAAGTGATTTTAGGGAGCTCTAATTGTTAATTGACTAGTCTTTTTTTTTTTTTCATTGGTTGATTAATCATAGGTTAGTGGATCTATTTTAAGAGTCTGAATTGTAATACGTCTTGTTTGACTTTGGTATCTTTGTAATTTAGCTACAGATACTTCAAGGCATGCCCTGTATTGTAAGAGCTTTGCTCTTGATTCATGAATGAGACTAAGATGAATTTTTCAAAAAAAAAGACTAGTCTCTTTTTGAGTAATAGTGCATATGCGACTAGGGTTTTCCTTAGGTCATTATAAATTGTATCAGAGCAACCTAATAACACTAGTGACACTAAGACAATCTATGACATGGACCATGATGAGGACGTCTGAGTGGGAGAGATTGTGGTACCCCAAAAAGTTAGTCCCACATTGAGAAGATGGATTGTCCATATTAAGTGAATGCATTATAAATGTATTCATAGGTGCGCTAAGCCCTACATTGGTTTAATAAATTATTTTAAGAAACTCCATTTGTAACTTAACTAGTCCTTTTACAAACTAACGTGATAGTTCACTTGGCATTCATGTGATAGCCACATGAATAAGAAAACTACATATAGTAACATTTTCTTTGAGAGACATGGTTTCAAGAGGTAACTAATTCATTTCTTTTCAGAACTTTAATGATAGCAATAAGGGTAGCTTTAACAATTAATCATTGTGATCAGGATAGCTGATCTTTTTAAGCGATGGCTGAGATAATGGTATCATGTTGTTGTAATAATTAGGGAGATAGATTAGTTTTGCTTCTTAGTATTAACTTTTTAGCTCTAATAATAATGATGATAATTAATAATAACCACACCACACTTAAATAAATAAATAAAACAATATGGTACCTTTGCATCAAAGTGAAATCGATCAACGTCTTTCCATTTATCAACATCATAAGCAGTGTAATGCTTGCAGCAACTAGAAACCTTAAGCCTCCTATTTGCAGTAGAATTTCCTTCCTCATCACCCACTTCTTGTAAACCCTGGACATAATTCACGGCATATTTCGACACCACCAAAGGGTCTTCCCCGGGAGTTTCCTGACGTTAGAATATAAATTAAATGATTAAATTCATAATTTTTTATTAACTAAAGCTTTTAAAATAAGTGATACTTTAATATAGTAAAAACCTAAAAGCGATGAATTTAAAGTTTGTCTCCATCATTCACGTCTTATTTCAATTAAAACGATCTAGTACCTGGCCACGGCCCCATCTTGGGTCACGGAACACATTGACATTAGGACTCCAATATGTCAACCCGGCTAGACCCACATTGTACATGGCTCGAGCCTCGGTTGACACGGTCTGCCCCATCTTGAACCACAACGTTGCATTAAAGCTCGCTGCTGATAGAATCACTGCCGGAAAGCTGGTGGCGCCGGGCACAGTTGCATTGAAACGTGTCCCCGGCCCGACGTTGGAGACCCCGTGAAGGGCCTCCGACCACCATTCATACGGCGGCACGCCGAGCCTAGAAATGCCGGTGGCACTATTTACTAGCTGCTGCACCTTCTCTTGGAGAGTTAAGCGTGACACAAGGTCCTTGCTCCGGTCCTCGAATGACAAGGAGGTGTTGCAGAAGGGAAACTGGCTCTTGTTGCAAGCATATTGTTGACTGGCACTTGGGATTGTTAGGACAAGTGAGAGGCAAAGAAGTAAGAAAATTTGGGTGTTCATGGCTTCCATATTTCTTTGTTTTATGTGGGAGAATGCAAGATGTAATTAAGCAACATCATTTGCTTTAATAGTACAAGGTGAAGGTAATTAATAAGCCTTGGTTTCTGATCTGTGCTTTTTATATTTTATGCTAAAAGAGAGTGGTGGTTGCTTGTGGATTGAGTCATTGAGGTATGAATTGATTGGTTGTTTTTCGGCTGAGGTAGTACAAAATTGATACTAGGAGCTTAGGCAAAACATGAAAAAGGCTTCTTTTTGCTCTCATTGGCAGTTTAGACATGTTCATGTTCCTAAAGGATTGTGTGTGTGTGAGAGAGAGAAGGGGTGCACTCATGGAAGGGTGCCTTTGAAGAAATTGCAAACTTAAAAGCGTGATTGCGAAAGCTAACTAAGAGCTTGATTGGAATTGTGTTAAGAAACTTATAACATAAATTTTAGTACATACAAAGTTGTGTTAGATAAAAATGGGTTTGCTTGGAGAAAATAGTTTACCCTAAAAAAGGACAGCAATAATGCCACCTTATAAGCATCAAGGTGGAGCATATATAATTAGGGGCTATCCTTTTTCTGCTTAGTTACGTTTTCCTTTGGTCCACAAGGGCCCCTAATCTAATATTTCACCCTGATTATGTTTGACATCATAACAAGTTAAAGTGGTCAGGTCTCCTGACAGTTTTAACGGATCAATCGAATTATTGTTTGGGAATTATTATTATTATTATTTCTAAGAGGGGTAGAGAAGGTGATTAAATACTTAAAAAGAGAAAACAAAAAAAGGCCAAGCAGTCCGACAAAGACTCCAATACCATGTTGTAATGCAATAAAAACCGAAAAACTATTGAAAATAGGCCAAATGAATAGCGGGACAAAGAAATATATAGACTCATTTGATCAAAATCTAATAATGATCAATCAAAAGCCCAATGGTGATTTTAATAGCTACATCATTTTTTAAGGAACTCAAGATGGACTTGTAGTATTAATCAATAAAAAGTGATTAATATGATATAAAAAGTAAGAATGTTGAGAAAAAACCTCAAAGGCGTTTCAAATGAATTAGATAATATCCAGTTATTTATAGTGGATGAGTACTTTTGCCTTTTCACTTTTTAATGGGACAAAAATATCTTTCCACTATAACTAAATGGATAATATCCCGTTTATTTGAAATTGAGAAGATCCTATTCATAAGTGGCACGACCCAACTCCGTCGCAATCCAAGCCAACCCGAACCCGGCCCGTTGCAACAACGCGTTGCCAGGCCAATCCTGACAACGGTTTTAACTACCTCTTCCATATCCCATCATCTATGGCGATTTTGTAGAATTTCAAAGACCTTGACTTTACACCTCTACCACCAGCAGTGTCAATCCTGAGAACAAACCGGAGCTGTTCAAGTCTTAGGCAACAAATCCTATAACCTGATAACAAGAGCAAATTATATATTCTTCGCTGTTTCACAGCCTTAGACCACCTTCCTTCATAAAAAAATTACAACCAATTTTCGTTGAACCATTTCACATTTTTACCTGTTCAATCAGGCCATTTCAGATTTCTTTCAAATGACTCAAAGAAATCAACTTTTTTCACAATCCCACCATATATTCGCTTGAAGAAAATCTTTTAAAGTTCCTTTCTTCTTTTCTTTCTATTCTTGTTAGTGCATGCAAAGAGATGGCAAATTTGGGTTCTGGGGTTCTCATGAAGCTTCTTGGAGAAATGGGGGTTGATGAAAAGGTGTCAGAGGATTGTAAACCTGTTTTGTTGCAAATCAGAAGCATAATTCCTGTGTTGGCAGAGGGTGATCTTTGGCCTAACCAGGGGTTTTACTTGAAGGTTTCGGATTCTTCACATGCTCTGTACGTGTCTTTGCCTCAAGAACAAGATGACATGGTTCTTTGCAACAAATTGCGACTTGGTCAGTTAATATATGTGGAAAAATTGGAGGTGGCATATCCGGTTCCCATGCTTAAAGGTATAAAACCTGTTCGGGGTAGGTTTGCCTGCGTTGGAAATCCTAAAGATCTTATCCCCATGGATAATTTGGTGAAGAAGACGCGGGGAAAGTTTCGTTCTTTAAGTACTTCAAGAGTCCGTGAAAATGAGGAGAAATATAGAAGAGTCTCCAGGTCTAGAAATCGTGATATTGAGAGGAGTCCTTCTGATGTAAAGAAGGTGTCTAAGAAAATTGGTTTTGTTGACAAAGATAGTGATTCTGAGAGTACATTATCGTCTCCCTCTTCTATGTCAGCAGTCAAGAGAAGAAGCTGGAATGGGGTAGAAATTCCAGAATCCCGGATTATCAAGCAATGGGTGAAACCAATTGGTCGCACTCAAAGTGCTCAAGTGAGTGTCTCAATGTCTCTTCTGTATTCTTGTATCTCTGTTGTCAACAACTCCTTTTAACTAAAATTTGGGTGGGGAAGAATTATTAGCAAAAAGTTCGTCTTTGTACAAGTCAAGTCAGCCATTTGATTTTTGTTCCTACAAGCCAAAAATTGACAAGATGATTAGTTGAGTTTATGTATGTGACGTATATAAATTTTAAAACTTTACTTGAGCTATGTTGCCGAGAAGTGCGTCATTTGATGAAGTCAAAGTCGGATGTTAAATGTTTTTCACTGATTGAACAACTAAGTTTTAAGGGCTTGTTTGGTAAAACTTTTTAGAGGGTGCTTTTTACTTTTTGGCTGTGATGTAAAATAAAGGTGAAAATAGTTTTGAGTGGTTTATGTATAGCTTTTGAAGCAAAAAGCTGTCATAAAAAGTGTTTCCAATGCTGTCCTAACTCTTTTTTGTGATTTATATGCATCCATGCACCTTTCTCTTGAATTTTGACCGATTGTACAAGCCCCAACCATCCAGATACACTCATTCTTCAGTGTTGAATTCATTGATATAGATAATAAAAAGATAGCTTTTGACTATGCCCAATTCATTTGCATGAGTCAAGCTGGAAATTTTTTTTGGCTTGTTTCATTAAGTTCTGATGTTGCAGATTTGTTATCTAATTAAAATTGTATGCCTTCTCACACTTTATGCATTGACAGTTTCCTCCTGTTTCTCCTTCTGGGGATGATAGCTCAGATGACATTTCAAGCTCTAAATCGGAAAGAAAAGATATTGGTATAGATATTAAATCTGTCAAAAGTTCCAACAATTGTAGGATCCTTACGTCAGCAAAATCTTATGAGGAGTCCTTAGATCCTGCAGGGGTGTTCAGTTTGGTTAATGATGAAAAATTGACAGAAACTACAATCTTATGGAACTCCCTCTCCTCAAGCTTAGTGAATCTTGCCAAGGTACAGTGCTTTAATTCATTCTTATGAGACGTATTCTAGCCCTTTATATGTCAAAAAAAGAAATCAGACAAACCCCTCCGCATTCTGCAGGAGGTGTTAAGGCACAGAGATGTGGCTCTGCTTGCTGCTGTGGAGGCATTGGAAGAGGCTGCTGCTGCTGAAAGATTGCTCAAATGCCTCAGGTGCAAAATTTCAGCTTGTGCAAGTTCTGCTGATAAATCTTATCAATTAAGTTTTTTTGAAGATTTTATTTGCCATTGTTTGCTCAATGTTGTCATCTAGGTTTTAACATAGAATGACAATTGTGATGGCAAGGAATCACAATTAATTCCAGTATCCATATCACATAGAAATAATCTATAACCAAGTTGCATTGCAGTTTTTGGTGGGAATGTCATGCATACAAGAGGAAACCTGGCTGTTATGGACCATAGACATAAATTTATGACTTTAGTTTTTGTACAAAAATTTGTAGTCCTAACTCATTGTGCTTGAATGGTTCCTCATAGCTCCATGGTTTTGCTGTTCAAAGTTCAAGTGAACTTTAAACATTTCTAATCTTCTCAGGTATGCCATGATGACCTCTATCAAAGATTGGGGCACATTTCTGTTGTCTATACCATGTTTCAGGCTCTGGGTCAGAGCCGCTTCTTCACAATATATGGCCATGATGGTGCTGAGGACATTTGCAAGCTTGGAGATGCTGCCCTGAAATTAGAGGAGATGGTAACATACTGTATAAACATTTTTTAGTAGATAGTGAGTTGGCCACGCAATTTAGGTTGAATTCAAATTTTCCTCCTTTTAAGGGGAGACGTGCCAAGTGCCTTAAGAGTTGACCAAGCAATATGGATCATGTTGTAAGTTCTCTAAGAATGAGAGGTAGACTAGAGAGGAGGTGAGCCTAAGATGTGAAAAAAGATACATAGGTTCCTAATTTAATGGAAACAAGTTAGTTGAGGAGGATGAAGCCAAAGACAGTACCTGTGAAGGTGGAAGAATAGAAGTGCTGCAAGCATGAGACAGACTAGAAATGAGGTGGGTTGAAGTGGTGAAAGAAGATATGTAGTTCTGTGAGTCAATAGAAATATGGTACTATAGATGACTCAGGTAGTAGAAAAATGCTCTTTTTCTGATATCAAGGGCTGCTTCTGAGTGGTTGTGTGACATTTTTGCAATGAGCAATGTAAATTGGAAGAGACTCATCGAGTTGTGCACACACATTGAAATGGTTGTTTTTCATTTGTCTAATTTATTTTTTAACTTGTCATTCTCTACATTGACTTCCATGTCCATGCCCTTCTACATACTAACAGACAAAAATTACGGTGTGACTAACTTTTGTTTGTCTTTCCAGTACATACTCAGAGCTTCAGGAAGCCAAGGGAGATGATCAGCAGCCATCAGTTAATAACTTTTTCAACCTTCAAGATGACTTGGTGCACACTCAACACATTGTTCAGTCATTAACAAACATTAGTCCACCAGGAGCAAATGACAGTGATCCAAACGGCCCTGGTTCCATCAGAGACTATCTGAACCTTGCTTTGGACAGAAAGAAAAATGCAGCTGCATGGATTAAAGCGGCTTTGGCAGCCGACCTCGCCCTATTCCCTGTCCTTAATATCCCTAATGGGACTACCAACATAGTGAAAGAATCAAGTAGAATTCATGGCAGTAAACCAAAGGGCACATGTATAGACAGGAAACAGAGAAATAATGGTGAAATTTGTGTTGGATTGGCAGCTGAGAAGGAGAGCCCACCACATTGGGTTAAGGGACATGCTTTGCATGCAGCTGTGGACTTGACAAATTCCCTCCATGATGAATGCAGAAGATGGTTTTTGGGTTTTGTTGAGAATTACTTAGATGAAGTAAAGAGCAAAACCATTTCCATGGAGTCAGATAGTGAGGAAGCTGAGATGATGTGTCAGATTAAGAGAGTGAGTGACTGGTTGGATGGGATGGTTAACAAAAAAGCTAAAACTCCCAAAGTTGGATCTGAAGACAGTTCCACACTGGGGAACTTTGAATTAGAAGTTTATGGGAGGGTGAGAAACAAAATATATGCTGTCCTCATGAAGCACGTTGAGAGAACTGCTATGGCTTTCGAAAATATGAATGCAAAAGCTGAAGGTTGAAGATTTACCCCAGTAATGAAATACCCTTCTTCCTGGAAAACACATGCAGATTTCATGCAAAATGTCATTCACTGCAAAGAAGTAGATATAATTTTCTCTTTTTTGGTTCTTCGTACAACAAGATCTCACCGCATGTAACTTGTGATGATTCTTTCTGGAAAATGGAAAGTTATTTCTCTTCCACTGATCATTAGTTTTCTTCTCAGCCTTTTTCTTTGAGAGTTTTCATTTTCTGTTTAGTGCAACGAATTAAATGAGCAGAAAAGCTCCTTAGGCGGGGTAGCTTGGACACTCGTGGGGAGGGAGGATGCAAAGCTCTTCCCTCCATCCTGTCTGCAATCGATGGGGAAACTCCACCGCAGAAGAGCAAGGTCAAGAGCTGAGAGAGGGGTGTCGATCAACTTTACTAGATAATTGACTGACTTGAAGTGTAAGAAATTTGGTCTAGGTTGATAACGGTGAATGTGTTAAATTATTACTTAAATGATTAAATTTACTTTAAGCTTTTGAAATAAATAATGATTTAAAATTGTGTCAAAGTCAAAAGTCTTGAGTTTAAATCTTGACTTCGTTAATCCACCACTCATTTCAATTCAATATTACACATATTGGATCTCACCTATTAAAAGTGAGTTTGAACGAACACGTAGGAGAGTGTTAAAGTATAAATTAAATTATTAAATTTAGCTTTTCTTTCCCGCTTAAGTTTTTTGGGATGCATGGGCTATGTTTGGGAATGGACTGAACTGGAGAAAGTGAACTGGTATTGTAGCAGATTTGATTGATGTGAGAAAAAAAGTAAGAATGTTTTGTATAGAAAAGTGAAATTTTTTGTTTTGTAGTGATTTTTTTATTTGAAAAATGATAAAAATGATTGATGTGATATAAAAAGTAAGAATGTTGGAATTGATTTTGAGAAAAAAAAAAATTGGGATTTTACAAGGGTCCGGTCCAGTCCATCCCCAAACGATGCCCATGATGGTGATTTAACATGATCAACTTTTATAGTCAAGTTGGTAAAATATTGATTAAATGATGAAATTAATTTATTCATTTATATCAGCTTAAGCTTTTAACATAAGTAGTGGTTTAATAGCATTCACAATGAGCTCTTTATATTTAGCTTTTTTCTAAAAATCTAACAAAACTCATGGAAATACTCATTTAATAAGCTCATCTACTTTATATTTAACTCTTTTCATATATGCTCACTACATTTCAAGGGCCAAAAAGCTAAAATTGTATAATTTTTTAAGCTTATGTTTTACCCTCCTCTCTCTTGATTGGTTTAAAACTAGAAAAATAATAATATTTAACTAAAGTATAGAAAAATATAGAGAGTTTGATGTTTGACTCATTTTAAAATTGGCTCTCTAAACTTGATGAAAGTGAAATTTTCTCCTCAAATTTATCTTTTAGTTAAAGAGTCTATTGTAATTGCTAACATGATATAGAGCTAAATTTCTTGAGTTCAAACCCTAACTTAAGCTTTTGAAATAAATGCTTGATTAATACATGTAACCAAAACCCAAGTCACCAATCTAGGCTTTAAGGGTCTTGATGGATTCTGACCGATTCATTACCCAACAAAGTCGATGGTGATTTTTTAAACAATTTAACGTTACTTCAAAGTTTTTTTTTTTTATCTAAATTGTATTCAAGCCTGTAAAAGTATAAGTCACTAGTTTAAATTTTCTATCTCCATTTTCTTATGTAGACATGTCAAAAAAAAAAAAAAAAAAAAAACCAGTAGAACTATAGAGGATAATCTAGGCTTAAAATAATATATAATTGTAGCCCTTTTTATTTATTTTTTAATTAGCGTAGTTTGACTAACACGAACACGGGATATGATAAAAAATTCATTGTACTCTCATGGGGACAACAGTGACTTTAAAATTAAAAATTAAAATAAAATAAAAAATAAAAAATAGAGAGCAGTGCTAGGCTTTTCAACTGTCTATAACATATATTTATAAGATTTAGACAAAATCTTCACTAACATGGGATATGATAAAAAAAAAAAATCATTGTACTCTCATGGGGACAACAATGACTTTAAAATTTAAAATAAAATAAAAAATCCAAAATAGAGAGCAGTGCTAGGCTTTTCAACTGCCTATATCATATATTTATAAGATAATAGACAAAATCTTCATTTTCCAAGACAGCATTTGTTCTTCATCTTTGTGTAGTACACTTAGCTGTAGACTAGTATAATCTTAGTAATGTTATTTTTTCATATTTATTTATTATATTCATTTTATATTGATTGATGTGACTTGTTTTAAATAATTTCTCATGTTAGTTACTTAAAATAAAAAATAAAATAAAAAATTATTAAATACTTTTTACGTCCACCGGTATGATAAATAATTATGAAGAAGAATATTACTAAATTTTTTTATACTAATAGTATACCTAATAAGAGCAGTTTGCAGGAGGTATTTTGATTTAAAAACTGTCTGGATTTCAGAACACAAGAATGAAGCTATAAACATGGAAATTTTATGAACTTACCAATTTGGTGAAATTTTATTGAAATTGAATGCAACCACTCCTAAAACTTTTATGAACAATCATACCAAATTCAGCATTATTGATTTTATTTATTTATTGTTTACGATTAGGGTATCTGAAATTGATTGAGATTGGGGCAGTTCACAAAAAGGGACTTATCTATTTTGGACAGCTTAAAGTGCGGGATCTATCTACCCGAAGTTGATGGACCTTTGAGCTTATTTATGACCTAGTTATAGGGGTCTCCCGAATCTTAGTTAGAATTATTCAAGTAAGCTTCATAAAACCAAGAAATTAACTGTCCCTCCTTTCCTTAATCCCAAGTATAAATTCTATATTTAGCAATAAAAATGCCATTTATGTATATCCTTTTACTTCCTTCTAGCATCACAGATTGTTTTTCCCACTTTACCACTTAGAATTTGCATGAAATGTAAATATATATATATATAATAAAGACTATAGAAGTCAATATATGATATTGTTATGGGAACAAGAAACTTTAGGTTCTTGAATTGAATTTGTTTTTTAAAGTGGGCGGTAGAAAGTTTTTTTAAACTGATATATGTTTTTAAAGCACGTAAGTTTCAAATATATTTTTGACATAAAATCACATAATATGTTAATTTTATTATTATTATTATAATTTTTTGTTTTGTAGTTTTTGTTTTTGATGAACATGGGGCACAACTGAGAAACGCAGGTAAATTTGCCTTTATTATTAAGAGAAAGAGAGAGAAAAAACGTGTTGAAAAAGAGTGTTGACTGAGATATTGTTAGACTGTAGAAAGTTAGATAAATATAAATATATCTTAATTTTCTATTTCAGCCATCATTTATTTAACTCCCCATTCTCTACATTTAGCCTTATCCATTTTTATTTACCGATAATCCTAATTTTTTTATTCCTTATCTCTGTTAAGTAATTTATTAAGGTAAAAAGAATAATATTATACTAGGAAACGAAGAAGTTGAATGGTTGATGCTTGAGGAATTTTCTCCCATCAAATAGACATCTCTTCGTCCTTTTCCAAGTTCTTTCCTACACACGCGCACGCAGATCCAACACTATCAACAGGGTATTAACAACGACAACAGAAGCAACCATTTTCCCAAAAGAAACACAAAAACAACCTCAACTTTTTTTTTTTGGGTTTTCCTTGATTTTTTTTTTTAATTTTTTTTTTTTTTTTTCAGAACCCGGGGATTTCATGTTTTAAAGGAACAATCTTTCTTCTGTTTTTTCAACCGACTGATCCAAAAACCAGAACCCTTTTCTTAGATTTCCTTGATAGGCCCTAAAAATGAAGCTCCAGAGATCAGCAGCGACACTCCTCCTAGGGTTTCTGGTGGTGTCTTTGATACCCTCATCAATGGCGAGATTTGTGGTGGAGAAGAACAGCTTGAGGGTGACATCTCCGGACAGCATCAAAGGCACGCATGACAGTGCCATTGGGAACTTTGGGATACCTCAGTATGGGGGCAGCATGGCTGGGGTTGTGGTGTACCCGAAGGATAACAAGAAGGGTTGTAAAGTTTTCGATGAGTTCGGGATTTCGTTCAAGGCCAAGCCCGGAGCTCTCCCGACCTTCGTTGTGCTCGATCGTGGAGGTACCCTTTTTGCGGTTTTGAGTAATTTGGTTATTATTGTGAGGTTTGAGTTTCAATTTGTGATTGGATGGTACTTTTGGTGATTTGTATCAACGTGTGTTTTTTAAGCGCGTTTTGGTTTGTTGCAGTGAGACCCTTTTGATAGTTTTGATTAATATGCTTGTTACTGTTATAGAAATAATTTGGTAATTTTTTTGGTTAATTGAGGAGGTATCCTTTTTGGTAATTTGGATCAATTTGTCCTTTTTAGCGCTTTTTTGTTGATTGGAGAGGTAGATTTTTCGTAGTTTCGACTAATTTGCTTGTTATTGTTAGGTTTGAGGTTCAATTGCTTTGTTGTGGTTTTATTGAGGAGGTGCCCTTGTGGTAGTTTGGATGAATTTGCGCTTTGGAGCTCTTTTTTGGTTGATTCGGAGAGCTACCTTTATTGATACCAATTGTAGTTATGTGTTCTGAAGTTCAAATAGTTTGTTTGGCGAGTGAGTAGGTACATCTGGGATAAATTTCCCTTAAAAAAAAAAAAAAATCTGTTTTGGGTTGCTACCGGGTACAGTTCTCATAAGTATGGTTAAAGTGGAGGAGCCAAGGGGGGTTTTAGGGGGGCATATGCCCCCCTTCAACCCCTAAAAAAATTTTCTACCTAAGCACAATTTTTTCTTATGCCCCCTATCAACAACTAGTATGCCCCTCTCAGCAACTCTTGAGGGCAAATGCCCCTTACTAAAGGTTGAAGTCTGAAAATGATGATGCAGTTGCAGAAAAATCATTGTAAGGCAAATGCCCCCTTGCAGCCTTCGCAGAAAAACAAAAGGTTGAAGAAGAAGGTGCCGTGGGTTGGCTAGGCTGGGTTTTGGGGTTTGCTGCCTGAAAATGGGTCTGCGCAAGGAAGAAGAACGGAGGATGGTCCGGGTGGGTATGGTGGGTGTGGGTATGGAGAAGTTTCAGGTGTATAGAGAAAGAAGAGAATATATATTTTCTTTTGTTGCAAATGAGTGGTTGGGTTATTGCACTGCAGTTGGGTTAATACTTAATATGGGGAAGGGTGAGAACATTTGGATATTAGTGCAAGCTCTGTGTCCTTCTCTGATTGGCACTGTAGCTACAGTGCCGCCCCAGCTACCGTGCGGTCGTTACATTGGCAAACACTGCTGCTATGATGCTAACAGAGAGGAAAAAAAAAATGCAGCGTGCAAAAAGAGACCAATAAATATTTTTTATATTTAATTATTTTTTAATAAATTTTATTTTAATATTATTTTAAAGGAGAAAAAAATGCCCCCCTTTGGTCAACATCCTGGATCCGCCAGTAACACTTGTTATATGAGCCTTCAGCTTCAATTAATTTGTTTTAGTTGGTTGAGAGGCTGCCCTTTTGTTAATTTGGATATCCTTGCTTTTAGCTTTTTTAAATTGATCATGGATCCAGCACATGGAATTGTTTGTTTTATGCTCTGAGTCTCAGCATGCTATGTTGTGCTGTGAGGTCTATATCCATACTGAATTAAGTCCATCAAAACTGTAATTTCAGGTTGTTTATTGAAATTGGATAAATTTGCAATAAAAAACCCAGAAGTTAACTAATATTACATGCACTGACAAAAAAATTTTAGAAATTAGTTTGAAACTACCGTAGTCTGGAAAGTAGCCATTTAAACTAGAATATTTTGGTACGACGAGGTATAAATTGTTTTGGCAGATTAATAGGTAACTTTTCATAATCAGCTATGAGATTTAGTTGGTTTGTCCTGGTTCAGTGGTGAGGTACCTTTTAAGAATTTGGATTACTTTATGAAGGAACACTTTGCTGATTATGATAATTGTTTTTATTCTATGATTCTTGAGGTTGAAGTTATTAGTGTCTCGTTAATTGTGGATATAGCCTTTTTATAAATTTGTTTCCTTTGGTTGTTTGATATCTTGTTCATTGATGTCCTAGACCTTTACTTCTAGTGTTTTGCGTTTGGTTGGCCTCAAACACGCTTTTCTTAAAACTATTATTACTCTTTTTATGTTATTTTCCAGATTGCTTCTTCGCTTTGAAGGTCTGGAATGCCCAGAATGCTGGGGCTTCTGCAGTTCTTGTTGCAGATGACATTGAGGAACCATTGATAACCATGGATTCTCCTGAAGAGGATGGTTCCTCCGCAAAATACATTGAAAACATAACAATACCATCTGCACTCATTGAAAAACGTTTTGGGGAAGCATTAAAGAAAGCATTCAGTGCTGGGGAAATGGTCAATGTGAATCTTGACTGGAGAGAAGCTGTTCCGCATCCAGATGATCGCGTGGAATATGAATTGTGGACCAACAGCAATGATGAATGTGGGGTTAAATGTGACATGTTGATGGAGTTTGTGAAGGATTTCAAGGGTGCTGCACAGATACTTGAGAAAGGTGGTTACACTCAATTCACACCCCATTATATAACTTGGTACTGTCCCCAGGCATTCACCTTAAGCAAACAGTGCAAGTCCCAGTGCATTAATCATGGAAGGTATTGTGCTCCTGATCCTGAACAGGACTTCAGCACAGGTTATGAAGGAAAAGACGTTGTTCTTGAGAACTTAAGGCAGCTATGTGTTTTTAGAGTGGCAAATGAGACCAAAAAGCCTTGGGTGTGGTGGGACTACGTAACTGATTTTCAAATTAGATGTCCTATGAAAGAGAAAAAATACAACAAGGACTGCGCCGATGCTGTTATCAAATCACTTGGTAAAGGATTTATCAATCACATATCTTAAGAATACTGGTTCTTAATGATGAATGACTTTTAAAATGTTCATGTGATTTCTGCACAGGTGTCGATATTAAAAAGATTGAGAAGTGTATGGGGGATGCAAATGCTGACTCTGAGAATCCTGTTCTAAAAGAAGAGCAAGATGCTCAGGTATTTGTTTCCTATCTATTCGTTCTTGTTTAACAGCTTTAAGTGTTTCTTTGAAATCTTTTAATTGCATTTTGGCATTTGCGGTGACTTTATGCAATCCTTTGAAATTGATGATCTTAGTTCAGTTATGTTTGCCTGGTTGACAAGAATACTTTTTTCTAGGTTGGGAAAGGGACGAGAGGTGATGTAACCATATTGCCAACCCTTGTTGTCAATAACCGACAGTATCGAGGTTTGTCTATGGGCTTCTATTTCATAGTCAAAAACCTGGATGTTTTCCCCTTCTAAAATACGTTCCTGCAGGGAAGTTGGACAAAGGTGCAGTTCTGAAAGCCATCTGTGCTGGTTTTGAGGAAACTACTGAACCAGCTGTTTGTTTGAGTAGTGGTAAGTCTTTCTTGTTTGTTTGGTGCTAATTTTAAAATAAGTAGATTGCTTGGGTGACTTGACTTGTTTATTCTGGACCTGAGTGTTATGATTGGGCTAAATTGTGCTAGATGTGGAGACAAATGAGTGCTTGGACAATAATGGTGGTTGCTGGCAAGACAAAGCGGCCAATCTCACAGCCTGCAAGGTACAAATCAAAATCTACTGCCTAATCAGGCGTCTACTTGATACTTCTGAAAAAACTGAAAAAAGAGACAGACTGTTCTGTTTCATTTCTTCTGTTTCGTTTTTCTTTTTTGCCCCCTTTCTGGCAGGAGTTGAAGTTGAGTTGAGTTACTTGGATTCTCAGTTCAAACTTTTGTGTTCTTGGTTAAAGTTTATCTTCTAATTGACAGTAGTGTTTATGTGCTCAGGATACATTTCGTGGGAGGGTGTGTGAATGCCCCTTGGTGGATGGTGTGCAGTTCAAAGGAGATGGTTATACCACTTGTGAAGGTGAAATTATATGCTGTAGCTTTTCTTTGCGTAAAACTTAACTAGAATGCTAGTTCCGAACACTGCAGGGTGGGGGAAAGAGGGTAATCTAGTGACTTATCAAACATGTGGAGTGTGGACACAATAATATATGATACTTTTGCAAGTTTAGCAGAACTTTTTAATGAAAATTTGGTTGTTATTGATTGTAACGTTTTAGTACTCTTGTTCTTATTGTAATAAACCTATATATTTCGTTAAATTCATTGTGTATATTGTGTAATGTATCAGTGAATGAATGGTGTCCTAGTAATAATTGGCTGTTACTTTGTGTTCCATAGAGTAACAGTCAGTTTCTTATCAAATTTATATACACAAGTCCACAAAAGTGAGTTTTTACAAAGGTTACTACCTTCAAATATTGACATTGATAATATTGGTGCTGTACAATTTTATTTATTTATTTATTTTTATTTTGTGGGGGAGGGGGGGTTAGGTTGGGGTTGGTACTTGTTGCTTGGGGCTTATATTGGGGTTGAGTGAGGATTTGATAGAAATACTGGTTTTGAAGAAAGGGCCACATGATAAAGGGGGTGGGGGTTGGGGTGGGTGAGAATTGGGAGTCCAGTGTTTCTTATTCAATTAGCAAGCTATGGAATGTGTGTTGTTCACGCCCAAGCATTACTTGTTTTTTTTTTTTTATCTACCTGCAGTGTTACCCAAACTGACAAATCAAGGAACTGCCTGATTGCAAGATGTCACAGTACTAGGCCCTAGTTGTAAATCATAATCTTGTATCAGTGGATATGATGCTTCACCCATCTAGGGAGACACAGGAATCTAGCAAACAGAAAGTTATTTAATAATTCAATCAGTTAACGTTTGTGGATGGTCAATGGTCGGAGAGTAGTAGCTTTCAGGGTTTACCTTTAAGAATTGAAACTTCTGTATATGGCATATCTGGGAAAGCTTCTCATTCCCCAGTTGTTGGTTTCTGGCTCTTTTTGAACTCTCAATTTTCCCTTTTGTTTGGATGGTGTTTAGGCCAAAATGCCATGGTTGATAAAATGTTAGCTTAATTTAGAAGTGCTTTTTGATTAGGTCTTACTGCATTCTAACATTGATTTGATAATCTTGATTCATTGCTTACAGAAAAAAAATATCTAGAAAACGAATGGAAGCCAAAATCGTTAGTATTGCCCTAATTACGGGAAAAATTTGATTCCCCAATTTAGAGATTCAGCTCCATATGAGCACCTCACATGCTTCACATATAATTCATTGACACCAATATTTGTATGTATTCACCATAAAAGTTGGTAATAAGAATTTTTAATATGACTGGTTATTACTTATCAAAAAAAAGAGTTGGTCATAAGAATTCAGTCATTTGGGGAAAGTTATGCAACAGAAAGTTTCCAGACTAGATTGTGCAAATAGGTGTACCCAAGGATAACTTACTTGCACTATTTAAGCCACAAGTCCTCCTTGATTTTTATCTGCAACTGTGATTCTATGGTATTTTATTTCTTTAGTATTGCCATGGTTGTTAAAATAATGATCTGGATCACAGGATGGTAGAATTGTGTGATCCCAAATTTAACAGATCTGAATATGTCCTAAAACTCAGTCTGGTAGGATCAGGGTGGGATCATAATATTGAACTAGCAAGCATTTAACAAAGTAGTTCTTCAACTGTGGCAAGTGACAAGTTAGGGTTTTTGACGATACATCTTCAGGCTAGAGTTTTGGAAGAAAATGTTATTTGTGCTTCACACATTACATAGAGGGCAGTTCATGTGTTACCATTTTAGTTTTTGTATTATTATTATTATTATTATTACTGTATTTTCTATTCAAGAGATTCTTTTAGTTTTCAAACATCTTACAATTCCGAGTTTTCTTTGTTGTAAGTGTCTTATTTTTTTGGCTTTCAGCTAGTGGGCCTGGGAGGTGCAAGATAAATAATGGAGATTGTTGGCATGCATCCCGAGATGGACACACGTTCTCTGCTTGTTCGGTTAGTGACCTGCAAGTTTTTTGTTGTTGCCTTTCCCACCGGCTCTCCATGGGTGCCCCCCTTCTTGTTTGTGGTTCATGTTCTCATTTTTTTTTTTTTTTTTTTAAAAAAAAAAAATTTTGTGAACAGGATAATGGAGAGGTTAAATGCCAGTGTCCTCCAGGATTTAAGGGTGATGGTGTCAAAAGTTGTGAAGGTAAGAGACAGACATATTGGTTGAAGTTGTCTGTAATTTCCTCCCATGATACAAACTAAAGTCATAATCAGATGGAAATTCAATATCTAAGAGCCTTAGTTGTCCACAACAGAGTGGTACATGAGAGGACGCCATAACTGGAATCATAGTTTCCACTTTTCTTGTTTCTTTGAGGGGCTGTAACTTGACTTGATACACACACACACACACGGTTTATGTTTTATTGTAGTCAGTATGGCCATACATGAGTTTAAAATATATTGGAGTCCTCTTTATGGTACAACTTCACTTATGCTTGGAACTAAAGAACTTCGAAGGTAAACCCCAGCAGTTAATTTGAAGTTTGAAAATATGTGGCTAAAAGAGATGAACTTGTGGAATGAGTACAAGGATGGTGGAAGGGTTATGATTTTCATGGTCTATTCAGTTATGTGTTGGCAAGGAAGTTGAAAGCTTAAAGGACGATCTGGAAACACGGAATGAGTTCTTTGTTGTAAAGTGGGGTCCATACCTATGAACAATTTGGTTTGCAGGGTCCCATTACAAGGCAAATGTGGTTTGGAACTCGGTTCTAGAAAGTATGGAGAGATGCTTGACAGGTTGGAAATAAACATTGTACTTATCAAAGGGAGATAGACTCGCTCTTATTAAGAGTACTTTATCCAGTTTACCTAATTTTTTCCTTTCTCTTTTCAAAATTCTTCCCAAGTGGAAAATAGATTGGAAAATTTATAGCGGGATTTCTTATGGAGTGGGATGGACGTGGAGTTCAAATTAAGTTGGTGGGTTGGAAACTTGTTTTGTTCTCCCTTCAAAATTGGAGAACAGGGTATTGGGGATGAGCAAGATTAGCATCTTTAACCAAGTTTTGTTGGGAAAATGGCTGTTTCCTTTTGTGGAGGAAAGAAATCACCTTTGGAGGTGTGTAATTTGGGTGAATCATGTGTTTGCATGTGTTCACTGGACAGCAGATTACTGCATAATAGAAATAGATAATATCAAATCCAATAGATGTAATATATTTGCTGACAACACCTCATGCTTGTATTGAGAAAAATATTAGGACACGTGAGAGAGATTTTCTAGGTTTGTAAAATTTGTGGTAGGGGTGGTTGCGGAGGTGGTGCTCAAAAAATTATTTCCTGATTTTTTTTTCCTTCTAACAGTTGTAGATGAGGATGCTCCTGTTAATTATTATTTGGAATACTCAGAAGACACGGTGATCCTTTCTTGGAATCTTACTATATTCTAATAACCCAGTGGGTGAAGGGGCTAACAGATTGTTTTGTAAGCCTAACTGAAACGGTATATTTGATGTCTGATCTTTGTATGAGGTTTTGAGAGTGTTTTGCAATTTCCTTGGAAGAGTATTTTGTTTTAGATTATGCAAAAAGGAACATCACTCTAGTGACCTGGTGCTATATGTGTAAACCCAACAAGGAACCAGTTAATCGGTTACTGCTTCATCGTTGAGTGCTAATGAGTTGTGGTCTTTTGTCTTCTCTTTATTCGGGGTTCATTGGATCATGTCCAAGAAGGTAATTGATGCATATTTTGGGTGGAAAGGACTTTTTGGGCAGAGCATAAGAGTAGCTTTGTGTGAAATGCAACTCCTCTTTGCCTCATGTGGATTATTTGGAGAGATAAATAATTGTATTTGTAATGATGCTGAAATGTATTCTGTAACCTAAAACTGTATTTTTGGACATATTTTTGTGACTGACTTGTGTGTTTTCCATGTCTTCATTTTAGATTTCCTAGACCTCCAGAATTTTCATTGTAAACTGTTTTACTTTCTGTAGCTTCCTGTACTTACTACTTTTTTTAGTACAATCCCTTATTACTTTATGAAAGAAAGGGTGGTCAAACTTACAACCAGTGCTTTGAACGTATCTTTAGTTGGGTTAAACTCTACAATTTAGAATCCGGGTGTAGTTGGACAACTTGATTGGATCAAGACAGTGCAGTTGATTCGAATAAGGGTATTTCAGGTGTATTTTTTCAAAATATTACTTGACGAGTGAGTGAAATATTACTGGTTTTCCAAGGAACCCTGAATGACCAAATAGTTGGTCAGTTGTGCGCCAGTACCCTAATCAGGTGAGAACATCGACTTTTAAAAGCAGTGAGTTGAAGGAGATCACCAAAATGCAGAGTTAAGAAAGCCTGATTGCACCTAAACATTGGGTGACTACCTCACAAATCTTGTTGGTTTTTGGAACAGTGTTTGGGATGACGAAAACTAACATCAACTCAAGCATGTCGTCGAACAGATTTTTTATTTTTTTTTTAATAAATGTGTTTTCTAATGTTCTTTCTTTTCATACAGATATTGATGAATGTAGAGAGAAGAAAGCCTGTCAGTGCCCTGAGTGTAGCTGCAAGAATACCTGGGGGAGCTACGACTGCAGTTGCAGTGGAGATCTTTTGTATATCAGGGACCATGATACCTGCATTAGTAAGTCCAGCTACTCATCCTTTACAACTCAAAAATTTACAATTACACCTGAAGTATGGTACATTCTATTGTCACGTATAAATACCTCTCTTTTGGTTTTTTTGCAGGTAAGAGTGCTAGTCAAACAAAATCTGCTTGGGCTGCTGTTTGGGTCATATTGATAGGCTTGGCTATGGCTGCTGGTGGGGCATATCTTGTGTACAAATATAGATTACGGGTAAGCTTGTTGCTTTATATATTCATGTTTGCTGACTTCGTATATCCATGTTGATTAAGGAGCCTGTACTTTTTGATGTTAGCATTAGTTTCTACCTCTGTTGACTGCAATGATGTGAGATCAGTAAAATGCTTAGTATTATAGTAGGAGTTGTTCGGAAGCAACGTCGTAGAATAATAGGTTCTGTTGGTTGCCTCTGACATTAATATATGATGATTCAATTGTTTCTATTGGTTGACATATTCAGAATGTTGATGTTTTTATTGTTGTTTCTGCAGTCATACATGGATTCAGAAATCAGAGCTATAATGGCACAGTATATGCCACTAGACAGTCAAGCTGAAATACCAAACCATGTTGATGAACGTGCATAGAAAGGAAAACTCCATTGTTCATTTTTCTTGAGGATTTCAGGTGCTAGTGCATCATTACACCCATGGTTATCCAGTCACGAATTTTGAGGAGTTGGATCTTATATTCTTGTAAAATATGCTAGATAATAAAAGAATGCAGAGTAAAAATTGTCCTGTTATTTGTTAGCAGTGCAAGAGCAGGGTCGGAAGCAGATTGCAAAGCATCTAGAGAGTCCGTTTTCCATCCTGAAAAATCTTGTCCCCTAATTTAAATAGCAATTATGTAATTTATTTATACCTTTAAGATGAGCTGACTTCATTGTCTTTATAATTCTCTGTTTTTAGGATGTAGCATGCAAGTTTCTCCGAGTTTAGCCTGTAGTTTCAGATTCATTAGGATTGGCCTTTTACCTAAGGCAAATAGTTCATCGAATTTGCTCATATACTTCTTATTTATATATATCAAGGGTGTTTAACACTGCAAACTTATGTCTCAAGTAAGTCTATGTGCAGATGGATTATAAGATGATTTATGTCATTAATTATTCTCAAATTCACTTGGATAATTTGACAACAGTGCTTCATCTAGATGTATTTGAAGCTATGAACATCATTCAAATCTGCTGGTTTTTGGATTTTTTGGCTTTTGGACATTGTTAAGAATTGAGACTCTTCACCTATTTCGTAGAGGATTAGGTTGTAGCATTTGGTAACCCTAGTTTCTTGTGACATAGTTACATCACCTTCTCTAAATTTTATGCCTTTCTCACAGCTCAACTTTTGTACTCATTTAGGTTTCATTGAATGCTTCCACAAGACTAGGAAAAAGAAAAACAATTTTCAAGGTGTTTTCATTAATTAGCAATCTCAATTGTTGGCAGGTTTAAAAGGGAGTTGGGTTAGAGACGGTATATTTCCTCATTTTGTTTACAATATAGGCAGTCGTCTCCAAAGTCTAATCTACATGTAATGGCAGTCTAATCTACATGTAGTGGCAATAATTTTTCACCTCGACATATAATGGAGCTGGTTTATGAAGTCTATTTATATCTCCATCAAGTTTATTTAAGGTTAGGGTTGTCAATTTTTGATACGACATGCAAATCCAATACAAACTTAACTTGAAATTAGCGGGTTATGATTTGACTTATATATCTTATATATATGTTTTGACACAACACGAATTTAACACTCGACATTTAGGGTTTACAATTTTTAACATAATTTGTGAATGCAACATGAATCCAATATAAAATGAGCAGGTTAAAATTGAAAAAGTCTGACCCGTTTAATAAAATGAGTTGTGTTATGATTAACTAATATAATCTTATACACATGTCTCAATACGACTTGAATTTGGCATGCGAACACAAATTATATCCCCTAATTTGGGGCACGGTTCACTATCGATTTTAGAAAGTCTAATTTTTCATACAAACCATGTCCTCACGTCTTGACCTAAAAAGTACTAGTTAGGGTCACTTTCTTCTCAACCGGTGCAAGTATAGATGGAACCACTGTAGAAATGGTAATTCTTACTGAAAGATACAGCCTATGCAGAAAGTCGCTCAAAATCTTGGATAAAGTCGCCAACAATTGGCAAAAGCATGTTCTTTTTGTGTCATATTGGAGGTTGGATTGACAATTACAGCGATCTTTTTGACTTAGATTCTTAATTGATTGGCCTTGCAAGGTGCTCATAGAAGTTCTGTTTAAATAAATTCTGTCGTATTAAGAAGGAAAAATGATAGAAACAGCCTGGTTTGAGGGAATATTCATGACAATTTCTCTCATGAATCTTGATAATAGGACTTCAGAATTGCTTATGCAAATAAGCACATTTGAAGCTTTCATCTACGTTGTATAATACTCTATGGAATGCCGTCTGATCCTTCAATCTTCTACAATTTTCCCAGTGGGGTCATTTTCAGATCAAGCCCAATGTCCAATCCATTGTAAGCGATGGGAGCATACATCCATAGATCATCAGAGATTAAGAGCTACAAAGTCCCAACAAGAAAACAAAAGATTAGATTGTTAAATATATAAATATAAAGGTTGCTAATACCTTGATCTTTCAATGTGTGTACAAAGAGTAATCCCCTTTGGCTAATACCTTGATCTGGAGCTGTAAAAACTTCACATAATGGACAGCTTCCTCAAGCATTGTGCTAATATCAACCTGCATCACCAAAGATCCAATTATAAGGATTTCAGGTACACCTCAGACTACTTGGAACAATATTTTTGCATATAGAGCATGCATGCTGCTTACCTTTGTTCCATTAGGGACAAGGGTCTGCAGGATTCTCATCCTTTCGTTTATTCTCTCCCTTCTTTTCTGCAAGACACAAAGGAAAGATCCATTAACCTCATTCCTAGATGGATTGGAATCCACAGCAATTATTTGCTCGAATTGTTAGCAGCCTAAAGTTCATTTGGACAGGTAGATTTCATATAGGGTCTCTCACTAGCAATTTGGGCAGGTAATTGTTGTGGATTCTTATCCTTCTTAAACAGCAAACTCTCAATAAAGTTGGGCCAGTTTGCAAGCATTTGTAGGTCTAACCCTTGCATAAAGGCTCTGAGGACCAGTGGCTAATTCCCTTCTGGCTCTTGTTTTTCCATTCAGCTTCTGAGAAGCATTAATGGAGTCATCCTCTGAAGAGCAGCTGCTTGAGCTTTGCCCATTAAGATCAGCATTACAATCGTCTTCGTTGTTGCTAGTTGAAGCGAGCTTATGATTCACCATTGATTGCTGCATTCTTATGTTCTTTCGGACCTGCATTATGAATCAAGAATTCATGAGCGATAGAAAACAATTTCTTTCACTTGGAAAGACAGTAACACATGCTTATCATACTCACATCTTCTGAACTCCGAGATCTTTTCTTAGGTTTCTCAGATCGGTTGTTGTTGCCTTTGTCTTCCGAGATTGAATTGAATCCTGACATCTCAGATCCCTTTATAAGCTCTGAATCCTTGTCAGCAAAAACAACTTCAGGCATGTATCCAAATCCAGCAGACTCTTCTGCATTCCCATCACTCATTTCTTGGTTTCCTTCAACGAGAAACAAGCTGTTGATTTCGACGTCTGCCATACATAAATCCATGGACATGGAGTCATTCATGTAGTAGCTTTGTTGGCTCAAACTACTAACTCTAAAATGTGAAGAAGTGTAAAGATCAGAATTTGAGAGATCTGAAGAATGGTATGAGCCTTCACCAAGCCCTGCCATGTTCATGGTTGAATCATGGCAAGGCCAAAAAGTTGATGGAGCTTTTACAGAGTTGTTAGGTGGCTGAGACATAAATTCAGCCTCCTCAGCAGCATACATTACACTAAGAGAGCTCAGTTCTCCATCAGAAATGGCTCCCATATGCTCCATATACTCTGTCAGGAAGCTTATTGGAAAAAAGGGTTTTTTCTTCTAGTGTTTAAATGTTAGGAGAAGTCCTATGGGATGCAAATGGAAACCATGAAGCATTTATACCTAGCAAGGGTTGACTTCTTTTTTCTTTTTCTTTTTCCTTTTTCTAAGCAAAGGGTTGACTTCTTTTTTTGTTTTTGTTTTTTCTGAGCAAACGGTTGACTTTGGTGTAAAATGATCTGAACTCATAATTTCCAATCATCATCAGACAAAAAAGTGTGAATCTTTACAAGAAATATGCACGAGTTTATGGTGGGCATAGGACAACTCAGGGTGGTGTGGGAAAAGTTCAAGCACATTAGAATAATGCTCCCCACAGTAGCCTTTTGTTGGCTTGTTACTCTTAACAAAAACATAAACAAGAAAAAGAATTGCAGAAAGAATGATTTCAGATCAGTTGAGAAATATTATTGAAAGGATAAGCTGTAATTGTTTAGTATCAAAACGGTAGGCCAATCAAAGCTAGAAGGGTCAAATAGAAAGGTGGGGAATATGGAGCCATTGGAGAGAACGTGGGGTTGCTTTGAATATAATAAACATAAATAATTGTATTAAACAGAATGATCCTGGCAACCCTAATATTAGAATGACTCCAAAATTTATTAGGATGGTGGT
This sequence comes from Carpinus fangiana, assembly GCA_006937295.1. Taxonomy (NCBI): domain Eukaryota; kingdom Viridiplantae; phylum Streptophyta; class Magnoliopsida; order Fagales; family Betulaceae; genus Carpinus; species Carpinus fangiana. The sequence continues at coordinate 2,633,167 of CM017322.1, forward strand.
CTAAACCAGTTCAATGTCATGATTTCAACTCCAAAATTCTTATTATTGCTATAAAGGTATGCTAAAGCAAAGATGCATCACCAACTCTTTGTCAATTAAGGATAGGAAATGAGGAAACTAGTATTTTTCTCCTAACTAAGGCTGGAAATAAAGCATGTTGTTTATGTTACAATCAGTTTCTTATATTTTTCATTTATTAGGGTTGCTACGAGACAACAGAACCTTCTATATTTTTGTTCTTCTCCACATTCTTATTAGGGGACTAGAATCGAGTGCAATTAGTTGTCCATATTGCATGAATACAAATAGCTAATGTGAGAGGGCACTTGCCCAAATAGATGGGTTTCGCACTAGGAGTTCTTATCAAAGTGGGCCAAAGGAAGAATATATTAAGATTTTAGATTTAATTAATATATATATATAAAAATTCTTAACTCAATTACCTATCAAAATTGAACCTAATATTATTTTAGATCCCAAAAATCATCAATAATTAAATATGTATTAAATTTCGCAGCAATTTCTCTTTTAATATACAACATCAAACAGTCAATAAAAAAAAACGCACCTTCAATTTCATTCTAAATCGTAGTTCTGATAATATTTATAATTGAAAATGTTCGTTTTATAGTTACGGTAGAAACGAAAAGAGTAAGTACAAATATATACTCATACATGATACAACTACCTGAAAAAAAAAAAATCGGTACACAAATAAGAGAGCTATTGAGACCCCTTTTCACCTTCTCCGCATTGAATAATAATAATAAAGAGCTATTAAGTGAGTTGAGTCATTATTGATGGTGTGTCGCAGAATAAAAAAGGCTGCGTTGCATTGAGGTTAACTTTTATATATATATATATATATTATTTGTGTATTTATTTGTCAAATGGCTATGAGAGGTTTGGATATGAAGATTTTTTTTTTTAATTTTTAAATAGGGGCCAAGCCATTTGACAAATATTTTTCGTGCTTAACGCGTACGGAAAATCATAATATAAACTTTTTGATTTGTCAAATGGCTGCTGACTCTCAACCATTTGATAGGGCTACCTCTCAAACATGTGTGTAGTTGCCAGGGGGGATCCATCAGTTTGGCTGGCATTAGTTTTGGGTTGACCTTATAAAATATAAATATTTTTTTTTTGTCATGTTTTTATTTATTTATTTTTTAATGTATCAGAACTTTATATTAAAAAATAATAATAATAAACGTTACATCAGTGCCCATCCATGGCGGGACGGCCATGGAAGAAGTCCTATCCAAATCCTCTCCAAATCCTCTCCAAAGAAATGGGTTTCTGCAGACCCAACTAAAATAATAAAAAAAGGCCCTTTCATTTCATATATAAAAATCATTAGGAGAAAATGGACTTGGCATACAAATTTTACACTTCTCCTAGCATAGAGTAATGCTACAAGTTCCTCTTATATTTTTTTTAAGTTCATTTAAGAATGATGTGGCTATTAAAATCACTATTGAGCTTGTGATTGATTATTATTATTAGATTCTAATCAAATGGCAATTTTAATAGCCACATCATTCTTAAAGAGACTCAAAGAACTTATAGAATTTCATGTGGCTATTAAAACTATGATGCATCTTGCAAAATATGAGGTTTGGAACACGTTGCGCAAAATTGGTCGTGTTCAACCTTTATACATAGAGCTGGTAAAGAAAGCTGTACATAGAGCTAGTAAAGAAAGAAGAGCAGCAATTGTTGCAGAAAATCTGGAAGTGCCGCAGGAAACATGGTTTGTGTGAATTGAGGGAGTTTGAGCTGTCTGTTGTTGGGTCTGCTGCCTTGTTGAGATTTATGCTTTAACATATGTTTCTGGTCATCATTCTGTTAGAACATATAATTGCATCAAGAACTTGTTTGGATACCCTTTTCGATTCAACTATTAAAAAAGAAAATGCAACCAAGTTGGAATGGATTGAAAGGCATTACTTCCTTATGTTAACACTTAAAAGTGATAAGAAAGAGCTGCTGCTAATCATGTCAGCATGCAACAAACTGCACCTCAATAGTTTTCACCTCATCTTCTATTTAATATATCCCAAAACAAAGAATAAAACTGAAATGAAGAGTGGAAAATTATATGGCAAAGATGCATGGGTGACTTAGAGAGAGAGAGAGAGAGAGAAAGAGAGTAACACCCATCTTTGAGATTTTCTTCCCTGAACTGCTTGGGAATATGGTCCAAGGACTTGGCAAGCGGGGACCTGAAGCACCTTCGAGCTGTGCTCTTTCTTGAGTGAGCGATAGAAGCAGAAAAGAGCTTGGTGCCGTGGAGGAAAGGGGACTTTTGGAGCCCAAGAGAAGTACCCACTTGCCCAAATCCTCGAGGGTCCTCGATGGTGGAGGACGGTGGAGCTGAAAGCGGGGAGAGAAGCGAGGTGGCCATAGAGAGAGAGAGAGAGAGAGAGAGTTTCTGTGTCATAGAGTCAGTGAACAGCCCATGGGCTTGAGTCAGTAAGAAGCCCATGGATTAACAGGCTTGAGGGTTAATAGATGTTTGACGCGAGCCTTGGTTAGAAGACAATGGGGCCAAATCTAGCATGGTCAAGCCTTCATATAATTCATTCAACAATCAGGCCAAGCTTGGGACAAATTATAAACGAATGAGATCATTCTAATTTCTGAATAGAGAACCAAGATAGCAGATTTTTTTAGGTTTAAAATTGTGATTTGCCTAATTCTGGTTGTGAATGTAGCAAATTCAACGACAAATGTTTTCTATTCAACCTTTTTTTTTTTTTTTCAAACAGCAAAAAGGGGTGGTAAAAACCTTCAAAAATACTTCTTTGATTTTTTTACTTTAGTGGAATTGCGTTAGGGATTAGGGAAGTTAAAAAATTTCAAATGTACTCTTTTGACATTTTTACTCTAAAAATGGACGTAACACATTTTTGGGTAAGATAAAGCTTTTTATGTGCTTTTAGAAAAAGCTTATAAATGAAGTTTTATTTCTTAATTCAATCTCAAGTCATGTCATAAACGCAGTCGTATATTTTACTTAGAAGATTTAACCTAGGAAACATTTTTGCTATATTTTAAGCATAATCATCCATTTGATCCTCGGGGATAAGCTGTAATTGTGCACAATATATATAAATTGTCAACATAGAAAGAACAAATTACAAAGGAAATGTGTTAAATAAAACTAAAATGCCTATTTATATAAGCAAAAGTTTAGAAGAAAAGCAACTCTATGTTCTTGCAATCTCCAGGTGCCACATTATCCCTTGCTTCACCATATCTCACTCTCGTTCTGCAATTTCTATTAATTTCCCTTTTATAAATCCATTTTTCTGGCATTTGTTGTAGAAAGAAGGTGCTTAAGCAACTTAAAGATAGAATTTTGTAATCTTTCATGAGCTGTCCTTGGCCTCTTCATTGACTTGTGCAAAATTTATTAAAAAAAAAAATTGGATTTGTTTTGTCTGATAATTATTGACAATAAGGAGTTCAGATCTCTTCTGAAATGAAGTCAAACCCTTGCAAGAAGTACTTGCTGGGTCTAAATATTTCTTACTCTTCTTAATTTCTCACCAAGCACCAAGCATATTGAGCTTCTCCTAATATCTCACACTCACAAAAAAAGAGACCCTTTCTCCTCCAAAGAAGAATATGGAGCCTATAGGAGCCACTTCTGAGGGGGAATGGGGCTCTCTTAGTGGAATGTGTGCTGCTGAGGAGGCTGATTTTGTGGCCCATTTGCTTAATTACTCTTCCATACCCAATGAGATCGATAAATGACTCTTCAAGCTTGGGAGTCCCTTCTACTTTTTGGCCTCACCATGATTCAACTATGAACATGGCAGGCCTCACTGACACTTCATGCATTTCTTTGGAATGTGATAGTTCTAGATTTAACAGCTTTTCTGAAGGTAGTAGTTATATTAATGGTGGTAGTTTGAGTCAAAAAAGCTATTACTTGAGAGATCCTCAACCAATTCTGACACCCAATAATAGCTCCATGTCCATGGATTCAAGCTCTTATCTCATTGATGGGGATGACCGCATGAACCAAGAAATAAGTGATGGGCAATGCAGAGGAGTCTGCTGGAAACATGCCTGAAGCTGTTCTTCCTGATAAGGATTTGCAGCTAGAAAAGGAAACTGAGGATCCAAAACCAGCTGAAAATTCTAAGAAAAGATATCTGGGTTCAGGACATGTAAGTAAAATAATGCTTTTCATCACCTTCTTACCATTGTGCTACTTTTTTCCTAGTGATGGAAGTTTCTCCTTTTTCCTAATGAATAAGGTAGCAATGGGTTATATGGAATTTTCTTATCTTCATTCCATCATGTAGGTTTCGAAGAAAGAGAGGATGATACAATCAAAGAAGAAACAGAAGCTTTCTTCTACTAGAGACATAGAAAAAGGGATTAATCTTGGCCTTGTTGGGCAGAGCTCAAGCAGCTGCTCCTAAGAGGATGACTCCATTGATGCTTCTCCAAGTTTGAGCATGAAAGTGCCTGCTGCTCTCAACTTGAAGGGCAAAAAAAGAGCCAGCAGGGGATCGGCCAACGATCCCCTGAGTGTCTATGCAAGGGTGAGTTACTACAAAATGCTTCCACATTGAACCAACTTCAACAAAAACTTGCTGCCAAGCAATGTGAATTTATTAACTGATCATTTTATTCTATTTTGCAGAAAAGAAGAGAGAAAATAAGTGAGAGGCTGAGAATTCTGCAGAACCTTGTCCCTAATGGGAGAAAGGTAGGCAATTTATTCTATAGAGCGTGTTAAATTACCACTTATCACAAATTATAATATTTAATTGAAACTAGGGATAAATTGTGGACTCAACATTCGAATCGCGACTTTTGCTTTAACTATGTTATATCATCACTTATTCCAAAAGTTTAAGCCAATAAGACATTGTGATGTATGGAATTCTTAGAACATATATTATGGTATTGCAGGTTGATATTACCACGATGCTTGAGGAAGCTGTTCAATACGTGAAGTTTTTACTCCTACAAATTAGGGTAATAGCCCAAAGAAAATCCTTCTTATTCCACATTCTTAAAGACAGTTTAGCATATGAAGATACTTATTTGATCTGATTTTTCATTTTCTTGTTTGTAGCTCTTGAGCTCCGATGATCTTTGGATGTATGCTCCCATTGCTTACTATGGAATGGACATTGGACTTGGTGATGGACTTGAAGAGAAAATCAGCTTATTTGCATAAGCAAATAAGCAAATAAGCAATCATCAAATCATAGTATCAAAGTCTCCTGGGGAATTAGTATAATCAATAATTCATCAAATTCGGCCACTTCTGGATTTTTAATGCAATATTTGAGCAGAATTTCTTCACTAAAGAACTTGATTACCATCCACTATTGTTGGTTAATAGCACTTTATGCAATCCATAAGATGATTAATATAACTTAATTAGATTTACCAAAGGAGTAATGTTAGAAAGAAGACTTGTGTCCCCCTTTTGTCATTCTAAAAGTGATGTGGTTTTTAAAATTACAATTGCATCAAACTTTTAAAATTACCATTAGATCAAAATCTAATAGTGATTAATTCCAAATCTAATGGTAACTGTCCGTCAAATTGGATGGAAAATGTGCCAAGTGCACCACACCTGAATTTTTCTGACAAAATCCCCCTAAACATTATTTAAAGAAATTAAAAAAAAACTAAATAAAATAAAATAAAATTGAAAGGTGGCCAAACTATCTCACAACTTGTTGCACTTTTGTGGGTGTTTGAACTTACGCCACAACCATTGGGGGTTGTTCGGCCAGCCCCCTCTCCATGGGGTGGTTTGGCCACCCCCGAAAGTGGAAAAGGGGGTGGCCAAACCACCCTTCAAGTTTTTTATTTTGTTATTATTTTTTTCTCAGTTTTTAAAAATAGTTTCTAGGGGTAATTTCAGCCAGCCCCCTCTCCATGGGGTGGTGAAGATGAAAGTTTGAGCAGCAGCTCTAAAAAGATTGTACAATCTTTGTAATCTTTATTTTGATGGTGGATTTCTTCCCTCGTGCTTAATTTGCCTAGCTATAGACATATGTAAATCTTGGTGTTTTGTTAGCTGTTATCAGCAATCTCATCATTCCTAAACTTCACTCCCTCACTTCTCTTCCCATTGGAGCAATTAAACTTAATTTGTTTCTTAATTTATTAAGTTTCACTTATTCTTAGGTTATTCATTAGCACCCAATTCTTTTTCATAGACATTTAACATTTATTGGTAGCATATGCACAAATGCAGATTGTCCTCAGGTTGGTAAGGGGTGATTAATTTGTTAATCAATTGACACCTTTTCCTAGTGAAGTTTGAGTTTGTGCCTGCCACTTTCTCCTGTGAAGTTAATATAGTATATTATAGTGTTGAATCACTAGTTGACCTAAATATTTAATTAAGTTCGGATGTTCATACACTTTCAATAAAATAATTATAAGACATTCTCTCTACTTAGTAATTCAACCACCCTAATCAGTAGATAATAATGGCTTTCATACAAGAGGTTACATTTATTCTCATTGAAAAAAATAAAAAAAAATAAATAAAAATCTGCTCATATCATGTCTATTGCATTAAGAACAAACCAGACAGAAAATGGTAATTTAATTGGATCTCTGTCATTAAATTTACCCTCAAAATGGACTTGATAAATCCATATACGTAAAAGCCCATGATGAGGAACAGCAATCATGCATGCTCGTCAGTCATCACCCGATTCTTTTATCCTATGATTCAGATCAATTAGTCCAATTTCCATTCCATTGTAAGCAATGGGAGAATACATCCATAGATCATCAGAGCTCAATAGCTACAGGGGTCCAAAAAGAAAACAAATATTAGATTAACAAGCTGATTTTCAATTGTTTAATAAAAATGATTATGTTTTAAATGTTATCACCTTAATTTGGAGCTGTAAAAACTTCACATATTGGACGGCTTCCTCAAGCATTGTGCTAATATCAACCTGCAACCAAGGAATCAAACATATATATGAATTCCAAGTACACCTCAGACTAATAGAGAAATAATTGTGGTTTATGGAGAATTCTGCCTACTTTTGTTCCATTAGGGATGAGATTCTGTAGGATTCTCAGCCTCTCATTTATTCTCTCTCTTCTTTTCTGCAAGATACAAAGGAAAGACCAATTATTATACATGTCGGGGAAACCCAAGATACCCGACTCTGCCTGCAAGAACCGTGTTCGATCTCGTGATATTAAGTAAACGAGTCGACCATTTTAGCTTAACGTCGCGGGCAACTTTTGCGTAAAAAGTTAGGTATATGAATATGGGGAACTTACCCTTGCATAGAGGCTCTGGGGGTCAGTGGCTGACCCCCTACTGGCTCTTTTCTTCCCATTCACGTCTTGAGAAGTAGGCCCTTTCGCACTAGAACGTGAAGTGTTGCAGTCATCCTCAGAGGAGCAGCTGCTCCATCCCTGCCCATTAAGGCCAGCACTAACACTTTCTTCTTCATTGTTGCTTGTTTTCTGATTCTTTTTCGATCTTACATTCCTCTTGTTCTTCTGAACCTAAATATTATTTGATGAAATATATTAATCGAATTCCATTAGGAAATATACAAAACATCTAATATATATCACCCTGCAAAAAAGTAGCACAATAGTAAGTAAGAAGGTGAAAAGCTTATTATTGTACTCACATCTCCAGAACCCCGTGATCTTATCTTAGAATTCTCAGGTGGGTTATCACACTTTTCTTCCTGGATTGATTCTGAAACGGGCATCTCCAGGAGCTGCGAATCCTTCTTAGGAAGAGCAGCTGCAGGAACATCTCCAGAAGACTCTTCTGCAATATTGCCATCACTCTTTTCTTGGCTCAAGAAGTCATGATCCCCTTCGATGAGAAAGGAGTTGGTGCTTTTCTCGTCTCCCATGCACAAATCCATGTTATTGGATACAAAAATTGGATGGGAATCACTCAAGTAGTAGCTTTGTTGGCTTGAAAAGCCGTGAAAATTAGTATTAGCCACATGATCAGAAGAATGGTATGATGAATCATGGCCAAGCCAAAAAGTACTAGAAGGGAAATGATCCCCATGAGTTAGCTCACTTGGCAGCGAAGCACTATCAAGCAATAGCGCCATAAAATCAGCCTCATCAGCAGCATAAGTGCCACTAAAAGAGCCCCATTGATCTCCCTCAGAGATGACTCCCATAGGATTCATAATTCCTCCTTTGGAAAAGAAAGGCTTCTCTGTTTTTGTCAAGTGTTAAAATGTTAGGAGTAGCTGATTGAGCTGTTAGAATGTTAGGCAATCTAAAGACATATTTATACAAAACAGGTAGTTGCTAGAGGTTGACCTCTTCCCTATAGGAAGATCTAACTCATGATTGCACCAATGTAGAAGATGGGGCCAAGACAACTCATAGAAAGATAAAAGCCATGATAAAAAAAAATGTAATGCAAATTATCCATTAGCTAAAAGACAAGACACAGAAAGATATATTATTTATGATTCAAGGAATGTTATGAAGGGGACTAATTGGGATTATAATTTGTGATCCAAAAAAAAAGTCAGAATCTGAAAATGGTTTAATGGATAGATTCAACCAATGTTGGCAACTGAGGGAGAACGTGGGAGGTCTTGTGGAATTATATATAAAAGTCAGTATGTTAAGCAAGTGAAGGTAGTGGTGGAAATAGGTTTGACCATCTCAACACTACCTGGAAAGAAAACATTGCATCTCTTTGCTGGATATTTTGTTCCCTCCAATTGAAACCTGCCAATTTCTCCTTTGAATCTTGGAAACTCATTGAAAGGAACCCACAACAATTAGACAAATCTGTTTTAGGTATAAAACCTGTATCCAGGTCTAAATTCGTTGGCTCCAGAGGAAGGGTTGTTGATCTATTTCTTCAAACTGAATTCTTCGGCATTTAGAGGGCACTCATGAGTAAGAAATTTCAATATACCTCATTATTTTTTGATATATTTTCTCCCTTTGAATATCTACTAAAGTACTATGTTTAATTGTTTATATTTTGGCAAAAAACAATAGAGTGCTAATAAGAAAAGAGGCATTCAAGAATAAACAGAACTATTCAAATCACTATCTCAATATTATTCAAGGATAAATAGAAAGAATTGAAAATTTAGCTAAAAAAAAAAAAAATCATTAATTTATTAAACCTTTCCAAACTCACCGTAATTTTTTTCTTGGAATAGCCATTCTCATGGCCCATGAAGGAATGACTATTCCATGTGTTAGATCATTATCATATACTCTAACATTAAAGATATTCTATTATACATTCTTTTATTCTTAATAAAAACTATTAATTTTTTTTTAATAGAATAGTCATTCTGCGTATCAACCCTTATACAACCAATCAGTCTAATAATAGGGGTTATAAAAATTCTTAAGGAGAGGGGGAAGCACTCAACTGAGTCTATTGAGGGCTGGTTCTTTTGTTTCGGTCCACTTGGCACGACTCTAGAAGACAACTGAAACTGAATTACGATTTAGGGCGAAAGTCTTGTTAAAAGGAGTTCACAAGATCTTTATCAACAATTCTCGTATTTTAGGTGGTGTTCGGCAAACTACATGGCATGACACGGCACTGTAGCTCATGGCACTATAGCAATACTATTTACCATTTTTAAAAAAATAATAATAAAGATTGATATGAGAAAATAAAAAAGTGGTATTGGAAAGTGAAATTTTTTTTATTTGAATAGTAAATGATGTGATATAAAAAATGAATGATTTGATTTTTTTAAAAAAAATAATAATAATAATAATAAGTAAATAATGTGGTGAAATGTGAAGGAGGTTGCCGAACAAGGCCTTAGTGGCTTTGATGTCCATATCATGTTTTATTGGGCTTAAAGCCCACAAAGAGATGCGGGTCAAAGATTGGCTCAAAAGCTATGCCCGTTTTACCACACGTTGCGAGTCAAAAATTGACTCAAAATTTATACCCATTTTACTACACATTGCGTTATAGTCCCTATTAGCATCAACTATGATTCCTTGTAGGGGTGTTCAAGCGGTTATAACCGGCGGTTATTTGCAATAACCGCCTCCGCTTTAGGCGGTTATTTGATTTTTAGTAACCGCAACCGCCTCCGCTTAGGCGGTTAGCGGTTATTTTATAACCGGCGGTTAGCGGTTATTCAAACCGCTAACAAGCGGTTATAACCGGTTTTTAAAAATAGGCTTTTGGGTTTTTTTATATTTTGGGCCTTCATTTTTCATATATTTTGGGCTGATTTTGCCATATTTTTTGGGCTTATTTTGCCCTATTAACCAAAAATATATGCTATTTTTTGGGTTTATTTCACATATATATATAGTCGTAATGTGCAAATTCATTAAATGACCCAAAATAGCATGTTTTACCCTTTGTTCACAGAAATCACATTATTTCATTCGCATATTATTATGTAGAGAAATTTTGAAAGCATTTCTACCCTTAATTGAATCTATGAACAAAATCTATTGTTTAACATATCATCATTTCTAATAATTTTTGTTGGCTTTGATTATGATTATTTAAATACTCATACAAATGCATTAAAGTTGCAGCAATTGGCTTTTTTTTTCCCCCCAATATGGCTTGAAAGCTCATGTCATTACCTTATGTTTCCTTTCTAAAACTTCAATTCTAGTTGAAAGCTTGGGGTATTTCAGAGATCAGGCTCCCTATACAGCAGCATCCGAAGAAGGGTTAAAGAAATCACAGTATTCATTTACATAAATTGCTTTCCATAAGTAGTGTCCATACGAAAAATTATTTTGTTCTTTGATTAATTACATAGCCAAGCTAAGATATTCAATTGAGTTATCTAAAGTAAATATGTCAAACCCAGATTCAATAAGCATAAAATTAAGTAGCAAAAAAGAATTAGCAGACAAATAACATGGGAAGCATATAAATCTTTCCAGGATTTTTGGAGTTTTTTTAAATATTTAATTAATATATATATTTTTATATAATTATATATAAAAAAAGGCGGTTAGCGGTTATAACCGCTTTTTCATACCTCTAAAACCGCTAACCGCAACCGCCCTAGGCGGTTAGCGGTTTTTAATAACCGCTTTACAAAGCGGTTAACGGTTAGCGGTTATTAAAAAGCGGTTATAAACGGTTAGCGGTTAGCGGAGCGGTTATAACCGCCCCGCTTGAACACCCCTAATTCCTTGGCCCATTGTGATCAAATAATAATAATCCCTATTCCCTAGGGTTGCTGTTTAATTCTTCATATTTCAAGGCCCTTGGCAGCAGCCTCAGTCGGAATCTTGACATCTGGCGTGCAAGGTATTGAATAATTATATATTGAATTAACAATTTTAAGACGGCCAATAATTTTTAATAAAAAAAAATTGGCCCTAAAATCTGATAGATAGTATAACATTTTGGTTGGTACAAATACAGTACGTACCCTTTTATTTGGGTGGGAAATCAATTATATTGACAAGAATTATATGTTTCTGAAATGTCGTCATGTTTGTATAAACTAACACGACAGTATTCAATGAGTCCATTAATAAAAGATAAGGAGAGTTTTTTTTTTTTTATTTATTTATGAGTTAAATACCTCATTAGTTCCTATGGTTTAGAAAATAACTAAATTAGTCCTTATAGTTTTGAAAAGTGACCAAGTTAGTCATTCCGTTAGTTGACCATTAGTTAACTTAACGGACTGACACTTGAACCAATTAGAAGTTGACACGTGACCACATAATTAAATTTTTATTTTTTTAAAAAAATTTCGGAATATTTTTTCAAAAAAAAAAAAAAAAAAAGAGAGAGAGAAAAGTGAAAAAGAGAACAAAAATAAAAAATAAAAAACTTGTGGTGGCTAGGGCCACCCCCTTGAGCACCAAGAGGTGGCCGAGCCACCCCCATAGGCACTCTTGGGTATCCCAATTAGAAGAGATGTTTATTCACTTTTAGCTTGTAACGCCGGCTCCTTTCATAGTTGGATCCTAGGTTGCAACTTTAGAGAAAGACTTCCTTCTGTAATAGGAGGAGACCACCCCTTTTCCATTTGCAGATCAAAAAGAAGATGCTTGGGGTTCGATAGCATTATCATTTATATAGGCCACCAAAAGATAGTATAGAAGGGAGATCCTCCTTACGAAAAAGAAGAAGAAGAAAATGATACATTGATTCCAACTAGGAATGAACTATCAATCCAAGCTAACTCAAGTTGTAATAGCCAGTTCAGCCATTTCGATACGAAATATTCAAGTGTGAGCACTGCGCTAAGGTAGCTTGCTTGCAACCAACCAAATCGAGAGAGAAGTTGGTAGTTGATTAGGGGAATAGTCCCTTTAGATTCGACCGGTGGGTGAGGGAAAGATGAAAGAAATTGAGACGCATATGGGAGAGTTATTGGGGGTGGTTTCGGCCACCCCCTTGGCTCCAAGGGGGTGGCCGAGCCACCCCTTGGTGCCCCAAGTTTTTTTCTTTTTTTAAAAAAAAAAATAATAATAATTTAATTAGGTGATCACGTGTTAAAAATATATATATTAGTTTTTTAATTGGTCAACGTGTTAGTTCGTTAAGTCAACTAACAGAATGACTAACTTGGTCACTTTTCAAAATCACAAGGTCTAATTTGGTCACTTTTTAAACTCTAGGAAGGAAAAAAAATAATAAAGTTTTCAAACCCTAGGAACTAATAGAGTATTTAACCCTTTATTTATTAGATAAATTGTGTTGATAAGTGGCTAGGGATCGGATTTTTGGCAATTTATTTTATTATATCTTATTACAATCACTAGATTTCTTTAATAGTTTAATTGATTGATTAGTATTATAATTGCTAATTATTATTATTATTGAATGAAATATCAAACCAATTAATCTAAGACTCGGATGTGTTTAGATCATGGACAAGGGTTTCTTCTACGAAGTTTCTTCTTGTTATTAAAAAATCTTAAATATCAAACCATATTTAAATAATAATAAAATGAAGCTTTAATAATGGTTCCCCTTAGAATCGTCCCCCTCCCTCCCAGAGAGAGAGAACTAGGGGTACTGGCAGGGGCACGATCACTCCAGATGACAAGAAAAAAGAAAAAAGAAAGAAAAAATGTATTTTTTGCTAATCCATCCCTCTTCAATTTTATTTATTTTTTTATCCCGAGTCTCCCCCAAATCTAAAACTGATTTTGTCCCTGTAGTCTCTACCCTGCGGGTTTTTTTTGTTTCCTTTTTATTTTTATTTTTAATGTTTATATTTATATTTTATTTTATATTTTTTTAAAAAAAACATATGGCATGTTTATATCATCCACTCATTTATAAACTCCGTCATCTCGGACTCCCGCTATTGCGAAACACAGCATTTAATACACAAATTCTCAGCATATTCTCTAGTATTTGGATGATCCTTTTCAACTTACCCTTAATTTATGGGTTCTTTTACTGACTTTTATTGATAATATTGAAATAATCGATGGAACTTAATAATTTAATATGGTATTAAATATGTAGAATACGTGTAGAGTTGGTACTCCACGTGGATAGAATATAAAAGAATCTTCTTTCGAATTTCTTTTATTTCATTTAAGAGAATCTTCAGAGACATAAACAATAATTAATTCTTATCATTATTTAAGAAGAATCTCTTTAACCTAATTAACAATCTTATCCTCTTATTAATTCTTATTAACTCCTCTACCACAAAATCAACTTCTAGAAGTTTGAATATTAACCATTAACCATGATCTTGCCACTTCCCTTTTTCCATTTTGTATTGCTTAGAACAAATAAAATTACCAATTGGACCAACAATAAACATATTTCAAAGCATATATATATAGCAATTTCAAATTAAACATAATTTCTTTGTTTAACAAATTACACCAAATTTCACTCCATCTCGAATGGAACCGCATCCTCTCTAGTCCAAAATGGACCAAAGAGTATCTAGTAAATAGTGACAATTTTTTACCAAAAATACGTTACTTTTTAAAAGGCAGTGCCTAGTACGTGACACTTCAAAAACGTAAAAATATAAGGGGTCGCAAAATTTGGAATAGGGATGTTTACTGTTCAAACGTCCCTAGTTAAGGGCGTTTTCATACAAGACGTCACCTTATAGCTAAAAGACCACGTTTTTTTTTTTTAACTACTCACTTTTTTAAAGTATCTACATTTTGCTCAGTATTTTAGCTATCTACTATTCTATTTGAATCTTCTATTATGAATTGTTGAGCATTGTAGCTAGCTTGATGTGATATGTTTTTGGTTACATGACTCAACAAAATAACCAAATGTGAATGCTCGAACCCTTCCTAAAAGGCAAGTTAAGATCGATGTAAAGCATTTACATCCGATTCAACAAATATGTAATTAAAAATATAATTTTAAAAAATATATTTTTTTTCCTGTCTTCATTACACTGCTCAGCAAATCCTTAGCTACTTTGGCTAGTTGAATGTGAAGTTTTTTATTTTTTTTATTTAAAAAAAAAAGACTTTTCTTTTTATTTATTTGACGTTTCATAACATAACAAGATTTAAAAGCGTGTGGCCATCTACTTCAAAGAAATGTCAAACAGTTAAATAATTGAATCAAGCGACGTATAGCTACAAAGTCAGCTCAACCGCATTTGTCCAAAAAGTCATCTTGTTTGACTTTACACCTCTTGATTGGAAAATTAATTATTTGCTATTTCCACCTCATAATTACTTAATTAATACTTAAATCTTAAAGGTTTAAGGGAATTTTACATTTTTTAGTTTATTCTCTATCAATGAACTACATTAACATCAAGTAAATACAAAAATATTCTTGTTCATCTTTCTTGTCTCAGCAAGTTAGTTAATAGGAGGTTTGAATTTTCAATTAATGTGTGAAAATTCTTAGTCTCTCAGTATTAATTTCACCTTGAAAACTATAGATTAAATTTTATTATCTTTATTATAATATATAAGGCATGGTTAGAGTCAACTCTATTTTTTTTTTTTTTTAGAGATAAAAGACTGTACACTATAGTTTGTGCACCCCACTATTTGTGTGAAAGATACATATGCATCATTGGATTAAGGAAAATGTAAAGGGTGAAAGTGCTATCTAATCTAATTTATGTCTTATATTGTAGCACACATGTTTCTTCTCACTTCTCAATTTGAAATTTGAAACTAAAAGAAGTATAAAACATATGACGGTTCTCTTTTAACAAATTAGATTGGAAGAATTTTCTTCAACGCACGGATCAATTCACGTGGCATGCATTTGGACATGTGTCAATTTAACAGACTAAGTTAAAAGAAATTCCTCCAATTTAGATTGGAGGAAAACTTTGTCCTGCCCATTGTAGGTTGGGTTAGGATTCAAAGAACCACATCCAACGGCTCATGATATTGTTTACTTAAAACAAAAAAATTTGTTGTCATTCTACTACACGTACATGATACATCTCTTGTCCGTTTCTGTACAAGAAATGTGTAAATTCATTATTGAATCATGTGAGTCCCACAAATTCAATGATGGATTTAAACAAATGATGGACACGAGATATGCAGAAGAATGACATCAAACACATCTCTACTTTAAAATTTAAGATATATATACAAATTGAATTAATGAAAATTTTGCCAGCCTAAGGCCAACTAAGTAATAAGAGGAGAATTATATCGATTGTTGTTTTTCTAGCATCAATCTAATTAAGTATGTCGTTTTCGGGTTGTAGTATTATCTTGTTTATCTACATATTCATTAGGGTTTGATTTGGGGATGTAGATTGATTAAAATTTTAATAATATTTATTTTGACTTTTTTAAAAAATTTCAATAAAATTTTCTAATTCAATTGTTAATTTATTTATGGACACTCATATGCTTTTCATTACCATTTGGGTGCATAAATTTAATAAGGATTCAAGTAATAATACTCTTTTAAATAAACTACATATCGATATATTGTTATTATTAAACTTTTTAATTGAATAAGTTAATAATACATCCATATCGATTATTATTTTCTGGTTTTGGGCTTGAATTTAAGCACACGTCATTTTCATGTTGTAGTATTCTCTTGCTTAATTATCTACGTATTAGGGTTTGACATTGGAATGTAGATTGATTAAAAGTATAATCATATTTATTTTGACTCTTTTTAAAAATTTCAATAATTTTTTTCTAATTCAATTGCTAATTTATAGACACTCATATGCTCTTCAGTACCAATTAATGGACATGAATTTAATAATGATTCAGGTAATAAAAATAAAAATAATAATGAATATATAATATATTGTTTCTGTCTAGAACATCTAATTAGTCAATAGGAGAAGAATTATATAGATTTTGAATTTCTTGAATGGGGTTGATTTTTTATTTATTTATTTTTTAGTACATGGGGTTGAAATATTTGTGGTATTCCCTTATATATTTTTGCAGTGATTCCCTTATTTATTTATGTATTTGTGTTTGACCCTGTGAGGTTCAGGAGATGAGTAGTCATTTATTTTATGAGTTTGACTTTAGAATGTCAACAAATTATCGATTTAATCATATTGATTATCAATTAATTTTTTGGTTTTCACACTTTTATTTTATTTTTAATTTGGCTCGTTTTTATTAGTTAGTTTGACTTTGGAATATAAACTAATTAGTACTTTAATTAAATTCTTTGTCAAATATTTTTTCGAATTCAATGATTTTATATAACTTGATTGCAAATTTAGAGACATAGATCTATACAAAAGAACTCATAGATTTATACGAAGAATGATGAATGATGTTGTTTTTCGTCTCGAAAAAGAAGAAATTAAGATGTCTTCGTCTTGATGGTGAGGAATCACGGTGGTGGAGGCTTGTGAAGACCGAGAGAAAGAAGATTGAGAGATAAATACGAAGCTACAAAGGGCAATGTAACGCCACCCACCATTCTCTAATTTAAAAAAATTGCCCCCTCTTTTTTTTAATTTTCTTTTTCTTTTTTTCATTACTTATTATTTATTCTTTACTATTTCTATTTCATCTCTCAATAAACTCCTGAAAGTATCTCCCTCAGTCCAAATAAAATCTCCCAACAGTTATAATCTTACATTCCTACTTAATAAAATTCAAAGCTAGTTTAAATTCTTTAATAACAAAAATCAAAGCTTATAAATTAAAATCTACCAACCATAAAATATCAACATATTTCATCCGGTTTCCTATTGAGAATTCATTGCATAAATTTTTAATTAATTTAATCACCATAGAAGTGGATTGAGGTCTCTTTTATATTTAGGAATTCTATCTTTATTCTTTAGTTCACTGCTTCGAACAATGTATGATAATAAGATCAGTGACAGGCCAATCAAGAGCGTCTAGCCTCTTCATCTGCCATCCGATTGGCCAATCATATAGCATCCCAGCTCAATAATTTCCCTCCAAATATAGCATAAAAGCACCCAGATGACTAGATGCAGTCGAAGCAAAGAGCAACACCAAAAACAAAAGCTACAAAAAATTAAAAAAAAATGATAAAATACCGTTCACTTCCAAATTCTGAGATTGAAGTGGGGTTATGAGATATACTCCACTCAACTTGCTATGGACTCTTAACTGGGTTGGGAAAAGACAAGGAGTTAGACACTACCAAATCTACATGTCTTTTACGAAGAGATAGGTACCAAACTGACGTATAGCTGATTAATTGAAGAGAATCAGAACAAATAATCAAGATACAATTAATCAGCTTCACATTTGTTTGGTTTGGTAGTCATCTCTTGTTAAAAGAGTTAGTACCGATAACATTTCTCCAACTCGATATACTCCATGCATATAACCTTGGTCTTGCATGTTTATTACCAAATAGATAATTACAAAACAACCCAGTTTGAACAAATATTTTCCTTTTAACTTTCAAGTCAATTCAAAACAGACCTAGAAAACAAGGGTAAAGTTTTTAAAAAGAAAAAGAGAAAGAAAAAAGAAAAGGCCAAGCAAGTATATGCTATTTATCGCCATCATGGGCACTGAAATGAAATTTCCCTACAAACCACTTGCATGTTTCAATGAAAACCAGCACCATGTCCAGAGAGAGGACCAGAACAATCACACAAAGCAGCAGAAGACCAGTAACCAGCAGGTCTCCATAAATGCAGAATCACCTGAAATGCATCGCAACCTTACTTATATTGATTGCTGCTCCTCATCAGGCAGCAACTCCACGTCAAGACCCCGTTGCACTAGTCTGTAATACAAAATACCCATAGTTGCCATACATGCCCTGCACAAGATCATTAAACATGTGTTAGTGAAGAACAAAAAAAAAAAGATTTTTGTCTTGTATTTCAACTTTGCAGCAGTTTATTAGTCAAATTTAATCATGACGATGATGGTGATGACTGTCTAATTTAGTTAAAGGATAGGATCAAGAAACAATTTGCTCTGATGGAAGCCACACTCAATATTACAGATAGACATTTTACCACCATTTATTAATGTGAGAAAAAATTAAATTAGTGGTCCAAGAAAATGGTATCAGAAGATCATGCAATAACATCACACCTCAGAAACTTATCCTACAAGTTATTTTGGACTACCTAAAGCAAATTTGAGGACCACTAATAACTCAACTACTAAATCTAGTAACTAAACGTCCATTTATTGAGTCCTTCCCCTTTTCTTCATGTTGTTTTCTATTTTTCTACTGTGCTATCTTAGCCTTGAAAAGGTAAAAAAATTTACATGATTGCAATAATGAGAAGGACTTTTCTGGGATCCATCCTTGATGATCTTTGATGTCGCACACGACCTTCAGGGACATCATTGCCATTTGATGCATCCTTTCGTGGGGGTGCTGTCACTGGTAAAGTTGGTAATGCACTTGACCATAAAGGAAGCAAAGCTCTTAAAAACTTGTGTCGAAATGGACCTACAAATGAGAAACCCACAGGAACATGACGAAGTCTGTTCAGTCCCAGAGTTGGATGGCTTTATTTGCCACATTTTCTGTGAACAAATGTCTTGATGAAGAAAAAAACAACTTGAATTCAATTCTGGAAAGCTATCTACTTACCCCTTTTAGCATACTTATTACGATTCCCATCTTCATCATCTGCATAATATGAAATTTCAGAGTTTTGCCGTTCAACTTGGAAGACACCCTTTCGTGTTGTAGCACCAGGCTGGATTGAAATTAACACAAAATTATATGAGATTTTTGCTTTGAGTAAGAATGTGGGGGAGGAAAACAAAAAAGAAAAAAGAATGTGTAGGATAAAATAATATACCCAAATAAGAACATACATCAGACAGATATCCAAATTGCTTGTATTACATGCATATCCATGCTAAATTGCAAATGGAAACAGAGGATAAGTTCACAAAGACTGCCTCTGGTTGGCACCTATAAAGTATTTCTCTGCTTTTAGCTTTGGATAAGCCAACATTTGTGTTAGCCTATCTTGCTTGAACAGTTTACATATGACAGTTTCCTGTGATATTTCCCACAATTATCAAACATACTTTCACTTTTGCTACTACTTTATGGCAAGTGGGGAGAATGAAAAAAAAAAATGTTGCATTTTGAAAATCAAAAGCAAAAAGGAAATGCACAAGTTGATGGCAAAATCCTAATACACCTACAGGGCTTGAGGTCTTCATGAAATTCCCAGCCGAGCTAGGACCATCTATCTCCACAATATCTGTCACTAGAAGTTTGGAAGACCCTACACCAGTTGCAGCTGAGTATCCTTCAATTATGTTTATTTGATCTCGTTCTACCAAGGGCAATGAACTTGCATTGTTCTCCCTGCCTCCAGTAGAAGATGCTGTAACTAGAGGATCTGAGGCGAATGCAGGAGGAGGACCACGAGGTTCTGTAGCTGCTAATGAAACTGGATAATTGCCAAACAAATTCTTCTCCAGACCGGTCTGAATAACAGCAGACAAAAATTATGAAGATATAATGACAATTAAAAATGAGACAGTCAAGGCAAATGACTCTAGCACTAATGCAGAGGATGAAGAATCTACAAACACAAAAATCAGACTATTCCTTTAGAAGAAAAACACAAAAGGATCCAATTATCCTGTCAAATACACTGTTGGGTATCGAATTGGCAGCCGTAAATATTTAGGGAAAAACCTGCTCCTTCACAAGACAGCAATTGCAACCATCAAATAAATGAGACTGAAATGACTGATCTACATTACTTTCCACCCAGTAGCCACATAGATCAGGTCTTAATTAGCATGTCAAATAGATCACAGTAAAATTCAAGACTAGATGAATCTAAAAGGCAATCTCAAATATAAAAGAAATTATAGCATGCTACTTCAAGACACAAAGAATCATTCATAAAAGAAAGAGTTTCACCTTAATGAGTTGAATCCTTCAATTGTTTCCAGAAACTAATACCCGCTCTTATTGTATGATGCAGAATAATCCCTTCAGTGACTAAAGCCTAGACATGCTAGCATAGTCTACACGTGATAATAGGGTGGGCTGGGCTGGCTTCAGGCCAGGCCTCAACTCGAATTAAGAGTCAATGAGCAGGCCCCGGCCTGGCTCAGCCTGGATGTTGAACCTAATATTAACGCCTGATAGCTCTAGCTAAAAAACCCAAGCTTGGGATCACGAAGAAAAGGAATATGCAACCATAGCTGTACTTTTTGCCGAGGTTTTGTGGTGGAACATAAGAGATAGGTTTACAAGTTTGGGCCATTTAGGTTCAACTGTTTGACACTTCAAAGGAGCTACTAATGGGGAGAGAGAGAGAGAGAGAGAGAGAGAAAGAGAGGCAGCAGGACTTAACATTAGGTTAAAGAAAACCTAATCAAGCCTAAAGTTTCAGGCCTGGCCCAACTCTAAATTTGAACCAAGCCCAACCAGTAGTGGTCAAGCTTTGTTGGGCCAGGCAGGCCACCCAACCCATTATCCGGTCTAGCATAGACAAGCCTACTCAAGGGACAGGGATGGATCCATACACAATACAGAAACAAGCAACCCACTAACTCAGCTTTGTCCTTACACATGAAAGCAATGACATTTAAACATGGAAGGGATTTTCAGTTTCTTCGTTCCAGATTCCAAAGAAAAACTTAAATGCTTCAGTCAAACACAACTTGCAAGTATTTGCTCACTCAACTTTTACCAAAGAAGAGAAAGATGAAGGAAAAAGGAAGCGTAGCTAAATAAGAAGAAATCCACCCTTTGCGGTAAGCTTTCAAACGATAAATCATGGAATGATTTGGTGACTTCAGCAAGTACCATTATGGATTGGAATTCACTTCTTCGCACCTCAGAAACGTTCTTTACCATCAGGCATAGACAGAAATTCATAGTATCTCTCCTGACTCTGAGTACATTGCCAAGATATGCCTAAAAGGCAACCCTAGTATCTCACCTCTCTAAAGCACCAACATTAGAAGGCCATTCCATATATTTGAATCTTTTCTAAGTCTGAATCAGAAAGTTAACAGAGAAGTGACTCCACCGGAGACAAAGGCATTCATTAAGACCCAGGATCACCTTGTCTATACCATTACCAGAAAGAAAATAAAAAGGAACAGAAAGGCAGAGAATAGAAGAACCACTCTAAGCACACATTTATCACAATCCGTCCTCAAGATAATGAACCATATCAATTTAGGGTGAAAACGAAAACAACTTTAGATTTTTCTAGAGAAACCATTGACATGATCCCCATTTCCCAATGAGAGCTGTCGGCGCGTGCCGACGCTCTCCTTCACTTTCTCTCCATTCTCTCTCTCTTCACTCTCTCATCTCTTTTCCTCTCCCTGGGTTTCCGTCAGTAATTGGAAAAAGGTTTGTACTCCTATTCAGCTTGGAGGGCTAGGGATAAGGAGCTTGACTACTTTCAATCAAGCTCTATTGGGTAAGTGGTTATGGAGGTTTACTGTGGAGAGAGAGGCTTTTTGGCATTAGATTGTAGATAAAATGTATGGGAGTTTGGCAGGTGGAAATGTTTTCTCTAGTTTTACTAGTGTGGAGGTCGGTGATGGCTCCTGTACTAAGTTTTGGCATGGCTTATGATGTGGAGATCGTCCTTTGAAGGAATCTTTTCCAGAATTATTTTGCCTTGCAAGAAATAAAGATGCAACGGTGGCTAACCTTAGGAGTGTTAGCAATGATATGATTCATTGGGACATTAACTCACAAGTTGGAGCATGATTGGGAAGTGGACTCTGTCTCCTCTTTCTTCAATGTTCTGTATTTTGCTAGGGTAGGTTGGGAGGAGGATGATAAGCTTTGTTGGACGACCTCAAAAAGAAGACCTTTTGATGTCAAATCCTTTTACAAGGTCCTTCTTCCTAACGTTGACTCCCCTTTTTCCTTGAAAGAGCATTTGGAGGACTAAGTCTTCTTTAAGGTTGGCTTTCTTTACTTGAACAACTTCCCTTGAAAAATTTCTCACTTTCGATAATCTCTGCAAGCGTCAAATCATAGTGATAGATTGGTATTGTATGTGTAAAAAGAGTAGGGAAACCACGGATCATCTTCTTCTTCATTGTGATGTTGTGAAAGAGTTGTGGATATGGTATTTCAGATGTTTAGGCTATAGTAGCTTAGGCCTAGATGGGTGGTGGATCTTTTGGCGTGTTGGAATAGAAGAGTTGGCTGGAATGATATCAATATTGTTTGGAACGCAATTCCTTCCTTTTTAATGCGGTGCATTTGGAGAGAAAGGAACGCTCAAAGTTTCGATGACTGAGAGAGAACGAGCTCAGATCTATAGACTTGTTTTCCTAAATCCCTATTTGTGTGGATCTCATTTACTATCTTTCTCCATGTCTCTAGCTATGTTGATTTTTGTTTCTAGCTATGTTGATTTTTGTTCTCTTTTTTCTCGCTATCGATTGTTGGGTGTTTCTCTTATATACTTCATATGTACTTGGATTGCACCCCTTGCACTTTTAATTAATTTCTTTTACTTATCAAAAAAAGCAAAACAGAATGAGACCACAACTACATGACATAAGACCAACGGCGGCCATTCACACTAAGAATGAGCATATCAGGATCATACTTGCAAAGGATGTTTTGTAATTAATGGAAGAAAAATTAACCACACAAAACATACGTAAGTAGTTTGCAAGACTATCACTTGAGTACTTCTCTTTGCAATATGTAAGATCCAAGCATGGACCTACCTGCACAATAGCTTCCTTCAGCAATGAATGAAGGCGGGATCCTGAATCTTTCACAGTCTTGGGAGGCCATATCTGAGAGAAAAAAAAACATGTGTAAATGAACCATGCCAAACAATAAACATTCCCAGAACATAGTTCAAACCAATGCCATAATCATATAAAGATGTTCTGAACTAAATACGAGTAAAATGCCACAACCAGATGGCACAGTTTATTGGTCACTGAATACAGATCATACTTAATGATTCATCACATGAAAATATTTTAAAAGAATATGTCAAACACAGTAACAAACTTTAATTTTTAGATAAGAATTTTTTTTTTGGATAAGAAACTTCAATTTTTAATTTTTCATAAACCATACTTTAAGACATTGAAAGCAGGAAATAGATGAAATTAAAATTCTAAGATAAATCTATGATAACTTCAAGAAGTATCTTACCGAAGTGGAACATGCAGGACACACATATCCAGCGGGTGCCGTATGTGAAGGAAAACTCTTGATATGTGAAATCAAGCAATTTGTGTGTAAAACATCTGAAGCAAAAGATAAATAAATAAATGTAAATTATGTCATGCAGCAAGTGTTCTACAGGTTTTCTTTCAGAGAGAGAATTTCAATGTCGGAGGCAGTAGTAACTAAATCTGCAAAATCACATACGCAAGCAACCCAATCGAGTAGTTTGAGGACCAGCCCCCTCTTCAAGCACAGCTTGACACTGGGAGCATTTAGGAGGCCAATCATATTCTCCATCTATTACCCATTCTGAGTATGTACGGACCTAGAGAACAACAAGATAAACACAGCTTAGGCTCTGAAAAACCTTACAATATTGTTGAAGACAAATTTTCATTACAAACAGTAATGTAAACCACAATGAATTGAATTTTCATCTCTTCCATGAATTTTACACACAAGTAGCAGAAAGTAGATCCAATGAGGAAAGAAAAGTGATGGCATTAAAACTAAAACCAGTGATGAAGTAACTGATGTTAACTAAGAACCACTACGAAAGGAATATAATGTCTTGGAAATGCACTATATATTTTGTATAAGTAAAAGCTTTTTCTTAAGAATAGAGTCATTATAGTCATTGTCTTGAGGACAACAATGCTTTATCAGGTTGATTGAGCGTTCGAAGGCTAAAGCAAATCTTTAGAAACAAATGCAAAGTGGGAGAACCACCAAGACAGTTCTCTTCTGCGAACGTATACCTATCACATAGTTTAAGGCCTCGTTTGGTTTGCGGATTGTCTAGTCCATTGGAAAAGGATTAGCTACCACTGGAATTAGCTACTACTGGGAATAGATTAGCTATTCCTATTCCTTTGTTTGGTTATAACGCTGGAATAGACTACTTAATCATATTCGATCTTTCGTTTGGTACAATGCAATATGTTGGTGAATGGAATCGTATTGTGATCTTATTTCCTAAAATACCCTTATAATACGAATACAATTTATATTATTAAGGACTTTTTTTTTCTTTGAAACGTAAACAACTACACTATAATTTTTTTTTTTTTTTTAATTATGTCATGTATGTGGGATTTTTATTTATTTTTTTTTGCATCACCATCTTCAAAGAATCAAAAAGTTCTTTTTGGCTTTTCCTATCCAGTAAAATAAGACACCAAAAAAAAAAAAAAAGAACAAATACAAAAGCATCTAGAAATTATCAAAATGCTTGCAAGCCATTGAACTCGAAAGTATTCATTCAATATAGCGGGAAAAAATAAACTACATCAAGAATAGGAAAAAAAACTGAGAGAAGAAAAGAAAAACTTATTCAGATTCCAACTCAATTATATCAGTGATTTCCGTCTGAATGAGGAAAAAAATTTGAGAGAAGAAAATAAAAACTGTGTGATTTGAAAAAAAAATAAAAAAACTATAGAACGAAAAAAAAAAAAAAAAAACTCTAAGAGAGAAGAGAACGAAAAAAAATCGAGAAAGAATGAAGAAAAACTTAGAGAGAATGAAGAACGAAAAAAAAAAAAAAAAAACAGAGAAGAAAAAAAAATCCAAGAAACACAAAGAATGAAAAAACCAAAAAAATAGAGATCGAAGAGAAGAGAGGGGAGATAGATACCTTGCTTTGAGAGATAGAGATTGTTGCTTTGAGAGATGGAGATTGTGAGAGGTGTGAGAAGCATAGGATTTTTTTGGGCAATTTTACATGATATTTTTAATCCCACGGGAAATGATTAGCTAAGCCACTCATTTTTGAATGGCTTAGCTAACCCTATGTGTATGAGATTAGTAGTCCCATGGGAATAGACTACTCCCAGGAATAGAATGTTACCAAACAAAGGACTAGCTAACACTAGTGTTAGCTAGTCCAATCCAAGGGCCTAATCCGCGAACCAAACAGGGCCTAAATGGCATACTAATATCAGAGCAGAGAAATAATATGTTACTAAATTAAAACAAAAGTACACAATTCATACACATGCACAAACTATCCCTTACGAAAACTCTCAATTGATTTCAAGTACTCCGTGTCTAAAGGAAGAGATTATCTGGGAAATGATAACAGAAACCATCACAAGCATGATATAACATGAAGAGAGAGAGAGAGAGGAATGATTTGTGCATAACGTTCTAATCAGGTAACCTATTCATCCTTCGATATGCTCTCTCCCTCCATCTATCTTCCTCTTTTTCCTAAGGTAGAGTATCACGTTCTATTTCCTATTTCAAACCCTTATAAGCTCTTTTTTGTACAACCGCAACCAAATGTTTATCCAAATCCAAATGAAATCCAATCGCATGATAACATAAGAAATATGAGACTTTTATTGCCAATACAATCAAAATGATTTAAAAAAAAATTAAAAATAAAATAGACAGAGTCCAACATAACTACGAGCAACAAATCCATGCCAGAATAAGATTACAATAAAACAACTAACGAAAAAACTAAGATTAACATAAGAACAACGAGAACAATAATTACAATGAATTTACCACGCATATTTGGTGCTCCGGGAAACAGATACATTCTCCACAAACTGGGACCTTGTGCACGAAACAATACAATTTGGTAGCCTGAAACACCAAAAAAGCCCATCACATACATAAGCTGACATACATTGCCGTCCAATTTCTACACACACATACACATTGACACAACAAGCTTAGAAGAGCCAAATTTGTGCTGGTAAATCACAATATATAAAATGGAGAATAGAAATTTAAGCAATAAATTATAAGTCAATGCCAAAACCAAATTATGCCCTCATTTCTTTTCTTTTTTTTTCGTTATTTTCCTTGTTTCTTCGAATTGAGCCACGAAATTTAGATGTGTTAATGAGAATTGAAAACAACGATCCCTACAGCAGGGTAAAAATCTCGTTCGATTTCGAATTACGAAGCCGATCCGATCCAAACCTCCGGCCAAAGAACCAGCGCATAAACTATCAGAAACAAAGAAAATGAGAATTATAGCGCTTACCTTTCGGCATTTGCAGACCACCATTGCATTCGCCGGTTCAGAGCCTCAAATCCCAGCCGGTCAATTAGACATAAAAATTAATTCTAATCTCACGTTGATTTGGTGTGGACTATTTAGGGTTTAAGGCACACAGAGAAAGAGAGAGAGACGAGGCTTCGCGGAGCAGAGTAATTCTTCAGCTTCTTCTTGTTGTCTAGATTTGCGTGCTCGCCATGGGATCCCCATTCGGTTTTCTCTGGGATTTTTTTTTTTTAAATATATATATAATTTTTTTAAAAAAATTTATTTTATAGCTACGTTCGTATCTCGTCATAAATATATGATTATATAATTTAATTTGATTGATTTAATTAAATTATAATTCCACTTATTTAAATAAACAGATAAAAAACATAACCGGTTGAATAAACAAATTGTATTGTCTTAACTTAAATACAACCTATTTCGATCTATTTACTACAAATTGGTTAAATTTACTCTAAATAAGTCTTAAGTTGATAGTTCAATCAACTGTGACGACGCTTTAGAAAGTGGAAGTCACTAGTTCGAATTTTTATTCCATTCTTTTTGTGCGGACATATTCAAAAAAAAAAAAAAATCAAATACATAACAAAAGACAAAATTAACACAATTTCATATCTTATAAAACATCTTCGCATAGCGTAAATAATAATTATTAACAGAATGGAAAGGAATATGAAATTGAAGTGTAATTTAAATTTATGCATATTAAGTAGGTTGACTCAAGAGTGACTCATTTATTAATTGGTGCAATTCAATTTAATTTAAATTTATGCATGTTAAGTAGGTTGACTCGAGAGTGACTCATTTATTAATTGGCACGGTTCAATTTGACTCCCAATCTTATCTTATTAAATTATAACACGTTAATTTGATTTTGTATCATGTTTAAAAGTCGTGTCAATATATATATACATATATATGGTTTAGTGGAACAGTGAAAATGATGGTGGAGGAAGGGCCGAGCTGAAACTTGGCCTAAAGTTATGTGGGCCAAGTTGGTGTCTTTAGATAGACAATGGACCAAACTAGTGTGGAAGATTCAAGATACCGCCTAGTATGCATCCAACGACGAGTCGTTGAGACAGACTAGTGGGCTTTCATTTCTAGCATCGCTAGTTGTAGAAGATGACACGTCTTGAACTTTAGATTTTGCAATTCAAGTGTTGATTTAGAGAGTAATACTGTAGCATCCCACCCTAAATGATATGATATTGTCCGTTTGAAGCCAAGCTCGCATGGTTTTAGTATTGGGTATACCTCCAAAATGCCTCATACCATTTAGAGAGAATATATTACATATAAACACATCATATAATCTCATACTCAAGCAATGTAGGACGTTACAATCACCCCCTCTTAGGACCCAACGTCCTCGCTGGCAACCCCTATGGACTTGTGCACGCTCCCCTATTTCAGGCTGGGTTATGGCTCTGATACCATATGTAACATCCCGCCCTAAGAACATATTTCATATAAACACATCATATAATCTCATATCCAGGCAATGTGGGACATTACAATCACCCCCTCTTAGGACCCAGAGTCCTCGCTAGCAACACCTATGGGCTTGTGCACGCTCCCCCATCTTAGGCTGTGTTATGGTTTTGATACCATATATAACATTTCGTCCTAAATAATATGATATTGTCCGCTTTGGGCCAAGCCCACACGGTTTTAGTATTGGGTCTACCCCAAAATGCCTCATACCATTTAGAGAGAGCATATTCCATATAAACACATCATATAATCACATATCCAGGCAATGTGGGAGGTCACAAATACTACAAGTTTCTTTTGTGTTTCTCTTGAACCCTTCTAAAAATGATGTGGCTATTAAAATCATTATTAGACTTGTAATTAATCATTATTGAATTTTGATCAAATGCTAATTTTAATAGTCATATCATTCTTGGATTGACACAAGAGGAGTTTATAGAATTTTACTCGGATTTAGAGCATTCTCAAATGGAAGAGGTATGACAAGTCTTAAAATGAAGAGCTTGCTTTTTGTAGAATTTGACAAAATTTTGACTAAAATTAAATTTTAGTAAGCTCATTGAGGATGCTCTTACTACCCAATTAAGGACTGTCTGTCTCTTTGATGATGATGATGATATATATATATATATAAATATATATATTGCATGTTACATGTCATGTTTTTAATTATATTTTTTTGTAAATTTAAGGAATCAATCATTTGATTTGTGAACTCATGTGAATTACACACAGATTCAATTGTAGATTCACTATATAGAGGCGGGTGAAAGATGAATTGAATAAATATTTTTATCATTTCGGCTTCTTTTTTTGCTTGTCAAATATGACATGAATTTCAAACTCATCTTTATCTTCTTTAGAGTAAGACATTACACTCTTATTCCAGTGGGTTAATGTAGTAATGTCTTACCAATAGGTTATCTAACGCTCGACTACTAAGAAAACTCTCAAGACTATGCTAGAACGAGGCCCAATAGCTAAGTCCACACCATGCTCAAGACCAACAACTCGATGCACCTCGATCTCTATATGATGCACCATGGATTATCTTCACCTAGAGTTTTAGGCATTCCCTCATATATACTCTCTCACCATTTTGAGTTAGCTTTCCTCTCCCTCGTTTTTTGTTTTTTTTTACTGAATTTAGCTTAGGAGTCCCTCCAATTTCCAAATCGACAAGCCTTCTAACAATCGTTCATTTACTTTGCGAACAAAACTCTTCCGTTAAAGACGGCCTGAGATTATTGTTGATGATTAATTAATTAACACAAACGATTCATCAATTTCTTTTCATAGTGGCATAATAAAAATCACTATTCCCTCTACATGTGATTTATAGCATTGCTCTCTTCTATATAGATCATGATTTGAGAATCATTAAGAGGGTGGTTAAATGACCCAAAAAAATTTACAAATGGTCAAGGCATATATTAGAGTGCAAGTTTAAATTTTTGAATAGAGAATCCTCACATCTATTTGACCAGTATTAATCATCTTAAATTTTCATTGATCTTATAACAAAATTAGGTCAAATTATAGTTCACTCAAAACGTTTTCACGCCCTGTTAGAATAGCTATTACCCTCGCATGGGAGGGAGGGAATGTAGACGAGCGACACGGCCCACACTCAAGCCAAAAGGTCCGAAAAGTCCAAACGTCACCGACTCACCGCCACTCTCCCATGCCATGTCTCGTCTCGTTTGAATTTAAATTTCCTACCCTTCTAAAAAGTTTGAAAAATATTTGGGGGCTGAGGGGCTCTCATTCACAGAGCCATTTGAATCTCAATCAAAACCCAATCTCTGTTATTATTATTCATTTTTCAAACTCACCTTCCCTCTCTCTTTCTCTCTCCAAAAACCCTAACTCTCTCACTCTCACTCAGTCTCAGACAAAGTCCCAAGCCAGCCAATCGCGCCATGACAGCTGTCCCACCGCCGGCCCCAGGCCGCGAGCTCGCGAACCTGCCGTCCGACGGGATATCCAACCTCCGATTCTCCAACCACAGCGACCACCTGCTCGTCTCCTCATGGGACAAGGTATGCCTTCACCTCTCCTCTCCCGTCCCGCCACGTGCCTCTTCTTCTTCCTCCATCTTTTCTCTGTAATCCTATTCCTAAAGCTCATAAAAAATTCAAATGTAAGCATCTGTCTCTCTTCTGATTGGCCAGAGCGTCCGATTGTACGATGCGAGCGCCAACGCGCTGCGAGGCGAGTTCATGCACGGCGGTCCAGTCCTCGACTGTTGCTTCCACGACGATTCCTCGGGGTTCAGTGCCAGCGCCGATAATACTGTGAGGCGGTCAGTGCTTTTTTTTTTTTTTCTTATTTATTTTTTGGTTTGGTTGCTGAGGATGTATGCGAAAGGAAAAAAGAAGATTTGAAAATGTTGAAGCTAACTTCTTCTATTGTACGGAACTCAGAACATGAAAACATATACTCAACCGAGCTGAGTTCAATTAATCGAGGAAGGTGTTGTTTTTTGATCTAATTTTATGTTTGGTTCCTGAAGAAATGAGAGAAACGGGAAAGAAAATGCAATATGTGAAGCTTAGATCCCATATTATATATGAAAGTACGGAGTTCAATTGTAATAAAATGTGTTAGCTGGGGTAAGATTTTAAATATTTAAGTAATTTAATATACCATAAGAATTGTGTCTGTGAGAACAAGAAGTACTTGTTTTTGCTCGTTAGGTGCTTGATTTGTGCTCTATTTTTGTCTACATGGTTTATGGTTGACTTGTCTATTCTACAGATTTATTTAGAAATTCAGCATAACGTAGCCAGTTGATTTGACCATTTTCGTTTAAAAAGTTTATGCTGAGCTTATGAATTTCTTATCCAACTGAATTTGCCTGAGGATTTGCATTACTGTCTTTGAGATCTATATTCTTAGATCATTGCTTCTATCTGGTTTTTGTGATCCAGTTTGTAATGTTGGTTATAATTTTGGGGACATTCTTTTGTCTTTCAGGCTTGTTTTCAGCTCTAATAAGGAGGATATTTTGGGAAGGCATGATGCTCCTGTGCGTTGTGTCGAGTACTCTTATGCAGCAGGTTTGTTTTTGTAGTACTCTCATCTCCTTTGCTCATCTAACTTTCTTGTAGTTGTTTTTGATGAAATGTGAGGATTTGGACCAGCTTCAGCTTGCAACGAAAGAACTCAAGGCCATTATTAGATAATTTTAAAATTACCAAAGAACCATTATTGTCTGTCATTCAAACCAAATTGCACTGGTCTAGATTTATAGTAAATCATGTTGAATGTTAGGGATTTCAATTCAGTTGTAGAATTTATAACAAACCCTGTCAAATCTGAAATGACCCTGATATATGCTTGGAACAAGATGCTATTATTACTTATCAGGAAAAAAAGGGTGCTACTATTACTATAATCATAAGATAAGCAAAAACCAATTGAGACTACAAATGCAGACATCTGTCATGCACTTTCCAAGAAAATTGCATTGAACTTTTAACTTATCGGTATATCATTCAAGTTGAAGATTATAATTATCTTAATAAATGTATGAATTATGGTTCCTTTTGAAATTATTGCTGAAAAATGTAATGTAAGATATCAAGGTTATTGACCCCGTCTCTACTACAACAGGTCTAACTGTAAGGGTTGACAATTGTAATATTCCATAAAGTTGACTGAGGCTGAAATTCAACATGTTAAGATACCCAAATACATTAGATGTACATGGAGCTTCCAAATTTACATGATATGGTGTTATTGGCTTTTCTGGACATTGAAGTCACACTCATTTCTTCACTTCCTATAACCTATCTTGAGCTCTTATAGGGCTGGGGAGTCAAGAAGTTTGCCCTGGCTAAATTCTGTTATTGGTATCAAACCAAATGTGTTGTTTGGTTGGCAAATGGTAATTGCATTACAAATAATGATTTTAAATAGTTGGTTACAAGTGACCACTCTTCTTGGTACTGTATGTAGAAACCAATTATGCCTAGGTACCATTTTACTGTCCAAACTGGCATTGCTTGGTAATATCTGCTGCGTCGATGTCTAGGAAGGACAACCAATGCAGTTACTAATTTATGCAAATAGATTCTTTACAGACTAGGTTTTGAGGCCTTTATCGAATTTTGAGATAGAAATTAAGGATCCCTTGTTGGATTAGTTGCATTAATTCCATGGATGGTTTTTGACATTTAATGACAGTAATTGTAAATTAAGATCCCATTGTCATTACAAACAGATGCAATTACCAATTTATTGCATCAGATTCTCTTACATATAGAGTTGTTGGGCCCATTTATTCCTTAGAATGGTGATGCTATACTGGGTATCACTTAGTAATAAAATATATATTATTTCAAACAGAGCCATTCTTGTTTCATTTGTTGCATAATTCACAGTATGTAATATTTCCCTTGTTTGTCAATTGTATCAGGGCAATTAATCACGGGTAGTTGGGACAAAACCCTGAAGTGTTGGGATCCTAGAGGTGCAAGTGGGCAGGATCGCACTCTTGTTGGGACATACCCACAACCTGAGCGTGTTTACTCACTTTCTCTTGTTGGGAATCGTTTAGTTGTGGCAACTGCAGGTAGACATGTAAATGTCTACGACTTGAGAAATATGTCCCAACCTGAACAGCGAAGGGAATCTTCATTGAAATATCAAACTAGATGTGTGCGCTGTTATCCCAATGGAACTGGTAATTTCTGACTTTCTAGAGTTTCAAAGCACAACCTTATGAAGTGACAATCTTTTCCTTGCAGTTGATGTCCTAAAATTAATAAAATCATATGGCTTTGTGGTTAAACGCCCTTCCCCGGCTATTTTCTCTTCTCTCTCTCACTTAAAGACTAGTTTCAGAGTTTATTAATATAAGGTTTGCAATCAAGTCAATTTTCTTGAATTTGCTGCTATACCACAGGCAGTTGCCCTTTTCTTATGCTGTATTATGTGAATTCCTTTTAATTGACTTAAAAAAGTAATCTTCCCAAAAAGTTTATAGTATATCTATTTGATAGGGTATGATATATTCTCCAAGAATAAAGCTTTATTTTTTTATTTTTAAACTGTGTGCTTACTGTGTCCTGCCCAGCGGCTACTTAGCCTTGTGCTTATGGACAGCAACAAGCGAGAGAATAAAACGGGTTTTCCAGAACTATATGGTGTTTCACCAAGACTTAATCTCTAGATTTTGTAGGTCCAATGCAATGAATGTAATGGAGTATTGGGTTTTCTTTTTTGAGTAACTGGCATGTTTGAAATATTATCGTGTTTTGCTTTATTATTATCAAGTAAGAAGCTTTGTCTCAAAAAAAAAAATATATCCTCCTTTGATTTACATAGCACAACATAGTTGGAAATTGAGGGTCAAAGAGGACAGGTACATAGCCAGAAGCTTGTATTTGGTCAATGGGCTCTTCAATCATGGGAGGGGGTTATAGCACTTGGCTAAAAGTTAGTCTACTTGTTTTGTCCATATGATGAATTCTTGCTCCCTATACTCTTGATTTTATTCGACCTCTGTATGCAGGATATGCTCTTAGTTCTGTCGAAGGACGAGTTGCAATGGAATTTTTTGATCTCTCAGAGGCTAGTCAAGCCAAAAAGTATGTGCTGATCTTTTGATATGCCATGGACAAGCATTAAATTATTTGAATAATATGCCTTGTATTCATCAATTTTTGCAGTTTTCCAACTTCTTGTGTTTGCATAAAATATGCCAAGTATATGTGCACCGGAGCACTTCACCACTTCCTACTGATGAATTTTCAATTTTGATGTTTCTTGCATACCCTCGATTCCACAAATGAGTGTATGTAAATATACTTAAGTGACACAAAGTACTTGAGGCATTTTAAGTCTTCCCTACGGCTCTGATTCTGTAGTATTATCTATTACAAAAGCAGTTTAACATTGTGGAGGTGTGCTTCTGTTAGTTTTCAACAATTATTGCAGTGTATAGTATATTGCTTGTTGTACATTCTTATTTAAATGACTAGCAAGGTCATGTTGTGTGCCTTCCTCTGTGGCTGGATCAACTTGGTAGGAATTGGCTGGCCTCTAACGGTACTATTGCATGAAAATGCAGGCATGCCTATATGTTTATTCTGCTCCATGCCTCTCAGCTAGCATTTTACTTGCTGAAGACTTCTAGCTTTGTGCAGGTACGCATTTAAGTGTCATAGAAAATCAGAGGCTGGAAGGGACATTGTCTACCCAGTAAATGCCATTGCATTCCACCCTGTGTAAGTATTTGATATTCTTTCTGCATTGAATTCTTGAAATTTTTAACTGATGGAACACATAAAGGATAGGCAAAAACACCCCATACTGGATAAGGATTGCATTGTTTGAATTCTTTCTGCATTGATTTTTTTATGAATAAATGATTGCATTGTTGAAGATCATTGTCAATTTAGTTTCCTAGGTATTACCTGTTTTCGCTTAAGTGGATACTTTAAAACAAGAAGCACGTCCCTGGTTGTTACGAATAAAGGCAAGAATCTGTTCTCATAATAACTGAAAGAAGTGATAATTCATCTTATAATAGGCATGGGGGGGAGTAAGAATTTTGTTGACCTGAAAGAAATCCGAGGTCACTTGGGAACTTGATGAGCTGATACATGACATAATGTAAAACAAAATACAGAGAAAACAAATATAAGAATATAAGAATTTAACAAAATTTCATATGTTCTTGCACATGATTGGCCGATGTGGATAACCTATTGTGAGTAATTAAACTGAGAAGAGTGCACAATTGCCCTTTCGAGTTGGATCTGAAGTTGGATAAATTACCTTTGAACTGAGTTTGACTAATTAAGTTCACATCTTGAGATTAAATATAGCAGCTTCTTTCTATTATACTCAAGTAGTTACTAGTCCATTCTTTCAAATTCAACCTGCAGCTATGGTACTTTTGCAACTGGAGGTTGTGATGGTTATGTGAATGTGTGGGATGGGAACAACAAGAAGAGGCTGTATCAGGTAAAAGTTTGCTTGTGTGATGCTATGGTCTTGATTAAAATTCTGGCAAGCTTGAATTTATTGGAATTTCTGTTTTCCTAGTACTCAAAATATCCGACAAGCATTGCAGCACTTTCTTTTAGCAGAGATGGCCGCCTTTTGGCGGTGGCATCAAGTTACACATTTGAAGAGGGTGAAAAACCGTAAGTTCAACTCTCTCTCTCTCTCTCTCACACACACACACACACAAACATACTATCTCTTATGTGTTGTCTTTTCATTTTGCAGTCATGAACCAGATGCGATCTATGTTCGTAGTGTAAACGAAATAGAGGTCAAGCCGAAGCCGAAAGTGTACCCTAATCCGCCTGCATAAGTCAAAACGTAGAATATCCTCCCTCATTGTTCCATAGTAGCCCCGTACGTATAATATTTAATGTTACTCCTGTGATGCTTCAATTCTAACAAAGATTGTGAAATCTGAGTTGGGAACTTATGTCCGAGTAAAGTTATTTGAGTTTCTTTTAGCTTCATATTATTTTGTTAAGATGCTATGAAATCCCATACAGGCTATGCTCGATGTACTTGGATGGCACCCTGTCCCAACCTAATTGAGGCTTTAGCCCGAGATGGGTTGGTCTTGAAGATCTCATGTCTTTTCCTATTTTGGTTAGAAATGACTAACCAAGCAGAGTACTGTATTCTTTTTTTTTTTTTTTTTGGTCAAAGATTAGATAACCATAATGTACATCTGAATTATATACCAATGGTGAATTGGATCTTGGATTTATATCTTGTAACGAAGTGTAGACTACATGCAATTGTGTCGTTGATTAGCGCGTGAGACTTGGTTGGTAATCTAGCATGCTTATGAGCTTTTGAAGCACCCTTGCTATGATAAGCTTGGACTCTTAAGAGCATTTCCAACTGATTTTTTAAAACGCCAAAATTCTTTAAATTTTATGTTGGTTTTTGAGTTTTTGCATTGAGAGATTGTGCATATATGTTTTTACTTATGTTGGTTTTGGTTTCGAAGGTGTCAGGTTTTTGTGATGGGGGTGTTTCCGTTTGTGGATTTGGCTTTGGTTGTGTAAAACCCGTAGAAATCTTATAATCTTATAATTATATGAAAAACTTGAAATTAAATGCAAACCATTAAAAAATTTCTAAGAGACGCTTTTTATTTTTATTTTTATTTTTTTACAGCACCTAAGCCAAATCCTCTACTTGTTTATGGGCAGATTAGTTGCCGTTTTCATGTTTTTGGTGAAACTGTGTTATTTTTGTTTGATATGTTGGAAAGAAAATAATTATAAAATAAAAAAGAAATAATATTTAAATAAAATAGGGTAGAGAGCTCACCTCCCGTCTACTCTTGATGCTAGTGGTGCAACTAAAACTGCCACTGCATAGCAAAGGCAGCTCGGGGAGCTCAACCATTTCCAAAGAAACTTAATCAATACTGCAAGTCTGCAACATCAACTTTACCAATATTTTATGCAAACATTTCCTCAATAAACATCCTCAACTATAATGTTTACAAATCAACATAGAAATCCAATATATCATAAAACATTGGTATGCATCATGTTTGTAAATCTAGCTGGACTCACAAAATTTCAACATTTATATATAAACACATTTCTAATATTTTTCGAAAATGGAATATAATGAGAACAAACATGAACCCAAATATACTTTACTTTTCTAAAATTCATACTATTATTTTTGAAAAGTCATATTTGGATATTTTAGGAACAATCTAGAATGAACTACTTCCACCACAGTACCTTGCAAGCACGCCCAACAGCCAAAATTTCATATTCGAAGTTCACAGACATCTTCCAACCGCCTCAAATAATTCAGTTCAGGCCTATCCAAAACAAACTCCATCTATCTAAATCACCATAACTTAAACCAGAGGCAAAGCAAGCAAGAAAAAATTATAAGAAAACAAATAATGCTATGATTAATGTATTTATGGCCTGTCCATGAAACCCAAAATCCACTTCCAACAACCACACTTGACTTGGAAGTAGCACAACCCACCTCATAATTTCTTTCAACGTTCTTCAAAGAACCTCAATAGTGTTCATAAATGGATACCCAACACAAAGCTCCAATTTATAAAATCAAGTTAAACTAGACTTCAAGCTTCTTAAGCAGCTTTCTAATATAGCTACTAATAGTTCCTGCCCACCCATTAGCAATTAGAAGAACGTACTTTAAGGTTCTAATAAAGTTTCCATTGCTGCTAGGAAAAAAACCACTTTCACCAAGTTTAGCAAAAATGCCAATTTTAACCCACTTCACCGAAGGCCTCATCCTTCATATTAAATGACACAATCACATTGCAACGAAAGGCTCCCAGGCCCAGGGCGGACCAGTGGAGTGATCCATTCACGAAAACTGATGGGGACAAATCCTCCCTTTTGATGCAGGGAGGAACGGGGAACGTAACAAAGCGCCATATGCCGGTTCGAAGGGTATAAATCTTGGCGAGAGGTCGACTAGTTCTGAAACTATAATACACGAGCCTCACGAATTTGTAATCATCGGTCGTGGGATCATACCCAAACCCAACAGAGTAGTCTTAACGGAAAGGAACCGTGAAATTCAATATTAGGCTTGGGAAGGAGTATGGTTCTTTGAATGGATGGGTTCTAGAGAATACATAATTTTGAGTGTTTATAGGCAAGACCAAGTAGGCGGTTTGATGAACCAACTGAGCTCAAAATCATTGTTAGAAGGAAGATACAATTCTCTGCGGTCTGATGGGTTTGCAAAGAAATTCCCCTTCTGTTCTTCTATTTCATGTTTTGATCATGATGGGTACAACAGGAGGGTGTGA
This sequence comes from Carpinus fangiana, assembly GCA_006937295.1. NCBI lineage: Eukaryota > Viridiplantae > Streptophyta > Magnoliopsida > Fagales > Betulaceae > Carpinus > Carpinus fangiana. Next base: position 2,671,051 of record CM017322.1, read on the forward strand.
TAGTTGGCGTAAAGGCAAGACTGGTGTTGGGAGTTGGAAAGAGAGCGACTGAGGTTGGTGGAGATGAAGTTGGGGTTGGAGATTGGAGAGCACCATGCCTTTGAAACGCACCTGAATCTCAATAGCGACTTCACCGGCAGTCGTGAGAGGATGTCGGTGATAATCTCGTGTGGGAGCTAGTCCGACGTCGTGCAGCAATATTATTTTGTGCAAAAACTAATAAATTAATTCATACTATCAAATTTTGTCCAAAAACTATGCACTTCTAAATCATTTATGCCCGTAAAAAATAAAAAATGCAACTGGTGTACCATTTCGATTTCATTGTTCAGGATTGGAGGAACACATTGAAAAAGCTTAGAAAACCAATTTCGTTATAACTGGAAAGGTGCATGATGGTTGATTCTTCTCTGAGTTTCGTCGATCATGATGGTTAACCCTCAAAAACCCTTTCAATTACCATCACACCAAACACTCAATAACTACAACAAAGGCCTGTGGATATTTTTAACTACCAACTTTTAAATATGACATGGATTTACACCCATCCGATTATCTACTATTTTTCTTTTACCATTTAAATATTAACTACTCTTTTCATTGTTTAAGACAATTTCCAGCAGCTTTCTCATCATTTTTCTCAAGTTTAGGGAACTAAACTATTTTTTGTTTTCCTATTCAAATACACTCCATAATAGCTTTCCTTTATAGTTCCTTATAACATTAAAATATTATTTGTTTTACTTTTGTTCTTTTTTTATATTCATTTATTTTGCATAGGAAAATGTGAGAGGAGAGACAATGTCATTTTACGATTATAATAAACCATGTGGATTGCTACTTGAACCCTATACATTGGGTTCAACTGTAACAATCCTAATGTATAGAAAAGATATAGGGAAGCTGTTGTAGGTGAGTTTTTATGATTTTTTTGAGATTTTTCCTATGTGTAGGGAAGGAAAGCAGCTTTAGGGTAGTTGTTGGGAATGCTCTAAGAGCACTAGCAACAACTTCCCTTTGATTTTTCCTAAGTTTAGGGCACAAAACTATTTTTTGCTTTCCTATGAAAATATATTTTACAATAGCTTCCCTTACCTTTCCCTATATCAATATTATTTCTTTGCAAAATATAAGTACCCTACTTACTCTCACTTTTTTCACAAAATCCCAACACAATCCTCAATTAAAGACAAAAAGATAAAAAAATGAGGGAGAAAAGAGAATTGTTTATATTAAAATAATGTATAATGAACCACTTTTGGTTCCTTACATATTGGGAAACACTGTAACATAGGGAAGGGAATATCATATAGGGCATATGTTGCTAGTACTCTAAGAAGTTTTAGTTTTGATCGTTTTAATATTATAAGTCAAGCTTGATGCACATTATAACTTGCTCACACATTTTGTTCGCATAAAGCAACAAAATATATAAGTAAAGACTCAAAAGAAAAATCACAATAAGATAGTTGCAGCAACCACAACATTCGACAAGAAATCAATTTAGTAAGTTTTAGAAATTGACGTTTTAATCCATTATTTAATAATTCAGATTCCAGAGGCCACATAACAGGAGGAAAACTGAATATTGTATGAACTATCTCCATGTGAGATAGAAGAGCTAAGATCAAAGTGAAAAGTGAAAAGGAGTTTCTAGGAATATTATGCAAGGCAACATCACAAGCCCGCAATCCAAATATATCTTTGACTTAAGAGTATATAGCTAAGTAGATCCCACAGCTCTGGTGAAAATAAGTTGCTGCAAGCAGTATAGCAAAAATGAAATTCAACACCTTCCTACTTTGAGAATAACACTTCGGTGGTGTTTGACAACCGAGTTTGGGGTTTGTGTAGATATTGTTTAAGGGTGTCTACTGTTCATTTGTTGTCTGTTTTTTAAAAGCTATCTGAACCCTCACACGGTTAAATTACCAAAATACCCATGAGGGCATTGTCTTCTCACACACGCCGACACCCATTTACGCGATTCGTTTCTCCCACTTCTCCCACGGGTTCTTCGCCAGAGATCGATCGGAAACTGGAGATTGTCTCAACTCAAATTCCACAACCCTATATGCAACTCCAAGTGGGTACAGCTCAGATGCCTCGTCCGATTCATGATCACTAAGTCGAACTTCTGAGGTTGTCATTTTTTTCCCCTTCCTTTTATGCTTGTCAGGACGAAGGGAAAAACTAAAAATGAAAGGAAAAGGTGTGGGGAAGGGTTGAATTGAATGGGTCCAAGATGGGAATATTGTGAAATGGGTATGCATAATTATAGTGATTGTTTCTTATGATTTGTGATGTTAAGCTCATTTTAGTTTTTGTTTTTTGTTTATGTTTATGTTTCTGGAGATATTGAGTTTTTGGTGGAGATGGATTGTGCATTGGGTGTCTGATTGATCGATGGTAGTTAAAACTACCAAATAGTTTCTGTAAATGTGATGATGGGTTTTCTTCCTCTGTAATGTAAACCCATGGATATGCTGTAAATGAAGAAGGAATAGATGGGGGAGTGGTAATGAATAATGATGTGTAAAATAATCGAGTGAGAGAGGAGAGAGAGAGACGAAGCTTAGCCAACCCCCAAAACCACGTTTACCGTTTGAAGACTGCTCGGCGATCTCACGCGGACAAAGTTTCAGACGATTCATGGAAAAAACAGTCAGCTTCCCCTTCATTTTCACACCCAAACTCATTCCTTTTCCATGAATGGGTGACTAAGGGAGATGAACAGGGGTTGAAGACGTGGACTCTGAAGAAGGGAAACCGAACTAAAGGAAAACAACAAAAATGAGGGTAATTTCGTCTTTTTTCGACTGGGCAAAATTTTGAAAATGGACCAAATAAGCTTTTACAAGCATACGGATAGTCTGCAGCGTGTACAGTGGCACGTGGAAACGCACAGTACAAACACAAAAGCGTTTATCAAACAGGGCCTTCAAAATGTAGCAACAGCAAATGTAACCAAAAATAGGTAGCATATATACAACAACAACAACAACAACAAAAAAGGAACCAAAACTTAATCTTCATATTTTTTTGGTCGGGAAAGTGATTAAACATTATACATCCTCCAAGAAACCCATCGTACGTATACAATACTTAGAGAAAAGAGTAGTGAAGAAGTGGCTTGTGGTGGTACCATTAAGTAGCAGGAGTTCAGCTGAAGCCCCAACGATTTGGATAAACCCCATCCATCTATCCATAAACGTTTCCTTTCTATGTTTATGGTTTGCAACTGCTCTTTTGATTACCTAAATCCGGAGGGAGCTGCTTGGGGACCAGCTCCTGCTCCTCTTCTCGTAGCCTTTGATTGAGCAAGCATCTCATCATAATTCTGAGCAGAGAAATTATAATTAGAACTAACAGGAGGAGGCATGAGCGTTTAGAGGAAAACAGAAACAAAGAACAATGGAAACATTACCCTCTTCTCAAAGGCGGAATCTCTCGAGTCGATTATCTTGTCCGCAATGCCGTAATCTATGGCTTCCAGTGCTTGGAAATATTTAGGTCGTTGGATGTCTTTAGCAATTTCTTCCTTGGGTTTCCCAATTCCTTTTTCTAATAGTTCAATGTAGTACTCCGTATTTGCATCCAGCTCTTTGGCCTGAAAGAAGCTTATCAATGAAGCTGAGAGAGAGAGAGAGAGAGAAAGAGAGAGAGAGAAGAGTGCAAGTACCTTAATCCACATATCTATTACAGCACCACTTGATCTGTTGACTTTCGGCAGATATAATTTTGCTGCAACAAAAAGCAAGAGAGAGAGAGGGACAATCAAAAGAAGACAATGGAGCTTACATGCTTATATAATGTGGGCACATATACCAACTATAAGGTCCAACTGTTTCACGTATACTAGTCGATCGGAACAGGATCATAGTTGGCCATCAATGGCTTTCTGGTAGCTTAACATACTGCTTCAAATTTCTATATATATCGATAGAGCAGTAGGACTGCTGTAACCAAGAAAGACTCCCTTCTACTACATTGAAACCAGAGATTCTAGATTGAGATTTGTCCAACCATAGCAAGGCAAACAGACTTTAACAGAAAAACTGTCTAATTTGTAAATTGTAAAAGATAGGGTTTGAAAATTGTGAAATGGATCAGTTTTCTGCTTCAGTTAAAGTCAATTACTAAGTTATGTGTTTGTTGATCATGAATACAGCAAAGGGATGCCGACACGGCATTCTCCTTATAGCTTAAAGGGTGCAGACAGTAGTCATTCTAATCTTTTGAACTGTAGAGAGAAGTAAATCTTACTGGAGCAATTTGGCTGTACAGCACGATAACCCTTTGCTCCAAGTGCTAGAAGCATCGCTGATTGACCATATGCCATGCCGCAGTTTACAGTATAGACTTCTGATTTGACATACTTCAAGCAGATGGAGAAACACATGCACAGGTAAAGTTGTAGGTTAAACAACTAATATAAAATAATAAGCTAACCAAAATACATATGAAGAAAATTGAGCTATTTCCATGGGCCTTTCTTGAGCTCCATTATTCTCTGTTTCACAATTAATACAGATGCAAATAATACCAAATAGAGTTGATGATAATACTTACAGACATCATGTCAGCTATGGCATATGCCTCAGTTTCTGATCCAACAGTCTCCATCTTCTCATTCTAATGAAATTAACAGAGATGAAATGAAGTAAGTACACAAGCTTGAACAATAAAATATAATTCTGAGAAGTATAATTTTCCCAATCAGAATTTTCATATGGAGGAAAATCAAAAAATTAAAAACAACAAATTCCAATGCTAACCTGCGTTCCAGGTGAATTTATGTACAAATAGATAGGCTTTGAAGGGTTATCATAATCCAACCACATAAACTGTGCAACAAGGAGCTCAGTTACTGCTGGTACGATCTGCATCAAGCAGACATGAAAAATATCAAGATGGCTCAGATCAAAAGGATAGAACATGCCATCATAATTAGATATAGTATAGTGGCTCACCGGCATGCCCAAATAGCATATCCGAGCATCTAAGAGCAACGAAGGCAAATCAGGAGGAGCAGTTCTAGGTCTTCCATATCCTCTGGCTCCTCCACGATACATACTTACACTCATACTATATTTTGGAGAACTCTTTTCACCTGTGCCGGATAGACTCCACATCCCTCCATGGTCCAAATAGTTCTTGGCAGACGAGATGCTATCCTGTCAATAGTTGTCAGAAGATAAGAACTCCTGGGAATAACTGACTTTGCTACAATAACATTTATGTACTATTGGGAATCCACTTCCAACAAGCATAATATGTAATGGATTTTCTTCATTATTATATCATACGCCAATCAGATGACAGAAAGGAGTGCGCAAGAAGTGAGAAGAACCTCTGTAACTCTTTCAGACTGCCTTCGGACAGGATTATCTTCTGTCATGAACATGTCCATTTGTGAAGCATTAAGGCCATAAAGAGATTGGGGTGCATTCTTGTAATTGCTCATCACTACCAAAGAAAAAATGAGGTAAAGGTAAGTAGCAATTTCAATTGTTTTTTTTAATTATGTTCTTAAGTGAGACTTTCATTTAAAGAGCTTTTCAGCAAGTACAGTCCCTTCTCCAAAGTAAGCAATCCCCCACAGTCTATGTTGCAAAGACACCCAAAACAAACATGGACTAGACATGATATGAACAAGCTAACACAAACAAGATGAGAACATGGCAAGAAATGAAAATAATCATGTAAGCATACTTTTAGTAGCTCTTTCTACCACTCCATGAATCACCTAGAGTCGTACTTTAATATAACCAGATCAGTAACTATGCATTCTCCAACTGCTTGTGATTCCAAGCTGTTCTCCCCAAATAGTCTGCTGTCATAATGTAACCGCTACTCATAAAGCGCCTAAACATTTCTTACAAAGGCATGAAACATATGAACTTGAGTTGTTGCACCTTGAAAACTCAGACTGCCAAGAACAATCTATATTTTTGGTTCCAGTTCAACTACAAGTAGGCTGAAATTTTTGCTGGCCGCCTTTCGTTACAACTAATAATAAGTCCAAATCATAGTCATTAACATCAATGGTTAGTGGCAGAGTGACACGATTATGAAGGAACAATCATAGTAATTCTGGATTAGGACCATATAAATTTTCCTCCGACTGTAAAGTTGGGTAACTAATACCTAATTGTACTTCAAAACATAACATACTCCATTATTTACAAAGCCTTCCTTTCTAATTATCAGCTTTCCAAATTTAACTTTTAAACTATTAAAAAGAACAAAAAAAAAACACTGAATAGGTTATGCAACGATCCTATCTACATGTGACAGATGCTTATTTTGTTACCTATACCAGATACCATCACAAAGAAAACTAACCTCTCTATTAGGTTGGTGAGAAAGCCCAGGAAAAAAATTGATTAAAAAAAAAAAAATGGAAGTTTAGCTCTTGGAAACATCATTGGTTTATTAATTTCCAATAAAACTCGCCTAAAACAAAGCCATGTAATTGAATTTTACTTAACCCATTTCGTAGTTTGACATCTCAAGCAAAGAACCCACGAAATATTTTCGTTTAAGATGACTTTAATTAATCCCAAAACAAAGAATAAAACTGAAATGAAGAGTGGAAAATTATATAGCAAAGATGGGTGACTTAGAGAGAGAGAGACTAACATCCATCTTTGAGATTTTCTTCCCTGAACTGCTTGGGAATATGGTCCAAGGACTTGGCAAGCGGGGACCTGAAGCACCTTCGAGCTGTGCTCTTTCTTGAGTGAGCGACAGAAGCAGAAAAGAGCTTGGTGCCCTGGAGGAAAGGGGACTTTTGGAGCCCAAGAGAAGTACCCACTTGCCCAAATCCTCGAGGGTCCTCGATGGTGGAGGACGGTGGAGCTGAAAGCGGGGAGAGAAGCGAGGTGGCCATAGAGAGAGAGAGAGAGAGAGAGAGAGAGAGAGATTCCAGAAGTAGAGGTTTTTCTGTGCAAAGTTGTGTGGATGGGTGTGTTTCTGTGTCATAGAGTCAGTGAACAGCCCATGGGTTTGAGTCAGTAAAAAGCCCATCAGTTAATGGGCTTGGGTCAGTAAAAAGCCCATGGATTAACGGGCTTGAGTGTTAATAGATGTTTGAGGTAAGCCCTGGTTAGAAGACAATGGGGCCAAATCTAGCATGATCAAGCCTTCATACAATTCATTCAACAATCAGGCCAAGCTTGGGACAAATTACACCACTTGGGCCAACTCAATTCTTTGGAGGTCAGTGGCACAATATGGGTAGGTGAAAAATATTAATAAAATTTAATTATTTAATGACTAACGTAACATATAAACTAATAAAAACTTTGTAATAAAAAAGTTGTAATACCTCTAAAAAAATTTATAAGGAATCTATATGATGGCATTTACTAATAAACCAATTAAGAGACTAATATTGATAAAGTAAAAATCATAAATTGATATAACTATTGTATTATCATACAAATTTTCCTTTTGCAAATTTGGTTATAAAATGCCAATTAATATAAACCATATATTATACTAAATATCATCATAAATAATTATGTCAATCTCTACCAATTGACCTTAGAATTGAGTAATTCTAAAAAGAAATGATCGATGTCAATATTTTACCTATATTTTGTCTATCTCATCTTATAAATCAACAATTAGATTTTTAAACTTATATAGACCGTACATAAGTAAATGGTGGACCCAACAAATATAATTTGTTATCTATTGAATTTGTAGGAGAATATGATAAAAAAAAAAAAAAAAGGACAGGAATTTCATTCAAACCAGTTTGAAGAAAATATTCGTCAACTCATTTAAAATAGGAAAATGCTAGGGGCCTCATAGCGTTCTCCCAATTTTACGTAAAACATGATTTAAGAAAAAATAAAATTGTAGTGGCCTCCACCCCCTGTTTTTTTAGGTATTAGCACCAAATTTAGGATGATCAAATCCATTTTTGGTGATATCATCCCTAAAGGGTTAACCTTCCACCCTTATGTTTTAGTTTTGAATCCAAGAACAAGTTTTAAAGCATTAGAACCTAAATATTAACTCATAAAAATTAATTTATTGGCAAAAAAACGATACTACAATTTTATTTTTTTCTTAAATCATATTCTACCTAAGACTGGGAGAACGCCGGGAGAACACTACAGGGAAAACCTCTAGCAAATCCCTTTAAAATAGTGTCAAGTGTTTATAAATATTTAAAACATTAGCCTAAGTTAGTAAACTGCAATTAATGACCTTAAGAATTTGTTGTGTGTTTTAAATGTTTATAGACAATTTGCACTATTTTAAAAGGGTTGGAGAATATTTTATCCTTAATGGTTTTAAGAAAATTTATGTCAAAAAATATATATATGAACAAATTATTTGACACCAATCATCTCTCAATTCTAAATACCCAACTTTTGTCTAGCTCCTATTGAGAAACTGGTGAGAATGCTCTTAACGTTAATACCACCATTATCCACCCATATGTCAAATGTGAAATTCAAACTTCTTCTTTTTTTCTTCATGACGTAGTAATTGCAATTACTTAGTAGAGAATCTAAACTCTAGAGATTGACAAAAAGGTTTATTCAGTTGAAGGTTCCCCATTTGGTTAACCAAAAAAGTGACTAAATTTAAGGAAAATTATTGAGAAACTGTTGGAAAAAAAAGTGACTAAATTTAAGGAAAATTATTGAGAAATGGCTAGGAATGCTCTTAACGTTAACACCTTCATCATCCACCCATCAAGTTAAATGTGAAATTCAAACCTTTTTTTTTTTTTCCGCATGATGTCGTAATTGCAATTACTTATTAGAGAATCTAAACTCTAGAGATTGACAAAAAGGTTTATTCAGTAGAAGGTTCCCATTTGGTTAACCGAAAAAAGTGATTATGTGAGGCATGACTTCATCAACAGCCTTGTTCGTGCCGTCTTTCACTAAGTTTATTTTCCAAAGAAATGGAGATGGATGTTTAAATATTAATAAATATTAAATTTATTTATTTGTTATTAATTTAAATTTTTGAAATAAATAATAATTTAACATGATATTAAATTTATTTTTTTAATTAAATATTTCACTTGTTTAGCATATTAACATATAAGTAAATAATTAAATTAATTTATTCCTGACATTTTATGCTTTGAGGAAGAAATTAACAATGGATTAAAATGTTTTCAAAAAAAAAACAATGGATTAAAATGAAGTGATTATGTGAGACGTCACGCGTGACATCAGCTAGCTTTTGCTTTGTAACCTCTGTTGGCGCCGTGCGCCAAACTTTGACGCCACAATTAAAGGAGTTAACTAAACCACAAAGCCACGTCTTGATCATTTATTTACAGTCATCCCATTGGCTGAAACACCGCAAGTCCAGTGACGTGTCCATTTTCTATTGGCTTCCCAGAATAGAAAGCTGCATGACATAGAGTCAAGAATCAAGATCAATCAATTAACCTTTTTGCTTTCATCCGAAACAGCATGACTTGAGCCTCGAGAGGATCGATGACGTGTTCATTAGTTCTTCATTTGGGATGCACAAATTTTATACGACTCATAAATTCAATATAAAATTAAAAAGTTTAGATTTAAAAGTCGAACTCATTTACTTAAATAAATTGAGTTATGATTGATTTATATAATCTAACACTCATATTTTGACACAACCTAAAATTAACACGCGATATAATGATAGACAATTTTTGATATGACTCGTAAACTTGACAAGAATTTACTACAAAATTAGAGGGTTAGAGTTGTCCTATATAGTCTTATACGCATTTTTTGATACGACTTAAACCCGACACGCCAACACGAATTGCCACCTTTACTCACAATCAACTCTTGAATCAATGCTAGTTAAAAAAGAATCCAACAACTAATTCGAATCGAAGCATCAATATTATAGAATAGAACTTGTTCCGTTGGAATTAGAATATGTGTCATATAACACAACACAAGAGACACATATTTGATCTCCAACGAGGACAAGTTGAATTGAAACTGAACTCGAGCCAAATCCGTGACAACCCAAAAGGCAAACCTAACTTTTGGGATAAGCCCATAGCATGTTTGAATAAACCCTTATTGTTGTTATATTTTAATATTTGGGTAAGAAAACAAGAATAAGAATTTATAACCACCCAACTAGAGTGTAGCTAGAGAGAGCTGTCGCAAGTGTGAGGATCCTCGGACCTCAGCTGTCTGGGAAGTAATACGTGGCAAAAAGAGCAACGTCAGCAGTGGCCACTTGGCAGCATTAAAGAGACTCCCAACAAAATGGACGGCATAAATTGGTTGTCGGTTATGCCAAACATGTGAAAGTATCCGTAAAGAGACCTACTAAATTGCCACGCGTCCTCTGATAAAGGATGCCGCGTTGCTTGCCGTGGCGCCAGACGGTTGGACAATACCGTTGGCGTCGGTGAATCTTCCGTGTGGCTTAGTGTAGTGTGCAAGTACACTCTCCCCCGATGCCTTTTTTCACCTTTTCTCCTTTTCAACAAGCCTCCTTCCTTTTCTTTCTTTAAAACTTTTTTTTTTTTTTTACTTCTTTAAATATAGATATTAATAAATAGAGTAATACTATATAATATTTCTTTATTTACTCTCATTCTATTGGGTTGACGTAACAATATTTTATCCGTTCTTAAATTAGTCTTAAAAAAAAAAAAAACCAATAAGATCAAAAGGTAACAAATAACTTAACCATAAAACATTCTTAAAAATAGAAGAAATAGTTCCTAAATGATAGCTTAATCAGATAGGGCTTATGCCTTATGAAACGAAAATTACTAGTTCGAATTCATCTATCATTTCCCTTATGTGAACATGTCGAATTTTTTTTTTTTAAAAAAAAGAAGCTTAAAATATGCCAATTATTTAAGGGTCAATTTGGGATTGTGTTTAAGGGGCATAAAAGTCATTTTAATACTCAAGAAGTCAATTTAAAGAAAAAAAAATACTCATTTGATAAAAAAAAAAAATGGTTTTAAGGGTCTAAAAAGTATAAAATGACTAAAACGTACTTCTGACAAAAGTTTAAAAATAAAAATTTTGCCAAAAATCACTTTTTAATTTGAAAGCTCTATTTCTCAAACAGGCTCTAAATTTACCTCTGTCTATCAATTTAAACTTATAAAAAAAAAGTGGTAGTTTAACAAAATGTAATAAAATAAAAGTAAGAAAAAGAGGATAAAAAGTAAAAGAAGTAATTAACCTTCTTGATATGTCTTTGTTGCATAAACCTACTCAACAACATATAATTATATATAAAAATAATTAAGCTTTATGGGCAAATTATTTGATGATTTGACTTAAACAGGCTTGAAACCATGGCATTTCTTGAAGCAAAGAGATCTCTCTAGTTTTGATGAAAATGGAGTTGAAGTAGTCCTAACTTGTGCAACAAGAAAAGTATAAATCCACGATCCCTTGCCAGAGTTGCTGGCCATCTCATTCAATGTATCGACGAAGCACGAGGGGTTTGTTTTTCCTGGAAAACAACGAGGATTAGTCATCGGAATAGTAATAACACGTGGCTTATAATCGAAGTTTCCCCCCAAGTCTAGCTGTCTTGCTTGCCACAAAGCCCACCAACGAAGAACTACCAAAACGCAGCCTCAATTTCAAACCCAATTAATTAATATAATATTAAGAACAAAGAAAATTGGAAATTAGTTTTTTAATTTTTGTAGTACAAGTAAAATGCTATATTTCTTTATACTATTCCCCGTGGTGGAAATGTTTATAACCAATTTGACAAGTTGCTATAAAGGAGGAGGAAAGTATATATAATAATAAAATAAAGCTCCAAGTTATCACAAATTTGGTCAATGATTTTTTTTTTTTTTTTAAAAAAAAGAAGAAAAATACATAGATGTAGGCAAGAATATAAATATTTATTACACTTACAACGTCAGTCACTAAACAATTAAGCAAATATAGCCACTATTTCGAGAAATCTCGAGGGATCATAAGTTGTCTTCAAATATAGCCACTCTTAGAGAATTCCCAATGGATGAGATAAAAGACATTTTTATCTAAAATAGCTAATTAAATTTGTAAAATACCCCTTAGGGCATTCACAATGGAAGAGGTAAAATTTTTTGTAAAATAGCTCATCGAAACTCAATTTATCTAGTTTAGCTAGTAACTTTTTAAGGATCTCCTACATCCTATTAGTTATATTTTTATCTATATCATTTAATTTTTATTTATTATAATGATTGTATTTTTCTTAAATATCTTATTTTTTAACTTTTGAGAAAAAAGTGATTTGGAAAGATAAATAATAGGAGAAAATTTTGAAAAAAGAGAAAACAGGTGAGAAACAATAAAAAAACGTGGGAAGAAAATTTTGGGAGAGATAGCGGGAGAAAAAAAACAGACGTAAGAGAAAATTTAGGAAAATAGCTATTTCAATATTGTCGCTACATGTAGCATTTTTTTTAGCTCATTTAATAAAATATCTATTCTACATTTTTTTTAGCTTCTCCAATGTAGATGGTATATTTTATCAACTTAAGGAGCTATTTTAGATAAAAGTGTCATTTAGCTATTCCATTGTGAATGCTCTTAGAGCATTCCCAATTGAGGAGCTAATTTTTTATATAAAATAGCTCATCAAAACTCACTTTATTAGTTTAGCTAATGACTTTTTATGGGCCTCCTAATTTTGAAAAAAGGGAGATGTGGAAGAGAAGTAGTAGGAAAAAATTTTGAAAAAAGTGAAAACAGGTGAGAAAAACAATTTAAAAAAAAAACATTGGAATAAAATTTTGGGAGAGATAGCTGGAGAAAAGCTTTTTGAATAGTGTCGTTTCATGTGGCTTTTTTTTAGCTCATTTAATAAAATATATATTACCTTTTTTTTTGCTTCTCAATGTAGGGGGTATTTTACAAGTTCAAGAAGCTATTTTAAATAAAAGTATCATTTAGCTCCTCCATTGGAAATGCTCTAATTAGAGAAGCAACAAAAAAAAGGTAGAATATATATTTTATTAAATGAGCTAAAAAAAAGCTACATATAGCGGTACTATTCAAAGAGCTATTTTCCTAAATTTTCTTCATAAGTCTTTTTTTCTCCTACTATCCCTCCCAAAATTTTATTTCAACATTTTTTTTTTATTGTTTCTCTCACATGTTATCTCTTTTTCCAAAATTTTCTCCTACTATTTCTCTTCTACATCTCTCTTTTTCCAAAATTTTCTTACTATTTCTCTCTCCACTTTACTTTTTTCTCAAAAGTTGAAAAATATGATATTTAGGAAAAATATCATCCTTATAAAAAAATTAAAAATTAAATGATATAGAAAAAATATAACTAATCGGATATATGAGGCCCTTAAAAAGTCATTAACTAAATTAGATAAAATGAATTTTGATGAGTTATTTTACATAAAAAATTAGCTAATCCATTAAAAATGCTCTTAAAGGTCTATTTAAATTTAAGAAGAAAACAAAAATACATGGTGCGAGAGGTACGTGGGAAAAGCTCTTACAATTATGAGTTCGTACATTATCATTATGCATTGTATATGAACATGCCGAATTGTTTTTTTTTTATATTTGGACGTAATTTAATATATGAGTTTCATGTTCCTCTCTCTCTCTCTCTCTATATATATATATAATAAAAATGGCATCTCATAGGGATATTTTATTTACTCTTCAGTGGGCTGAGGTTCATCCAAGTCAACTCTAGTACTAGTGAACATTTACTATTTAATAGGATTATAATCAAAATCAGATAAGGTAGCTAAACCCTTTTAATTGCAACCAAATCCTTTAGATCATGGGATATCTTGCACATTTTGAAGAAGCCTGTCCAAATCATGTAATTTAATTGAAAATTGCTTGGGATGCTAAACTTTTTACTAAAAATGTGGCAATTTATAATTGCTAAGCCAAATTTTAAAAATTTAAAATTAATTTTTAACATCAAATTATCCCGTTGTTTGATAATCATATAAAAATTTACTAACTTGCAAACTCAAATTCTCTAAGGGGTTCATTTGGTTAGGCATCTTGCTTTTTAATTCTAAAAAAGTAAGGCTTACTTAGGTAATACCATTTAGAACAGATATATATATATATATATATTTTTTGGTGGTGATTCAATGGCCCAAGAAATTTTTTAAAGTGGTTAGGCATATATTAGGATATGGGTTCGAATTTTTGCAATGAAGTATCTCCATATATGTGCGATTAGTATTAGTCACATTCGTTCTCATTGATGTCCTGGTGGGATTGGGTTAGGTTATGGTTCAGTTGAACTTGAAGGAGCGCCTACGATTTTCACCGTCTAGACCCCTCCTGTGTAGCTCTCACTGAGTAGGTACTACTATGATCATGCCTAATTAGAATAGCCACAATTAATCTCCATGGCCTTCCTTTTTAACTAGAAAAAAAAAAAAAAAAAAAGAAAAAAAGAAAACATATATACCCTTACGGAAGTACTACTTCTAATAGACAACCAAATGATTTTGTTTACTTTAAAAAAATTATTTGGACTCCATCAATGTAATTGGAAGAAACGAAAAAGAAAAAAGAGGCTAATGTCAACATCATGTCGTACCCTATATTTGATTCTTATTTATAACCCTATATATATACTTAAATTTTTTTTTTTTTTTTAAAAAAAAGTTTAATTAATTACTAAAATATCTTGATCGGTTGATGCCTTTGAAAACAAAAATGTATGAATTAAAATGAATCTGTCACGTTTGAAAACATATAAACATAAAACACGTTTTAAATGTTCTCAAGTGGTAATTCAATTGGCTGTGAATCACGCCTTATGAAGCGGAAGTCACAAGTTCGAATCCCTCATCCCCTTATCCTTGCGTGAACATGTCAAAAAAAAGAAACACATTTTAAATATATATATTTTGTTTATATCACCTCAAAATACTTGTTTAAATAAAATTTTAAAAAATATATATATATAAAAGGTTGGGAATGGATAATGATAAAAGGACAAAATACGGTAAGTGTGAAAATAGTTGGCAGTAGTGTTTAGTATTCGATGGAAAATGTATTCCCTTTCCCTTCCCCACAATTTCTAACAATCTTCCAACCTTTTATTTGGAAGCGAAAGCGTGCTTTACACGCCATATGACCCAGAGTCGGTCCACCCCACCCCACGTCCCCACGTCCCCACCCCCCTCTCTCTCTCTCTCTCTCTCTGTGTTTATTTATTTATATATATTGCCGAGCATATGTGCGAAAGTTCATTGGAGCAGGCGTACCATCTTGTTTTGACTTGGAAGAAGTCCGCTCGAAGCTCAGTCGCCACCCCACCACCACTCACACTCTCCTCCTCCCCCCCCTTCCTCTCGCTTGTTATAGTTGACCGACTTCACTGACCTACCAAACCCATTTGCCACTCGCCCCCCTATATAAACTAACTCCCTTCTCTTCTTCTACACATTCACTCACACACTCTTTCTCTCTAATATTTCTCTTGTTCTCCAAAAGAAACCCCCACTGACCAAGATGGCCTTGGAAGCTCTGAATTCTCCCACCGCCGCCACTACTTTCAACTACGAAGAAGAGATGGGGCGCCAGTACGCCGAGCCGTGGGCGAAGAGGAAGCGCTCCAAACGACCCCGTGTCGAGAACCCACCACCTACCGAGGAAGAGTATCTTGCACTCTGCCTCATCATGCTTGCCCGCGGCGGCCGCGGCTCTGCCACCGCATCTTCACAAGATGCGCCGCCGCAGCCACCGACCTTGAAGCTCTCCTACAAGTGCACGGTCTGCAACAAAGCCTTCCCTTCCTACCAGGCCCTCGGCGGCCACAAGGCCAGTCACCGCAAGTCCGCCTCCTCCTCCGAGAACACCGCTGCCGCCGCCACCGACAACAACAACAACCCATCGACTTCGTCCGGCGCCGGCGGCACGAGCGGTAGGACCCACGAGTGTACCATCTGCCACAAGACGTTCCCGACCGGGCAGGCCTTGGGGGGTCACAAGCGCTGCCACTACGACGGCGGGAATAATAGCAACACCAACAGTGGCGTGACCTTCTCGGAGGGTGGTGGCTCGAGCCACAGCCAGAGCCACCGTGGGTTCGACCTGAACCTGCCGGCCTTTCCGGAGTTCTTGTCGGACAGGAAAATTCATCGGCTTTCGGTTGTGGATCAAGAGGTTGAGTCTCCTCTGCCAACAAAGAAGCCCCGTTTGTTCTTGACGGATTCCTCACAGGATTGATTTCTAGATGACCCGAATCACGAAAGCTTTCAATGATTTTTTTTGTTTTTTTTTTTGCTTAAAAAATAGTTAAGATTGTTTTTGTTTTAGGCTTTAATTGTTGCGATGAATATTGTTTCTGTACAGTGAATTTGTTCATTGTTTGTGAAACTCTCTCAATCTCTCAGTCGCCTGTTATTATTATTATTTATTATCATTTATTCATTCATTTATTCCCATATATATATATATATATACAATAATTGCATGTAATACATATCTTCTTTATTTATTTGTTAATTGTCGGCTTGAAGTGGTTGAATTTTGAAACACGCTATTGTGTAATTCTGGCCATGTCAACGTGGCATTAGAGCTGACCGACTGACCGACCTACCGACCTGGAATATAGTTGGATGAATGATGAAGTCAAGGTGAGTGACTCAGTCAGAAGGGTGGCGTTGCCGCGTGAAGAGCAGGCAAAATCAAAAACCAGGTGCTCTCGCGCGCGGTGGCGGCGTTGTGGTGGTCTGGTGTCTCTGTCTTTTTGAGTCTTATCAAACACGAACCAGGCCATGTTAGGGTGATGGGTTCGAACCACTAAGTGGCCTCCCATGTGGTTCATGCCTTTAATGCACATGTTGACAATCATTATACCCTCTCTTTCCATTCCAAACCATTCTCTAATTCCAACTCACCCTCCATATAATCAAACAATGCCAGCCATATTACCATTTTAGGCACTTGTGCCCTGTCATAGCATTCGTCAAAAAAATAAAAAAAATAAAAAAAATAAAACAAATAAAATAAAAATTACACACTCCCTCCTAGCCAGTGTCACTCTAACTACTATGTGGGGTGGTTAGAAACACCCGATCCGGTGGCCGCAACCACTAGATTAGATGTTGAGGGTAGTGCGTCTAAGGGCAAATAATTATTGATACGATTAATAAGTTATGATTGATGGGTCTAGCTAATTGGTTTAATTAAATGTGTCATGTTAAATGATTAGCATTTTCCTGTAAACAATATAGAAAATGAATAATTGAACTTGGTTAAAATAAGCAAAGCAAATTATAAAGAAATTTGGGTATACATGCNTATTTTCTTTTATTTTTTTCTCAAAAAAAAAAAAAAAAAATCAAAGATATTTGTTTTCTATTAAGAAAACAAAAACTAATTAGATAGTTTTTCCCAAATAATATCCCCCTGTACACCGTGTCAAACAGTTTACACGAAACGTTCTTAGGTCATGACCGCGTAAATGACGAGAGAGCCCCCCTCGTGCTCAAGTTGACACAGTCCAGTCTGTAAAAGCAATTGGTTTAAAGGGCAAGTTGGAGAAGGCAAATGAGATGCGTGCCGTGTCTTTAAAGCCCATTATTCCTCCAAACGCGGCCTTGACAGCCATTCATGATTGTTCTTCTTCCCTTGGCCTTCACTAGTGAAACAAGAGTGTGGGAATGTCCTCTCTGGACTCACCTGTCAATCTATATATACTTTAAATTCCAGTGTGCAAATAAGCATGAAACATATGTCTTCAAACATTTTCCCGTTCAAACTAAGTTGAAAGAATCTTCTTTTATCCATCCTTGCAACACGTGAGAATTACACACGGTAACTTAGAATATATGTACGCTGGACAGACCGATCAATTTGATAAATTTTCTCCGACCCAATTTAGAAAACAGATTTTACAAGCTAGCAATATTCTCACATGTAAGATATTTCTTAAGAGGAGGATAATCCCAAGAGTGACAAAGCTTGATATAATAATAGGATATTTTTTGCTTGGACAGTTTCAACAGTTGGGAGATGCTGTAAAGCAACAAAGAAAGATGACTACAATTAGCCGTATGATCTTTAGGTGTTCTTTGCGTGTGGGAGGCCAAAAAATGGATGCGTAGGTGCAACTTGTTTGGCCACCCGGCCTAGTGAAAACAACTTTTAGAGTGGGGGGTAAAATTTAAATATTTAAATTAATATTTTAAGCCAATTTAATTAATCAGAGAAGGATTTGGAAATGAAGGAAGGATAGTGTAGAAAGGAATGAGAAACGTGGAAGAAAAAACTCTTGAAAGTTACATGACCTATGTGTGTACATCATTAACTATTATTATTATTATATATTGTATATATATTGGCATTTTCTTTTACTTAGAACTAAATCTTGTAATAATTATTTTAGCTTGTCTTTAAGCAATATCGTCCAATCGTTTTCCACTACGTCACTACAATTATTTCTTTTGGGTGGTCTAATTCCATGTCACCAAATTAATTAGATGCCCTTCTTTGTATAACTCTACTTGACAAGTATACATTTAAAACAAAAATAGGTATTATTTTGCAAATTCATTCACACTACTTATAATGTTTCTCTCTTTCACCGACTATATATGCCTATTGATATTTAATTAATTTTTTTTTTTACCCCATATCTTGAAAGGACATTTAAAAAAAATAAAAATAAAAATTGGGTCAGAGACAATTCTTTCAGCTTAGTCTATTAAACTGCTTATATTAAGTATATTAAAATTATATATTTTAAAGACAAATATCAATTTAATAGAATGAGTTTTAAAATTATTCTCTAATTTAGTTAATTTAGAGGAAAACTTTTTGTCATCTCTCGAAACATATGAACGATTACTTTGTTTGGTAATGAGAATAAAAAAAAAAATTGTCATTTTCAAATTTTATGTAATTTACTATTTACTAGTGTTGTACCCGATTACCTAACAACTCGTGATCCTTCTAGAGCTGGACCACTATGAGGCCACTCCTTAATCAATTATGGATTAATTTAGGCACGTCGGATCATTAGATGCCGACAAAATCGGGCTCAAATCAAACCGGCCTATGTTGGATGGCAAGCTAACCTAAACATTGGATGTGGCCCTCACCAATCTCCCAATGAGCCTCTCCAACTCTTTTTATCTTGCTTACAACGCTCTTGAACCGAATATTAATTTGGTGCGTGGTCACTATATCAATGGCTAGCATATATTCATTAGTGTAAAAAATTGATTCTAATACTCTTTTTTCTCTTTAATCTTTGTTTTAATGACCAAATATTTTTGTATGTGGACGAGGTCAAGCAACAACATATGTGCTTGTTTTATTTTTTTCTCTAGTTGTTGGTGTAAAACAAAAGGCAGAGCGGTAGACACGGCAGATCGAGTGCTTGCATCCTGTGGAGATGTGTAGAGTTCACACCAATAAAAAGAAAGAGATTAGGTCAATGATCAATGATCAATGATTAATAAAGATTCAACGTGTTCAATAAGAGTGACTCGTTGACTTTTTTGTGAGCAGGAGTTGATATAATAAATCCCCATTTATTTGGCAACTAACTAATAAAGCATTCCAATGTGGACAGCTGATTTTTTCAACAATAAGCCCACTCTTGATTCTCCCCCTTCAACTTCAACGTAGCTTCTCTGCTTTTTCCATTTTTTTATTTAATAACTATCTAGTTTTCCATGCCATTCCTGTTTGGTAGGCTGTGAGAGTGAACCATTTTTCAGGCAATGACTTTTTACTTTTTATTTTTTTATAAACGTTATATCATATCAGAACACTTTTTCAGACAACGAATTAAAAAAACCAGAGCCGAGAATATGTGTTAAAATATATATATATTTTAACACATATTCTCGACTCTGGTTTATATATATATATATGGAAATCTTTATAATTTATTGATAAAAGATCAATAGCATAACAACCCTTACATCATAGACTATAAAACTCCAATAAAATATAGTCAAATGTTATGAGCTTACAAAGTCATAGTCTCATAGATACAACAAGAAAATTCTTACAATTAAATCCTATCTATGGTATTAGATTCTGCTAACCCATGTTACAGCTTCAATTATGAACATATCTACTCTAACCAGACTAAACCTAAGACTTATTTTCAAAACTTATTTTCCGGCCGTGACAGATAATCCCCACACCGATTTAATCCTCATCGGCCCAAAGGTCAAGATTCAACTCTCGTCCTCAACTCAAAAGCCAAGACAAAAAATAAAAAATAAATCAAAGCAAAAACTAAAAACAACAAAATCCCACTGGAAGGAGCAAGATAAGCTTTGGGCCTTACTTTACGCGTTAAGATAATTAATAGTTGGTGATGTTTAGATTTGAAGCAATTTGGCCTTACTTTATTTGTTAGGGGACCTTAAACACACCAAGATAAGCTTTTTTTTTCTTTATGATTCATCAAACTTGCCTCAGAATATCTTGCTTATGAAAGGGTTGTATACGAAAAACTAAATTTAATTGTTTAATTATTATTTAAATGTTTTTTTTAACATGTAAACTCAAACTCCAAAGTTTTTTTTACATGTTTTATTAAGGACAAAGTCTAATACTATATTAAATTATTATTAATTTCAAAATTTAATAAAAAAAACAATAAATTTAATCATTTAATTTGAAAACGGTACCAAAAGTTCCTATTTACTATCACATAAAAAAAATAAAAAGAAAAAAAGAACTTCCCTTTTATTGATTGGGCAATATTTCCAACTTTTCAAAATTGAAAGGTTGCTACATACCAACTTTGTAGGTCAATAGTCCATATTTTTATTTTTATTTTCCAAAGCAAATACAATGGGAGAAGAAAATGGGAAGAATATTACATCAAATAAAAAGCACAAAAGTTGGTTGGGTCAGCCCAACCACAACAATCCGGGTACAATCAATGAAGTGTATGAAAAGACCAAAATTCTATTGGCAATGGGCCATAGGAATGATCCAGCCCAATAGATTATTGGTCCACTAGCCAAGAGACTGCTTAAAATTGAAATTAAGATCATCGTAGTTCAAATAAACTTGAGAACATCCGTTAGTTATAATGGAAGGGTATTTTTGTCTCTTCAAAATATGAAAAGACAAAAATACTCATCAAATATAACTAATTCGATATTCTCTAGTTTATTTGAAAGAGAATTCGGTTCCTTAAAATAGAAGTTTGAAGGGCGCAATAATAAACATTTTTGAACTCGAGAATAGGGAGTGAAGAACAAGTAGAGACTAGACCATAGTTGTTGAAGAGGAATAGCACCATGGTGTCCGAAGAAGGAGGTATCCGGCAAAGTAGGTTTGGTGCACACGGTATCTAGATTTGAAATTGAATTTGAGAGTCTTTATAGATAAAAATGAGAGTACGAGAAGAAATAAAGAGGATGGATGTAACGCGTGTCAAAAAATGGAGATGCAGAGGCAATGACACATGCAACACAATGTGCGCCTCGACGGCATGTGATGTGCATGCATAAGGGTGGCGGCCATCAACTGAACTGGCGGAGGTTAGTGCGTGGGCGGTGAAGAGTAGGAGAACACAGTGAATCTATCTTCTAAATTATATTTAAAAAATGAGAAAATTCACTTTACCCCCTGAAGTTAGGTGTTTTTCAATTTGAACTCTAATGTTCAAAAATTTGCAATGTACCCTCATAATGTTTAAAAAATTTACAATTAACACTTTCCGTTACTAATTGCTATCTAATTAGACGGAAATGACATCATGTGGGTCTCATGTGAGATTTTTATGCCGTGTCTTCCAATTTTGCACCTAACCTAACTAGTGAAATGACGTAATTGTTTTTCATTAAAACCCAACACATGTTTTGATTTTTTTTTTCTTGTCAACCCCATTTGAACCCATTTTGGGTATCGTGTGGATGTTGGAGTGAAAAAGAAAATGAGCAGATGCCTTTACCTGCTCCTATGCTAGCAATTTCAGTGTGTACTTAGACGGCAATTAGTAACCGTGAGTGTTAATTATAAATTTTTTAAACATTAGGGATAAATTGTAAATTTTTGAAACATTAAAATGATACTTTACAAATTTTTAAATATTGGAGTTCAAATTAAAAAAACACCTCAAACTTTAAGGAAATAAAGTAACTTTTACCTTAAAAAAAGGTTGAAGAAGAGGAAGGAAGCGGCTCTTCCCCCTTCCGCGGAAGAGCCGGTTAAGGCGGTTTGTTGAGGAGAAAATCACAAGATAGAAGAAAAAAGAGAGGAGAGGAAAAGCTCTCTAGAAGTCTCCTAAAGAGGAACTAATTCAAGCTTTTCGTCACTTGATGTCATGTGTATATATATATATATATATATATATATATACATGACATCAACGTGACGAGAAGCTTGAATTTTGAATGTTCCAAAAGGTATAGCGTTTGTTTGATTTATTTTATTGACAGCGAAGACATGCAATCGAGTGAAATGAATCAACGAGTTCACCCAAGACGTAACATTTCATCCGAAACCTACTGATTACCACTCAATTAATTTTGTTGGCAAAACCTGACAAGATTTCAACTGGATCATTTGGTCTTTTTATTTTATTAATTATGTTGACAGAAACTCAATACATCGCATTTGCAGCTCTTTTTTTTTAAAAAAATTGTTTTAAAGATAAATGGAACATGATCATTTACCGTTCAAATGTTCGTTATAGTAGAAGGGTATTGTTGTCTTTTCACTTTTTGAGAAACAAAAATACCCCTCCGCTATAAATTCGAATTGGAGAAAATCTTAATTCCAGACTGCTATCGGTGGTGGAATCAACAATTAATGGACGATCACTCCCCAGGTTTTACACCATCTCCACTTTTAATTCAAACATTTTTCATCATTTTTTTAAAAAATTTGCATTTTCTGGTACAATGCAATCAAATATTTGAATAACAAAGTTATTATTATTATGATTATGATTAAAAGTATGATAATATATGCCATCAAGACAATGTTTCTTCTCTTAATCAAGGAGTCTTGATTGGCGTGGAACTTTAACTCCAATGATGAAATTAGGCAAATTGCATAGAAAAAGATTGATGGTTTAAGATCTACGTTTCTTTTGTTTTTTTTTAATCAACCGACAGGCTACGAGAAGGTATCAGTTTTATATGGAATCGAGGATTCTGTCCATATTCCTAAGGAAATTGAGGATCCTGGAAAATCGTCGAACACTTCATTGGCTCACTAGGTTTAATTAATTTCTTTCTATTTCCTCTTACGAGTAATGCTATATACTGTATCACTATCTCATCGAGGTGATTTGATATTGTCAAATGATAATTTTGGGGGAACATTAAGCGGTTCAATTGGCTAAAAAAATCTCCGAAGTAGTTAAGTACACATTAGGGTACGAGTTTGAATCCCGCAATGGAAATATTCATGCCCTAATTAGCTACTTTGGTTCTCATTGATGTCCTAGTGGGATTGGGTCAGACTATGGGCCTGTTTGGGCGTGCGTTTAACACTCAAAAAGCCTGTTTCAAGAAAAAAGTACTCATTTGGTAAATAAAATTAAAAGCACTTTTAGGGGTCCAAAAAACCTAAAAATGGTCAAAACGCACTTTTGACTTAAAAGCTTTATTTCTCAAACATAATTTCAAACATGCTTTATGACTCAATCGGACTTGAAGAAGTACTTGCAGTTCCTGTCATCTAGGTCATTATTGTATGGCTTTCAATCGGTAGGTGATACTATGATCACACCTAAATAAAATCGCTACAATTGATCTCTCTCATTTGCCTTTTTCAATTAGAAAAAAATAAAAANACATTAAGCGGTTCAATTGGCTAAAAAAATCTCCGAAGTAGTTAAGTACACATTAGGGTACGAGTTTGAATCCCGCAATGGAAATATTCATGCCCTAATTAGCTACTTTGGTTCTCATTGATGTCCTAGTGGGATTGGGTCAGACTATGGGCCTGTTTGGGCGTGCGTTTAACACTCAAAAAGTCTGTTTCAAGAAAAAAGTACTCATTTGGTAAATAAAATTGAAAGCACTTTTAAGGGTCCAAAAAACCTAAAAATGGTCAAAACGCACTTTTGACTTAAAAACTTTATTTCTCAAACATAATTTCAAACATACTTTATGACTCAATCGGACTTGAAGAAGTACTTGCAGTTCCTATCATCTAGGTCATTATTGTATGGCTTTCAATCGGTAGGTGATACCATGATCACACCTAAATAAAATCGCTACAATTGATCTCTCTCATTTGCCTTTTTCAATTAGAAAAAAATAAAAAATAAAAACAATGAAATGATAGTTCGAAGGGATATGTATATTTTTCTCAAAAATAATTTTATCCACCTGCGACATTGAATTCTTCTCGAAACTTTCTAACTCACTCCCTTAATTCTTCTTTTTCTATGCCCAACCGCCGATCATCATAATCGCTATTGCCATTATCATCATTGCCACCATCGATCGACCACCGTAGGCTCCACTTTATATCGTCTCAACCATCGCTTCGAGCTCCTTCACTACCTCCTTCCTCAATACCCATTGGATTTGTGAGAGAGAGAGAGAATTTATGTTAAGGCTAGAAAGGCTAAAAATCATATCATAACCCTATGGTGTACAAAGCAATTGATAAGACGCAAAAAGAAAGGCACTTGGGCCACAAACTTTGGTGCCACTAATATACCAAAAACATCACTATAATGGGCTACAATAACACACCGACTGTTAGGTTTTTGCATGGTTGTCCTAGAAGCCCTAATCATCTTTTCCCATTATGTGTACATGCACTCTGACAAAAGCATAAAGGAAAAGCCATACGCTAAGAGTCTAAGACCCTGTTTGGGCACTATATAGGCGTCACATTATTGGGCTGCACACAAAAGCTACAAAGGCATCAATGCTTCTTTCTTATTACCTATGCAGCTATGCTTAGAATATTCTCCCAAGTCCCAAACAAATTTGAACTTGAATCTCACTCTCCCCCATATTTGGGTGTTGTCTCTTTGAAATCTCCATTTTGAAATTCATTTTTTTCTTCTCTCTTCAGTTTTTCCTTGTTGTCCCCACTTCCCATCATTACCATATACTCCCTATCCTAATCATATTCAAAAAACTTTCGGCCTGAAAAGAGCCCAAGTTCATTTCTATTTCCACATACCCAATATTTGTTTGATTGCTTGTCATGTTCATGCATTGCTGCCACAAGATTTGTGATCATAGAACTTAAAATTAAAGTGTCATGATACAAAGTTTTTCTACAAATTAGGTTGAAACTTGGAAGAATTTCTTTTAAATCAGACTATAAATTAACATATGAGCAATCTGAGAACAAATGGTAGTTTAATAAATTGAATTTGATGAATTTTCTTTAACTCAGTTTGATAGAAAACTCTATCTTGTCAAAATTTCATATAATTCAATTTCGCCTAGTATGTATTAAACGTGAGACTTAAGGGCTTGTTTAAACGTGAGACTTAAGGGCTTGTTTGAGTATGCGTTTGAGAAATCTAAAAGTGAGTTTAATATTCAAAAAATTCATTTGAAGAAAAAAAAATACTTGTTTGATAAAAAAAATTAAAAGTGCTTTTAAGAGTCCAAAAATGGCCAAAACCCATTTTTGACAAAAGCTTAAAAATGAATCTTTTGCCAAAAAACGCTTTGTAACTTAAATGCTCTATTTATCAAACACAATCACGAATATGCTTTTAATACTTATGGAATATCTACACAATTTACACTAATTAAATTCTAAGTAGTCCAAAAAAGTGCTCATTCATAAGTTTGGCTTTTTAAAATGCAATTAAACATTTAAAATCACATTCTCAAACGATATATCGCTCATTGAAATGTGAAAGATTGCAATTCCAAACGCACTCTTAGATAAAAACAAAACAAAAAACAAAACTTTGTTTACCCTTGGGAAGGAGAAGGACCACAACACAGCTGATTTAAGCACAGATATAAATGTATGTTGCTGAGTTTGTGTGTATTTGTACTCTTTCTCCCATTTTTTAAAACCCCATGTGTGGGATGTATTGGTTTTTATCTTATGGGAATTGAAGAGCAACGGGAAACATGGGAAAGATGCTTAAGCTAATGCTGTGGTCCTGACCATGTTCTATTATTTCTTTTTCTTCTTCTGCATAAAAGGAACCAATGTATCATGCATGAACATGATGCATCCACAATCTTCTACTTTGACGCATGCCATGCTCTGCTGCTATTCGTTGGTTCATGTAATGTAGACCATCAAGACCAATGGATGCCATGATTGGCCATCACATTTTTATTTATTTTTTTGTCTACTTGGGTTTTCAAGCAAAATCCCATCTAGGTTTTAAGTTCCTTCTGAGCATGGCAGTGGCGGCCATGTGCATTGTGTTAGATCTAATCAAACAAGAATGTGTACTATTCTCTTATTTCTTTTTTCTTCTTGTTCTAATTAGTACATATGCACTGATTAGGACAAGAGGGCAAAGTAATAGTGATTGCTAACTTTAAGTACAATATATACGCCTAGTCCGGTTCGGCCGGTTTCATTGGAAAAACGAACTGGCCAAAAAACGTAAGATTCAAGTCAAGACGACAAAGCTCGAACCGCAAGCCGTGACCAGACCATAAAGGCCAAAACAAAATAACATAACAGAAAACAAAACATAGGGCTTAACCATTTAAAAAGAAAACGAAAACTTAGATAGTTTGATTTATTGCATCAGCATTACGCTTGTGATTTCAAGCGCACCCATAAGTGAATGCTCTCATTTCAACATTTCAAATAAAATCTTATACCCAAATTGAATTTGAGAAATTTCTTGGTCATGCTTTGATTGTCATAGTATTATTCTCTTAATTTGCTAAATTAAGCATTAGAGAGTCTCTCTACCGACAACCCCTTATTAGTCTCCGACTACCCTTACTCGGCCAAATCGAACCATGCGATCGACTTCATCATCATCGTGGTTATCATGAATTATTAGGAAGGTATAAGTATTTATCCATGCTCTCTCCCTTGCATGGCTTATAATATTGATTCTCCTCAAAATATAGGCGTTGGCAAATGCGAGAAAGTATATATATATACACACACAAAACATAATAATATAATTGTAGCCAAGGCATGTGGTGGGTCAAAGAGGATGTGTGTAGTCTAGAAAAAAAAAGGTCAAAGTGAATGTAGGGGGCCGGGGTCGTTTTCCACACACTAGTGTTGTAGACTTGTAGTCTTTTGCTTTCCAAATGTCTAATAAGATTAGGCATGTAGGACCTTCGAAGTTTTGAACAGCCTGCTTGACAGGTAACTCGTTGACCAAATCTTATCGGAAAACCCCCCCACCACCACGTAATCACTTGGTGCTCATTCAATCTAACACCCTCTTTAGTCTTTAGTCTTTCAATTTCATCATACATTTCTTAAGGCCGAATGGTGTGGATATAATTTCATTGATTCAGATGTATATATAAGCTCATAGGTTATTTTCAGAGATGCAGTCAGCACTATGGTCGTGAGTCAAGATACTTTTTTGACCAGAAAGTGTGATGGGACCGTTGGAGTGAGGTGTCATTGCATTTCCAGCCGACCCTCTTAAACTTTTATATCATGTATATGGGTAAATCTATTATTAAATTTGTGTGAAACTTATATATATAAGTTTATAAATTTAATGATGGATTCATCGAATTTACAAAAAAAAAAAATATTGAGAGAATGATATTTAATATGCATTTTTGGTTAATATGTGCAAAAATTACGTTTATGAGTTTGTTTTTTCATTATCTAAATGTATATTTTACGTTTGAGTAATGTTATTTAGTAGATTATTATACGATTGTCATATAATTAGATCAATAATGACTTCATAAAAAGAAAATTAATAACTGATTTTTACTGTCATGTCATGCTAGTTATATAACTTGGATATGTGCCTGTGTAGATGAGTCCCGCACTTTAAGTTGTCTGAAAGACTTGTCCAAGCACGCCGGTCCGTGCCTTCCTCTCTCGTTCCCTACCAATGTTGGTAAGAATCAAACTCTATTCATGTTTGTTTTTGTTTTTGTTTCCTTTCTTTAAGAATTTTTCTAATAGTGTTTGTATCATTGTATGTATGAGAGGGGGATCGTGGGGGCATGACAGAATGCTGAGAGCCAGTGAAGTGTGAAGCTAAGATAAGGTGGTGTGACTAGTGAACAGTTGCCACTTCGTCTCTCTCTCTCTCTGTGTCTGATCATGTAAGTAGCTTGGTTACGCTATGGACAAAGCATGCAATTTGTGAAAAAAGTTAAAGAGCCTGGTTAAGTGGGTCAAGCTCAAGAACCTAAATTATTGAAGCTTGAATTGGCTTATACCTATAAGGCTATAGCCTACCTAATTGCAATCATTTTTCCTCCACATTTTACATTGATTTTATCCCACCTTGCTTCTAGCTAGATGCATTAAGTAGGAATGGACACCCCTCTAAAACTAAGATATATGCTCCGTTTCGGTAATTTTATTATTTAAATTATTAGTAATTTAGGTAATTAATATAAAAAAGTCTCATTTAATTTTTATCATAATTACTAACAATTTGGATAATTTAAATCCTCCAAAACACTATATATATATAATTTGATCATTTTGATTAGGGTACATTTGTTAGCACTGCAGTGTTTTCTGTTTTTTATTTTTATTTTTAAATTTTTTTCAAGATAAATGTATTAACAAACAATTTAAACATAAAATAATTTTAAATATATAAAAAAATACTTTTACATTTATATTGCGACAAAACACATTTTTAAACTAAAACTAAAAAAAATCTCAAAAATATATTAATAAACATATCCACTACGGACATTAACTGGTAATAAATAACCAATAAGTTCCAGAATATTTCATAAAAATTGGTCAGAATTTTTTTTATTAAAATATAAGAAAGGAAACAAACCCCTTTTGACATTTTGAAGCTGAGGCCAATTGAAGTGTGACATGTTAAAAGCCCACGTATAGTTTGTATGGTACTGTTTGATCATCACTCTTTTTAAGTTTTCTGGTGCTACTGGCACAACCTTGATGTAGAAGAATAAGATAGTACAAGAGAGAGAGAGAGAGAGAGACAGACAGAAAGAGAGAGAGAGAGAGACAGAAAGAGAGAGAGAGAGAGATGTGGGTAATGGGATTAATAAGGAAGCAAGTGAAGGGTCATTTAATGAAGGAGTCCGGATTATGGGAGTAACAACAAGAAAGCTGGAGTGTCAGTGTGGCGTGCATGACTGAGCAAGTGTAATGGTGAGTGTTAATGACCCCAAAAATTGAATGAACATCATCCAACTTTCTCAGGGAAATCATAGAGAAAAGAAAAGTGGGTGAGTACAGGGAAAATATTGTGCTTTGAGAAAGTGCTAGTGTTGGTACTAACGAGACTGATAAAACATTTCTTATAACAGCTAGGCTTTTACTATAATATGTCTTGTTTGGGTGGCCTCTGTGGTTGTACTTGAGGTTTTTGACGCAGAGACTGAGAACCAGCTCATTTTCTGATGGGTGCTTTAGGGTGGTTTCTTTAGCCTTTTTTGGTTTTTGGGTGTGTGGTGGTGAGTTGAGTCCTCCAGAGTTGAAGTTCTCATGTGGGTCGTCTAAATGGCAGTGTCACTGTTCCACTGAAATCTTTCTGATTCTTGACGCAAAAAGGATTGGAATGCTGGTGTAAGATTTTCTATGAATTTTTTCTGTCTCTTGTTTGTTTTGTGAGGTTTGCTTCTTCTTTGATATGGTTTTAAAGTTGTTGGTTTGGTTTTGCTGATATACCACCTCAAACTTGAAGTGGGTTTCTCTTAGTTTCACATTATTTCTTGTAACTTGTTATTACTCTATACAGCTTTGTAGATTTGATGTAAGGGTCTTGGGTTCTGTAGGGATTTACACGCAGAGTGGCTTTTGGGCCTTTGTCTTTATGTTTCCGACTTGATATTGGGCATATTTCTCCATGTGGGGTTCTAGAGTCTCAACATTATACAACATAAACATTATCTTCGGCTTTCAATATTTTACTAGATTTCTGTGATTTATTCTGATAGATTCCTCAGATTTCAGTTAAAATCTTGTGGTGATTTTGTTGTTGGTAGTTGATGTTTACTTGTTCATTAGTATAAATTAACTTCTGTTTTTGTGATCTCTCTCTAATTTATTCCGATACTGTGCGAAATAAAGAGAGATGCTTGTTGTCTACCGTTTTGGTGGTTTCTTCAACTGATACCGAGATGCTGTTTTCTGTTCCAGGTTTTTTCGAACTTCAACGGTTGAAAAAATCATATATAAAGTTGATTTTTTTATTTTTTTTTATTTGTATACGTTGGGTTTGGAACTTGAAGCTTTAAAGTCCATAAGAGGCCTTGGTGGTGTGAATCCTTAAAAAAATGGAAAACAAAGGAACAAAGTGATCAGGAAGAGAAAAGAAATAGTGGGGGGAGTGCGGTGGAGTCAGATTTGTGCTTGTGGTGTCACTGGTTTGAGAATTATTTTAGTCTTAGGACTCTGTTGGCTATGTCTCCTGGGCTGACTAGGTGCGCCCGGGCTCCGTGGGCTTTGCCGCCGACCAAGGAAACACCCTCTTCTTTGGCTCTCTTGGCATTCAAGAGAACCTTTTCTTAAAAAATTGTACAACCCCATCTTGTGTTTCCCTTTATCTCTTTCTCTCTCTTACTCAGACTCTTTGCCTCGGTTGCTGTCAAAGATTCGCTCTCATACCCCCACAAGCATATATCCTTCCCCTCTTTGAGATCCTTCCTTTCTTTCTTGGAGATCAGGAACTTGGTTGCATTCAGAAATTCTGGTCCCCGCACTTGGGGCTTATTTCTTTCCATTTCTGGGGGAGATTTTCTTGATTGGGGGGTTTATGAATGTTCACTGAGGATGTGCGGTAGTGTCTATCACTAATCGGTTGAGTGTTAGAGAAGGTTGGTTTGAAGGTATAAGGGCTGAAGCTGATCTTTTTGCTTTCAAAGATGAAGTTCATGAAACTTGGATCGAAGCCAGATTCCTTTCAGACTGATGGGAACAATGTCAGGTGAGATCATTTACAGTCTTTTTTTTTTTTTTTTTTTATGCATTCCAGTTCAAGTCTGGTGCTGATGACTTCGGCTCTTTCAATGGTTTCTCTGTTCTTTAAAATTCTCTTTGCCGCCTCTTTTGTATTAGATTTGCTTCTCTTCTGTCGTATGTTCGTCATTTAGATTGATACTTAACTGTAGCACTTTTACAGAGCAGTTTGAATTTTGAGTTATATTTTCAGATATCATGTGTTTGATACTCTCTGCAAAGCTAAAGAATGGCTTGAGGTCTATTTCCAGCTCCCTTTGGTGACTGCTAACGACTTCATTGCTCAATAAAAAAATAGGACCTATTTTAAAATAAATTTTGGTGGGTTTGAAAGTTCTCATTGTTCATCATCTTTCTATTTGAGCTTTGCCCTTTTTGTTGCCTTAAATTTTTACTTTTTTTGCCTTAAATTTTTACTTTTTTTGCTAGGTTTGATATTGACCTTAAATGTTTTATTTCTGTGTTGGCATTTCAGTTTTGAGAGGAAGTGCTCTGTTTTCATAGTTCTAACAATGTTAGGAGTAAGAAAATTGCTTCTGCTTTTTAAATTTGTAAATTTTCTTGGAGTGCCTCATAAATGTTAAGCATTTCTGATTGTTGGGTATGCGTACTGTAGTATTGTTTTTTTCTAGTAGCTGTCATTATTTGGCTATTGAATGTGACGGGATTTAAAAAAAGAAAAAATGATGGTTGCATTGATTGAGTGAATAAGAAGTTATTCAGTTATCATTCCCTCAAAGCTTAATAATTACATCTGTTCCAAACTTTGAATGTGTCGATTAACCAAAAGTTGAGTACATATCTGATCCTAGGTGAAAAAGGTATTAAAAGTCATGGAAAAATCTTGGGGAGAAGTTGAGTACATATCTGAGCGTAGGTATTAAGGTATCAAAAGTCACGGAGAACAGTTATCCAACTTGAGCAATGATAGTGCCATTGAATTTGTTCCCTATTCGGGAATGTTGTGGGGAAATTGTGACACTTGTGCTTGTAAACCCTCATATTCTTTTAATAGAGACCATAGATGTTAGTATAAGGCTAAACTAGGGACATTTATAAAACAATCATGAAGGTAACTTGAAGCTTGGTGTATTTGAAACTACACTTGCGTAGCAATATCTCTTATTTGCAGGCATTTGAAGTTTCACTCTGAATTCCAATCCCTTTATGATTAATGACTTGCAATATCTTGGTATTGGATCTGTTTTGGAATGTTACCTTTGGTGAAGTAGATTCCAGCTCTACTAGTTTAATGGTTGCCCAGTTGCCTAGTCATTTAAGAGGTGCACATGTAGTAGAATGTCTTCAATTGAAATTGAATAAGGGTATTTGACTTTCAAACAGTTCAAGGATGGTAAATAGACGAAACTATTCTAGTAGCTTATATATTCATTCATCGACTAACATGGTTTATTACATATTCAATTTTAAAGCAATGACATGCTTGGCAAGAACTAGACCTTGAGATTAATTTTACATGGAACTGCATAGAATTCCAAATTAAGTTATTATCATCTAGCTTATTAGTGTAGTTTTACATGTAGGGAACAGATAAAGATGGTCTAAAAAGGATTGTCTATGAATTCAGATATTCTTCATTGCTTATGACGATAGCTTGCTTATACTTGATATTTCTTTTTATGTATTTATAGCATTCTCCGTAACTTTAATCAATGTGCAGGTATGTGTCAAGTGATTTGCCAACAGACATTGTTCTTATTGTAGGGGATGTAAATTTCTATCTTCATAAGGTACAATATTCTTTAATCGAGTAATTTTGTATGTAATGAAGATAATTCGTTTTAGCTATGTAGGATTTTTTTTCCTGAGCTGCTATGCAGGACTTCAAGATGCATAGAAGGCACCCTAACTAATTACCTATCTTATTTAATCTATTTTGTATTTAGATTGGCTAATCCTTATGAAATTATTCTGCTGTGGCTGCTTCTGTTATTATTATCTCTCAAGTCTTTTCCCTTTCCTTCTCTAGACAAAGTGCATGCTTAGTTGCTTATATACAAAAAGGTACTTAACTAATTCTAAAATATAAAGTAACAATGATTTATTCTAGCTCAGCTTGCAAACTCTGAGTTCTGACATGCTCATGGAGCAGTCCTTTTAACTCCAAGCTATGTACTCAGCTTGTTTGTTTATTGAAAATACTGTATATATAATTTATTTCTAGATAGAGATTATTAGAAAAGTCATGACTCAAGAAAAAACGTTAGCCATATTTGCACCACTATTCCAAAAGGATTAGTTAGAGTTTTAATTGGAGCTCTTTGGTATTAATTGTAAAGCCAAATATCACTTAGCAAGGAATCAATATAGGACTTAGCACACATAAAATACCTCCGTCATTTCACCCACCCAACGCAAGACTAACATTCTAGGATGTCACAAAAATGATAATAAAATCCATGTTGCCAATGACTACCATATAACTTAATTGATTATAATAATAATAAAAAGGGACTAATAAGGAAATGATGGATACGGTCAGAGGTATTTTTTGGCACTAGCTTTAACTTATTATTACTATCTCTAGTAGGAACAAGCTGGTTTTGGGATCTACTTTGCAATCTCAATGATGAAATCAAGCAGAATTGGGCAAACTTGGCTTAAATCTGCTCATTTGCATTCATGACAATGCATGCCAATATGTTGTGTGAATATTTATATGTTTTGATACCAAATCTGAAATATCTGGTGCAGTTTCCTCTACTGTCAAAGAGTGCCCACCTGCAGAAGTTGGTTGCAACCACTAATGAAGAGAACACGGATGAAGTTCTCATTTCTGACATTCCTGGTGGTCCTGCTGCGTTTGAGATATGTGCCAAGTTTTGTTATGGCATGACCGTCACCCTCAATGCTTATAATGTTGTTGCGGCTCGATGTGCAGCCGAGTACCTACAAATGCATGAGACCATGGAGAGAGGGAACCTCATTTACAAGATTGATGTCTTTCTTAGCTCTAGCATTTTCCGCAGCTGGAAAGACTCAATCATTGCCCTTCAGACTACGAAGTTTCTGTTACCATTATCTGAGGACTTGAAGGTGGTCAGCAATTGCATTGAATCTATAGCTACCAAGGCCTGTGTTGATGTTTCCAAGGTTGACTGGTCCTATACCTATAACCGGAAGAAACTTCCAGAGGAAAATGGGAATGATCTGAACTGCAATGGTCTCAGAAATCGTCTGGTGCCAAACGACTGGTGGGTTGAGGATTTGTGCGAGCTTGAAAATGATCTATATAAGCGTGTTCTAATGAATATTAAAAACAAAGGGATAGTTTCAAATGATGTGATTGGAGAAGCCTTGAAGGCATATGCTTATAGAAGATTGCCTGGATTCAGTAAGGGTATGATTCAGTCTGGAGATATGGTAAAGCATCGGTCAATAGTAGATTCAATAGTGTGGTTGTTGCCTGCAGAGAAAGGCAGTGTCTCGTGTAGTTTCTTGCTCAAGTTGTTGAAAGCTTCCATTTATCTGGACTCGGGAGAGATGGCTAAGGGCGAGCTGGTGAGGAGAATTGGACAGCAACTGGAGGAGGCTTCTGTACATGATCTTTTGATACGAGCACCAGAAGATGACACTGCAGTGTATGACGTTAGTATAGTACAGAAAATAGTGCAAGAGTTCCTAATGCAAGATCAGAATGCTGAGATTGAATCACTAGAAGAAAGCCATGAGCTTCTGGAGACAAGAAGGCCAGGGATTTTATCAGATGCTTCAAAGCTGATGGTGGCAAAATTGATAGATGGATACCTTGCTGAAATTTCCAAGGATCCCAATCTACCCTTATCGAATTTTGTTGATCTTGCTGAGATGGTGTCTGGTATCTCTAGGCCTGGTCATGACGGGCTTTATCGCGCCATTGACATGTATCTAAAGGTAAGAGTTTCTCAAATGATTTTTATGGTGTGTATGCATTAAGTTGCAAACTCCATGGTGTAAAACATGCTTTACATTCTGTTGTAGTAGGGCTTGACGCTAGAAATTTCGTTATCTATTAAAGTGCTCACAATTCTTACTGATGTTGAATTCAAGCTTAATCTGCGTGGTTTTGCAAGGGAATATCTAAATAGAATTGCATTCTTCTGTGTGTCTTGATGCAGGAGCACCCGGGGATCAGCAAAAGTGAGAGGAAAAGGGTATGCAAGCTGATGGACTGCAAGAAGCTATCAGTTGATGCATGCATGCATGCCGTGCAAAATGAGAGACTCCCATTGCGTGTAGTTGTGCAGGTGCTCTTTTTTGAGCAGGTTAGGGCTGCTACATCATCTGGCAGCAGCACGCCTGACCTACCCAAAGGCATTAAGGATCTAAATGGTGGCTCTCATGGGAGCTCAAGGTCAGCAACAACTAACACAGAGGAAGAATGGGATGCGGTAGCCACGGCTGAGGAGCTCAAGGCCCTAAAGGGGGAGCTAGCTGCTTTAAGGTTGGGCAATGGAGTTGGAGGTAGTGAGAGAAATGGAGATGGTAAAAGTAATGTAGACAAAGCTGCCATTAGTAAAATGAAAGGACTGCTTAAGTCAAAGATCTTTTCAAAGCTTTGGTCTAGCAAAGGGGGACAAGGTGAGAATAGTGGCTCAGATTCATCTGATAGTCTTGGTTCTGCAAACCCTGAAGAAGTTAAATCAACACCTTCCAGAAATAGGAGACATTCAGTATCTTAAGAAATGACAGGATTTGTGTTGGTGGGTTCTTTTTGGTCTTTTTGCCTTCTTAATGACATTAGCAACTTCAAAAGTAGTGCTTATCGTTTAATTTAGCAAAAATGAAGTGCATATAGTTTTTGGATGAAGAGTTTAGAGTTGATTTTGCTGAGACTTTTACAGTTACTGAGAAACTTACCACTTGAGGGAATAAAAATGAAGGGTAATTGTACATAAGACAAATGCCCAAAGAGGTAGAGCTCTTGCCATCATATATGGTGTCTGCCCATAAGTTTTAACAGGTTATTTCCCCTCACATGGCAGGGGCATTCATCTTTTTGAGCTACATGAGCACTTGCTTACATCCTATATATATGTTCATTTATGTCATTGACATTGACATTCTTGCTTCTGTATACTAATAGAGTATTTTGAAGAAGGCTTGCAAACCCAGTACAAAGAAGCCTGGATCCATAATAAAAGAAAGATATCCATGCCCATCTATATTGAGAGGTTAAAAAAGTATATATATAACAAGAACAAAAAGGGCCATAGGAGATATCATCTATTTCCCTTCTCTCTTTCTCTGGGCCCTCTAGGGTTCACAAAATTGAACAGGCCCATTATTGTAATCCTCCATTAGCCTTTTAATGCCACCATATATCCTCATTTTTGTTAAGACCAAGGAGAAAATGATTTTCTTCTCTCTTTTGGTAAAACTATATTTTGCATGAAAAATTCCAGAAGATGCGGTTTCAAATATAAATATTTTAAAAGCCAGAAAATAGTATCTGAAAATAAAAAAATGGGACGGCTGTTGGAATCTTAAAGATTCTAAATTTCTTATTACCTATATTAATCAGCATAACAGCTGGCAGTTGTCATCAAAAGTGAACACAAAAACTAAAGAAAAAAAAAAGTCACTAGTCAAGCTGTGTATATTTATCTATTCTTTTCTCTAAGCTGATGTTAAACTAAACACTAAACAGTGTCTTGTTATTTGGATAACCTAAGAGGTATACATAAACATTGAGATTACAGTTAATTAACCTGGCTTGCATCGAAACGAACAAAATTGCACATCTAGTTGACCTAAATAATCTTTAAAATGACCGTCACGAGAGTCCGGCACCCTTTCTCCGCATACCCAAGTTTTGTGTATGATCATGGGTACAATTTTCTCTTTTTGGGTTAAGTCAACAAAAAAAGAAGAAGAGAAATTACATGTCATTAAGCCGCGTAATGAATGCGGCAGCAGGTTAAGCTTAAGTATATTATTAATCTAAGCAAAGCTTACTAAGCTAATTAGAATTAAATAAACTTTATAGGTTGTTGTTTTGTACACAACCACATTGTTCATGTCAAATTATTGAATTGCTGTTACCTGCTGAGGGATACAAGACATACCCTATATTAATATTAATATTAATATATATATTAATTATGTTATTCATCCAAAAATTATATATTAATATATATATGTTGAACGTTTATTACTAAGGACAGGAGGCAAGACTTTACAGTCACAACTAACAAAAACTGAAGTCCCAACAAAAGTGTGATGGGAAGTAAGATGGCTTCACGCGCGAAGTAGTTAGGAGCAAGATTCCCCCTAAAAGCAATCAATATGAAAAATATTTACAATAATTTTCTTATAAACTTATATGAGCGTCTATAATTTATGGAAATACGTGTCACATGATTATTCACATTTTAGTGGTTGGCGTTGATTAGTACTATATATATTGTTACGTCAGTTTGTAAATATAATATGTACATGCAACATAGCAGTCTATATGTTACATGTTAGATGCTAACATTTATGTAAGTGGTAGGTGAACTATCACGTTAGTTTGCAAGAAATTATATAGTAAAACCTAATAATAAAGTAAAATATGTATATTGACTTAAATTTATATTTTCTCAACAAAGTAAAATAATAATAAAGCACCAAACATCATTTGTCTTTCGAATACATGGAAGAGACACTTGAAAAGTAGTGTTTGTGGTGGGAAAACGCCAAAAAAGTCCCTCTCCAGCTTACTCTGTACGGACAAAACAACTTACTGGGAGGCCCCATCCATACCTCCATACAAATATATGCCAATTTCAACATCATGCTAACCACCACCTAATCATCATTAATTCTTTTTTACACACCCAAAGTATAATTGCTTTCCTTTTTTTTAAAAAAAAAATATAAGCGTTCTTTTAAGTCTGATTGCGTCATTACTTGACATGGTCCCGTTAGGACATCAATAAGACCACGCTTAAGTCACAACTTAACCTAGTACAGTCTTATCAAAACATGAGTGAGACCCAAAAAATGACTAATACTAATCAAGTTCAAAGATTCTTTCGTTCGAGTGTTTATCCGACCACTTAAAAATTTTCTTAATACCACTAAATCACATAAAAATGTGGCAAATTGAGATGATGGCAAGAGTGAGTGTAAAGAAAACAAGGTTGGATGAAGCCAAAAGAAAATGAGGTGTGTGAAAGTAAAATCCGGGCTGTGTTTGATAAATGGTGTAACCAATGGCAATGGCATGGAACTGTTCATTGATGGCAATGGTGATGCATCAGAATCCCGTTCTCCACAAAACTAAATAAACATTTAATATATATATATAAAAAATAAAATAAAATAAAAACAATTAATTAGTAAATAGTGGTCCATATCGGATAGACATGACACGTACGTACCCGAGTCGCCACCATAACTTCGATCACTTCGCCTTATCATCTTCGTCATCCTCACTCTCATGCCACTCACTCGCTCACTCACTCACAACCACTTCTTTATTTATTTCCTATTTTTTTACACATTGTAATTATGTGTACCCACTTACTCTAAAGTTAATTAATTCTTTACCCACATGCATTTTTAAAAATACATTTTGATTCTCAAATGCATGTGGGACTCTATTAATAAATTAGATTGGAATAAATTTAGATCTTCAATCCAGTTTAGAGAAAAATTATGTCTTTTCATTGAAATTAACATTGTTCCACCATTGTTCTCAAGTGGTAGCTCAATTGGTTGGATATCACGCCTCATGAAGCAGATGTCACTAGTTTGAATTTCTTTTTTTCGTAGACATGTTAAAAAATAAAATAAAAAATAAAGGAAGAAAGAAGGAGAAGAAGAAGAGAAGAAAAGTAGGGTTATGCCCACAATTTTATATGGCCTAAAGAATGTATATACAATTAATTAGCGTTAACTAACTTTAAGGAAATGCTTTGATGATTGGTTCCCCCCATTGGTCCAAACGTTTAAGCTACAGTCAGATCCACACTTGTGTATAATCAAAGACAATCTATATAATTTATTAATTAATTAATTAATTTAGCATTTTGCTGACTTTATGAAATGCCTTGACTATTGGGTTCTCATATTGGTTCAACCAACATTTGGGCTACAGATTCTCCCATTAGTATTTTTTTTTTTTAAAAAAAAAGAGTAGAGAAAAAACAAAAGCTAGGCTTACCCAAAAGAAGGCATGCACATTAAATTTATAGCAAATTAGACAATAATGCCAGGCTGACCCATACTTTTATATGCTCCAATAGTGAGATGTTGAAACCCTAATGACTTTATCAAATACCACATTGGTGAAAGAGTATTCGTCGTGGCTCTCAGAATATTGGGCTCTGTTTGTTAATGTTTTTTAAAGTAGAATTTAACTTATATTAGGATGAGCCTTAAAGCCTTAGTTTTACTGTCCCTAATCAATAATTGACACATAAGCTAAAATATAAAAACATGTACAAAAATATTTTGGACCAAAACACATTAGATTTTAGGGCGATAAAATTCCTAAAGGATTAACCTTTCACCTTTAGGTTTTAGTTTTGAATAAAAAAACGAGTTTTAATGCATTCGAAATGGATTTTGCGGCATTAAAAATAGGTTTTGGGGTATTAAAAACAGGTTTTGAGGCGGGTCATGGCCGGCAGGGTTTGAGGCGTTCACGACTGGCCAGACCCACGACACCCTGTTCTCATTTTCATTTTTTGCATTTTTCTTAATTTGATGATGTATCACATGGTAATTAGATGTTGTAAAAAGGTTGGTTTACACCAAAACCTAATAGTAGGGGCTCGAATCTCTTTAAAGTATATTTTTTTAATATTTTAATATCTTTGAGTATTTTATATTTTAATTTGTACTTTGTTTATTTAAAAAGAGAAAAAAAAAAAAAAACCAACAAATTAAACCTTGTCGTTATGATAGAAAGAGAATCTGGCTGTCGATGTTCATGTATGAGAATCGACGGTGGAGAAACGATCACCATTTGCGGAGACACGGAGCCGCTCTCATCACCCACTTCTTTGGAACCCTGCCCGTCCCTTGCCCCCCACCAACTTAACCATAGTTAACTAAAACCATGGGCTGACTTACATTTATTATATACATATATTCCCTCACTAAAATCTAGAAATATTCAGATTCTATATGTGATATTTAATATTATTTATTTATTTAAAACAATATAGTCTACACTAACTGAAAAAACTGTTTTTAAGATCAATCATATATAAAACCATATTTAAAAGAACTGGTATATCTTACAATTAAGACCAAGGGTCTTGACTAAATGGAAAATTTACAAGCTCCAATTCTTTATTTATTAATTTATTTTACTTTTATTTCGACGTTTGACTTATACGAAAAATGAGGGACAACAGAAAATGCTGGAGAATTTTGACAACCTCCAAATAGTGGTCTGATCGATGGTTGTTTATAGTTTTAAAAAATGGAATCAATTTTAGGAAAATTAAAAATTGTTTTTCTGGTTAACTAAAAATGTTTTTGGTTTGACTACAATTTTCGATCTACCAAATATTGGGAAAAAAAAACGTTTTTCAAAAAATATTTTATATCGAAACAAACGGAGCTTTCGTTGGTAATTTGAGGTG
The DNA here is from genome assembly GCA_006937295.1 of Carpinus fangiana. Classification (NCBI taxonomy): domain Eukaryota; kingdom Viridiplantae; phylum Streptophyta; class Magnoliopsida; order Fagales; family Betulaceae; genus Carpinus; species Carpinus fangiana. Next base: position 2,711,654 of record CM017322.1, read on the forward strand.
TTAGCCTTGTGAGTTTTTTATAAGTTCTCTGGTTGTACTTGGAACAAAATTGTTCTTCGAACTAGATAAAAATAATTTGCTCAAAACTAATCTATAAAATTGTCATGCTCCTCACATGCTCAAGAGATATATGACAATTAATTAATTAAACCCTTAATGAGTTGGTATAAAATTCATGTTAGGTTTTTTTTTCCTAATTAAATAAGAAAAAGATTTACAATTGACGATTATTTTTGCCCCTGATCTGAAAGGAAGAGACAAGATGATTTTAAAATCGAAAAGGGAGTGAGAATTTCATGTTAGTAGGTGACTATATAAATTGCACCCATGGAAAATTAGAAAAATCCTAACTCCACCTAAAACTAACCATGGTTAACAAATCCCCCAATAATTACCCACTTACTCCACATGCGCTCTCACATTATATACCCTCCTCATTCCTCAAAGCCACGCCTCTCTTCTACCTTCAGTCCTTCACCCCCAACCCCATCAAACCCCCCAACCCCCCCCCCCCCCTCTCTCTCTCTCTCTCTCTCTCTCTCTCGTGAATGTGCCGAAGATGAGTTGCAATGGGTGCCGGATTCTTCGAAAAGGTTGCAGCGACAACTGCATGCTTCGACAATGCCTGCAATGGATAGAGAACCCCCAAGCCCAAGCCCACGCCACAGTCTTCGTGGCCAAGTTCTTCGGCCGTGCCTGCCTCATGTCCTTCATCTCCAACGTCTCGGAATGCCAACGACAGGGTAAAAATTCAATTATAATTGTGTGACAGTCGTATAGAAATAGCTAGCGTTAGTGTTTTATGGTGTTGCTTTTCTTGGCCAGCTTTGTTTCAGTCTTTGTTATATGAGGCAGTGGGAAGGACGGTGAATCCGGTGAACGGAGTGGCAGGGCTGCTCCGGACGGGGAACTGGCACGTGTGCCAGGCGGCGGTGGAGACGGTTCTCGGAGGCGGCGCGTTACGGGCCATAGCAGATGAGTTTGTAGGCGGTGAAGTTTGTAACGTGGCAGAGACGTCAGATATTCATCATGGTGATCAGCTGCAGTTGTGTGTTAGTCCAGTGGATCTTGATCTTTGCTTAACAGCCAGATTGAATACGCGAATGGAAGAAGTGGGTGGTGGAAGGAAGAGGAGGAGGAGTAGTAGTAGTTCTGCAAGAGAAACGACGCCGTCGGAGGAGTCTGAAATGACGACGTTGGGAAGTAATTATTCTTCTGGTACTGGTGAAAGAAAGACTACTCTGAAATTATTCGTTTCATAAGGGAGGAAATGTATTTTTTTTCTTTTTCTATGTATTTCTCTCTCTCTCTAGATTAATTTAGCTAACAGGATTATAATCTTTGTGATTAATTAATGGGCTTTCCTTGTATCAAGGTTCGGCAAGTTTCGGGAGCTAGGCACCGATTTCTCACTTTTTTTTGTCCTCAAGGAGAGAGATTATGATCATAAGTTGTTAACATAAACTTTTTATGTGTAATGAAAAAAGGAAAGATTTCTCCATTTTCAAGTGAAACGAAGATCTCATTTGGAAACTAGTTTTTTATTGGATTATGGGATGTATTATATATACGATGATAGATTGCAATCAATTAGATGTAGTTTATGAGGGATATAATTATATCAGGATCGGGATCCCCTCTTTCAAGTGAAATGAAGATGAATCTCATTTGAAAACTAGTTTTTGTTTGAATAAGAGATACTTATATGATAGATTACCGTTAACTAGATGTAGTTTTCAAGGGATATATAAGGATCGTCTCCGTTTTAAGTGAAATGAAAATCTCAATCGAAAACTAGTTGTTTATTAGAATATTAAGGTATTATTAATTTGTGAGATATATACACATCTCATTTCATTCTGGATTGAGCTGATTAGGTGCAATTACAAGTTGCCTTCTAGACGAAGCATCTTTGTGTACCTTCATTCATTGGTTGTATATATATATGTATATAATATGATATGATATAAACAATAAACAATTAAGTTATATATTCAATTTGGGCAGGCTAATTGATCGATTAATTCCCAAAGTTCAAAGGTCAAGTCTATTCATTTTAAATATATATAATTTATCTTGAAATTGGTTAGGGTGGTATCCTAGAAGTAATAGACTAATTAATTAGAACCGAAGATGTTCCATAGGTATAGGATGAGACACTTAACATGTACATCGCAACAAGATAGAATATTAATGGAATACTGCAAATTTGGCCTTTGAGTGCTTTAAAGGGGCATGCACTCAAAACACAAAAAAAAAAAAGAAAACTAAATAAATAAATAAAAGAGCCATCATTATTTTTAGAATATATATTTACATTTGGTTCACACTTTTTTTTTTTTTTTTGTTTAAGCTATACAGTTTTTCAAGAGTTGTACCTACATCACACTCTCTATTTTAGTGGTCTATTATTTTTTTTTTAATGCTTGATTCATTCTTGATTCCGGGTGTTTTAAACTTTTACGTAGTTATTGTTTTCTTAAAAAAATAAAAATAAAAAGTGATCGGTTTGTAGCGTGATGCTTTTTTCTGCTTTTTAAAAAAATTAATACTATTCAGGAGTAGCATCATCAGGTCAAGAGAAGACCCAGATGAACAGTAACGTATAACCTTGGAAATCTACCATATTCTATCCGTTTAAACACTTTGGATAAGATATAAAAAAAAAAAAAACTAATGAAAATGAATAGAATGGCACGTTTGATGCATTTAAGTGGCAAGTAATGATTATCAACATATTGTTTCTGGTGTGTCTCCACAAACCAATACCAAATCTTATATAATCTTAGGACTGGAGAGTGGGGTCAATGTGACACTTTCTTTTTTTCTTTTTTTTTTTTTTTGTGGTGGCAAATTGGTAATCTAATAGCAATAATATATATAAATATATATATACTCCATCGCCGCATCACATAAATGGTGAATAATGGACCTCTCATATTATATATGATATATGCAATCAAAATCCATAGCTGCTCTTACAAAAAAAAAAAAATCCATAGCTGCTAGCTAGCTAGCTAAGCTAGCCTTTTTCTTTTGCTGATCTCCACATAATTTTCCCCACTAGGATAAGGATCAAAGCCTTTTTCTCGATTTTTGTTAGGGGGGTCAACTCTCTTTGTTGAGTATACTATGCTGCTGTCACAATATAAATAGATCATATGAATATAAATTCAAAAGAAACAAATTAATTAAATCATGCAATGTTCATCTAATTATCTTCTAGATTTCCTTAGAACAATTCCTTAGATAATTAATCGAATCTGAAGTATTTAACTAAAAACAATTATTAATATTCTGAAAATCCTATTTCCGAAAAGTTGTCTAAAAAATTTAAAGGATTTTCTAGCTATTAAAACCTTCTGTTTACCCTTAAAGCATTATTAGCAGCTCTATCAAATTTTACACATCAAAATAATTAAAATTACATTTTTCTCTATTTTATCTGCTCACTTTTTTATAACACCTCCATTCGCTTCACTATTTTTAACAATCAACTTTCATTATTTCATTTAAATATATTTTTTTAAGTATTTTCACCAAATTTTCACACCCAAAAAAATAAAAAATTGAGGCTGTAAATAGTGCTCTTAGTGCCTGTTTGGTTTAGAGATTTGAAAGAAGCAGTGTCTTAATTATATGCGGATTGAAAACGTGAATTATTATTTTTAATAATTTTCATGATTATTTTTTTAAAATTTTAAAAATGTGGTTAATAATAATAATATCCTTTGATTAAAATGAGTGAGTGAGAGATATGACGACAGGGGCATATGCATGAGATCGATGTTTGACTCACTGACCAAAGAAATGATACATCATACATACATACATATTACATATTACATATATTACATACAACCGAACCGACAACTTGTGTTTAGGCGGCTAAAGAAAAGGAGTTTGTTTGTCAGCACGTGGTAAATGTTTTTGTGTTTTCTTCGACGGTTCAATGTTCCCAGCAGCGCATGTTAGTGGTGGGTTCCTTTCGTACTTACCTCCGCATGCGCCGGAGCTCTAACGTGAGCTGTCGCTGACCAAACCAGTCAAATTCGTTTTCGCTTCTCTTCTCCTACAAATCTTTTTTTTTTTTTTTTCTTTCTTTGAAATAATCAATTCCGAATTCATTGTGGGTGTCCTCTGTCTAAATTAAATGTATTTGTCTTTTTTTAAAACCTTTTAACATCTTTGGGACAAAGGTTTTTAACCTAATTTTTGAGTCGATAGTAAGATTTTACTCTTAAGATCGAGAAAATAAAAATTAAAAATATGAGTTACTTATATATTAGATTAAATCTGCCTTGAGTATATCTATTATATAACTTAAGTTTGGACATAGGTTAGTCAATATTGAAGACATAGATAACATTTAATTATAAGATTTTTATATTTGTCTTTATGACGTTGTAATCTTATAACTTTAGTTATGTTTTATCAAAATTTTATGTTATTTGGTGTAAGAAATTTATTTATTTATTTATTTATTTTTCTCAATAAACGAATAAGAAAGATTCTTCCTCGGTCACTGCCCTACCGCCTTAATTAAGTTCACATTTGAGCTGATTTGTAAAATCTTTCGCCATCTTACAAAAAAGACAAAAAGAAGAAAAAAACAAAAAAGAATGGGACATGCATAGCTGAGTACATCCAAAGCCATGACTGGGCGGAAATCCCTAGTTTGACTCCCTGTGGTGAGGATTGTTTTGGATTTTGTGCCTGTTTTTGCTTGGATGTTACTGTCAGGCTCTTCTTATTCTTCAATATTCCATCATAAGAGCTAATGATGATTCACCATAATAAGTTCAAGAAAATGGAGAACCCACAGCTTCTCTTGATAATGATTATGGATTTCTGAAACTCTGTATTGCATATATAGATATATATATTCAACAGAAAAATCACCCACAGTTTCCCTGAGTTGGGCGGGTCAGAATTTTGTCAGAAATCAAAACGAACTTCCATCCCCACCTCCAACTTTTATCTGAAACCGAAAGGAAATTCCGGCCTTACCTCCACCGTCCACCTGCCATTGGAAGCCGACACCTGCAGGCTGCAGGTTGGCGGTTGGAAGACTGGAAACCTGCACAGCCCTACTATTGACGTAACTTTTTGTATCCATGCCAGACAACACCAATGGGAAACTTATTCTGCAATCTTGGGAGTACACAAGGCCAAGTTATTCTGTCCATATTATTTATATTTGGAACCAATACCTATCTCAAATCTCAATCCTCAATAATCAGGTATGTAATATAGACATTTGGCTGTAGCTGTATCCCTGAACAACTGCATTTATCCAACAAGAAAGATCAAACGGAAGAGCAAATTCAGAAGATGGCGATGGACTATTGAACACTGATGAGAGAAGAACATCACATATATACATATACATTTCCTTTTGGCTGAAGGTAGATGAGTCCTTGTGTACACAGCTAATTAGCAAGAATCAATTTTTCTGTAATCTTCAGATACAAAAAGAGATACACAGAGATAGATGGCAGAGAAGACCCAACTAGGTTTCAAAAAAGCCAAATGAGAAGCCAATGCCGCCGCCTCCACCCGGTAGGAAAAGAAAAGGTTGGTGTAAAGTTAGCATGAAAGAGTGAATTGTCAGATAACATCAGTTTCTACACTCGTGTTGTCAGGCTGCTGGTAGTTGGTACACGGTTAAGTTGTATTAAATGTGTTCTCAAGCTACAGTCCTTGACCTGTTACAAGATTTCCACAAGTATTTGGTAAGATTATAAAAATGAGAAGTACTACGCAAAAAAAATTAGAAAAAAATGGCATTTTATTCCCTTGAATTATCACGTGATCTTCAATTTTTTTTCTTTCTAGACTTAAAAAATACGCAATGTGAGGTTCTAATCTTTCAGTCCCTTTCAATTTCCCCCATCATTTGGTTTTTCCGTTAAATCTAAAATAAGAAACAAAAATGACCAAATCCCTTTATAAAAATAAAAAATTTAAAAAAATAAAGAAAAAGAGTGAAAAAGATGAAACACGGCCACAATGTGGATTGTCCTTTTTCTTTTTTCTTTTTTTAAATAAAACTAAAGGGCATAGTTGTATTTTTTAAAATTTTATGGGGGTAGAACAGACATTTTACACTCTAGCCATTTAGGTAGGAGTAATCAATGGCGGAGCCATGTCAGCCTTAGGGGGTGCCATGAGATTTTAATTTTTTTTTTCCCTATCCATCGCACCCCAAAATAAAAAAATAAAAAATAAAAATTCTTTTTACCTTTATGATTTTGTACTTCTAAGATACCGTAAAGTGCAGTTTTAGATACCTTTATTATTATTATTTTTTTAATTTTATTATTTTTTGTCTTTTTGATATAGTGCCGACATGTTACATTTCTAATATATATATTAATTTGAACACATATTTATAAACTTTTATAGATATTTTTTTGTGATGTGTAAATTACCAAATTTTTAGGGTGGAGAAAATTTTTAGGGCACCAAAAAAATTTTAGCGGCACCACCAATATGAATTGTCTGGCTCCACCACTGGGAGTAATTGAAAGGAGCTCAAAGATTAGAACCCTATATTTAAAATTTTTAAGTTTAGGGAGGACATCGAAAATTGTGTGAAAGTTTAATGGGATAAGTGAAAGTATCCCCAAAAACTAAATTTACCTTCATGGCTGCCAAAGTGGACAAAAAATCGTTGGATTGTTCAAGCAAAACCTTTTCCTTTGCGGTCACATTCATGAGTTCGGTCACCAAGGAGTTCATATCCTCCACCTGTGAATGACATGGTTTNTGTAAATTACCAAATTTTTAGGGTGGAGAAAATTTTTGGGCACCAAAAAAATTTTAGCGGCACCCCCAATATGAATTGTTTGGCTCCACCACTGGGAATAATTGAAAGGAGCTCAAAGATTAGAACCCTATATTTAAAATTTTTAAGTTTAGGGAGGACACCGAAAATTGTGTGAAAGTTCAATGGGATAAGTGAAAGTATCCCCAAAAACTAAATTTACCTTCATGGCTGCCAAAGTGGACAAAAAATCGTTGGATTGTTCAAGCAAAACCTTTTCCTTTGCGGTCACATTCATGAGTTCGGTCACCAAGGAGTTCATATCCTCCACCTGTGAATGACATGGTTTTAAATATGTCAGTAGATTTGCCAAGAAGAGGGGAAGGAAAACATATGCAAATGGCTTTCAGCCAACCGATTTGAAATAAGCATTTCTTCAATATCCACTTTTTCAGTATTTAGCCAAGGCTGCGAGAAGATTTGAAAGTCTATTTCCCACCGTTAAGGTGGAGAACTGTAACAAAGAACTAAAAACCAAGTCCTTGACAGCTTTTGGAAATGGAAGCCACACGAGCAAAACATGTTTTGCAGTCAGTGCTTTTAGGTCCAGGTTTGAGGAACAAAATTTTGGCTGAATTCCAACTGACTCAAGCTATTGTCTGTGCACATAAATTTAAAAAGCTATACTATGAAACTTGGTCAAACATTTAGGGACAACTAAGGTTAGTGAGGAGTGAAATGTAAATAACATTTTGGTACTGGATTGAGACATGTAGCAAACTTAAGGAGACTCAATAAGGGACAAGGAATTACAGCATACCCATACTTCAGTGAGATAAATTGGAAGATATATGATTCAGCATCTAGAGGCAAATAGTCAACCACCATTACAAATTGAGGGAGCAATGATGTCTTCCAATGTTGTCGATTCTTGTAGTCTAGTTATGATCTTGGTTTCAATCTATATATCTTGCTATGATCATAAAAAAAGATTAAAAGAACCAAAGAATAACTCCTGGTCTGGCTAGGATCCTGGTTTCAATCAATATATTTTGCTCCAGCAATAAAAAGAACTAAAATATATTGAAATGAAATAAAGTCAAAATTCAGAAGTTTGCAGGTTGGGTTTCACAAGCCTTATCAAAAATTATTTTTAAACAAGTTACAACCACAACATATAATAGGAAAGAAGAACAAATTTACCGAGTACAGCTACATATATTCTACAATTATATATGACACTACACTAGAGTCAATAAATAACAAGGACAGAAAACTGGCTATGTTTGTTAAATGTATGAACACTGTTTTTCGCATTTTGATTTGAAATCCTTTTGATGTGACAGAAGCTTAGAGAAGTGAAGTGTTTTTGGTGGGATTCACATTTGAAAATGTTTTATGTGGGTTCCCCAGAAGAAAATTGTTTGTTAAACCTTTTGAAAAGTTTTTTGTGTTTTCAAAGAAACAAACACTAAGCATGTTTATTTTGAGACAACACATGCCTTTTCTTTTTCAGGTGTAGAGCCTGATTTTTTACTTACATAAAACAAAAGGGAAAATATACTTTAGCCCCTAAACTATGACCATATTTTCATTTATGCCTCCATACTTTAAAAGTGACATTGGGGCCCCTTGAACTACCACCACGTGTTAAATTAGACACTTTTTTTCATTTTTCTCACTAAAATGCCCTTGAAGTTATTAAAAATTTACTATTTGAAAAAATTAAACAAAAATGGGTGGCCTTTTTCATAATAGCTCCTTTGATTTTTTTTTTTTTTTTTTTCCAAACGATTATTTTTTATTATTTTTTTTATAAGTATTTTTTTATTTTAAAAATTGTTTTTTTTTTTTAATAACTTCAAAGGTATTTTTGGGAAAAAAATAAAATTAAGTATCTAATTTGACATGCAATAGTAATTTATGGAGCCCCGATTCCACTTTTTAAAGTTTGGAGGTGTAAATGATAATGTAGTGATAGTTGAAGGAGCTACAACTTATTTTTCCCAAAAAATTATAATAATAGAAAGGTGGTCGCGTGGCCACCCTCAGCAAAGGGGGTGGCCATGTGGCCACCTCTGTCCTACTAAGGTGGCCGCACGGTCACCTTTGTCTTGTTGGGGTTGCTGCACGGCCGCCCCTTTTTTTATTTTTTAGTAATAATAAGTAAGCCTCCACCCTACAAAAATAAGCACCTGTTTTCTCAACATATTCTTATAGGAAGGGTGTGAAAAGTTTTCTAAAAAGTGTGTTGTGTATTGTTTTATTAAATTTTTTTTGCGTTTTGTTTTTAAATAAGTGTTTTGTGTTTTGAAAAGTGAATCTTTGTTAAATGTTTTGAGAAATGTGTTTTGTTTTTTAAAACATAAGAGTTTTTGAAAGTTGTAACAAACATAACCCAAGTTACTGTTGTACATTGAATTCCTTCCACAACTTTTAAGATGCCAATAAGTTTAGTACTTGTAGCTTTCATGATATATGCTTTAGTGATTCATGAACTCCATGGTCACAATAACGAAAGTTTGACTTTCATTTAGAATATTTTAAAGTAAAAAGGTCTTGAGGAAGCAAAGTTGTTTAAAGCAAATATGAAACAATTCGTTCATTGATTTGAGTTATCGATGCCATTAACAATTTTAGGCCACATCTCTGACTTCATAAAAATTCAATCATGTCCATAATTCTTCAATTTTCTTCTTAATAATTTATATCCTAACCACATCAAATATGCTACGCTACACAGGCATTGGATATTGCTTAAGAGGTATAGGGTCTTTCTGGAAAAAACTCTGATTGGGTTACGCATGGGATGCTAATACCTAAAACGACAAGGCAGCTGAGGGTCACTTTATTCTGAAAGGTTTTGGGCAATAACTTGTTGCTTTTAAAAAAATGAAGAAAAGAATATATATGGAACAAGTTGAATGGCTTGAAATAAAATAAAATAAAAAATCTCTGGAGTATTGCAGTTTCACATGACTGCAAAGAATGCTTGTATACATTATGACTACCATGCTAGTTTCTGGATACACACATTCAGGGAAGGTGACTCCACCTTGCACTTTCGGACTCATATATATATATAGATATATATACTGAAAAAGTGGATTCATATATTCATATTCATATTCATACATTGGGGACTCATATATTCATATTCATACATTGTGACTTAAGTTTTATGCTGGCCATAAACTTATGCCAAAGCCCTTTCTTTCTCTGGCTTGAGACTGGTCTTGTAAAAAAATTAAAACACTAGGCACTAATAAGGGTGGAGTTTGTTACTCATAACATTATAACAGCCAGGACACAAGTTAAATGCATTCCTTCTAAAAGTAGCCATTTGTCTCAGAATGTTTGCAAGTATAATGCTATTAACTGAGCCTATTGCTTTAATGGAAAAACAAATTCAGAAGACAAAGAATGAGATTACCTTGGACAAAAGAGAGCACATTGAGGATGCCATTGCCTGCATCACATCAACTGCTGAACCCACAGCATCTTTGAGATTTTGAATATCAGCCTGATAACATAAAGCAAAGATCCTTAGCAATCTCAACAACACCAATGTCTGAGCCTTCGATAAACTGATAATTGGCTACAAAAATTAAGACAAAAGGATAAAGTACTTACTACTGCTTTTCCAACAATTGGAAGACGAAGAGTACTGGCTCTCAAAGCTTCAGTTGCTCCTTGCAAAGAGCTGGAGTGGTCTCTATCCAAGAGGGACCATTCTTCCAAATAATTGATCTACATTTACCAAGTAAAACAAACTTCATTTATGATGAAGAAGATATTAGAATAAAACAAACAAAGCGACCAAACCCATGATACTTTTGGCTTTGTCTATGTAATAATCTAGTACTTCCTTAAGCAATGATACCCAACATATAACAAATAAGTCGTAGAAATTTAGCAACCATTATTCAATCATCCCAAATGAGTGTCTGAGTTTCATATTTTACATAAGTTTTCTTTCATCTTCAGTAAAAAGTAAGATATGCCTCCCTGGAAGAAGATGTATCACAGAAAACTTGGATAAAAATCTTTCCCCTCTGGAAATAGTTTAAGGTGAGTTAAGCTATTATTATCACCACTACTACTGACGAATAACAGCCATTGTTAGGCAGAATGAAGAAATCAACAAAACAAGTTCATGCAACTTCTGCATACATTCTATTATGTCAACAGATTGGAATTTGTATATGTATAACATATAGTTTGCAATGTATATCCCAGATACTAACAAAACTAAGATCATTTTCGTAACCAACCCAACTAGTAGCAAGCTCTACAGTGGCTAGAATGATTGTATTTAGCAAATTTCAAATGAATCTGGCTCTGCTTTAAGTATCAAATCATAAACTTCTCAATGCTTTTGATTGGTAAGTTATATGTGGGTACAACCTCATCCTATACAGTGTTCTTACAAAAGGAGGAGGTTCCACTTGAACTAAAAAGCTCATTGGCGTATCTTATGGTTGATAGCTTGAATTCTGAAAACTGTAGCTTCGGATATGCACAAATGGCCAGTCTTATGGCCAAGAGAGAGAGAGATGGAGATGCAGAAGTGAAGTAGAACTTTTGGTTACTTGAGTTCTGAAAATTGGAGCTTGGGAGACGCACAAATGCCCAATCATTTGGGAGAGAGAGAGAAGATGCACAACTAAAGTGTAACTTGATTTCTTCTGTTGCATGTCAAAAAGCCTGAATACAGAGTAAATAAAGAGTTACAACAGCCAGGTGGAAAGCCACCAAATGATGCTTGACTGCTCCTTCATGACAGGAAATAACCTGATGTTGGTAAAACTTCTAGTGGCCTAGTAAGTAGCAACAGTATGATTTGGCCTAGGGAGTGCGATTGAAGATCTAGAATTCCAATATTTTTGTTGTTTGTCTGTCTTGTAGGTGTTCACCTTATTAAGAAAAAAGGAGAAAAATCAAGTACACTGGGAGTACAGAAACATTCCCCTAGGTGTTACAATGTACAATTCAAAGGGTCAAGAAAGGGTATTGCCTAGGGTAGTTATGTTTGTTGCTTGTTCCATCAGTGTTCCTGTAGTTCTTGCCTCCTTCAGATCTCAGAAAGAGAGGATGAGAGGCTGCCCCACACAAGTGAGGAGGTGAGAAGTGATCTAAGAGTAACGGCCTTAAAACACGGGATAGAATAATTAGTTTTTGTAAATATAGAATAGAGGCAGAGCATTAAAGATGATCTACGTGTCCCTTAAACCTGCTCCCACCCTGAACCCAGGTCAAATTATCATACAATATCAAACGGGGTGGGGGTAGGCATTTGTTACAAAGTTATTGTGTTCCACTAGCTGCAGACAATTTTAAGTTTGAGTTATTGAAATAGTATTTTTATGAGCTTCCTGTTTCACGATAAGTTAAGGCACTTGTCCAAGTTTAAACAAATAATAGTGCTAATAAGAAAAAAGAAATCACTACCATCAAGGGTGGTGATTCAATGGCCCAAGGAAATCTCCAAAGTGGTTAGGCATGTACTAGGGCGTGGGTTCGAATCTCTGCAATGGAGAATCCCACATTTGCCTGATTAGTAGCCACCTTGGTGGGGCTAAGTCAGGCTATGGTTCAGTCGAACTTAAGGAAGCGCATGCGGTTCCCATCGTCTAGGCCCCTCCTATGCGGCTCCCAGTGAGTAGGTACTACTATGGTTATGCTCAGGTAGGATAGCCATAATTGGTCTCCCTGGTGTACCCTTTATGTTTAAAAAATAAAATAAAAGAAGAAGAAGAAAGAAACCACTAATTTCTTTCACTGCCATGAAGGTCTCCACACAAAAACAAAAAAAAAAATTGACAGAAATGCTGATGGCTGAGCAGAACATAGCTCTCTGAATGTTTCTACATCAATAGTGACAATAGATGTGGATGATTGATCAGCTTTCCTCTACAGTTTAAATAAGTGGACAACTAGATAGTTTTTCCGCGTGGCAATAGATGTAGATGATTGATCAGCTTTCCTCTACAGTTTAAATAAGTGGACAACTAGATAGTTTTTACAAGTATGTCCCATATCCAAAGTCACTGGGTATTTAATAGCCAAGTGCATCATAAACATAGAACTGATTTCAATATAGTAAAGCTCTGAATCTTACTTGTCCCCTGAGGATGGAAGTTAGCTTCAATTTTTGCCTCAGCAATAGCAACTTGATTCTTTTAAGTGTGACAGTGTGCCGTAATTCTGAGATTGTTACCCATGCATTCCACAGATTTTTCTGATGCAAAGAATAACATTCTGATAAGACCAGTGGACTAAATATTGTTATGATCATCCTCAAAAGCTTAGCAACTAACTGATTTTCATTACATAATATGCAGCCTGCGGTGGCACCATGGACAAATTTCTTAACTGGAAAGTGACAGCAAGTTCTAAAATTAAAAACAATGGCCTAGCATGGTTAATACAAGTCAAAATTGTCAAGAAAATGCAAAGCCAAACAGAAAGTATTGATGCATTTGTTGAAATCACTGCAACAACTAAAAACTCCAGAAATTTGAAATGAATGAAATTTTGTTTTGTTTCATTTGAAACGCATAATAGTTCTGCTACTGACTGAAGACAACATAAAACGTCTCACAATTGTCAAATTCAATAGTTTCTATATAAAATGGTACGCAAATTGGTTCTTTCTAATCAGCTCTAATGAGCTTCAAATGAAAATTGTTTTCTGACGTGGCTACAATTGTGTGCTTCAGCAAGGATTTCACAAATTTTTCAATAACGTACAAAATTTGAAGGATCCTTAAGTCATTGGCAGATATTACAAATTAAATCACATGATGGGAAAGGTTTAATATTGATGTCAAAATCTTTTATAATTTCATATAAGTATGCCTCCTTGGATTGATTTCATAAATTTCATTCACAACTATACTTCATATAATATGTTCTACATATGTTTTAGAGTCAAATCTATAAATCTAATATATCAAGATCAGATGAATACAGACTACATGATTTCCAATAGTAACAAACTGCTTACTGTATAATGCTCTTCATAAAACTGCATCTGTATAGTCCTGATGGCGGATGCGATGATTATATTCATATTATTGCATGACCTTTAACACCTTTTTTTTTTTTTTTAATGGCAAGGATACCTTAAATAGTTTGTGCATATGACAAGGTCTTCTCTTAGGTCATAGATCAGGGTCCTCTAACATGCTTATTGTATAAGCATCTAACACAATCAAATGACTATCAATAAAGTCCAGTTAACAAAATATAAAATTTATTAGAAGTATTCTAGTTTCTTATGAACGTCCAGCCTTTTAAGGAAGTTGCATCATCACTCCAAAACTTTTCAATTCTGGACCAATTTGAGATGTCATATCAGGTCGAAATTCAATTATATGCCTTGTGGTCATTCATAATCTGAATACTGATTAAAAAATCCTAAAGAAACAATGAGAATTCTAATTACATCCTTTAAAAGAGAATGAGAAGACATTAACCTTGACTTTATTCACCATTTGTTGAGATCAAATTCAAAGGTAAAACCCTTTTAACCAACTTCCAGGCCAGCATAAATTTGGGTAAATCTTTTTTTTATAAGAAATCCGAATAATAATTAAAAGCGCAAAGTACAACCAAAGTACATAGAAAGTATACAAGAGAAATGCCTATCTAGATGCAGATAAGGAAACTACATGTTTTTACAAATCTAATTGAAACAACAAAATTTTGAGCTTATATGAATCTTGTGTAGTTGCGCAGCATGAGAGGAAAGCACATTACTACATGTCTAGACAAAAGGCAAACATTGAGTTACTGCATAAATAGGTAACAGGAAACTATTTAAAACATATGCATTCTTTTCCTTTTTGATAAGTAGATGCAGATAAGGTTGGTATTAGAATCATGGACAAACTTAGAAGAAACCCAATACGCAACAAGTTTTTCATTAGCTACTTAAACCAAAGTAATTTTTTTTATAAGTAATCAAGATATCATTAAAAGCGTAAGGCACCCTCAAGTACATGGAAAGCATACAAGAGAAAACACTTAGCCAGAAGGAGAAAAAAGAACAAGGAAAGGAGAAATAAAAGAAACTGTCAAGAGATACAGAGAATATAGAAAATAAAGCCTTAATCTCCTCTAAAATCCTCTCATAGTCCTCAAAACTTCTATCATTTCTTTTTCCCCTATGGACACCACAATAGACATGAGGGCACCATCTACCACAAAGCAACACTCCAACTGCAACCAGCAATCCTCAAACATGCACATAAGTCAACTACACGTGTAGGCATAACCTAAAACAGCCCAAATCGATTGAAGAAAACACCCCATAAGGTCATTGCAATCTCACAATGGAGAAGACTTAAACCAAATTAATTATAGCTATCTATAGGATTCCTCCCCTTTCTGGCAAACTCTACTTCATTTAAAGCCATTTTCTCCATATATCATAGGCCATCATGCACAAGCTCAACAGCTAAAACCACCCTTTTCTATTGCCTCTACTTGTCACTCATCCCGCTTTCATACTCAATCAAAAAGATGCACCTGTTGACTTTATTGCTTGTGGCTAAAACATTCAGCCAACCAATGAGCTTTAGCTCAACTGGTACTTCATTACTTTGTAGGTGGGTTTGTGGGTTCAAGTCTCATCGGGTGCATGCGTAAGTTAATAATAAAAAAAAAAAGCCACCTTTCTCCCAACATTTTGCAGGCTGATAAAAAAATTAAATTTTTTTTTATTTTTATAAAAAAAAAACTGCACATTATTGGTTCAAACATAAGGAAAGATAAACCTTGGTCAATACTCTAATTCATTTCTAAGGAATAACATCAATTTCTCATCTGTTTTCCACATTATTACTAAATCTAGGCAAAAGATATAATAATTGTCATTAAATATGGTAAAATACTTGCTCCAAATGACTTCACTTGATAATACATGCAACACTCGGCCTTAAATGATATGATATTATCCGCTTTGGGCCAATCCTGCACGGTTTTATTATTGGGTTTACCCCAAAAGGCATCATACCATTTAGAGAGAGCATATTCCATATAAACACATCATATTTTCTGTACCCAAGCAATGTGGGACGTAATAATACAGAATAGATGCTTTTCCAAGGCCAAACTAAATTCTTTCCTGCTTTCCTTAAACCACTAAAAGCACTTAGAATACTCATGCATTGATATTCATGATACCCAATCTTTTTTAGAAAGTTAGTTCGAATCCCCTCTCCCCCTCTTTTGTGGACATGTCAAAAAAAAAAAATTTGTACTTATAAAAAAAATCTTTTTCAGAATGTGATAAACCATCTAAACACCCACAAACCTGAGAAATTCAAAATTTTCCATTTTCACTCCTGGAAGTTCAAGCCATTTAAGGTGCAATTAAGTCCTCCACAAAAATGATGGCTTAAATAAAAATGTCGATAACAGTCATAACATCCTTCCAAATGACCATGCAGCATTCTTCAACATCATTTAGGCCAAGCTCTATCTCTGGCAATTAGTCAAGTCTCCAAATGACTTTAAAGACTTGTACATCCTAAAACTAGCATCGCAAATTGCTTAAGATCCTTCTTCCCAAATCTTTCAAGTCTAAAATACTCATATAAACAGTTACGTACCTTTTGTATTATGAACATTTACCTAATCCATTTCTATCAAATGATATGCAGCTCTCAGTATGTTATCATTCTTTTCAAATCATAATTCTATATAGAGAATCTGAAACTTCCCAATTTCTCAAACCCATGTTTGATGTTAAAGGTCATAAATGAATTATGTAAATGCCAAATTCAAATTAAATTGACCAAAGACACTGCAGTGCTCATTAAGATAAAACTAGTGGAATTCACCAGGAAAGAAGAAACGCATTTAGGTGCTACTAAGCTTTCAGATTAACCATTCAATTCATTCAATGGACAAAATTTAGCACAGTGAAGCATCGTAATTGTTGCTTTAGATGTGCTACTGTTATGTAGAAGAGCGTTCAAGATAACACTTGCTGAGTAAAGGAAATCGTGTCCATACTAACATTAATAGAATTAGACGAATAAGGAGAAGATACCAAAATCAATATATTGAAAAGAATGCAATGTAGCAAAGATACCAAAATAAATATATTGAAAAGAATGCAATGTACAGCCTAGTAGCCATACCTCAGCACTCAGTGTCTGCACCAAGAAGGTAACATCTGCCCTTGCATTAACAAACCGCCATTGCAAGTAGCGGTTATACAGAAGCCTCAACAAGTGTGCATCAAAAATGCGATCCTCCCCCATCTTCCCTCTCCGAATATCAACAGAGAAACTGAGGATCGAAGGCGTACTTGAATTACTACTCAATGGGCCAGTAACAGAATTCCTGACCCGAGAAGGACTAGAAATCCCTCTCGAAGGAGAAATCCCTCTCGAAGGAGAGGAAGCTGAAGATGTCCAAAGCTTACTTGGCGATGCAGGCCGCATGGCTCCCCTAATAGGCGAAGACATTGTTCGCGGAGAGGACAATGGCCCATCACTAACGTACTTTTTCGACTGAACTAACTTTGCCGGCACAGCCATTCTCGACCCGGGGCTCGTGGACAGTGGCGACCCTGGATCCTGCAGGCGGCGCAACCGACTATTTGTCTCCTGCCAGAACCTAGCCGACACAGCAATCCCTCGAGGGCCCCCACC
The DNA here is from genome assembly GCA_006937295.1 of Carpinus fangiana. Lineage (NCBI taxonomy): Eukaryota > Viridiplantae > Streptophyta > Magnoliopsida > Fagales > Betulaceae > Carpinus > Carpinus fangiana. The sequence continues at coordinate 2,729,093 of CM017322.1, forward strand.
TCTTCCCTTGGCAACAATCCCACCACAATCTTGCAGTCCTGAAGTGCTACCAGACGACACACTATCTGTATCAGATGCAGTGAGATCAGAAGGCACAGAAGACTCATTCACTGAATTGGCATCTGGGTTTTGCTGACCACCTTTCAACAACTCAGCAGCGTTGCCCAAATCCAAGCTCACCCTCCCATCAAACGAGGCCCTCCTACTGTCACCAATCATCATCGAACTATGCAATGCTCGAACGAGCTTCCCAGATCCCATTCCAACTATCTTCCTATCAACAGCACCACCATTCCCACAATCTAAACTCCTCGACAACAACGGATTATTCGAACCTGAATTTGTCGAATTAAGTTGCCGGGTTCTACCAGGCCACCGATGCTGCTCCATTGGCCTAGAGTTCTCCGCCTGATCTCCTCCTCTAACCGGGGTCCCCCTCCGCCGCTCCGGTGTACTCTTCCTCGCATTGCTCAAGCTCGGCGTTTGCGCCTTCGTCTTACTAATCGGAAGCGAAAACGCCTCTCCCTGAAACGACACCGATAAACTCCGAGTGGAAGTGACCAAGAGCTTTGTAGCCGCCGATACTTCGGCGCCATTGGCGTGTTTCGAGTCAGGCATCGCCGTCATCGGCCGAGGCGTACTGGGTCGCCTCCGGTCCACCGATTGGGACCGTTTTGTGGCCGTGGAAGTGCTTAATGTGGTCGATAAATGTGTGGAATTGTTCGAACGGGACAGCAAAGGAGATGCGAATCTCCTAGAACTCGAAGACGAAGAAGAAGTGGCGGTTGTAGTTGTGGTCGTGGTTGTTGTTGTAGAAGTAGAAGTAGAAGTAGAAGTTGAGGGAGACATGTACCTGGAAGAGACCTGTCTGCCTCTGGGCCTTCTGGGCTGATTTCCAAGGCCATTGTTGTGGCCATTGTCTTTCTCCGAAGGTAGCAGAGGGGGTCTTTGGAGATGCGTTTGTTGTTGTTGCTGTTGGGAAGTGGTCTTGGGGTTTGTTGAAGCAGCTGCTTCAGAAATAGCAGCCACCATTATAGGACTATTCTGGGAATTTTCCTCTCTCTCTCACACACTCTCACTCTCACATTGCCTCTCAAAAGAAAGGGTTTTGGTCTCAACACGAAACCCAAACCCCAGTGGTTCTCATGGCTGCAGATCAAGGAATTTGGAAGAAACGCAAATGGAGAAATGGGTTTGCGGAGGATTCAGCATTTCTGGAGAGGGACTAACCACTGGAACCAGAAGAAGACGACGAAGAAGCACTGCAGCAGTGTGATATCTTCTGGGTTTTGAGAGAGAGCGAGAGAGAGAGAGACAGAGTAGGTGAAGGGTGAGGGTGAGATTTGGGAGTGGTCGGAGCCAGGTTTGTGCTTTTTGGGTTTGCGTTTGGGTCTTCGTGAATCTTTGGAGGGACGTTACGTTAAGCTAATTTGGTTTCAACAAATTAAGCTCACTTTCTTTTCTTTTCTTTTCTTTTTTTCTTTTTTTCCTTATAATTTCCTAATTATAAAATCCTTTTTCAAAAATATATTAAAAAAAACTTTTTCAAAAATAATTTCCTAATTATCAGTATTTTTCCATTAATGTGAAACTAGTTGGGTTTGTAGTTTTTTTTTTTTTTTTTTTAACAAATTATCTCTATTAATATAACAATCAAATGGGACAAAATAATCCGTACAATATCAAAGATATAATTTGAAATCTTCACAATTCAAACATTATTTATGATATACATAATAACCTCTCAGGCTATTATAAGACAATATCTGTGAGAAGTCACTCACAATCTATCAATTTCACATTTATAGCAAATTTTGGCGAATCACGTTTCTATCCGCTGCTAGATCCTTAGATTCCCTGATTTTTTTATTTTATTTTTATTTTTGCTGCTAGTGTTTTATCAATCGCAATCCATTTCGCTGACTTTATTATAGTGACAATTCTTCTTTATACTTGATAACTCATCCGTCATTAGTCTATGGTTAATTATAAACCGTCATGTGTTTGTAAATAAACTTGTAATAAAAATTGTAGCACTCTAACACCACTCAACATGATCTAGGAAGATAAAAATGAAATAAAGAGATAATTATAACGTGTATATACATAAAGCACAAGTATGGTAAATGAGTAATGCTACACGAATGCATTGGCCTTATGTGTTGACGTGACAATGCCTTGTTAGCAAAAAAAAAAAAAAAATTTAAAAATTATACTACAAAATTGTATGAGTGACTAGAGATTTTCATTGTAGATATTCATTAACCTATATTACCCAAATAGCTTTTCCAAACTAGAAATCTGTTTCATGTATCAGCTGGAATTTTTTGACTGAAATTTTGTAAATCCAACAATTAATATATATACATATATATATATTCATGTGTAAGAGAATCAGACGGTTCACATTCATTTTAATCTTCCATAAAATGAATCTGAAATTAAGTTGACTGAAAATCCAACAAAACAATAAAAGAGTTGGCTGTTTCAATTGACATCTTGTCTTCTGTTCATTTGGTCGTAGGGAGAGAGCTGTCAAGAACTTCCAATTTGCCCTAATATTACTCAATCAATACACTAAAAAAAAACACACACACACATTAAATACATTGATGTTGATGGAAGTGCATATACATGTGAATTTTAATTTAATTAGCATATTTTTATTCATTTATTTTTTAGAAGAAAAAAAATACAGAATTTCTTTAACCCATTTTGAAAAAATAAGATTGAGGGTTCTTTTATTTTGATAAATTAGTGAGAGTAATTAATTAGCATCTAAATAGTTACGGGTTGTTTCAACTAACTCGAGAGTACAGTTGGTTACTAAATGAGCTACTTCTCACAATGTGTTTGAAAGCATTTTCGCTTATTTTCTGTTCTCTCCTCCTTTTAGATTAAGAGTGTAATCCGTTTCTCCTTTGATTATAAAAAATAATTGAATTAAATTAAATTACAGTTATGGGAATGTTAAGAGGGAGATAGGACATGAATGAGCAAACCTACTTGAAAAGAGCTCTCAAGCAAAATGGTGGTTGATGAGATCAATGACTTGCGACAACCTTAACCAAATTTAATTTAACTTAAAAATGATTTTTAGCAAGCCAAGCCAAGCTAAGGCTATATAAACCCATTATTTAATTAATTAATTAGAGTTAAATAAAGATGCCCCATCTCTTTCAGGTCTCCATCAATCAATGTAATGAATCCCTTTGCTTTCAACGCAGTTTTGCTTCATGAAAACACTGTTCCTACTTTTTTTTGCCCGTTGTCACAGCCTCTTAAGCTTGTCCACATGGAACTTCGTTGACAATCTTCAGCCAAAGTCCTGTGGAGTGTGGACTTCCCATTTATCCTCTGGAAACCACATTAAACTATTATTTTTATTAACTTCTCACAAGCTTTTCACCAATTATCTGTCCCATTCATACTCATTTTCTTCTATTTTTTTGGATAAATAAAAAAAAAATCCTGATTTCATTTATCTTTGTTGTGCATATATAGGGCTTTAATTATTATTATTAGGGTAATGTTATACGAGAAAATGTTATATGCACTTTCAAGTGCATTTCTCACCGATTTGTGCGGCCTTGGAAAAGGCCTTGCTTATTTTATGGTTCTTCTGGGACCATCAACAATACCATTGCCTGTTATTGGGTCCTTTTATACCTAATTCAGAATTTGTTTTTGTATTTGTACCGTGTTTACCATTTGGGCTTTGTTGTCGGGGGTGCCCACCCATTTTGTGGTCTTTTAATCATGTAACTCATTTTCCCTTCTTTGATTAAAAATAAAATAAAACATTTTTTTAGTGTGCTTTTTTTTGACATCGTTGTGAAAATTAGCATTAGATCTAAAATTGAATGGTGATTTTTATTGCCATGTTAATGAGTATAAACTTATTAATGTATGTAGCATTTCTCGTGCTATATATTATACCACCATCTCACTACGCTAATATGACATTATCAATTTACCTCTATATTAGCATTTTTAAAAAGAAAAAAGAAAAAAGAAAATCTAATGGCAGGTTGGCAATGCCATGTCAACATAATGGTGCAGATAGTTGTGTGGCATATATAGTGTTACTCTTATTATTATTATTATTATTTAAAGATGACGATTAATTAGGAGTGTATGTTTGTTAATATATTTTGGGAGGTTTTTTTTTTTTTAATTTAAAAAAATGTGATCCCTGAAATAAAAGTGAAAAAGTTTTAAATATTTTGTGTTTTGGGTTGGTTATTAATTCCCTTATTTTTAGAACCTAAATTAAAAAATAAAACAAAAGAACAAAAATTTGAACAAATGAAGTCATTTTCTACTAAAAAAATCATTTTACAAATTGACATAACCGTTCACGTGATACTTACTACAATTTAAATAGCCACTTGATAATCCCCGCAACACTTACAAGTTACAACATTAACTATTGAAATCTACAATCATTTTTTATAAAATTGCCTAAAAAAAATTAAATTTTTTTAAGAAAATGTAATAAAATTAATATTATGCCAGATATTTTATTTTTTAAAATTATTGAGTCCCATCTCCAACTAGTGATCACTTTGTGCAGAAGTGGGAAAGGGTGAGGTCTAGTATTATAGATAGGTGATGGGGTTGTTCCCAAGTGGTAGCTCAATCGGTTGTGAACCACGCCTTATGAAGCGGAGGTCACAAGTTCGAATCCCCCCTCCCCCTACCCTTGCGTGGACATGTCAAAAAAAAAAAGATAGGTGATGGGGCAGGTCTTATTGCCAATAGGCCGCTCAGAATATTAATACTAAAATAAAAGCCCAAAAAATTAAACAAGATAAAACAAGATAAAACAAAATAAAATAAAATAAAAGAGGCATGTTAGTGTTAGATTATTCTAACCCTTATATTCAAACAAAATTAATCCATTCCATTTCCCTCCCATAAAGTTTTTCCCTTAATGCTTGTTTATGCCTGGTGAGAAAACCAATGATTAAACAAAACATACTTTTGGATATCCCAACGTAATATGGACAAGATTGTTTTGTTTGATAACGTATAATAAGTTAATATTTCATCCATTGTTCTAAGACATCCAAAGCATGGACAAGAAAAAAGGTATTCACATAACTAGCTATATTGATTGAATTATGAATATAATTAATAGCTTTCTTTCAAACTAATTATAGAGCTTTGGACTTTTGATTATTTAGACCTAAATACTGATTATAATAATTAATTTTTACTCTAGCCAATCAAAAATTAATGATTATATTACTAACCGACATTCATGAAGCTGTTGAGCAACCCCATCCAAGTTGAGTCACCTTACAAATTCACCTATTATTTTTTAACACGAGGGGAGGAAAATATGTAGAATAATTAATAATAATGTTTAGTTTTATTATGAAATGATGTTGGGTTTGGAATTTTTGAAGCCACATGTGACTTAAGCTACACTCCATAGAATAATTGGTTTAAAAGTAACACAACCACTTAGTGATGTTTGTTTATTAGGCAACATTTAGTTGCTTTGAGCATGATTATAAGCTTAGCAAAAAATGATTTTGTCTGCACCCTCTACCATTTCTTATACATTGCTTCTCCTTTCCACTTCACCCCCACATTAGAGAAAGATTATCCGTGCGTATTTATTTGTGTACCAATTAGCGCCGTAATCGAGCTGATCGAGTCAAGTATTGAATTTTCTAGACTATAGAAGCGAGGGTGCTAAGAGAAGTGAGAGTTTGACAAAAATCTGTAACAGATAAGACGTTAATATATGATAATTGACTATATAATTAATTTTATATATATATATATACACACACATATATACACTAACATATTAACTAGGTTGCAAGGGATCTTAATTAAAGATCATTTTACAATGATTGACAAGAAACAGAATAAAATATATAATGTCTAATATTTGGTTTTTTTTTTTTTTTGGAATTTATGTGTTATAGATATTTGGTTGAACTGAATATGTCAACAACCAATCAAATGGAAAATAGTATATACTTGTCACTCATTTATGGTACAACCATTTTTTTCAAATGCCATGCCTGTGTCACTGTGCCAAACATCTTTCCCAATAATTGAAACAGAACATAGACAAGATGTAGATGCCACATATTATTTCCTACAGGAAAAAAAAATGATTAGAGAAGGTAAAATTGCTGAAATGGGGGCAGTAAAGAATTTTACTTGAATGATCCAGAGAAGAGATTGGTTATTTGTTTGTTTAAGAAGAAACCTAGAGGAAAAAGGCCTTAAAAATGAGGAGAAAAATTTAGTCAAGAAGGTTGGTGAAATATACTTTCCTTATTTGTAGATGATTTTCTCTGTCAGTGAAGATGTAAGCTTGTTTTCTGGGCACATCAGTTGTTTGATTTGTTAGGTTGCATCATATCAGCTGACACTGACTCATAAGCCTTTCATTTTCATGTCTAAGCAAAGACCAAGAGAATTTTGGTTCTGCAGAATTATATTTCTAACTGTTTCATACATATAATAACCGCAACAACTACCGGTGTCATAGGTGAAAAGATGATATCTGCGACGACATATCGGTTTACGTGAGAAACTTTCATCAATTTTCGACGACAACCTTTGTTGGCGTCGTTAAAAATAAATATCCGTGACGACTCTAAAAGTTGACCGAACAAACGCAATCATTTGGGCGACGACGTTTAGGTTTTTAGCGACGATATTGGATCGTTGCCAAAAGTTGTTTTTCTTGTAGACTTTCTTTGGTTTAACATTTGATCAGGTTTAAAACACTATAGCAAGCCACCAAAATGTAGACTTTAACTTGAAGGCAAAATTATTAGGAAAAGAAGCTCATGATTTGAACACCATTTAACGCAAGCCACTAAGTGTAAAATAGTAATCTGAATGGTTCCAAAGAAAAGTTGCAGAATATTCTGGTATGTTCACAAGTGAAGGCCCACAAAAATCCTGGAGTGAAGAAGAGTATATAAACATATTCCAAGCAAAGCTAAGGCTGCCTGTGCTTTGCAAAAGTTATTATTACAAACCTTAAAGTTTGGTTCAAGTGGCAAGGGCGTTGGTTTTAGTGTTTTTCTCATCAGGTCGAACATTAAATTTTTTTTAGGTGTAAACAATTCTTTGAGGTCATGCTAGTCAGTGAAGCTGAAATCTTATCCAATTCATGTGGATGAAGCGTTTTGTACGTATTTGAGGTTTAACTGACAATGGTGAGTACATGAAACAATCACCAAGACAATCTATATTTTATAGAAATGAGTTCTACGTAAACTTTCATACGGTATCCATATTTTAATGATTGACGTAATAAATGTCACACCGTTTGTCATATCAATTTGTAAGAGACTTATAGTAAAAGTTATAGTATTCCTAATGACGGTGTAAGATATATATATATATATATATATATGTAAAATGAGATCAAATAAGATAAGAGTGAGGGAGAAAAAGAGTGGTGAGTGACGTGAGTCCAAGTAATATAAGTCAACAAAGCATTTAGTAGTCGAAATGTGTTATAGATCGAGTACAAATTACATCGTTTGTTCCTTAAGTTACAACAACGTTACTTCTCTCCGTAGAAGCAGTTCATAGAGTCATGTCTAGTCTAGACCACTTTGCTTGCGAATCAAACATTGGAACCCAACAATTATTGACACTTTTTTTCTTTTTTGTCGCTTGGCAAACCCACCCTACCACATGCATTGTTCAAGATTTTAGACTGGTTAAATGTTAATTGAGCACTTAATCATGACTTAGTTTTTTTTTTGTTTTTTTTTTTTTTTAAAAAAAAAGTTGTCAATTTTATGATTACTATAATTGACACTAATTTCTTATTAGTAAGACAATCAAGTAGTCAACCTTAAGTAATACACCGTTGCCAAGTGTCATATTATATTGTTTGTAAGACCTTTTAGGTGTTACTCATCCTTGAGGAAAAAAAAAAAGACTTTCAAGTGTGAGAATTTAGATGTAAATGCAAGGTAGTATCAATATATTCTATTTTATTTTAAAGAAAATGTTTGAGGCATTACAATTTTTTTATTATAATATCTTTATAAGCTGACGTGGCACTCCGTGTTGACCACAATAAAATTGAGTAATTCTATTAATCACCCCATTATAATTTATATGTACTCCTCCCATCCCTAGATGTTGATGTAGTGTGATCTTCCTAACCAAATAGCTAATCCTTGTTCTCAAGGGGTAGATCAATTGGCTTAAGACTATGCCTTATAAAGCGAAGGTTACTAGTTCGACTCTCCCTCTCCCCTCCTTTTGTGCGGACATATAATAATAATAATAATAATTATTATTATTATTATTATTATAATAAAAAAGCTAATCCTCATGTAATAAATACTTTAGAGATTACACCACATCAACTTTGGAAGAATAATGGATTAATGCATATCATTACTAAATAAAATTTAATTGTTGAGAAATGATCACACTCCCAATTCACCATTATATTCAATACCCAATATTGACTTTTAACAATGATAAAATTTAATCGTAGAGAAATGATCACACTCCCAGATCACCATTATTTTCAAAACCCAACATTGATTTTTAACACAATTTAAGGAGTTTGCATTTGAGAATGTGGAAATGAGAGTATGTGTAGCATTTTTCTTATTTGTTTAATAGTTGACGTGATAAGTGCCGAGTAAACTTACAAAATGGCATAATTATAATTTGATAAGTGTCACAAGAAAATCGTAGTAAAAATTATACTACCCATAATTCTCTTATACCAACTTTCATAACAAATTTTTGCCATTATTATTATTTTTTTAGCCTTTTCATTTACTTTCTATATCGATAGAATTAGTCAAATTATGAGCATTGGGTGGGTGCTTGTGTGCGTATTTGTTATCATCACCACACAATTTTTAACCATGGAAGGATGAGAAGACTATGGCCCCACCCCAAAACTGAATTAGATCGTCTCAAGATTTTGTGTAGACCGGATTGAATTCATCTACACCATCACCAGGAAAGTAAATTCAAGGCTGAGGGTTTTTATTCCAATATATAACCCTACAGGTCCAATGAGCCGTACCACAAACCAACCCACAAGACTCTTCTCCTCCATCAATTTCACAGACCAAAACGACCAAGGTTGGTTTAAGTCCTGAAGTGAGCCGTATTTCTTCTTGTTGCTTCTCTTGATGTTTGGTGTTGGGCCCTTCTCTGATCCCAATTTTCATTCATATCCTCCATTAATCCATTCGCCTACCTCCAATGGGGGGGAACAATCCTAGAGTCCATTAATGGCAAATGGGAAATTGATGTTGGTCTCCCATGTTTCTATTCTTCGAGTTGCAACTGGTGGATGAAAAAGACATCTTGGAGGAGAAATCCCTAAAATTAGGTTTTAGCGTTGCAGAAGAAAGTCTGAAATTTGTATATGATGAAAACTCAGTACTAGTGGTGGCAGCTACTATAGTAGTTGGGAGTTGGGTGTGGAAGAAGAGAAAGGAGGTAAAATCGAGTTGAGGGAGATTGAAATAAAATGAGCCGGTTTACTTGGACCCCAACAGTAAATCTAACTGATGTAATACAATCTTGACTGTAAATGGGAGAATGCAAGAGCAAAATGAATGGATAGGAAAACCCATAACATTCACATTAGTAGAGGAAAGCACTTGGGTTGGGAGCATGAAGGCTGCCACTGCCAACAGCAACAACCACCGGCCAGAATTTCACTAACCTTCATCTTTGTCAACAATCATGGGAGTCAGCTTGCTAAACATCCAATTACGCCTTTAACAGAATGTAATTCAGATCCGACTTTGAAATCACGGAGTCCAAGATCTCCGTCTAGGACAAACAAGGATCTATCAATGACTTCCAAATGAAGAATGAAGATGGTGTCTAGGAAGTGAGAAATGAAGATACATGAGAGGAAGAACAACCAGAGGCAGAGACTAGCAATGCAGCTAAATAGGGTTTCGAAAAAAGAATGGAGTTTATAGCTTCTCCACTACAATGCCATTGGAGAGCACTAGTTGTCAGTTTCAAAGATTCAGCCTTAGTAACTTGAGCAATCGAATAGAATCTCAACAAGCAATATTACCATATCTAAAAGCTAGTAATGGCAGCAGCAGCAATTAGAAGATAATGAGTTTTAATATAGCTTCAATAATGCAATGCAAAAATGTTCATAAACCCACAATCAACTCAAGTTTAACATTAGATAAACTACAACGGAAAATGAAAAGTTCCTTGAAACTTAAAAAAACTACTTTCGTTGGCATCACAAAGAACATAGTGGCGGCAACTGGAGCCGAAAAAAGTGCTTTGTGGCACAGACGATTACAACCTTTAGCGGTACTGCAAGAAAGAGAGAAAAAAAATTGCCGAAATGAGATCAGATTAAAAAACCAATTCAAACCAGATCACTCAATAAAGCATAATCATCCATGGAAGAAAGACCATTACCTTGATGAAGCCAATTTCCTTGGCGTTGCTACGGAAGCATTGTCTGCAACACATGAGGCCATACTTCCGAATCAGCCCGTGGGGATTCCCGCACACACGACTGCCAAACAAAAGAAGCACAACACAAAAACCCAAATCAATAACTTCGTTACTTTTCCCAAATGAGCAAGTCCTCAAACTATGTACAAAATCGCTACTACAAGGCATGAACTCTAAAACCTCAGTCCACAACACATCACCCTGCCTGAAACATTTTTGAAATCGTTGCACTTCAACAATTCCCAGCAATGAAATCTTCCAAGAGAAACGAAAAATGGTCACCTGCTTACATATCTACTCATGACCACAAAACCGTTCCATATACTAGAATGCAATGATTTCCTCTACATGGTCTGCGGAAACTAATTTCTTTCACTTCTAAGCCCGCATTTTCCTTTAACTTAATGTTTTCAACATTATTTTGTTCAAATCCTTATCTTCCAATTTGCTCATAAACAAGCACGATCAAATTCTTTTTTTAAACAGAGAAATTATCCTACTAATCAAACAGAGAAACAAGCACGATGAAAGAAAAATCATGATGTTGAACGCAATAATATGGGTATTCAGCACAAGATCCGAACAAAAATTAACCCAGCAAGATAAGATTAGACAGAAAAAGAAACAATCATTACAGCGACAAACAAATAACAAAAGACTTTTAACTAAAATTTTCTCGGGAACCAAACAGCTAAGGGAGAAAATCGATTTCACGTACCAGGTGCGGGAGCCAGGCCCGTAGGTCTTAGGGTGAGAATTCCACACGTTCGAATGCCCCATGATTTCTTCACTGCTTTCGCTTGATCGCAGAGAGCTGAGCTGCGCAAGAGGTCGATCCAAAACCCAAGAAATCACAGCTCTATGACGAGAAAGTAAAGGAAAGTTGGTATTTATAAGGGACAGGCTCCAAAACCCTAGCTTCGCTCAAGTGCTTAGTCGGGTCGGAAATAGTTCGCACCCAAATCAAGCCCAGTATCCAGCCCACTTAGTATTTGGATAAATTGTACTTTCTTTTTTTTTTTTTTTTTCTTCCGCATAATGTTTGTGGTAACATTCCTGGAAAACTCTCATGAAACTTCACTCGTTCTTTAGGGAATTCCTAAGAATTTAAAAGGCTTGTTGCATACGCTAAATGCAATCGTACATCCCACGAAAGATGGATTTATCTTTTTGTTCTTTGTTTTTTATTTTGTTCTTAGTTTCGTATTGCTAAGGGACTAGTTATATGTAAGTTTGGGGGTGTGGTGAATGCTTAAATATTCATATTTAAGCCCCTTAGTTTATATTTGTTAATTTCTTAGTTTTGTTAGTTGTGCTATTTTTTTTTTTATGTGTTTTTGAAGATCATGAAAGAAAAAGAAGCGTTTCTGGAAAAGTTCCAAGCTTAAAAGGAAAAAAAATTGAGAAAACCTAGAATATGTGGTTAAGTTTAACCAAATAAAGGAAATGATTAAATCGAAATTTATCAAATTAAAGTCAAAATCGGATTGGATTCAAATTTGGAATATGCACATATCTTGGTATTTTGGTCATAACTTTTAGCTCAAATATTTGATTGAGGTGATTCTAATGGCATTGGAAAGCTAACTTAACAGGCTACAAATCATTGTGAAATAGGATTTTCCTATTTCAGACTACTACTATGCTAAAATCACCCCTCAACATAAGAACGCAATTCTGGACGAATCCTAATCCGATTTGTACTAGGATTATCTCCTAATTTGAATAGGAGATAGAATTCCGAATTTCCTAGAATGAAAGAAAAAGAAGCGTTTTTGAAAAAGTTCCAAGCTTAAAAGGAAAAAAAATTGAGAAAACCTAGAATATGTGGTTAAGTTTAACAAAATAAAGGAAATGATTAAATCGAAATTTATCAAATTAAAGTCAAAATCGGATTGGATTCAAATTTGGAATATGCACATATCTTGGTATTTTGATCATAAATTTTAGCTCAAATATCTGATTGAGGTGATTCTAATGGCATTGGAAAGCTAACTTAACATGCTACAAATCATTGTGAAATAGGATTTTCCTATTTCGGACTACTACTATGCTAAAATCACCCCTCAACATAAGAACGCAATTCTGGACGAATCCTAATCCGATTTGTACTAGGATTATCTCCTAATTTGAATAGGAGATAGAATTCCGAATTTCCTAGGTTTAGTGAAATCATGTGCCACTTATTCCTGAAGAGTAATTCAAGCAACTTTGGTTCTATATAAGAGAGTGTCTTTGGTGCAGTCATTGCACAAAACAAGGGTTTTGTGCAATCCACTCAAAGTTTGACACATCATCATTGAAGGAAAATTGCAAGAAAAATATATATGAGCAAAACATTAGATTATTTCAATCAAAGCCATTTAAGCCACCGGACTCCTCCAACTGCTGCCCCCATACACCGCCTTCGCCTCTCCTTACCGGCCGCGTGGTGGTGGCGCCATCCACCCCCGGCCCATGGGATGGCTCCTAGACCACAGGGTGGCCGCCAACCACCCCATATCTGGGCTGGGGCGGCCAGTGAGCCATCCCTAGACCATCTGGTGGTCGTGTGCCACCCCAAAAGTGGCCAGGGTGGCTCGTGGTATTGGGGTGGCCGCGCACCACCCCTAGCCAGATCTGGAGTGACGCACGGCCACCCCTATCACTTCTGGGGCGGCACACGGCCACCCTCGCTACCTTATGGGCTGGTGCTCCTCCTCCAAGCCATCCTTCTAATTTTTTTTTTTTTTTTTAATTGAGATAAAAAGAATTATTCTTGTATTTTGTTCTCATTTTAAGTTTGTGTAATAAGTTGATGTGTCAACTGGTGAATGATATGCACAAAACAAGAATTTTGTGTATAGACCACATTGAAGTCTCGTAGTCTATATCACTACTATATATATGAGAATAACTTCAATGTGATCTATGCACAAAATCCCTATTTTGTGCACACCATTCACTAGTTGACACATCAGCTTATTACAAATAATATTAAAAAAAATAATATTATAAATTATAACAGCGTGAGCACTGTTCACTCACGTTGGTGTACTCTATATCACTACTCATATATATATATATTAAATAGGTAGTGTAAGGGACATCAAGAGAAATTGCTTCCACATTCCCCCTAAAACTCGCCCTTAAATAACTATGCGAATGAAACACTATAAAAGAAAGAAAAAAAACTAATTATTGTGGGGTATGTTCACTTTATCCTTGTCAAATAATCTTGTGTTTTTTGTTTACTTTATTTCTAGACGATCATCATTGACATAAGAAGCAAAGTGAGTCCTCATTGTGCTACCAAATGATCATTTTAACCGGTCTGAAAAAAATAGTCTCCTTAGAAAGACTACACAAAAGAAAATGGAGCGGTCATCCGGAGCTCGATATACGGTCAATTGACATCTTCAAATCTCTTTCTCAAAATCAAAAGATATTGTATTTTATAGTTAAAAATAAATAAACGTAAAAATTTAATTATTGTTATATAAGCTGATCAAGACATAAATATGTTAATTGTGACAGTAAAATGATAAAAATACATATTTAAAATTTAATTTTTGAAATTGAAAACTCAAAGATTAAATTAAAATAAAAAACAAAAAAAAATGGCAATTTCACAAATTTATGGTGAATGAAATCTTCTTAACGATGTGGTTTTCAGCCAAACACTATTTAGTCGAACAATTTCATCTAATCAATAGTCTAGTTGTCACGGCCTTGATGCGGCTATGGCATGGCAACAAGGAAATGTGTGCTTTGCACCCTTGTTCGCCACTATGCCAGGGCATGAGGGTGCATGCCTAGGTTGAAGATGATGTTGCTTAGAGAAGGCTAAGGTTTGTTGTAAAGGATCAAAGGGGTGACGGCCTGTGCACTATCAAAGTGCTTGGGCATGTTGTTGTTGCCCAAGAGTTGCTGTGGGGCGCATGGGTTGCTGGGATGGCTTGTATGAGTGGGAAGAACGCAGCCTGGGCCGCTGTATGCTTGTCTATTTGGACCATATGTTGTATGCTATTGAGAGGGGCCACATGGCCTCCAAGATGCCTTTGAATAATGCTGGTTGAGTGTCTGGAGGCAGTGGCCACGTGGTGGCACTGCCCTACCCAAGTGATGATGCTATGACAAAGTGTTTGAGTGCCCTAGGTGTGGGCTACATGATATGGGGCGTTCAAGTGGGCATTGGGGGGTGCTTGAGTGCACTTGAAGGCTGCTGCATGGTGCTGAAAATGTAGCAGGCTTGTTGAGTGAGGCAGAAGCCCTACCATAAGTGCTGCACAAGTGAGCTGTATGGAGATAGTGTGTTGCAGTGGAAAAAATCAGTGTGCCAAGCTGCTGCACATAGGCTGGAGTTGCTAAGTGGCTGTGGAGTGTGGCAACAAGCCTGTCATGGACAAAGTGCTACTGTGCTATGCTTGTAAGGCTTGGACACGTGGTAGAGAGCTAGTTGGGCATTGGTTGAGTTGCTGCTGGTTGTGTGGGTTACTGTGAGCCTGCAAGAGGGTCTGCAAGGTGCTATCATGTGGCAGTGTGCTTGTTGAAGGTATTGGATGAATTCAAATGGGCCAAGGTGCATGGCACACATGGCTGGTTGCTTGCTGAGGGATGTGATGCTAAAAAGAGATGTAGTGCATGTTGTTGGTTGGATTCAAATGGGCTAGGGGGCCTGCAACACGTTGTTGGTTGGTGAAGAGCATGCTAAAGGGAGGCAACATGCCTACTGGTTGTTACATTAAGTGCAGTGGGCTGGAGCCAAGTGACAGCCCACTGCCTTGCTGAGAACCATGCTGGGGCTTATTTAAGCAAGGCATGGGTGTTCATTTGAAGGAGCTGAAGCTGGAGAGTGCAGAAAAGCTAAAAGAGGAAGCTTGGCTGTAGTTTGAAAGGCAAAGTGAGCTAACTGTGTGCTTAGGGCAGAGAAGGCTTGTGAGTGCTGGAGACTACTGAAGTGCTGCTAAAAGCTATGGTTGCTTGTTGCTAGATAGGAGATCCTAGTTTCTTGTAACAAACAAGTGTTGTGGAAGAGGGCCACACATTTGGGTGAGTGTTGAGTGACTTTGTAGTGAGAAACAGTGGGTTATGCGAATGTCTCATTGTGGTCTTGTGAAGCCTTAGTGGCTGGGTCATTCATGTATCTCTTGTAAACTGTTTTGGCTGTGTTTGTGTTGAGATTAAGGGCTCTAAGGTGTTGTGGACTCTAGTCCATCCTTGTACAGATTCGTTGAGTGAATTGTAAAGATTGTGAGGTGTTGCTCATGTAAAAGTAATCGTCGTTGTGCTGTTGTGCCTTTGCTATGCATTGAGTTCCCATAACCTCCGCTAGTAAGGTGTGTGTTGGTTGCCTAGGCATTGCTTGGGGCGTTGCTTAGGGCCATTGCAAGGTTGGTTTGGTGTGAAAAATTAGCCCCGTGACATTAGTCCTATTGACCGTCCCTCTCTTAATGGCGAGTGAAGCTGCTTTGTCTTTGTCTTCTTCCTCTGCTCCATTGGTAAATCAATCAGACATCTTTTCTTCTTCCTTTTCTTCTCTTTTGAGTATTTGTTTGCTAGTTTAGTGTTCTAATGGGAGTTTGTGAATGATTGACTCAAAAAGAAAAGGAAGACTTGTTATTATCCGGAGCGGAGTCCAGGTTGGGTTGAGGCTCAGACTCAGTGTGATCCTTTGTCTTCCTTGTCGTCAGATCTTGCTCACATCCCCACCCCCGATACTCCTTGCCACAAGTTGCTTCTTAGATCCATGCTCCATTTCACCTTCGGATTCTAATCTTACCGATAATTACATCATTAAATTCATTATTTTTTATTAAGAGTGACATGTGCCATCATTTATTGACATTGACGTGACATATAACGTAATTAGTCAAATGTTTTAATGAAATTTAACTCAGAGACAAAATTATTTTTTTGACATATTCGAAAAACCTCTTAATTCACTTTTATACGACATTGAACGATTTATAATGTAAACCAACCACATTGTTTGATTTTACATTTATCTTTATTCTTTTTATATCGCACAAGGAATTTGTAATTTATATCAACTACGATGACTAACTAGTTGCTAATGCCTTGCTAGGGCTTCTCTTTGTAGGTTCTCCTGGTGTTCTCCCAGCCTTACATAAAACATGATTTAAGAAAAAATAAAATTTTAGTGGCCTCCATCACCGGTTTTTTAAGGCATTAGCAACAAATATGAGGCACTAGCATCAAATTTAAGGCATTAGCACCAAAATTGAGGCATTAGCACCAAATTTAGGATGATCAAATCCATTTTGGGTGACACCATCCCTAAAGGGTTAACCTTTTACCCTTAGGTTTTAGTTTTGAATCAAAAAACAAGTTTTAAAGCATTAGAACCTAACTATTAACTCATAAAAATTAATCTGTTGGCAAAAAAAGGGTACTACAATTTTATTTTTTCTTAAATCATATTCTACATAAAACTGAGAGAACGCTAGAAGAACACTACGGGGAGAACCCCTAACAAACCCCTTTATTTAATATATGTTGAGATAAAATAATTCTAGAATTGAAGAAAAAAAAATAGTAGAATCGAAAATAATATCTAGAGATTGTTTGGGATTGCGTTTGATAAATAGAGTTTTTAAGTAAAAAAATAGTTTTTGGACAAAAACTTTATTCTTAAGCTTTTGCCAAAAATGTTTTTTTGATTATTTTTAGGCTTTTTGAATATTTAAAAGCACTTTTAATTTTTTTACCAAATGAGTACTTTTTTCTTCAAACGGGCTTTTTGAGTGTTATAAACACTTTTAGGCATCTTAAACGCAATCCCAAACAGATCCCTAGTCACACAAGACATCAAGATTTAAGTGGTCTAACTTAATAAGCTTACTTCCACTAATGGGGACAATCCAAAAAAAAAAAAAAAAAATTACTAACAAAATGATGTAGTACAAAACTTAATAAAAACAATACCACTCAAACCTAAAAGCTCAAATACACTAAGCTCACAAACACATAAAAAAGAATTAAATAAAAAAAGAAAATAATCTCTTAATTCTCTAAGAACATTCACAGCAGCTTCTTCAAATTTTACTTTTCAAAATAATCAAAAGTACACTTTTGGTTATTTTAATAACTCACATTTTTAGAGCACCAATTTCAGTCTCACTATTTTAACAATTAACATTCATTATTTCATTTAAATATTATTTTTCAAAGATTTGTTTATTCTTTCTCTAACTTTTATATTTTTGAATATTTATATTTTTCTAATAGTCTATTTTATGAATATTTGTCTTATTCTAACGGTAATATTTTTAAAAATTTGTAATTTTTCTAATGGTCATATATATATTTTTTAATTTGTGTTTTATCCTAGCAGTCATATTTTCAAAATTTTTGAAGCCAAATGCTACTGAAATGTTGAGAGAGAGAGAAAAAAAAAATACAAATGCTGAGAGAAAAAAAATAGAGAAATAAACCAAATGCTGAGAGAGAAAAAAAAGGAGAGAGAAATGAAAAGTAAAAAGGAATAGAGATAAAATATATTTGTTTAATGAATAGATGAGTTAATAGTAAAATTTTATATTTGAAGATTTACCGTTCATCTTATTATTATTTTGGTTAAAATGGTGATGCTGAAAAGTGGTATTTTAAACAAATATATTTTATCAAAAACTATATTCATTAAACAAATATATTTTCTCTCTCTCTCTCTCTTTTTTTCTCAGCATTTCGGCAGCATTTGACTTCAAAATTTTTGAAAATATGACTGTTAAGATAAAACACAAATTAAAAAATATGACCGTTAAAAAAATTACAAATTTTTAAAAATATTACCGTTAGAATAAGACAAATATTCTTAAAATAGATCATTAGGAAAATATAATCATTCAAAAGAATAAACAAATCTTTGAAAAATAATATTTAAATGAAAAAGTTAAAGTGAATTGTTAAAGTATTGAGACTGAAATTGGTGTTATAAGTGAGTTGTTAAAAACTTAAAATAATCTAAAGTGTACTTTTGATTATTTTGAAGAGTAAAATTTGAAGAGACTGCTGTAATGCTATAGAGTTAGCTTGCCCTCTCTCTTCAAGTTGCTGCCTCTCTTATTTTCCTCAATCCCACGAAGCTGCTGCCCTCTCTTCTCTCAATTTCCTCACACACAAAGCTAGCTGCAGCACACCCTTTCACCAAAATGGAGCTACTGTCCACCTTCACCAAAATGGCTGAATGATAACAGTTGGCCAAGAAGGCTTCTCCATGAAGCAAACTCCACATACTTCTTTTCGAAGTAAAGTTCAATATGTGTGACTGCAGGAAAAAAGCCACAAAGCTGCAACAGAAAATAAAAGGGGCCACCTTGGCTTGTGAAATCAAGTCATTATCAAGATTTGATAACAAAAATCTTTGTCTTTTTTATTTTTTATAAGTATATATATTGCGAAATGACGACAACAAAACAACAAACTACAAAAAGCAAACAAAAGGAGGATCTTTTCCACTAGTCGGAGAATTATACGTTGAATTCACGCGACTTTAGATTCTGGATCATAATATTTATATAATAAATAGGTTCATACCGTTCGTTAAATAATTCTAGCTAGTCCTATAGTCCGTCCGTCCTTTCAGTGGCGAGTAACGTTGTTATGTCTTCCTCTTCTTCCTCTGTCTCACTGGTAAATCAATCGGACAGGTCCTTTTTTGTTTTTGTTTTTTTTGTTGAGTATTTGTTCGTTTGGTCAGGGTTCTAATGGGGTTCTAAATTTCTAATAGATGAAGGAGGTTCTTGTAGGAGGTTTGGTTGAGTGTCGGACTCGGTGCGATCATCTGGCTTCCCTGTCGTCGGATCTCGCTCACATCCCCTACCCCGATACTCCTTGCTACAGGTTGCCTCTTACTCCATTCTCCATTTCACCTTCAAATCTTACCAAAATTTTCACTCACTTGTATTGTAACTTAGAATGCTAAACATTTTCTTGGGTCAGCCGTTGGTGAAGCTGAAGTATTATCATAATCTGCATTTTCTTGGTCAGCCCTGGGTGGAGCCGAAGTATTATCATAATCCGTGTGGATGAAGCGTTTTATATGAGTTTGAAGTTTTCGTAACCAAATTTGGCACACAAAATGACCGTGCCCAGAAAAAATTTCCATCATTAAAATAAAAAAATAATAATAAAAGCATTTAAAGTTACTTTATATCATAAAAATTAGACATAATCACTCACAGTTGCACCAAAGGTGTCATAAATAGAATATGGCGGATGAAGATTTTAAATTGTATTTGTGATGTTATTTTGATGGAATTAATCCCATTTGGTGATTGATTTATAATAGTAATACCCTTTTCTCATATATATATATATATATATATATAGGGGTTTGCTAGGGGTTCCCCCATAGTGTTCTCCTGGCGTTCTCCCAGTCTTACATAGAACATGATTTAAGAAAAAATAAAATTGTAGTACCCTTTTTTTGCTAACCGATTAATTTTTATGAGTTAATAGTTAGGTTCTAATGCTTTAAAACTTATTTTTGGATTCAAAACTAAAATCTAAGGGTGGAAGGTTAACCCTTTAGGGATGATATCACTCAAAATGGATTTGATCATCCTAAATTTAGTGCTAATGCCTCAATTTTGGTGCTAATGCCTCACAAATTTGATGCTAATGCCTCAAATTTGATGCTAATGCCTAAAAAAACCGGTGTGGAGGCCACTACAATTTTATTTTTTCTTAAATCATGTTTTATGTAAGACTGGGAGAACGCCAGGAGAACCCCTAGCATTTTCCATATATATATATTCCATCTTATTTAGTCCTTTAATGCGATCAATTCTACTAAAGATATCTTTAATGAAGAATTTAGAGCCTGCTATTTTATGTGAGTCATATGCCATTTTTTTTTTTTTTTAATGTGTTATAAAGTAATAATTAGATGATTCATTTTAGTATTTATTGTTAAGTTTTTAGAGTGATCAGTAATTTAGCATGGTGGTTTTGAGTTCTACTTCTTCTATTTTTATTTAGGGTTTAGGGTTTAGGGAAATATTTAGGGTTTAGGGTTTAGGGAAAGATATTGCTGGGGTTCTGGGGAATACCATCCTCGTCAATTTGGGTTCAAATTTTATTTTGTAGTATTTAACAATGTTAAACAGTACATCATTGTTGAGTCCCACTTATATAGAAAAAGTGTTAAAATAATATTTTAACAAATATAGTTCAGAATATGAGTAGTGATGGTTTAAAAAAATATAAAATACGAATAAAAAAAAATAGTGTGAATGGTAATCACTCACGTCAGTTGTAGTAGATAAATCACTACTCTTCAAAATATTTAACTGAAATAGAAAAAAATTGTAGAAAAACATATATTATGATACCAAATTAAACAATCAATTATCCAAAAAAATTTAACAATTAAAAGGATAGAAAACAAAGAATTTATCTACTCATGTGTGGAATCATTGACATGTGCAAAGGTGCCAATACCCGGAGGAGAATTGGTTATGTTTATCCTGTAAGGACGTGCTCTGCGGCCGTTATATAAACAAGCATTTCATGAAGCATTATCAGCAGTCGAATCATTGTCTGGCACTCGGTTTCAGGTATTATGTATTAGCAATTATTTTCTTCGAACTGGGTCTTCTTCTTTCTCAGCAATGCATTACGACGTTGTCTTGCTCAATGCTTATGTCGTATTTTCTTTGGCAAACAGAGATCTGTCGGTTTGGTGTCACTCCTGTGAAGCATATTTAAATGCTCAACTGATTCCGGAACTGCGGCCTGTTTATGAGACAGCGCACATACTGAAATTTGGTGAGGCACCATCGTTTTGGATAGTTTAATGTTTAAAATTTGTGATAATCAAGCTGAGGGTTGGAACTTGGAGGGTTTGTGGTCATGCAGTTTAAGTTTTCATTATAGACTTTGAAGTTTCCTTTGGATTGGATGAGGGAGTGGGGTTTGAACTGACCGTATATATTCGGGTTACTGGTCACCAAATATGTAGCAAGTTGGATTAGCTATTAAGTGAATGTTTTAAAAAATTAAATTTTTTTGTCTTCTTTTATGTAAAGTTCTACTCCAAATTGAGTCCGAAGAAATTCTTTTAATTTAATTTATTAAATTAACATATATTTTAGAGCGATTCTCTTATGCTTTTATTATAGGATTGAAGATGATGTTTTTTTTTTAAAGTCAAATATTAGTTTAATAGATTGAATCGGAGAAAATTCGTCTTACTCAGTTTATGTCAAAGACAATTACGACCTTGTTAGTGCAAGTAGGGACAAACTTCTAAGAAGATTGTCTCCTAGGATGGAGTAAATTTTTCAGGGGGAGAAATAACTTTTTTCTTCAAAATTGTGCTTAAGATCGAGTTCTGAGACATCAGTCCGGACGGGCTATGTAACCTCTATGTCTGAAGGAGCACATGAATTTGGTTTTAAAACCCTCGATTGCTTTTGTTCTTTCAGTTTATCACTATTTCACTCTCTTTATTAAAAAAATTAAAAAAAAAAAAAAAAACCTACTGTTTTTCTCTCTCTCTCTAACATTGAGGTCTCCATCCCACATTCAAAACTTGCACCTTGCTTCGTATTTTCCACCAATCTCTCAATTCATTTCGTGATTCATTCATTATAAGGTATGCTTTAGTTGTTTTTGGTACCAATTGTGTTGGCTCTTAAATTGTCGATATTGGGCGAAGGCTTTTCAATTTTGATTGCATCTTCATGCATTGTATGTGGATTCACCGGTTGTAGAATCCTATTCTCTGCATGTATTTAAGCATTATGTTGGGTTGGCACGTTATGTTGAATCGATGAGTGTTCATGATGCATACAAGATGTTCGACAAAATGTGGCAATGAAAATCTTTGTGAAATTCTTGCTTTCATTCGGTGTTCCATTGATTCCATTTCCACATCATCTTAGGATGTCATAGGGGCGTGCCTTAACATGCTTACTAGGATTTGGTTGATTTCACATTCTATACAATGTCCCATTTGTCCTGCCATCATGTCTCATGTTTGTGCATTGGATACATTGGAGTGGCCCAAGTCTTGACATATCTAGCTCTAGATTGTTTAGTTGTCTTGACATGTCATCATTTCTCATGTTATGCATGCACTAATTGTCTAAATGCTCGTGATTAGATACATTCCATTCATCATGTTTAGATGAACTTGTGTACTCATATTTTATACAATTGTGCCTAGGTTTGTCTTTGTGTCTCACTTTCATGCATCATTAGGGTTCCATGTCATAACACATAAGGATATAGGAATTGTCAAACATTCCATCTCATATAGGGTTTAGTTTGCATTGGATATGAATTGCTTTATTTCTGGACAATCATATGCACATTTGATCCATTGTCAGTGATAGGTTTAGTTGGGCACCTTGCGCATTATTGACTTCACGTTGTGCATGGGTGGTTTTTTTTTTTTTTGTCTTTGTGCATGGGTGATTAACTTTTGGTGGCTTGGATGGATTGTTTGTTTGTCTTTCAGGTACTGAGTCTTCCAAGAAGTGTGCTGACTCTAGTGCAAGATTCAGGAGCCCCGCTGCAGAGAAGGCCTACAATGACTGGTTTCATTACAGGATCCTGACGCCTGAGAGAGGGGTAAAAGTGTCTGATCTTGTTGACCCTACATTTTCCATCATCTTAGACATTTTCAAAAACCAGTGTTGGGATTCCTTGATCTCTAAACCCGTCAGTCCATATCTTGAGATTGTTCGTGAGTTCTATGCGAACATTCACAAGATTAAGGGGAATCCCCCTTCTTTTGAAACTCATCTTAGGGGAATCAATATCAAAGTTACTTCTGAGCTTATCTCCGAAGTAGCTGAAGTTCCTATAGTCCCTAAGCCCGGTTACCCTTTCCCTGATCCCGAATTCCCATCCAAAGATACCATGACGAAAGTGTTTGCTTATGAGGATGGTATCGCCTGGCACGATTATGAGAAAAATGTTGCCTTAGCACACATGACCCCAGCCATGAAGCTTTTAGCTAGGATTGTCCTCCAAAACTTGTGGCCAATCAATCAACACGTCGAGATGGGTGTTGATAAGGCCAAGTTCATGTTTGCCATGATCGCATGTGTTCCCATTGATTTTTGCTCACATGCAATCCTTGTGATGATTGACACATTTCATGATAAAGTCACTTCACTTCCTTTTGCTGGCCTCATTACAAAAATAGCTAAACACAAGAAAGTTCCAATTCCGTTTTCTGAACCATGCCAAACACCTTTAGGCTTCTTCAGTAAATCCACTGTTCAGAAGTCCCATGCTCAAATCTATCAAAGGCCAAATGGATTCATTACACCAGACGTTGAGGAGCTTCATTCTGGAACTACCACTTGTGGTGACACTGACAGTGCTTCTTCCTCTACATCCTCAAATCCCGTCTTAGCACTGACGGAGCAATTTTCAGAAGTTCTTCAGCGACTTGACCATCTTGGACAAAAGATGACGGACATGGATCAGCATGTGACCAACATGAGAAAGCAGTTTGGGCAGCAGTTGGGACAGCTGCAGACTGATTATGCTGCAGACCATGATCGGCTGGTTCAAATTGAATTGGATGTCAAGACGGTGTTGCAGCGGGTGATCCCTGAGGAGGAGCAGGATGACAGTGAAAAAGGATGTGATGTTTGTTTTGTTGTTATTTAGTTGATGTTTGTTTTGTTGTTATTTAGTTGTTGATTGGTCTCCCTTTGTCCTTCGTGACAAAAAAGGGAGACTTTTGATGATGACTGTTGATGTAGTTTGTTTGATGTGTGTGGTCTATGCATAGGGGGGGTTTTGTGCCACCAATCATTAAGTGAAACCTAAGCCAATCTTACCGGACTTAAGTTTAGAAAAAAAATACAGCTGCACCGGATTATACCAGGTTTGAGGAAAACAAAACTTAAAAAATTAATTAAAAACAAAAAAACAAATTAGAAGGGTGGGCCACCACAACCGGCTGCCAACCCAGCCCCTCCCCTGGCTCTCCTTAGCAGATTTCATAAACACAGAGAGGGTGAGCTGAGGGAGAAGACAGAGAACCGGGCGGGTTTGAGAGAGAGAGATGGGAGAGTCGGAGACAGTGCGAGAGA
This sequence comes from Carpinus fangiana, assembly GCA_006937295.1. Taxonomy (NCBI): domain Eukaryota; kingdom Viridiplantae; phylum Streptophyta; class Magnoliopsida; order Fagales; family Betulaceae; genus Carpinus; species Carpinus fangiana. Next base: position 2,753,629 of record CM017322.1, read on the forward strand.
GAGAGAAATAGAGAGCTCGAGAGGGACGGTGAAACGGAGAATGGGTTAGAGTGAGAGAGAGAGAGAAAGCTCAGCAGATGGCCACGGCGAAGCCGTGTGTGGCTTGACAGCCCAGCTGCGGCGTTTGGGACAAGAATCATTCCTTCGATAAAATTCTTCTTCCTTTAGTTATGGGTATTTGATTTGGGAAATCAATTGTGTTCTTGAGGATTTTGATTGGGTTGTTGTGGGCTAATTTTTGGGTTGATTTTATAGAACAATTCATGGATTACAGAGGGAGTTTGAGTGAGGGAGAAAAGGCGAGAGTGAGAGGAAGAGTGGCTCTGAGGGAGAGAATTTCAGGGGAAAAAGAGAGGTTTCGTGAGAACAGAGGACGAGACAGAGAGTGGTAGAGAGAGAGACAGCGTGACCGGAGAAGAGAAAGAGAGAGCAGAGACTATGACAGGGGTGGCTGTGAGGGAGGAGGCAGCGCCGTGGAGGAGGTGTTGGGCGACTGTTTCACGAGAGGAGGAATTATTCTCTATTCTATTTTATTTTATTTTATTATTATTTTTTTTTAAAGAAGAAAATTTAAATCAGTGACATTCGTTTTACGATATGTAATTTCTAATGGATTGGGTTTTGCTTTTTAAAATGTAGCTCCTAAGCTATCTTGGTGACAGTTCTATTCTCATTTTAAGTTTTTTAATAAGCTGATGCTGCTGAATGATAGCCGCATTGAAGATTGAAGTTATTCTCTAGTTGGATATATTTTGCTGATGTTTGCCGCTGACAATTATATATGACGTGTATTTTGATGACTCAGTTAGTGTGAGCCTATTTATGTTGATCAAATTTATTTAATGTGTGTTATTTTTCCTGTTATCTATTCGATTAATTGTGTCTGCAAATGCTTTAGAGAACAACTCACAAATTCAGAATTTCACCCAAGTCTAGTTTTGTGGTTTAATAAGTTTAGGTTGGGGTGCTGTTTTTATTATTTGGGATTGTTTTTTTTATAAATTAGTTTTATAAATTGTTAGGTTTATGATTGGCTAATTCAATGTTCAAAACAAGTATGTTAGTGAAATTTCCTGAGGTAGTTTTGTACCTCTGTATGATTGTAAAATCCTTAAAAATTCTGAACAACTGAGGACATCATTTGGCATTTCGGTTGTTGCCATCTGGACGAGCATCATTATAAAAGCTGTTGAGACACTCATTTGGTACCCGTCTAGACGAGACTCTTAAGAGCTGAAATTGGGGGAGTCCTAACAAGTAACAAAGCATATTGATATGAAGTTCCCGAAAAGGCCATTTGCAATAGGTTTGGACGATGATAAGATCACATTACCCCCGAGAAGGTCATTTGAGATCTTGCTCGATGCTAGTCATGAAACCCTAGCCTCGTTTTCTTTCAGACGCCACCATTAGAATCGCAAAATTGAATTGTTTGTGTGAGCCAAAAGAGAACTTAGTGTTCTAAGCCTGTTCTTCCAAAATCACTCTAGGAGTTTTGATTAAATCAGACTCAAAGAACTTCCAGTGCGTGCTTCTTTGGCTAGATTTGTTAACTCTATTGATCTGGATCCTTGGTGTTACCCGTTCTGCAAAGGCCATCAAAAATCTCTCACATTATGCTTGAGTGCTTATTTGCTAAGATTTTATGGAGGAGTTCTCCTTGACCCCTTCTTATTGATGCTTTTTGTGAGCAGCCTTTTGTAGATTGGATTGTTGCTATTTTGAGGCCTCATTTGAAGCTTGCAATTCCCATTCAGGAAGTCGGCAAGTTCCAACTTCATGCAGCCATCACTATGGACCATATATGGTTTTCCATAAACCAGCTTGTCCATCAAGCTCGTAATCCGTCCCCTACGCAGCCCCTCATTCAAATTGCTTCTACCATGGCGGATCATTGTAAAGCTTGAATTGATTCCACTTTGTCCTCCATTTGGTCTCCTCCTTGCCAAGTACCACCAAGGCAAATTTTGATGTGGCTTTGTCTTCAAATTTTGCAGTGGCTGTCACGGTGGTAAGTGATTCAAATAGTAACATTATTGGTGCTGCTTCTAAGAAAATTTTTACTAAGGATGTCGCATTAGGTGAAGCTCAAGCAGCCTTTTTGGCGGTTCATATTGCTGCTTCTTGCGGTGCTTACTCTCTCATCCTTGAAGGTGATGCCCTCAATGTTGTCCTTGCTATTCAACAACCCCAGCTGTTTGCAGGGTGCCTTTGACAAAGGTTTTGTAATTTGAATCTTATATAATTGAGTCGTTTCTTGGGTTTGGTTTTTTTGGAGTGTTTTAGCTTTTAAAGTGCTCTTCAAAGGGTTTTACTCCGTCACCAAATCATATTTGTTAGGGTATGATTTATTTGATTTTGATAATTATATGTGTGGTTGCTTACTGATTAATTGATTGGGTGATTAAAATGTTCAAATTGGCATTAAATTACGATAGACACCCATTCACCCCTTTTAGGGATTGTTTGGGGTGACCTTTTTATCATTAGTTGGTAGTTTGGCTGGATTTGCATTTCACTTCATGTTTTTAAGAGCAAGGAGTCTGGTGGCTATGCTTTGGGCCATATAGTGTGGTTTTTACATGTTATCTTTTGCTCTAAACCTTGGATATCATCAAGTGATATTACAATCGGATTTTAAGGCTAACCCATATTGTTCTTATGGACGATTCTTGGGGGCCTCGAATTCCTACTGTGTACACTAAATGGCATTCCATGCCAATGACTAGGCCAAGGCAGCACAAATACATGCACTACTAGTTGCTGCATAACCTTTGTACTCGGGATGGATTCTCCTTTGAGGATACCAAAAACAAAGAAAATAATAAAAAGGAAAACACTTCAGCTCCATGTGTTTGTAAAGCATGAGTACAAATTCTAAAGAGTAATGCTATATACCAAATAAACGTTGCCCTGTTTGGTAAATGATTTTTGGTTCAACACTATTCATTTTTTTTTTTTTTTTCAACATTCTTTTACTTTTTACATTACATCAATTATTTTTTATTACTATTCAAATAAAAAAATCACTACAAAACAATTTTTTTTTTTTTCATTTTTTTATACTAAACATTTTTACTTTTTCATTTTTTTTAAATATTCTTACTTTTTTTTTCATATCAATCAATTTTTGCTACAGTATCGGACCAAAACCCTTTAACAAACACACCCTATAAATATTTCACAAAGCTAATGTGCTAAGGTCTAGCAGTCGTTACATATATATATAATGAGCTAAGGTCTAGTAGTTGTTACATAATCTCTTATGGGTCCCGACCAGGTTTGTCCAGGTCTTGGCCAAGTCTTGGCGAGGTTCGTCTGGGTTTTCGATGGTGTCTTGACCGAGTCTTAGTGATGTCTTGATGAGGTCCTAGTGGGTCCTGTCCAAGTCTTGGCGATGTCCCAACCGGGTCTTGGTAGTGTCCCTACGAGATCCTAATCAAGTCTCGTCATGGTCCTAACTAAGTCCAGATAGTGTCCCGAGGGTGTCCTGACAGGTCCCGATTGAGTCCCAATCATGTTCCTGTATGGGCCAACCGAGTCCCAACCTGGTGAAGTCCTAACGGGTCCCGGCAACGCCTGGATTGAATATGTCGATTTGATAATGAGATGCTCAAACTCAAAAATAGTTTACTAATTTTAAAAATGAAAACCAATTTCTAGAAATTAAATAAGCAATTTCGGTCAAACAGAAAATTAATTTTAGTCGTGCTAAATATTAAAAAAATACGAAAAATATATTTCAAAATTATTTTACAAAACATGAAAGGAACACACAGGTCAACTCCATTTTACTTGTCTATCATGCATTAGTACAAATTCCAAAGAGAATATCTTCTGTTCGGTCAGGGCGTAAATGACCCCCACCAATTTACGCCCTCCAATAATAGTAAGACACCTCATCTAAAACAAAAAAATTGCAAAAAGCTTGTGTAGACCAAAAACACTAGATTTTGGCAGCTGGAAGAACGAAAACAAAGGATGAACGAGAAGAACAAGGGGTGACCAGCAGAGAAAGAAAAGAGGAAGAAGAGAAGGAAGAATGGCCGCTCCCACCGCCCTCGCCTAGCCAGCTGAAACAGGCCGGCACCAACGCCCAGGCTGCTCCGGTGAGAATTTTTAGGATGATAAAACCCCAACAAGGGTTAACTTTCCCATATAGGTTTTAGTTTTTAATCCAAAGTTAAATTGAGGCATTAGAAACGATTTTTGTGGCATTAAAATCGATTTTTGAGGCATTATAAACGATTTTTTAGGCTGATTTTGGTAGAACAGTCGCTGGAGATGCCTTAAGACTCGCCGGAGATGGTGACCCAGCCGTGGGACACGGCCAGACCCGGCTGGGTCTGCCTTGACCCAACCGAGACCCATCGCCGGCCGTGGTTCTCTTTCTCTCCGGTGACCCAAATGTGTTCCACAGGTTCTCTCTTTCTCTTTCACTGGGTGGTTGATCGGGTGTTTTTGTTCTTATTTCTTATGGTGTAATAGATGATGTGACAACATTTGAGTGGAAGGCAGAAAACCCATGGTTTTTGCCGCAACCGTATAGCAGCACTACTCAATTCCAAATGTTTTTTTTTTTTTTTTCCAAATGGCAGTCGTATAGCGGTATCTGGCCCACTTTAGTTATTACGATAAATTACACTTTTTTTCCCCATAGAGTTTAATTCCCTTCAAATTTGTATTCTAGGCTTCTAGCTGAATAGCGGTGTCACTTATTTAGTTCCTTGCAAGGCGGGATTCTATACATAAAATATATATAAAATAACTAAATTGCTTTTTTATGTAAAATATTATGACCAATGTGAAAGAACCTCATCAATTTCTTTTTCAAAACCAAAATATAATTGTATATATAAAGTTAAAAAATAAAATAAAATAGTTAATTTATAAAATTGAGGTAAAATTTAACTACTGGTTGTCGAAATTAAGAAAATTAAATTACAATACAAAATAAAAATCTAATAACTAAATATGTATTTTTTTTTGGAAAATGCTAGGGATTTTCCTCGTAGGTTCTCATGGCGTTCTCCCAGTCTTACGTAAAACATGATTTAAGAAAAATTAAAACTGTAGTGACCTCCACACCTGTTTTTTTAGGCATTAACATCAAATTTGAGGCATTAACACCAAATTTGTGAGGCATTAGCACCAAAATTGAGGCATTAGCACCAAATTTAGGATGATCAAATCCATTTTGGGTGATACCATCCCTAAAGGGTTAACCTTTCACCCTTAGGTTTTAGTTTTAAATCCAAAAACAAGTTTTAAAGCATTAGAACCTAACTATTAACTCATAAAAATTAATCGGTTGGCAAAAAAACGGTACTACAATTTTATTTTTTCTTAAATCATGTTTTACGTAAGACTAGGAGAACGTCAAGAGAACACTACAGGAAGAACCTCTAGCAAACCCTTTTTTTTTTTCTTTCATAAATTTACTTTCTTCATCTATTGTCACTCTAGTTTTATAGTCCGTTCCTCTCTAAATGGCGAGTAAAGCTGCTCCGTCTTCGTCTTCTTCCTCTGCTCCACTGGTAAATCAATCGACGACTATTTTTCTTCTTTCTTTTTTGAGTATTTGTTCAATTGTTTGTTAGGTTAGGGTTCTAATAGGAGTTTGTGAATGATTGATCCAGAAAGAAGAGGAAGACTTGTTGTTATTATCCGGAGCGGAATCGGGTTGGGTTGAGGCTCGGACTAGGTGCGATCATCTGGCTTCCCTGTCGTCGGATCTCGCTCACATCCCCACCCCCGATACTCCTTGCTACAGGTTGCTTCTTAGATCCATTCTCCATTTCACCTTCTAATCTTACCAAAATTTACACTCATTTGTGTTGTTAGTTGTTACTTAGAACGCTATTGATTTTGGCACTCACTCAAAACGTATCCCTATATTCCATCTTATTAGTCCTTAAATGCGATCAATTCTAAAGATATCTATAATGATGATTTTTAGAGCTTTTCTATTTTGAGCGAATCATATATGGTTTTGTTATCTGGTAAATTAATAATTAGATGATTAAATTCTTTAGTTTTTGTTATGTTTTTAGATTAGTCAGTAATTTATCATGGTGGTTTTGAGTTCTACTTCTTTTTTTTTTTTTTGAAGAAAGAAAAATATTGCTGGTGGAATAGAATCTTCTCCGTTTTCTTCCCCAATCTGGATTTTATTTTGTTACATTTAATAAGCGTGCATGGTGCATCACTAGTTTAGTCCCACTTACAATAAGAAAAGTGTTAACTAAAATGGGGTAAAATGTGGGATTGTGGGTCAAATTCAAAACATCTATTTTAAATTATCAATTATCTTAAAAATTTAAATGGATAGAAAATAGTGAATTTTAACATTTAATTAATACTTTAACATAACAATTTATTGAAGTATATAATCAAGAGAGAATGAGCGCGGATTTAAGGACATGTCTCTTTTAAACTTGATTTAAGCTGAGCTTTGCTACTGCTTTAACTCGTGTCTCTCTTGTATATTTCTTGTGTATTTTGGTTGCCTCCATTGTACGGCTAATTAATTTCCTTTTACTTATAAAAGAAATTAAATTTATCTGCTCATGTGTGAAATCATCTGCATGTGCAAAGGTGCCAACACCCGGATGAGAATTGGTTATGTTTATGCTGCAAGGACGTGCTCTGCAGCCGTTTTGTGAACAAGCATATGCTCGAGCATTATCAGCAGTCGAATCATTGTCTGGCACTCAGCTACAGGTAATTATTATGTATTAGCAATTGTTTTCTTCAAACTTGGTCTTCTTCGATTATTCCATCTAACTTTCTTGGCAATGCATTACGAAGTTGTCTTTGCTCAATGCTTATGGTGTTTACTTTGGGAAACAGTGATCTGTCGGTTTGGTGTTTCTCCTGTGATGCATATTTAGATGCTCAAGTGATTCTGCAACTGCGGCCTGTTTATGAGACAGCCTACATACTGAAATTTGGTGAGGCGCCGCCATTTCGGACGGTTTAATGTATAAAACTTGTGATAATCAAGCTGAGGGTTGGAGGGTTTGTGGTCATGCAGTTGAAGTTTTTTCATTTTAGACTTTTAAGGTTTCCTTTGGTGCAGAGGAGGGGAGTGGAGTTTTAACTGACTGTAGACCAAATATGTTCCAAGCTGGATTAGCTACTAAGTGAATGCATTTTAAAGCTTAAAATCTGTCTTTTTTTATGTCAATGAAGTTTTTATCCAAATTTGGTTGGAAGAAATTTCTTCAATCCAGTCTATTAAACTAATATATATTTTTAGAGCACGTGATTTTTATATGCATTTTTAATTGGATTAATAGAGCATGCATTCTTAAAAATGCATATAAGAATCACGTGTTCTAAGAACAAATATTAGTTTAAGCATAGGGATTAAAGAAAATTTCTCTATCAACTGAGGCTGGTGTCTATGCTTTGGGCCATATAATGTGGCTTTTACATGTTATCTTTGCTCTTAATTAACCATGGATATCAAGTGACATTATAATCGGATTTGAAGATAATCCCCCCGTCAAAGGAATGCAACATGTACCTCTAGCATCAAAGCCCTTCAATACAAATGCAACCAAAAAGAGGAGACAAATTGAGAAGAAGAAAAAAAACCCATATCTATTGTTATATGGTTTGACAGCTTTGTCAACTGGGAAAAAGAAAATTAGTGGTGTCTAGTGCTCTTAGGGCACAACTTTTACCGTTCTTTACAAATTGATAATCTCCAAAACATTTACTACGTATACAAATTGACTTGACAATTCACATTATACTTAAACAATAGCTACTAAAATATAGACAATTATGTGACACTCATTTGCAACACCTTCAAGCATTTTCCTTCGTTGATAAGGGTGGAGGCTTGTTAATCATCCAATTAACTGTTGTTATGTTTCCACCTTTTCACAATAGCCTGCTGAGGGACTTGACAAGTGATTTCAAATTCTTCCTTGCAGCCTCATCACCCGTGAATCCCCGAATATCAGAGCTTATATTCTGCAACGGTGGGAGGATGCAAAAGAGGAGACAAATTGAGAAAAAGAAAAAGAAAAAGAAAAAGAAAAAGAAAAAGAAAGACAGGCGCTCATGACTCTTAAATCTTAATCAGCTTAGCATCTCACCTCAACGTTCTTCAAGGCCAAAACCAGAGTTTGAATGGATTTCTGGATGAGTTCAGTGTTCTCAGGGGTCATGATAGATGAATGGACCCTTCTGCATCATAAAAAGCAAGAGAGAGAGAGAGAGAGAGAGAGATGCAAAAACCTGACAATGAGAAAAAAGAAAAAGAAAATAAAGGGTGGTTGGAGAATTCACCTCAATTCCTCAGAGGCTTCAGTGAGGCTTCTGGTTAATTTCTCAACTTCCCTTAGCACACCACCATCATGAGCTTCAGCCAGTAAAGGTTGAACATCTTCAGCCAGTGCTTTGATCTTTGCCAGCAATGGCTTCGCCTCTTCAATCACTGAGGAAACTCGTTGAGCCAGTGAAAAGGCCTGCGCAACACCAATGCCTTCCACTTCACGTCCCAGGCTGGTGAATATCGCCACCATTGCATCCAAGCTCACCCCTTGATTTCCCTTCATCTTTTGCCCATCGCACACGATTACACCTTCTTCAACACATTCTGGCTCCAGCGGTCCCACTGAGGGCGTTGGAATTGGATCTACCGGTGTGATATCAATCAAAGTTTCCATCAGAAGACCCGACTGGTTCACCTCGATAACTGAGTTTCGAGGTATGATCATTTTATCATCTTCCACCTACAACCAAGAATTCATCCTTGATTGAAACAAATCCAAATCCCCATTAATTTTCTTTGCTCGAGTGTTAGTAATTCCGATAAAAAATGTGAGAGCTCACTTGTCATTGTAGGAAGGCCGGTCGCCCGAGACATTCTTGGGTAGGTGACATAATCCGCAAACTTGACACTAAATTAAATGAATAAGATTGAAGAGTCTGATTTGTTTAATTTAATTGATCGGATTAAAGTTGACACCCTTGTTTTGACATATTCGAACCTGACATCCAATATAATAACAGACAATTTTTGACATGACTCGTAAACTCGATACAAACTTAATACAAAATTAAAAGGTTATGGTTAAGGGGTTTGACCCGTTTAATAAGGTAAGTCGGATTATAATTAACATACATATATATATCGACACAATCTAAATTCGACACGCTAATACAAATTGCCACTTCTAAGTAAGTAGCCTTATAAGAATTACATTTGCTGTTCAAATTGCTAGTGATTCGAGCAACGAAATTGTCGAAGATCTTGTCAAATAGAAACATAGAACAAAATTCAGTACGTAAAGACCATGGCATCAAGCTCACCTCGACAACTGCTTCAATGCCTGTCAATGAAGGAGTAATGCGGATAACATTGCCAACGGTCACCCCTCTGATCCTCACAGGCGTTCCCCTGCAAATACCACAAGCTTGAGCAAACTCAAACACGGCCAAATATTTCCTGAATTTAGACCGCATATGGAACCCCCTCAACCGAGACAAACCGACAGCTAACAAAACAGTGCCGGAAACAAGAAACAACCCGACCCCACCCTCCCAAATGCTCCTCCGACCGAACCCAAAATCCCTCAATGGCCGCAGTGTTTGACTCCAAATATTGTTCTTTGTTTCTGCGTCAGCGGATGCAGCTCTTATCCGGGCAGGTTTCCTCCTTGATTTCGATGGAAAAGGAGGCAAACAATTTGGAGAAGGACGAGGGAAAGTAACAAGTGACGATGAAAACACTTGGGCAATCGGATTTCCAACCATTTTTTAATCAAACCCAGATGGAAAATCTTCGCACCAATAGCCTATCAACAATGGCAAGAACTCCAATGGGCTATATCTAAAGGGAAATGAGTCTAGCTAGAGGTGCAAAGTTGCTATAATTTGAAGGAAAGAATCTTTCTTTCTCCCTCTCTCTCTCTAAGAAATTTAAGGCAAGACAAATGTACAAGTACAACATCCAATAACATAAAATTAAGAATATTCTAATAGAGAATAACTTAAATTCGAACGGTGTGTAAAGGGGGGGTTTTTTGCCCCCCAATCACAACATGACACCTCACATAAAAGAAAAAAAAATGCACAAAACTATCCTACATCCTAAAACATTAGATTTTTTTCTTATTTCTTCTTCTTCCTTCCATTTTTTCTTTCTCTCCCATTTCTTCCTTCCTGCCGACAACCTCTCCTCCCACTCTTCTTCTTTCTTCTTCCTTCTTCTTGTCATTTAACAGTGAAAGAGAGATGGTTTGAGAGAAAGAAAGAAGACCCACAGTGCAGAGCAAACCCACAGCTGGGTCTTGCCGGCATTTTTCTTTGGTTTTCTTTGATTTTTAAGATGATAAAATCCCAAAAAGGGTTAACCTTCCCTTCTAAGTTTTTGTTTTGAGGCATTAGAAACGAATTTTGCTTCTCCTCCCACTCTTCTTCTTTCTTCTTCCTTCTTCCTTCTTCTTGTCATTTAACAGAGAAAGAGAAATGGTTTGAGAGAAAGAAAGAAGACCCACGGTGCAGAACAAACCCACGGCTGGGTCTCGCCGGCATTTTTCTTTGGTTTTCTTTGATTTTTAGGATGATAAAATCCCAAAAAGGGTTAACCTTCCCCTATAGGTTTTAGTTTTAAGGCATTAGAAACGAATTTTGTGGCATTAGAATTGATTTTTGAGGCATTAGAAACGATTTTTTAGGCTGGGTTTAGGTGGCCGGATCTTTTTTTTTTTTTTTTTTTTTCTCCGAAGAGACAAAAATGGCCAGTGGGGGTCGCCGGATCTCTCTCCCCCTGGCCATTGGGGTGGATCGCGGCCACCCCCAGTGGTCGGATCTATCTCTTTTTTTTTTTNGTTTTGATTTCATTTTAAATTTGTGCATTTTTCTTAAAAGGTTGAGGTGTCAACTTTTGAGTGGGAGGCAAAAAACCCCACCTTTTTGCCATGACCGTATGGCAACAGTACTCATTCTAACAAGGATTATGGAGGCAATTATGGCAATGTGAAGCATCCGTCCATAGATGTAAAGGAAACAACAGTTGAAAAATAGGTTGCCACTTTTATTTCAAAAAATATCATGAATTATATACTATGATCATTGTCATTGGAATTTCAAATGGATAGAGGTTATTAAGGGACTTTGAAAATTTATGTAAAAATAATTAATTTTAGAGTAATGCTATAAGGCTTCCTAGAGTCATCCCAAATGTGATGTAGTTTTTAAAATCACAAATAGATCAAAACTCAATAAATCATATCTCAAATTTGATGGTAATTTTAAAAGTCATATCACATTTGGGATGACTCTAAGAAGACTTATAGCATTATTCTTAATTTTATTTCTGGTTACACAAACTTTTGTCTTTACATGGAGTCATTTAGATTATTTTTTCAAATGTCTCTTCATATTGTAATGATTTATTTGTTTTTATTATTATTATAAATGCGACATTTGGACAAGTCACTTGCATTTGTAACTTTCACTATTTATAGTACCTATGCATAAATGAATAGTATGATTATTTACCCTCTAGGCACTCCAATACTGCTTATTTACTAGTTTTTGTTTTTGCTTTTTTTTTTTAAACCAATATTTTCTTTTAAAATACAATCTAAATGGAAGCTTTGATCTAATATGTTGTGAACATTGGATGATACCTCTTCTTTTATATTTTATTCAATTCCCTTGAGCTTGTATGATGATACCTCTTCACTTGTTTATGTAATTTTTTTTTTTTAATTTTTTAATATAGTTGACTTTTGTCAAGAGCCACAAATTAATTGCGTAAAAAATATTGTAAAAGCTCATGCTCCTAGCCAAATACATTACTTGAACCGAGATTTATTTTACTATGATACTTTCAGATGATTTTCAAAAGCTAGAATTTTTTTTATTTTTTATTTTTTTATTTTTTTTTATTTTTTTAAGACTCAATCCCAATAAATAGCTTATATATTTGACGTGCAAAAAAGATAATTTCTAGAGGAGAGCCCCTATGGTCAGGTTGCACTACAAACTACCTCTTTTACAGCATCCAGTCATTATTTGCCACATCATCCATTTAACAAACATGCAAAAAATAAAAATGACCACACTGAATCAAAATGAGATATACCTTTCCTCAAAAAAAAAAAATGAGAAATACCCGGCAAACCCGCGGCAAACCAAGAAAAGACCCACGCCACGACGGCCACAGACCCATGCCGGCGAGACCCACAGCGTGGTTCTCTGCCCGGCATGCTCTGCCTGTCTTAATGTGGTGCAATAGCTTGGGCTTTCAAAGATCTCACCGTTGAAATTCACAAAAGCTTTATTCATCAAAAAAAAAATTCACAGAAGCTTTGAATCTTGGTGCATGATCAGGTCCTTCCCTGATACAGGCAAAAGAAGGCAGGTTGAAACAGCTTCTCTGTGCAAGTTCCTGCAGCTGATTCTTATACATATCTGCCATGAAAAACCATTCCACAACAACCCAATCAAATCCACATGAATCCGTTCAATCCCCCCATCATCCTAAAATGGATGGGGTGGAAAAAAGAACAGTAGGAAGACTATTTAGAGAGAAAAAAAAAAACAAAAAAAAAAAAACCATCCACCCCCACAGACCCACGATGGGTCTGGTCACAGACCCACGGCGTGCGGCGTAACCCACGGGTTTGACCTGCCTCAAATCCGCCCCAAATCAACCTCAAATCCGCCTCAAAACTCATTGCTGATGCCTTAAAATTCGTTTTTAATGCCTCAAAACTCGATTTTAATTCAAAACTAAAACCTAGAGGGGAAGGTTAACCCTTAGGGATGCCGCCTGCTGCTGCGGTGGATGTTGCTACTGCCTGCCGTGAGATGTGGGAGAGAAAGAGAAGAAGAGAGAAGAAGAGAAAGTGAGAGAGAAAGAAAATTTCGGTGAACCAATGAAAGAGAGAAGAAGATTCGGTGAAGAAGAGGGAAGAGAAAGAAAAAATCTAGTGTGTTATGTTTCTCCTTGAGTTTGTGCGTTTTTTTTGCTTTTGCTGATGTGGCAGCTTTTGATTGGTTGCTGTAAATGTTGGGTTTTAAGGATCATCCGGACCAAAGTTAAATTCTTTCTAGAATGGGAGAAATATGATGACTAGTAAATATATGATAAAACTTATGTTGGTGATGATGAAGATTATCCTCATAATACTCGAAGTGCATGCTAATGACCCTACCTTTTTGTCTTCCGCTTCAACTCTATTGCCAGCCAACCTTCTTCCTTTCCAACGTGATAATAAGGGTATAAATTATATATGTCGTTATTCTGAGCTTAGGATAGTTAAGGACCCAATGCATCCTAAAGACTATCCCATCAGACTTGAAGATCTTAAAATAAAGTGCTTTAGTTATTGTATCAGAGTATTGAAGTTTGTAAGTGATCATGCAGACTGTATTGTACGCTGCTATGAAAAGAATAAGAAGCCTTGAATATCTATATCAAGAATCAACGAGCTCCAAGATTGGTAAGGTTTCCAACTACTTCTCCATTTCTCTCTTCACATATATGAATACATACACTTATGAAGAAGATATCATTCTACAATATTTGTGAATAAATTATTTTATATTGGAAAAAAAAATAGTCACATTTTAATACATTTTCAGGATAACAATAGAAGGTTCATTCTCAATTTTTTTTTTTTTTTGAATGACCAAATTATCATTTATGATACTTACCCCTATTTCATACTACCATTTCATTGCAATTTACATACCCTGTATTGTATTGAAGCGGATGAAAAGTTGCAAATGTGATTTGACTTAAAATGCCTAAATTAATCTTCTACCACCATTATCTATTTTGCTTTCTTTCTTTTTAACAAAAGGATAATTTGAGCATTCCAAGTTAAAATTTTGTGCGTGCCCATCTTGTGATGAACTTTCCGTCCATTTTAATGCTTTCTACAATCTAAAAGAGGGTGTAAGTAGCAACAAATGACGGTTTTGAATGGGTAAATGTCAAAAATTGAACTTTGAAGGTGTCTTTGCGAAAGAGATATAAATTTGGGAGGGTTCAAGTGTAATTTTTTATTTTCTTATTTTTATTCTCAATACATTACTACTTGTTGCCCATTCCCTTTTTATTTAATTTATATACATCAAGAATGTCTCACTTTTTGAATTTGTATTGTGGTCTCAGGAAGACTAGGATGGCATCGTCGGTTGGTGAGCAAGAACTTGAATAGTTGGATTGTATATATGGAAGATAACTCCTAGTTTCACGGCTTATGTCTCTCTTTAAGTTATAAGAATATTGTTGTAAAGACACTTTTATTTGATTTTGTGTTTGAATAATGGTTGAATATGATCAACCCCAAGAGTGTTATTTTGGAGTTGTCTATGTTATTGGGCTATATGTGGGTTGATAAGGACTATGTTAACTTCTTTGTTATGCTTGTTCTTGAAGATTCGGTAAATTGAATATTGCCACCCATGTTCATCATTTTATAATATATATGCCCCCAACTATTGAAAAAACTTAAGAGATAATATCATAGAAGAATTTCCAAATTGGCAAATTATAAAGAAAACAAAAAAAATCTGCTGAGGAAAACCCTTTTAGCAAAGGGGGAGGTGGGCATTGGTGCAATTAAGGAAAACCTTAGACCCCACCTTGATGTAATATTTGGGAGTGATTATGATAAATAGCTAATTTATTCTCACCTCCACTCAACTCATAATTGGAAACAATTTAAAACAAGTTGAAGAGAAAAAGAAGAATCAAACGGCTCAAGAATCCAGTTCAACCATTCATTCAGAAGATTTAACAGACAAAAATATGTCAAAAGAAAACTGCAATAACTAACCCAAAATTCCAATTTCCAAACGCGTTTAAACTTGAAAGGGTCATTATCCAATGCTGCTACTACTACTTCAGATCCATTACAGATGAAAGTATTTGAATCAATGTGAAAGGCATAAAACAAAGCAAAATCTCTCTTCCTTTTCACAGCTCTTGCACGTTCAAACCTGCAAACATGGAAGCCAGGAAAAACCATCTAATTCTCAACAAGAACAAACGCCATCCCATTGGAACAAAACACGAAAAAAAAAATGGATCTCAGCATTTTTTTAAATTATATTTTGATACTGACCAGGAGGGAGAGATTGCTTCAACTTGTTAGCCTTCTCTTGGTCAAAGACGCAAAGGGTGTAGAGGTACTTGGAGCAACGGACCTTGAACTTGACAACTCCTTTGCTCTTCTTGATTCTCACAGACCGCGCATCTTTCCTTCTTGCGGTGACAATGAAATCTTTGATCTCGTGGATTTGCTTAGGCTGTGGGTTAAGAAACAGATAACATAAAGAAAAACCCAAAACACGACAACAAAAGAAGAAGAAAGCGAAAAACCAGACAATGCCGAGTAAAAAGAGAGAGAGATCGAGAGTACCATGTTGTTGTTCTTGATGGAGAAAAGGCTAGAACTCTTTCAGTGTGGCGGGGAGACCCAAAACCCTAGCGAAGACGAGGGTATATAAAGTGGGCTATCTGGGTTTTAGACCCCAATGGCCCATGCGCTTTATCAACGGGTTTAGGAGAGCTGGACCCCTGTGTTTCTTAAACTTATAATTAGACTTGAGATAGATTTTATAATTATTGTTTTAAAATTTAATAGTAATTTTAAAAGTCAACTTAATTTTAAGGGAATATAAATAGGACATTTAGCGTTACTAGACTGTGCATAGGCTGTTGGCCATGGTTAAATTGGTCTTGTCTTGCTGTTTGTCTACCGTCATCTATTAAGAATAATGATTTTAGACCTGTCTTTGTGTACTTGAGTTGTATCTCTAAGAATAATGATTTTAGACCTGTCTTTGTGTACTTGAGTTGTATCTCTATGCTTTCTAATGGATCACTAATAAAATAAAAAATAAAAAAAATGATGTTTCTTTTGTAAGTAAGATGAGAGCAAAGAACTGGGAGATGTGTCCTTTACATGGTCAAACCAAATAGAAAGGCAAGAAGGGAATTGAAGGATATGGAAATACTGCAAGGAAAAGATATGAAGGCAAGCTATTTTGCACTTCTAGAAGTGAACTTTTTAAACTTTTTAAGAGGAGACAATGATGGTGTTAGAAGTGTTGGAAATAATAGGAGTTATATTCCAATCTGAGGTTTGGGATCCATGGATCCTCCCGGATGTTAATCGATATGTCATTTTTGACCCCAAAACAAAGGTCCTTCTTAAGGAGATTTCCCGTTTGCATGACTTCTTTCTAACACCGGGAGGCATTATTAGGGATCCTTCCCTTTGTGAGGTTCGAATGACATTGAGACTCACCCTCTATAATAAAATTGTTGGTGCTCAGAAAAATTCCATTCGATCTACAAATAAAGAAGCTAGTGCTTCCCATGCATCTAGGTTGACAAGGGATTTGGCCCTTCTTGTGGAGTCGTGGCAGACAACTTCATCTAACTCGAAAGATATTATAAAAAAATAAATAAATAAATAAAAGGGAAGAAAATGTAGTTCCTTTCACCATGGGAATAATCATTCAACAGGAAGTCAATATTAGTTTGTACCACAAAGTTTGTTGACTTTATACTGTCTTCCATATATTTAATTTGATTATCTTTCGTCTATTTAATTTGAATAATGCTATTTTTCACACCCATTTATCACTTATTTCACATTAACTAAGGTAGCGTGATTTAAGTAGCTTCCATACCAATCACTTAAAAAAAAAAAAAAAGCTGCTTAAAACACATGACATCAATTGGTGTAAAATAAAAGTGATAAACAGGTGTGAAGAGCAGAACTACTCATTTAATTTATAAAGAATGGATAATTTGCATGCATCAACCAAATGGTGCATGTATTAAGGCCTTAAAAATCAAAGGGTTTTTGCTTCCCAGGAGCTAGATTTCTCTCTTTCTCTCTCTCTATATATACGGCGAATAAAACATTTAAGCTAGTAATTTCCGCTTTATAACCCGTAGTCTTTAACCGATTGAGCTACCCCTTGTGGCTGAGAGCTATATATGTCATCAACACGATACCCATACTCTATAATAACAAATATGTTCAACATGTAGATAGTATCATTTTTCCCCTTCGCTATGTTTGGAAAAACATCATTAATAATATATATCAAGAAAAATAATTGAAAATTATATCTAAAAGAATAGTTATATTCTAGTGCATTTGATACCTACAATAATTTAATGTGTTTCATCCCCAAATTCTGTCATATTTCCAAGAACATCACATGCTCGCTGCTCACACTCCAGCTTGCCCCACCTTGCATCAACTCGCTCGCATGGGAATACAAGTTTGCCAAGGCTGCAGTAACACCATTATATTAGCATTAACAAGATTAAGAAGAATACCAAGATAGTTAAATTAAGGTTTTCCAAGCTTAGGTCAAATAGCATCTAAGAGATGACAAGGGCAGGTGAACTGGTCAAACAACCAGCAAATTCCAAAGTGATCCTTCAGACACTAAAATGGGCCATCGATCTGAAAACATATCACGATCTCTTGCATGCCAGGCAACTTGGAATGACTGCTCATCTAATTTTAGCAATATACCAGCTTGGTTGTCCATGGAATAAGAAATGGTCCCATTTTGTATTTTGTAGAGTATTTATGTGTGTTTGTGTGTACGTATATAACGCAATCATCATAGAAAAAAACCAGAAACAATATCATTGTATGAACTCCTATTGATTCTGTTGCATCTATTATGAGACTTCAAACTTTTTAAGATTAACTCATTCCAGATGATAAATACATCCATCATATTCTATAGAACACGTAAATGGGGCATCCAAATTCTAAGAACAAACTAACTAGCTCTAGATTTCCACTTCCAAACTATCAATATATGTGCTATTTGGAGTAATATAAGCATCAGAGAAAGACTCTTCAGTCAACTCATCTGACCAACGTTGTACTAGTTCCAACTGATCCATATCCCTGTCAAGGATTGCAATTATTCAAGGAGGCCCACTGACACTGTCAAACTATGAGGAATTTGGTGACAAATAATGGAAGTGGTGGGAATAGATATTTGACTTTAAATTTGAAAAGTTACCTTCTGTTAACAACATTATGCACATGACATAGCCATTGGGATAACTCAGCATGAGATCCAGCCTGTACGGGATTTGCTCTGTCAAACATGTACCAAAGATGCACCCACAAGTTAGGAATTATATAAACGTAGCATCCCCATCACAGAGGGATTTTCAGGAAACAAGATTTGGCTAAGGATTGCCCATTTTTAATTCCAGGTTTCTTCTGAATTTGAAAGTTGTCACTTGGTAGGTTTCCATACCCAGGCTCAATCCAATTAAGTCCATAGCGTCTACCAATTTTGCCATATCCCCATTTTTTGTTTTGTTGTTTTAAAATTAGATCTTTACTTATCCAAAAAAAAAAAAAAAATTAGGATCTCACCATGATGCCCTTACTCTGTGAGTTTGTGTTAGGAATTATGTAAATATAGCATCCATACCATGAAGGATGATGTGTGAGTCCCTCTGTTTATAGAATTAAAAAGCACAAAACCCCTTAACACACAGTGGAGCTATCCGTAAAGTGGGAAACAAAATAAAAGATGATGAGCAAATTTGAGATTACCTCTCTTCATAAAATACAAACTGTAATAGTATAGCTAAGGAATGGCTCATTTAAGTACTAAAAAAAAATTATTTCAATTTAAGCAGCGTGCAGACTAAATTGCATTCCAACTAGTCACAAAGTGGTCCCAAAATCTTTGATCCAAAAAGGAAATGGGAGACATGCCGATCATCTGTCTCTCCCTCTCTATTTTCCTTGTTTTTTCTCCATAAAATGGACAACTTCCACATAGGCTGTGACACAGGACTGAAGCAGTGGAAAGGGATGGCAGTCAACTTCTACAACCAATAATTACCTTAGAATCCAACAGGGGGCCCTAGAATCCACTAGGAACAATCTTGAATCCAATAGGTGAAGAGAGAAATTCTTAATAATTCAAAATAAGCTTGAGGATCAAGAGGTCGTAGAATCACACTTACAGCGCTTTAGGCTGGCTAAACAAGGAAATAACATTAAAATCACTCTCACCTAACCGAATCGAATATCTTTGAGTCTTGCTCCCACCACAACCAAGGAGAGAAAGTGGTGATTTCCACGTGATTGACCTTGATTCCCATTATTTGCTCTTTCCCAAAATACCTAAAAATACCTAGGTCACTGGTCCTACATGAGGCTGGAAATGGATAACAAAGCCAACAAGGGCATAGTCAAAGAGATCACTCTGAAGGAGAGTGATTTGGTCCATGAAGCACTGTAAGCATGAATGACATTATAATTAAATTATATCATTTATCTTTTGCATAGCATTTATATATCTATAAACATGCACGCCCATTCACAGAGGATTACTTTAAGATTTGGACAAATGACAGGAGCAAGGGTGAGTCTCTTGATTATCACCCTAGATATAACTCCATTCTTATTTGTAATGTGGCAACTCGATTGTGTCCCAATACACTACAGGGAGCATAAAGGAGCAACATCCCTTTTATGGGCCACACAAAGCACCTCGTTAAACTTATTTCAGTTAGTCTACAGCAGTTGCCGCAGATTAAGCATGGTAGTAGGCCAAATTATCCAATAGCTGCCAACAGAATGATAGAAGCTCCTGTTGACAAGCAATAGCAGTTTGACGATATGTGGTCTCGGCACCAGAAAGGATTGGTAAGGTAGGAAAGATGAATTGATGACTATGAACATACAAATAATTGAATATGAATCAGGTACATTAGTCATGAGTTTAACTAAAACTAATACAATTAAAAAAAAAAAAAAAACTCAGAGATTTGTAATCTAAAATTAATCACAGGTGTAGGGTCTGAAGAAGAGAATAATATACCTCAGAACTTCTTTAAAGTGATCTGCGCACTCCTTACAAGGGTACATTCGAGACAATATTGCCATCTGCAAGATGAATGCAATCCTGTTAGTTGCTCACAATAGCTAATCAGGGCAATTGTTACCATGGTAATATCCAGCTGTTCTTACTCCATGTGTATACAGGTTTCAAGTATAGACAGTTATTGCCCAAAAAAAATATATATAGGGCTATAACTTATTGAGCTAAAAAGATTGTGATCGTATTTTCAATTCAGAAAGAGTGACATAATGAACTTTTTAGAGTTAGTGTATGAAAAACATTTTTTTTCTTTCTCACAAAATGAAAGATAAAACAATCTTTCAAAGTGGGTTTGCATTCAGTTAATCATATTTAATACAGCCACTCAAGCCAAGCCCAATCTACAATATCCTGGATTGAGGTCCAAATTTAGGTGTTGCTTCACTCTCTGTAGGCATCTACGTTTCTACTGGAGATAAAATGTACCGGTACTAGATAATCTAGCGTGTTTTTCCAATTAAGCATACTGATATTACAAATACAGCACATAATGAAACAACCTGACACATCCATACTGCACTGAACTTTTTGCTGTCAAGCAACGAGAATCTTAGTGTATCAATTTTCATAAGGTGAATGTGATATCACTTTCAAAACAAATTTTTGATAAGTAATCACTTTCAAAACAAATGAAGCTTAAAAAATTGGAGATTAACATCAAGGTTGGTGGCCCAAGGCTGATACTGGGTTAGGTTAAGCCAATGATAGCCTCTACTCTTAAAGCTGCTCATGCAGTGGCTCTGCCTTTTGGCTTTCATTAATTAATAGACAACAAAATTGAGCTTCATAAATGAGCAGTAATTCTTTCCAGACACTTTGTCCCAGCATCATATCAATTATCATCTTCTCACTACCAGAACTAAAACAACCATCATAACCAATGATGCCTTTCTTAGACCAACTGGATCGACAAAATGAATTATTATCATCAATTTCAGCACAGCAATAGCCATATTTGGTATATTTGATTAATTTAGTGTATCGAAAAAACTGGATCATTCTTTTTCATGACTTCTATGCCTTTCAGTTTAAGCCAACTGATCCTACTTAAACCACACTAATGACTTGAGTAACTGTCTAGTTTCACATACCTTTATCATTCAAATAAATATTCCTTATGAATACTGCTTTGCCTGGCATCCTCCAAGAAAGTCCATTAAATTCTCATCAACATTACCTATTTGTCATTATAGTAAAAGTTACTTCCAACTTATCTTCCCATCATTAACTGTGAAGTTGAAAATTAAACGTGAACAGTGAAAATGGGTGTGAAGAGATATAATAGGTGACTTTCAATATCAAAATAATTAGCCAACTGTGACAAATGGATGCAATTATGAAAAGAGACCACACAGAGAGAGATAGACTAACATACCAATTCTTTTACATCCCTCTTCTGTTGCCTTGTTGGATTATCTGGATACTGAGAAGATCAAAAAGGTCTTTCAATAAGGCAGTGTACTTTCAATGATCAAGAGCAGGTTACATTAGTAATACAAAAAATATTTATGTCGTGGTTTAACTGCATAAGAAGGTTGAAGCTCCGTTTTGAACTTCATATATGCTTAACTTTCTTTCCTACTAGTTTCTTTCCTTTTTTTTTGTTGTTGTCAAGGCTCAAACTGGAACTCTTAGAAATACATTATTACAGACAATTCTTTGCTACAGTTGCCCAATAATGAAAGTAGAATGCATCAGGGGAATGCTTCCAGAAGTCTATGGGGGAGAAAAATTAGAATTCTTATGAGAAAAATCACTCTGAGAGTGTTGTGAAATACAGCCAGAGATATCTTATAAAGTGGCTAGAGGACAACCATGCTCTATGTAATTAAAAAAAAAAAAAAAATACTGGCATTTAAGAAACGCGTCTAGGAAAGCTTTCAGGTAATATAAACGAGTTACTGTAGATAAGACTCAAGAGACCAAACATTAACATTCCATATATTGTTGCATAAAACAAAATAAGAAAAAGAGATGATAAATTGACATAGATTTTTGCTTTTCTCAACCAAAAGAAGATTCATTTTTCTTCCAACAGGTCATGTTACCCAACATAAAAAAATAAGTAACGAAAAATGAAAAACATGTACTAGAGTTGTGAATTCAAAAAGTATAAGTGTATAATCAACCGGGGCAGGGAGAAGGGGATACAAAACATAAGTGTATAATCAACCGGGGCAGGGAGAAGGGGATACAAAACCATCAAAGCAATGGAAATGAGAAAACCTGAGCAGCAAGGGTGTGAAGAAAAGTCCAAGTGGCCCTTCCAAGCTCTTCTTTAGTTACAGGTGAAGCAGATTTTCCCTGAAGAGAAGGGAATAATTTTCAGTCATAATGCAATTTTTCACATAAATTGCTATGTAAATTATGACAAAACTAGGTAGTGGAAACACAGCTTATGAATAAGTAACCGGGTTTATTTTTTAAATTTTTAGGAAGGAAAGAAACTCACATACTGGTGGACCTCACTGGATCACCTTCTATACACACATATGACTTCAGTTAAAACCCTAAATGCAAACCCCTCTATTGTCACCCATTTAAATAGGCTGTGTTAGGTTAATGAGAAAAACAAGGGCCCAAAAAAAAAGGAAAATGATAAAGGCACAACTTAAGTCCAGCTTTAGCCAACTTTTCTATTAATTTTTTTAAAAAAAACTGATGTGGAAGAGAGAGAAAGAGAAATTTAACTTAAGAGTTGGCCAAAGTTGGACTTAAATTGTGCCTATATCACACCTCAAAAAAAAATCCTCCATGCAATTTAAATGGTTCAATTCAACACTTGGCACCAGACTGGCACGAAATGGACACATAAATCATTTATATGGCTCAAAACAAGGACACTATTACGACTGGAATTCACCACTAACCGCGTCCCCAGCTGAAAATTTCTAAAACAACAGATATCATTGGCTTAGAGAACCCAATGAAGACCAAGAAACCCATTTTTTATCAGCGCCCTTACAACACATAAAACAATACCCAAGCTTCACAATTTTAAGATACACCAAATAAACAAAAGATAGAACACAGCAATACTAAAGTGAAAATTCTTTTGCAATTAGAAGATAATGACCCTCATGCAATAACATACAAAAATCGGAGTGCACTATTCACTTCGGATTTTTGTCAAACAGTTACTAAGCTTCTACTCAATGGAATATAAAACAAACAACTAAAAAAGAAACACGCAGAAATATGGAATACAAATACAGATACAAAGTGAATGAGTTGTCCTGGAGGACGAGAGGACAAATGGGTACCTTGTTGAGAATGTCATTGGGTTGGAGAGGGGCAGCATAGTCAGTGCTTGATGGGTTTACTTTGGATGGGGAAGGTAGAGACAAGAGAGGCTTGTTTCTTGTGGGTGATGGGTGGTGAGGTTGGCCTATGAGATTGGAGAAATGGGTTTGAACGGAGCTTGAGACTTTCTCAAAGGTTTGGAAGAGAGCCTGCAATGGATTTTCAGACATTCTAGAGAGTGAGAGAGAAAGCGGCAAATAGCTTTACATTTGTTTCTCTAAAATAGCGGCTAATAAACGTCCCAAAATGTATGTTTATGCTCTGTTTTTTTGTAAATTATTTTATTGCTGTAAAATACCATTTTAATATTTTACATAGTTTTTTTTTATTTTTTATTTTTTTATTTTTACAAGAGAAGAGAATGAAAAATTTGAACTAATGATCTCCGCTTCATGAGACGTAATCCACACGTAATCCACAACCAATTGAATTACTCATTAAAAACAATATTTTACATAATTTACTTACTTTTAAGTCATGCTATTTTACATAATTGCTCGTAAGATATGATTACATAGAAATACAATAGTGTTTGGGGGAATATTTTTACAACCCGCACAACTTGTAAAGCTTGCGAAGGAGACTGTTAAGGATTATTATACAAAATAAGAAGGTAAGAAGATAACTGATTGTTCTCCCACTGTGGAAAGACGCTTCCAAATGTTGTATTCATGACGTTATACAGGTTGAAAGTTGTAATTTTTTACGCTTTTGAATTAATGAATGAATGAGATTTTACTTTAAAAAAAAAAAAAATCATGCTATTTTCTTGTTGATTGATTTATATACATGAAATATACCTCTAACTTACAAAATAATATAAAATATTAAATTATAAGTTCCAATTCCTGCTCAACTCAATCTGCAAGCGGGTAAAGTATAATTTTTTTATTTAAAAACTTTAATTGGCCAAATTATCACATTTAGTATAGTGATCATAATATTAATTAAATCATAAAAAAAATTGCAATTATAATATTAGTGAAAAGAAAATGAAGAAGAGAGAAGAGCAGTATGACTGTATGAGGCCGTTTCTCATATGAGTATTATGTAGCTAATATTAAGCTATTGTAAGAATTTTATTATTATTTTAAAAAATAATAATAATCACAAGGCAAATAAGTTTGTAAATAATATTGATGATTCATCTATATGTAATTAATGATTTAAAACTAAATACAAATCAAATAATTAAAAAAAAAAAAAAAAAAAAAAAAAAAAAAAAAAAAAAAAAAAAAAAAAAAAAAAAAAAAAAAAAAAAACAGGAAACAGGAAGAGTTGAAAAGGTTTTTAGAAGACTTGTCATCACGATTGTGTGGCTGACCACTTTTTAGGTTCTAAACTGGCAATTGCAAATTTCCAATTAGTGTATAATTCAACGTGCGAATCTCTCACGCAACGCAACCCATGAAAATGAGTTGTCGCCTACTCCTTCGGTCCTTCGAGGCTCCATCTATTCCCACGTGCATCTGACAGCGCGTTTAATGACGCAAAAACCAAATAAGTCAAGGGATTGATTTTTCTTCTCAATGTTATACCCAATGGATCTCACATTTTTGTGCAGAATCAATGCTTTTGTCCCAGTATTCCACATTCTGAAAGGAGTAGGATAAGAGAGAGAGAGAGAGAGAGAGATGTTGTGGCGAAGAATCAGACAGAAACCAACCATGAGTTTAGTTAAAGATATATCAAATCTCTCTCTATGATTTCAGGCTATACCCACTTGTGTAATCCCTCAAAACAGGTAGTTTCTGAAAACTAGATTCAGTCTACTGCATCATATTAGATTAGTTTGGTTGATAGGTTTTTGCGTCACACCCCAGAAAAGATCTGATATTTGAGCATATCCAACTAAATCCTATAAACTAGTTGTAGTTCAAAGTTTTGATCTTTCCATCTCTCTCTTGTCTGTGGATGGGTGAAGAGGGAATGGTAAGTGATGAAAAGATTACTACTGTGAAAACAAGTCAAAAACTAACACTACTGCCTCTTATAGCTCTAATTTTCTATGAGGTTTCTGGGGGTCCATTTGGAGTGGAGGATTCAGTCAGGGCTGGAGGAGGCCCTCTTTTGTCTTTGCTTGGTTTCTTGATATTCCCTTTAGTTTGGAGCATTCCTGAAGCTTTAGTGACAGCTGAGCTTGCCACAAGCTTCCCGGAAAATGGTGGATATGTTATTTGGATATCATCTGCTTTTGGGCCTTTCTGGGGATTCCAGGAAGGGTTCTGGAAATGGTTTAGTGGGGTTATGGACAATGCCCTTTACCCAGTTTTGTTCCTCGATTACTTGAAGCATTCGTTTCCAATCTTCAACCAGTTGGCTGCACGAATACCAGCTCTATTAGGAATTACATTTTCATTGACTTATTTGAATTATCGAGGCCTGCATATTGTTGGGTTTTCTGCAGTTACCCTTGCAGCTTTCTCACTTTGCCCATTTCTGGTGATGGGTATCCTTTCGATTCCTCGAATAAGGCCTAAGCAGTGGCTAGTTGTTGATTTCAAAAAGGTGGATTGGAGGGGATACTTCAATAGCATGTTTTGGAATTTGAATTATTGGGATAAGGCAAGTACTCTTGCGGGTGAGGTTGAAAATCCGAGCAAGACATTTCCAAAGGCGCTTTTGGGGGCTGTGGTTTTGGTGGTTTCATCATATTTGATTCCACTACTTGCAGGAACAGGTGCTACACAGTCTGCACCTGGCAAATGGAGTGATGGCTATTTTGCAGAAGTTGGGATGTTGATAGGTGGCTATTGGCTTAAGTGGTGGATTCAAGCAGCTGCTGCAATGTCTAACTTGGGTCTGTTTGAAGCAGAAATGAGTGCTGATGCCTTTCAACTTCTTGGGATGAGTGAGATGGGAATGCTTCCAGCTGTATTTGCTTCAAGGTCAGTCATTTTGCCTGGTTTGCTTCCTTACTGATTGCTTTCTTTGAGACACTTTTCTATTTCCCTTTTTTATTTGTAGTTTTAAGATTTTGGAAGCAACTTTTTGGAAATGACCTCTCATTGCCTATTGAATTACTTCTGAGGAAGAAACTAACAGTATGGTGCTTATCTCCTACCCTTTTCTACAGAATACTATTTCAGCATTCAAAATGGACTTATTCTTCCCCAATAACCATATGATTCATGCTTCTTTTAAGCACGATTCAAACTACAAATTACTTGATGAGACATTACCAAAGAATTTACATTATTATCTTTGACATCATTTTCCGGTGGAAATCTTATTTAAGTCTTATTTGACAGAAGTTTGGATGAAAAGAAAGAAAGAAAGAAAACACTTTGATAAGCTATTATGTGACAATCATCTCCAATTTTTCCTTGTAGATCGAGGCATGGGACACCAACCATCAGCATTTTGTGTTCCGCCACAGGAGTTGTCTTCTTGTCATGGATGAGTTTTCAGGAAATCTTGGAATTTCTCAATTTCTTATATGCTATAGGAATGCTTCTAGAGTTTGCTGCTTTTATAAAACTGAGAATAAAGAAGCCAGATCTCCATAGACCTTATAGAGTTCCATTGCAAACATTTGGGGTGATGATGCTTTGCTTGCCTCCTTCATTAATGCTTGTTCTTGTTATGTGCTTGGCTTCTGTGAAGACATTCATAGTAAGTGGTGCAGTAATAGTCACTGGGGGTTTACTGTATCCTACTTTAGTTCATGCCAAGGATAGGAAATGGGCACGATTTGATGCAGACCAACCTCCTTTGCCTCCCAATAACACACCTGCGGAAGGCCTCTCAGGCGTTTCACAGCAGCATCAAGAAGTTCAGGATGAGGCCATTGTTGGTCTTCTTTCAAGCTCGCCATCTACAAGACAAGAATCCTCTGAAATGTTGTTGGAAGAAGACTTGAAGTTGGAGTAAGGGGAGAAAGCACCGTTCCCAAGGGGTAGCTCAATCGGCTATGAACTACGCCTCATGAAGTAGAGGTCATTAGTTTTAATCTCTTTCCTTGTGTGAACATGTCAAAAAAAGGGAGGAGGGGAGAACCATGGTGTACTTGTTTACTGTAGGGATAAGTAGCATGCTCCTTTGTTGGCACAACATTTTTCTTGTATACTCAACAATACGCACATGAAATTGAAAATTTTCTTTGTCTTGGTAATTGGTTTGTGTTGAAAGGAAGCGAATAACATTATAAGTTGTTCACCTACCAAAAAAAACAAAAAAATAGTTGCTTAAATTAGATATTTTCAAGGCAAAAAGCTTAATTGTATATATAACTATCTTATAAAGATTAAGGTTGGTCAAAATATATATATATTTTTTAAAACGACCCTAAATTATCACGTATTTTGAGAAATTTTTTTCAAATTTTAAAAACTTTCAATTTTACCTCTTGAACTTTTAATTTGATGCAATGCCTCATCTGTTAGATTTTATAGTTAGAAGTGCTAAATTGACCTTTATACCATTGATTTTTTTATAAAATTTAAAATATACCCTTAATTTTAAAATAAAATTAAAAAAAATGAAAATTGAAGGATAATTTAGTCTTTTTAGTCATTTTCGTTAGGGGTTGACAGTTGAATCTAACGAAGTGGGGTCAATTGAATCAAATTGAAAGTTCAGAGGTTAAATTGAGAGTTTTAAAATTTGAGAGTCTTCTCAAAAAGCATGATATTTCAAGGGTCTAAGGTGAAGTTTTTCATTTTTTATTTATTTATTGTTATTAAGATAAAAATAATAATTTATTTTATAGTTTAAATTAGAGTTCATAATATTTTTAATGTTTTATATGTAGTCACTATGTACCCGTTGAATGCAACAAAATGCTTGTATCCTTGATATAAGATATTGAGACACTATTTTAACTCAAAAGTAAAAATAAAATAAGTTACTTCAGATTTAATTATATTTTATTAACTATTCTTTCATATAATTATTATTGGATATGGGATCTGAACATTCACATTCACAACATTAGATTAGTTCTTCAATAATATTGAGATCTTCCATATTTAAGAGCTCATGTAATTATTTGATCACTGAGATTTCTTAATGAAGTTTATTATGAAATTTCCACTCCTTATGTATCAAGGGGATACGAAAAAAGAGAAGGGAAATTTGAGAATATATGAGCAGTTGGGTATTCTTGATGAATGGTGATATGCTCATATATTTGTTTTCAAGAAAACATTGATTGATAGAGATCAACTAGAGTGGACATAATGTTTGTAGCCTATATAGAATCTATTGTTAAAGTAATAATTAAATGATTAAAATTTCATATTATCAGCTTAAGTTTTTTAGATAACTAATAATTTAAAATAGTATTAGAGTCAAAGTCCTATGATTGAACCTTAATTTTATTAATTCACTCCATATTTTGATTAAATATTTTATATGTTTGACCTCACATATTAAAAGGAAATTTGAGTTAATTCTAAGGGTCTATTCCACAAATCAAATAGAATTTAAATGATTAAATTTACTTATTTCTATCGGTTTAAGCTTTTGGGTAATGTAAAAAAAAAAAAAAAAACTTTGTCACAAACAAACGGGCCCTTACAGAGGGGTTCACAAATATCAAGCTCGATCAAGAGACGTGTGTGTTTTGTAATACGTAGAGTATTCCGTATTCGAACTTCGAAAAGGCCAGTAAGCCCTGGAATCTTAATCCCTGTTTGGTCTCTCCCAGACAAAACATCGATCACCAGGAAAGAAACTATTGCTTATTGGAGCGAAAGAAAAAAGAGATCAAATTCCATTCCCAATTCAACCTCGGTGTCGTCCCAATTTAGGTGCGTGATCTCACTTTACCTTGTTTCAGTGCTCAATTCGGTTGTTGGGTTTTCGATTCTCATTGAAGTCTCAAATGGGTTTCTTTCGGTTCTGAAAATTTATGCTAAAATATATCATTTTTTTTTTTCGCTTTCTGTTTCTCTTACTTTGTTTTTCAGATAATTGAGTTACGTAATAATTTAATTGTTTGGATAATTTCTTGTTGTAAGCTATATTTAGTTTGTGATTTTTGATCCGTAGGACGTCCCAATTTTTATTTTTGTTTTTGTTTTTGTTTTTTGTTTTAGAAATGTAATGAAAATGTGTTTTGGTTGTTTTCTTATGCGTTTTTGGTCAATATACAGATAGAAACATCGTTGGGGAATTAGGGTTTTGGGTTTCAAATTGAAGATCGTGTGTTTTATCATCTGGGTTTTGCTGGAGAATTCAAGATTTTGATGAGAATTTGTGTTTTAGGGCTGTGAGGAATTTTGGGTGTGGAAATGTCGCCCAGTCAAAACCATTCTCGAATCAACACTTTAGAGCTTAAAGCTCTGATTTTCAGAAAGATTGGGCATGAGAGGGCTAATAAATACTGTGATCAGCTTAGAAAGTTATTCAGTTGCAAGATTAGCAAATGTCAGTTTGATAAGTTTTGCATTCGGATTATTGGGAGAGAAAATATTCCTCTTCACAACCAGCTTATAAAAGCGATTATCAAGAATGCTTGTGTCGCCAAAGTTCCGCCATTGAAAGGTAATAAGAAAGTGGAAAATACCCTTAATGTTAAGATTTCAAATGGATTTCAGAGAAATAATCTCCAATCACTTTATGGGGATGCCTTTCCTCCTTCCCCTCGCAAGGGAAGGTCTCCGGGTGGTAGGGATCGCAAGTTTAGGGACCGCCCAAGTCCTTTGGGGCCACACGGGAAACCCGAAAGTGTTGTGTGTGCCGAATTGGTTTCTAAGGCAGAAGAGCAGCAAAGTGCAACAGAGTTGGTTTCTCTTGATAGCAGACCTCCAGTTGAAGTTGTATCTGTTGAAGATGGCGAAGAGGTTGAGCAAATGGCAGGAAGCCCAGGTGTTCAAAGTAGGAGCCCTGTAACAGCTCCACTTGGTATATGCATGAATTTGGCTGGGGCTCGTAAATCTCTTTCTAATGTATCCGTATCTAGTGATTATCATCCAGAGACCTGTCAGAACAGTGGTGAGCTACCTGATACAAGATCATTAAGAAGTCGTCTGGCAAGGAAGTTGGAGATGGAGGAGGGCATCAGTGTCTCAGTGGACTGTGTTAACCTGTTGAATAACGCATTGGATGTGTACTTGAAGAGATTGATTGAGCCCTGTATGGGTTTAGCTGGGTCAAGGTGTGGAAATGATCACTCTAAACCACTGAACCATCAAAGAGCAGCAAGATCTACTAACATTTCCATGTTTGATTTTCGTGTCGCTATGGAATTGAATCCCCAAATACTTGGACCAGATTGGGCAATACAGCGTGAGAAGATTTGTTTGCGTGATTATGATTCATGAAGAATGAACAAGCCTTCTTATCTTAGCACATGGATTAGAAATTCATCAGTGAATGAGATCATGGACATGAGTTCATGTCCATATTCTTTTGAAGATTCAGTATTTTGAGTTGATTATAGTCTTATATGATGTTGGTCTCGTCTGTTATGGAATTTTACAGGCACACCAAAAGGAATAAGTTCTGGATTTTTATGGGAAGTTTTGAGTCAAGTCGGTTAGGTTACACTTAGATATAGGCATTAATGATTGTAGGGGAGGGGTTGTTCATACATTTAATGTTAACTTTTAGACACAATTAAGAGTCTCACTTTTGAAGTGTAACACCATTTTTCAATCAATATCTCTTTTGTTTCTCTTCTTTGATGTACCAAGTTAAGCATTTAAGGAAGCATTATTTTGTTCAGAATGGTCACTGTAATTTCAGTTTACCGGTAAAAGGTTTTTTTTTTCTTGACAGTATCTGATTCAAATATATCATTCCTCCCATATAATCACATCTGTCTGCTCATCCCATGACCTTGTGAGTTACATTCCTACAAATTCTGTATTTGCCTATTTGGTGATGCACCCATGAAGCAGTTCCAGGAACAATGAGGGCTTAATCACACCTTTCACTAATGTTGTATAATATTCTTATACAGAAAACCTGTGCTGTGACTGAGATGGAGTTCCCTATTTTTGACCTTTGACAAATATTTCATCGATTAAACCGCACCTAAAACAGAAATCTCCTTCTAATTTTAGCTGTTTTCTTGTGACTGATTTTTTTTTTTTTTTTTCCCCATAATTGACTCCTTGCATGGGATCGAAAATTGGAGAACTAAGCGATTGCAGGATTGATTTATAGTGCATTTTAGCATTAGAAATAAACGATCTTAAAGAGAGGAAGAACGTGTACGGGAGGCATTGTATGTGCAACAGAGTATTCAATTTTTTTTTTTTAAAAAAAAAAAGGTCCTGCAAGATCTTCAATGCTCGACTCTGATCTCCCTGCAGTGTTGCACATGCTCAACATGCATGACGCAGTTTCAAGCTTCTTAAACTTCATTTTGTTTCCTTTACTTCACCCTCAGATGCTACTCTTTTTGGGTACACCAGCTTGGAAACCAAAGACCAGTTTCAAGCTTCTCGACCCACTTCTCATGGTGCTCTTGGATGAATGCTTGTTGAATGAGTTATGAGTGGCTACAGAAGTAGCTTATCAACGCACTCATGTAAATCCTGAAGGCCTCTTACCTTGTGGGTTGTGGCATATTGATATTGATGATGACGCGACGAAGAATTGGCTTCAAAAGCTCTCGATCTACACCAATGCTCATCATGAATCATGATGGGGGTGTAGCCTAGAGGGCTAGCTGTTTGAGCTGAGTGTGGTTAGTTTTGGGTTCAAAGGAGAGGAAGTCAAGGGTATATTACTTTTGGAACAACGTTGTCTTTCAAATTGGATTGCACAAAATTCCTTTAACCCAATTTAAAAGAAATCTTCGTTCCCGTTACTTTGGACAATAACACATCTTCACTTCAAGTAAATGTAAATACTAATTTCAAGTTTGAAATTTAGTGTTATACAAAAAAGAAAAAGAAAAGGTAGCCTCTTATGGATAATTGTGTTATCTGTGTGATTAAAAAGGGCAGCATCACACTCTTAAATGTCATGTTCTATAACCATTTATAGACTATACTAAGCTAGTCATGCTGATCAAATATTTACCAATTTTTCCTTCTATTGGTAACGTTCATATAAATTCTATTGGTTTTCCATTATTGTATCTGATTTAGCACAACCCCAATATGAGAATAGAAGATAAATTTACTTGATTGCAATTGTCCGAACGAGGTTTGTAGCCGAGCAAATCTAGTGGGCACAAAACCACTCATTTGCAAACGAGTATATCAGGGCTAAATTTTGGAAGCAAAATCACTCATTTACAAACAATTTTCCCTTTCACAAATAAGGTAAGGAAAATTAACAGAATTACAACATGTCAATACCAAAATTTCTCAAGAACGAATATCTTGAGCATTTCCAAGCTTGGCATTCATTATCTCAGGTTCCATCTGAGAAATGGGCTCCCTCTCCTCCCAACTGGGTCAAGATCAACTTTGACACTGCCATTAGAGATTCGCGTGGCCATGTTCTCCACATGTCATCACAAATTAGCCCGCCATGTTCCCCGAATGTTGGTGAAGCTCGGGCAGCTCAGCTTGCTTGTTCCATAGCCAGCTCGCTTTCATTTGACAAATTTATTCTTGAAGGTGATTCGTGATTCATGCTCTCAAAAATTCAAGAGATTGGAGGATCTCTTCTGTTATTTTAGACTCTTTAGATTCTATTCCCCTTGCTTCCATTTGGGAAGCTAGGAAGATTAAAAGAAGTTTTAACTTCTGTGCTCACTCTGTAGCACGCTGAGTCGTAGCCAAATTTCATTCTGACAGCATTCCCCTCTCATCTATCTCCTCTCTTTTTTCTTCTCCTTCTAGTGGAGAGGATCCCCTTTCTGTCTGTCTTTTGTAGCTCGCTTCCTTTTGTTTTGGTGTTCTTTTATATAAAAATAATAATAATAATAATTAGTTTATCCTTACCGTAGGAAGTATTTTTCTCATTTTAGGTGATTCTATTTTCCTTTTTGGATTGTCGTTGATGTGTTATTTATTCAGCAAGCTCTGTAATAGTTGGTATGTATGAATCAATTGAAAAAATTTCAATCTTTTACGGCCTGTGTTTGTGTTTCTTTTCGTTCGAGAGACGTAGTCACTCTTGTTCCTGTTCTTTCCTCACCATCCACTTCAGTCAGTATCCTGCATGTTTCCATCACACGTACTTTTGTAAGAAGGCGAGAAGGTGCATTTGCTTTTCTTTTTGTTTTTTCCTGGAACACCTTCTTTGACTTCTCTCCACAACCTATCTAAACTAAGATACGTATCATTGATTCCACATTTAATTTCTTAAGATCTTTGATAGAAGAATAGTTACAAACAGGGGATATAACGAAATGACATTTATCTTCAAAGTCTGTCAAAGAATATATTACATCATTCCTTTATAAATGATTTGAAAGTACTACAAAAACGTGAACCAAACATGGTTGCCGCAATTTCATGTATAAGTGGAGTGGAAGCTTATATTCTGCTTCACCCAGACAGTTTTGGTTTTACCAGTTTCCAACCTCTACCTAAAGGCTGTGCAGTCAAAAGTAAGAACTGTATCTTCAGATGCGAAAAATGAATCGACCCTATTGAGTCAATCTGCTAGGATTTGGGCTTGCTTTCTCTAGGCTTGCCATGTATGTCATATAGACGGTCCACAGATACGAAAACGAATTGCTCACCAATGGCTGTCAATTAAAACACCGAGGACCACATTCACAAGTTAATAATCAGCTGTATGTGATAGTATCATCACATGTGCAATGATCAGATTAGAAGTCAGCAAATCTAACCTAGGTGAGGCCATTGATGTTGTAGGCAGACATACAGGCAAACACACACAAGGGGGAAAATAAAAAAAGAAGAAGAAGAAAACGAAAAGAAACACGTACTTGTAAATGGACAGGGGTGAATCTGAATGTGATAAAATCACATATGGGCCAATACATGATGCCATTGATCATAGTAGGCAGCAAGTCTCGCTTTAGTCGGGCAACAACCTCTGTCGTGTTTTCACCTGCGTTTGGTCATCCCAAAAACCACTTAAGACACTTAATGTTCTTAAATAAAAAAAAAGCATATGATGTTGATACATGAAATTTTTGGGCACAATATTGCAGTCTCAAAAGTTTTAACCCAAACATCAAAATTCCACATGACTAAACTTGATATTTTCCACCATCAACTTCCTCTAATCAAGTCTCATTCATATTAAAACTTCATCAAAATTAGTTTTAACAATTTCCATTGCTAATAAATAAGTCAAATCTTCAAGGTTCAGAGTTTGGAAGGACGCCACTAATCCATGAGTATATATCATAAATTCATATCACACTGATATAACACACCCAATCATCATCTAAAGAAAATTATTTATCACCAATTCATTGACTAGTCTAGTTGCATATCCAATCTCATGCTTCAGAATATGCATTATAAGTTGAATGACATGTCTATTAAAAAATTATAATCATATCATCCAACATTTTTTAATCTTTGGACAAAAGATTGACCCCTGACCTCTATTGCCAAGAGAAATCTCCCCATACTCTGAGGAGTGGGTCTTGAGTTCAACTGATTTTTGTTTTTTGCTAATCAGATAGTTAATCATAGTTTATATCAACTTTGGAACATAAAGCCATATAAACAATGAGGCAATACGATAGAAATCATGAGAATAGTGCACATACAATTATGAAAAGCAATATTCATCAGAAAATTTTTTAACAATTAACGAATCAAGTATACCTTGTAAAAATGCATTTGTAGAGAAGAAAACGACAGTCATTGCAGGTCCATATAATGTCTGCCCCATGACCATTTTCTTCAATGTTGAGAATAGATCTCGCTTTGGAAAGAGCTTTGACACGAAATTGAACCAAAAATGCAGGGACGGTCCTAAAATTATCATCCCATATCCAGCCATGCGTAACGTCCTTACAAAATCATAAGATTCTGAAGATGGCAATGCAATCGTCTAAAGAAAAGTTGATAGGAAAATGCCATATAAGGATAGTAGAAATTAAATAAAAAAAACTCATAAAATCATTTAACTCCACATAATAGACACACTCAACCAAGTATACGCACACATATAATAGACCTGCCACAAANAAGAATAGTTACAAACAAGGGATATAACGAAATGACATTTATCTTCAAAGTCTGTCAAAGAATATATTACATCATTCCTTTATAAATGATTTAAAAGTACTACAAAAACGTGAACCAAACATGGTTGCCGCAATTTCATGTATAAGTGGAGTGGAAGCTTATATTCTGCTTCACCCAGACAGTTTGGTTTTACCAGTTTCCAACCTCTACCTAAAGGCTGTGCAGTCAAAAGTAAGAACTGTATCTTCGGATGCGAAAAATGAATCGACACTATTGAGTCAATCTGCTAGGATTTGGGCTTGCTTTCTCTAGGCTTGCCATGTATGTCATATAGACGGTCCACAGATACGAAAACGAATTGCTCACCAATGGCTGTCAATTAAAACACCGAGGACCACATTCACAAGTTAATAATCAGCTGTATGTGATAGTATCATCACATGTGCAATGATCAGATTAGAAGTCAGCAAATCTAACCTAGGTGAGGCCATTGATGTTGTAGGCAGACATACAGGCAAACACACACAAGGGGGAAAATAAAAAAAGAAGAAGAAGAAAACGAAAAGAAACACGTACTTGTAAATGGACAGGGGTGAATCTGAATGTGATAAAATCACATATGGGCCAATACATGATGCCATTGATCATAGTAGGCAGCAAGTCTCGCTTTAGTCGGGCAACAACCTCTGTCGTGTTTTCACCTGCGTTTGGTCATCCCAAAAACCACTTAAGACACTTAATGTTCTTAAATAAAAAAAAAGCATATGATGTTGATACATGAAATTTTTGGGCACAATATTGCAGTCTCAAAAGTTTTAACCCAAACATCAAAATTCCACATGACTAAACTTGATATTTTCCACCATCAACTTCCTCTAATCAAGTCTCATTCATATTAAAACTTCATCAAAATTAGTTTTAACAATTTCCATTGCTAATAAATAAGTCAAATCTTCAAGGTTCAGAGTTTGGAAGGACGCCACTAATCCATGAGTATATATCATAAATTCATATCACACTGATATAACACACCCAATCATCATCTAAAGAAAATTATTTATCACCAATTCATTGACTAGTCTAGTTGCATATCCAATCTCATGCTTCAGAATATGCATTATAAGTTGAATGACATGTCTATTAAAAAATTATAATCATATCATCCAACATTTTTTAATCTTTGGACAAAAGATTGACCCCTGACCTCTATTGCCAAGAGAAATCTCCCCATACTCTGAGGAGTGGGTCTTGAGTTCAACTGATTTTTGTTTTTTGCTAATCAGATAGTTAATCATAGTTTATATCAACTTTGGAACATAAAGCCATATAAACAATGAGGCAATACGATAGAAATCATGAGAATAGTGCACATACAATTATGAAAAGCAATATTCATCAGAAAAAATTTAACAATTAACGAATCAAGTATACCTTGTAAAAATGCATTTGTAGAGAAGAAAACGACAGTCATTGCAGGTCCATATAATGTCTGCCCCATGACCATTTTCTTCAATGTTGAGAATAGATCTCGCTTTGGAAAGAGCTTTGACACGAAATTGAACCAAAAATGCAGCGACGGTCCTAAAATTATCATCCCATATCCAGCCATGCGTAACGTCCTTACAAAATCATAAGATTCTGAAGATGGCAATGCAATCGTCTAAAGAAAAGTTGATAGGAAAATGCCATATAAGGATAGTAGAAATTAAATAAAAAAAACTCATAAAATCATTTAACTCCACATAATAGACACACTCAACCAAGTATACGCACACATATAATAGACCTGCCACAAATACATACAAGCACTCACCAATTCGGACTGAATGAGATGATACTACATTATGTGAACAACTGGATGAACCAAACATATAAAGAAAATAAATTCATGCAAGAAACATTTAAGTAAAAATAAGGGAAAAGAAATAGAAGCTTGAAACAGCCAAGATAGGAATTCATTTCAACCAGCAATATCTAATTAATATTGGCTGTATAGCAATAGAGCCTCTTTTGTATTTTACTTAAAGCAAGATGATACTGGTCAAGAGAAGCAGGAATGCCAAGAATTGGAATTACGAAGGT
The DNA here is from genome assembly GCA_006937295.1 of Carpinus fangiana. Classification (NCBI taxonomy): domain Eukaryota; kingdom Viridiplantae; phylum Streptophyta; class Magnoliopsida; order Fagales; family Betulaceae; genus Carpinus; species Carpinus fangiana. The sequence goes on from CM017322.1 coordinate 2,790,981, forward strand.
ATAATTTGGTATACATAGCTTGACAAAATTGAAAGACAAAATCAACTCAAAAAAACCACAATTCTAACCAAAGAAAAAACCAAACAAACAAAAAATTAAAATTTTTCATAAGCCCTGCTGAAAACAGAAGCTTGATGGTCATAGCTAATGGCCAAGAACTAGACAACAGTTTTCCAAGGCGATCTTGAAGAGCGACAGACAGACAGACAGACACAAAGACAGAGATGGCAGAGAGCTAAACCTAATAACCCAAATTCACTTAGATGCCAGCAAAACATGCATGCTATTTAACGTTCTTAAGAAAGAGATAATTGGAAGCAACCTACAACTGCCAAGGAGATCCACATGGAGAAACAAAGCAAGCTGCTAGGGTATTAAAATATAAATAATGTGTGTGTGTGTGTGTGTGTTTGTATAGAATGTATGCATAAAACAGTTAAAGGTCAGAGCATCCCCTATGATAGATAATCTGCCTCCAAGTTTGCTAGATCAGAACCTTAGAAAATTTCTCTAGTAAAAAAGCTTAAGATTAGTATATAAAGCATCTCCAGGTGCTTAAAAATTTCATGCAAAGAAACCCAACTGACATTACACAATACACCCATTACTTCTACCCTTTTTTTCCTTTCCTTTCACAAGGGAAAATCAGGAGACAAATATAGAGAACCAGAATCAGCAATGCTACAAGGTGAGAAAATTCTCACAATTTAGGTATGGTAGAAACACAAATTGCCCAAGGGAACATATATTTGGCTAATCAAGCTCAAATCTTCACAAATTTCAAGAAACACACTTTAAGGTTCATTCTGGCGAAAATAAACACACTAAAATAAACACTCTTTAAGGTTCATTCTGATGCTAAAATCCCACATTTTCTATAACGTGAAATCACTAGAAAACACTCTGACCAACATGCTTTCCCCCCTCTAACACATTTTCCAGTCACGCCAACAAACTGACCGAAAAGTATTTTCTTTCATTTTCCTTCCATTTTCTCGAAAACCAAACGGATACTAAACTTCCCAAAACAAACCGAACAAAAAAAATAAAAATAAAAAATGTACCCACGGTATTTTCGTTAACTACCTGAGAGGAGAGGTCAGCGGCTACGTAAATAAGCCCCGAGGTTACACTCTTCGTCAAAACCGGCCAGGTCTTCACCATCCCCAGGTACCACCCCACGAACCCGACCTTCGAAAACGACGACGTCGAAGAAGAGAAGGGCGACGAAAACAAAGACGGCGAGATCTCGTACTCTCGCGCTTTCCTGAGGATATCGGGTAGCCGGAAATATGCTCTGGACGGCGTCGTTTTGGTGCGCAAGATCGGAGCCCGGATCGGGTCGGTGATATGGGTGGTTGGATGCCTCTGTAAGAGGCGGGGAATGCTAGCGTTTCTCAAGAAAGCGGCGCTCATTTTGGTGGGTCAATGGCGGAGTGGGGTTTTTGCGAGAGAGTTGGGAGGGTTTTAGGAGGAAAGGAATTCATGGGAGAAGAATGAGCTGTGCATATATATATACATGAAAAACTTGGTGGGAAATTTGTCTAGTGTTCCTCGAGACTATGAAATGGACTTGTACTCGCTTTCCCACTCTAGAAAATTTTGGTGCTTTTGCTTTTTAGTTATTAACTTATTATATATATATATATAAAGGGAGATCCATGCTAAAGCTAAGCTAAAAGTTCATTAATTATTGATTTGGAGGGTAGCAATAGGTCCTACAATTTTTACTATACATGTAGAACTTGTCACATTAGCAATTAATCACTAAAATATAGATTGTTATTGAACTTGAGCTCAAAATTAATTAATTATTGATTTGAAGTGCTACACTGAATAGTGAGTACTACAAATTTTATTACAAATAGACGTTGCAATGCACGCATTAATTACTAAAATGCGGATCCATAGTCTACATGGCTTTTACCATGTTTATAAATTAAAGTTGAAATTTACATGACACTTACCACATGTTAGGGGTCTAATAATAAAGGTATTTTAAGATTACAGTACCTTAAAATTTTTAGATTTACTCAAAATCTAAAAGATTTGGATTCTCTCATAATCTAAAATATATTCTCTTTACGTGTTTGTGTTTGCAAAAATCATTCACACACTTATTAAAAATGTGAACAAACACATACTATTTTTTATAAATTGTAGATTGTTGTAAGGACGTTGTAATAAAAACTATAATATTTCAAATATTTTTTTATTAATTTGATGAAAAAAAAAAAGCTTATGAATAGAACGATGGATATACTAATAAAAGAAATATTAAAAAAAAAAATCATTAATACTTCATGACATACTGCCAATCTTATTCCATATTATACTCATGTAGAGAATAAAAAAAATAAAAAATAAAAAAACACGTGGAAGCAGCAGCGAGCGAGTATGTTAGTTTTGGTAATGCAGCGACTACGAGTACACGTAACGTCTCGTACGTGTCGTCCATTTTTGAAAGTCCTTGAGGAGTTGCCTCCAGCCTCCTTGCCCAATGACATCAAACATTGCCCAAGAGTTCAGCTCTATCGTCGGATTCTTTACACGTGTTTGGCAGGACCATCCTTTTCACGCCACGTGCACCTTTCTACACGTTGCGCGACGCGAAGGACAAGTAGCACTTCTCTTTCTCCCCTAGGAGGCTAGGACCCCTACCCATTCTATTCTTAACGTCTCGTGAACCGTATAGAACACAACAGAAAATTAAAGGTTTCAACGGAAAAGTTAGGAAGATCCGAATCTCCATTAATTTGCTATTCGAATCGTTAATATATATTTAAGTTAGCAAATATGAGATTTTTCACATGAGTTCATATGTCTAAAAAAGTTTTGGGTTGCATAATTATTTGTTCGAGCAAGTGGAATTCATAAGAGTTTTCTTACCTTTATTATCTAAATTGCTAGCAATTAAAATAATAAAATTACTAAAAATCTCTATTCAAAGTCAAATATATGAAATTTTCAATATATTTACCTAACTAATGATATGCTAAAATAAGCAAGAAAGACATGAGCAAGTCAATAATTTCCACAATCTTGTTCGTTTGCGCAATTTGTAGTTCCATAACCCTATGATATTTTTGAATCTTGCATTGTTAAATTCATTATACATGCAAAGGAATTTGTGATTTTGAAATACTTTGTTTAGTTATTGCAATCAATGCTGCTAAGCCGTTTATCGTTGTGAAATACTAGTACGATTATGACTTATGAGCATCATCGATTTAGAGGCATTGGTCAAATCAGCATAGCTTAATTCATTTGCTACTTCATTCGTGTTTATCAGAATGATTAGGGGTACTTGTAAATTTGTAATTCTTTAGTCCCACATTGAGAAGATAGAGTAATTTAAATAAAATGTGTGGTTTAAAAAGATGCTTTAACGAGTAGTAAATGTTTCCCTCTTTATGGCAAGAAAGATACTATTTATCTATTATTTATTTTTAGAGAATTTTTTTACTTACGAAAGATTTCACTTTAAGCATTCCGAAAGATTTGTACTGTAAATGTATAATAATCATTCTTCTATATTTTTCTCTTTATTTACACCTTACTCAAAGTCCAGTTTTATGTGTGATTATATGTAACTTCAGTTTCTAGCTGTTGATTTACAAGAAAGCAATCTTTGTTCCAGGAAGTTCAATAGCCATTAGCTAAATTTACGCTAAGAAAGAAAAAAACTTGAAAATATAAGGAATAGAGAATTTGCAGCTGCAACAGTAAAATGGAGATAATCATGAAACGGAGAGATGAGCCCCTGATAATCAGCTTGTCTTGGTCAATCAATAGAAACAAATTGAAGCATCTGTGACCCCATGATCACCGCCTTCAAGGTGATTTTCTTTGTTTCAGTTAGAATTAGTTGGTGGTTTTCTGATAGAAGTTTCTATATGCCTTGCCTGAAACACCATGAATGATGCCTACTTATTTTCAGTAAGAGGCAAAAAGCATCTAGAAAAGTTCCTGATCAGGGCTTTCAACTACCTGATGACCTCTCTCTCTGTGGAATGCATTTAATGGTAATTAAACTGTTTGGTTATTTGTTGTGGTGTCGAAGTTGACTCTGGTAATCTCATATATTACACTAGTATATGTAACCTTGGAGGTTCACTTTACCCAAAGATGAGAACTCTTGAATGTTGAGATATCTACCTGTCCATTAGATGAGAAGAAAGAGTTTGTTTTTAATGTCTGACAGTTTCCAAATGAGGACTTGAAAGAGTAAGCAAAGACGTGGAGTGTTTCTTGTCATTGATGAGACTCTAGCTTATAGTTTGTTGCTCCTCAAGCTGTCATGTCTGCTAAGTTTCTTTGAAATTGAATCTTCAGGCAGTGATACGATTGTCAAAACAGGTTTGTAGATAACATGTTTCTGCTAGGTCTGGGTGTTGTTCATGATGTTTCTTTCATGATTCTAACTCCATCTTCTGTAGAGGATTGATTTTGAAAAGACAAAGCACCAGAATGTTGTTACTCCAGATATTCAGCATCAGACCTCAGTGACGAATTTGAAACTCGATGAGGATTGGGAGAAGGAACACACTGAAGAAGTAAAGCTTTGCAAATTCAAAGAAGCGAGAAAAATATGGGCATTATGATCCGACCAGCTCATTTAAATTCATATGTGTGTGTGTATATATATATACACACACACATATATCTTACGTTTATTTATGTTGATGCTTATCAAGGAGGCACGCTAGTTACAATCTTAATCTGGTCAGAAATATATATATACAGGCAATCCAATTTCTGAAAGAAATGTGAAGGAATCTGGTTAGAATAAATTATACTAGCTATTAGTGTGGTTTTGACATGGCTATAATGGCTTTAAGAGTGGAAGATGATCTGAAACGCACAAAAGCAAATATTGCTGCCAGGGCAGCAATTGGGTTAGATGATGTTTTAACAAAATGGCAACTTTATGGCTGAGAAGCATAATAGAGGATTGGGCACATCATTGGGTGCTCAGGCAGGTAAAGATGCAAGCCACATCTCCATTCCTACTTCAGCAAAAACAATCAAAGACAGTAAAGAATCACAAGAAAAAAGGCAACCTAGCTGCTACTAATTTCAGTTTCTTCATCAAAACCTGCTTGACCATAGATACAAAAGTACTTAATCCTGGGAAAATCATGTCTATTGTCTAATGCCTCGGAAGAAGATTGTTGCTTGTGTTTATGTTGAGGATGTAATAGCAACTATGGAAAGTGAACCACAGATGTCAAAGCCAACCTTCTTATACCGTTTGTGAAGGGAAATATATAGACTATGAGGAAGGGAGATCTTGATGGTATGCACAAGAAGCTGCTTATTCAGAAGTTGATTTGAGTCTTTCAATTGCACAATCATCTTATTTGCTTGCTTTCATTACTCTTCAACCAGCACATTAACTGTGTGCCGTTCTTAAATACATGATATAGTAAAGCATTCTATGCAGCTTCTTCATAATACAATAAAGTTCTAGAATTACATTCTTCAGAGGAGGATCGCAAATGCTAGCTTGCTTCAGCATCCGAAGTCATAGGGCACCAGTCCTTGCAGCTCCGGGCCGCTGAGTCTGTTGTGCTCAAAACTGTAACAATACCAGGAGGCAAATACAGTTAAAAGAATCATTCACAGAAGATTAATGTGTAACCAACTTTAGATTCTGGACTATGACATGCTTTTTGCCAGTAAATTTCTTGCATGATCTTCTGTCGAGTAAAATTGGTAAAACTTTGAACGACAGCAAAAGAAAGTAGAGATTGCTGGGATGCATAAAATTTCCATATTTCTTTTGCAAAGCCTATAATTGGTTGCCAACTTTGATAAGTATAACTGACAGGGCTAAAGAAAGGAAGTGATAGCAGGTACCTTTCCATTGGGAAGGTAGAGAAAGGGCCATCGACCGGAATTGTTCCACAGAGGTCATTGTTTGAGACATCACTGCAAAAGTTTATAATACAATCAGAAACAAATCTTCAAGAATGAAAATAAACTATTTTCTTCAATCTTTCTCCAGAATCAAAACTTACAAAACTTTGAGGTTAGAAAGGCCGGTGAGTTCTCTTGGGATTGATCCTGTTAGCTTGTTGTTGTTTAGCCGTCTGTATCATAGATTCGACCACATCATAACAAAATTCCATGCCAAACGTAAATTGTGGGAGTTCAAAATCTTCCAGCTAGTCAATGAAAAGATACTAATACTTACAGAAATCTGATTGACTTCAATTTGGCCAAAGATTTTGGGATTTCTCCTTCAAATCTGTTTTCATACAAATCCATGCTAACAAGGTTTTTCAAATTGCCCAACTCTTTTGGGATTTTCCCTGTTATGTCATTCCTATAAAGCTCCCTGCAACCCATTAAAGAATTTCACACCCAATTAGTCAATCACTTCATATGTTCTTTTTGCTAATCTGGTTCCGACAATCTTAATCACGTGAGGTTGGAACCAGAATTTCTAAAAAAAAATCAGAATTTCTTATGTTTTTCATAGTTTTTCTAGGTGAGCAAACACAGCAGAAACGGAAAATTCAAAAACTTGTGTAAATGCTGAAAGAAATTAGAGAGCAATACAAGTACTGCAGATGCTTGAGCTCGCCAAGTTCAGAACCTAAACTCCCGGAGATATTAGAATTGCCCAAATCCCTGAAATTCAAAGCAAAGGAAATTAATTGTAGGCATGAGGCACAAAGAAAAAAAATCACAAGAATAGAAATAAAGACCCCCCAAAAACATGTAAAATAAATAATTTTGTAGAACTCAATATTAACTTAAAAAGGGGGAAATCTTACAGGCGAATCACATGATTGTTGGAGTCACAGGTGACATGAAACCAGGTGCAGGGATTAACCAGCGTTGGGTCCCAGCTCTGCAACACGTTGGTGGGGTCAGAAAGCCTGCTTCTCAAAGCATGCAAAGCATTTCCTGAACCATAAACAACAGAAAGGGTCAACAAAAACCAAACTATGAAACACAACCCAAGAAAAAATAATAGAAAAAATTGAAATTTGAAGCTCAGCATGCATAGATTTCAATTGGGAAACCCAGCTGAAGATTTCAAAGGATTTTTCTTCTAATTTTTCCTGGGGTTTCCAAGCAACCAAACAGGAACCAAGAAGGAAGCTTGAAACCCTAAAACTAAAAAAGGAAGATGAAAAAAGAAAAAAGAAAAAAAAAAAGTAGTGTTAAAAGGGGATTAAAAGCACCTTCAGAGTTGGTTGAGAAGGTGGGCGTGAGAGAGAGAAGAAAGGTAAAAAGGACAGAGAAAAGGGGAAGGGGAGCCATTTCAGACACAGAAAGAGAGAGTTATGTGTCTGTGAGAATGCTTGTGAAGAAACAAAAATATGTGTGTTTGTGTTTGTGTTTGTGTTTGTGTTGGTGAAAGTGAGAAGAAAGATTATGTTTGTGGGGGGAGTCAAGTCAAATGCATATGATGTTTGTGTTTCAGAGAGGGTGCAGTGCAGGGCCAATGGGAAGAAGTGGAGGGGAAAGTCACGCGTCGGTCGTGAGTGAGTGGCACGCTGCCGCGTTGGCGTGGGCGTGGGCTCCCCGGGCCCCACATGCGGAAATCTGCTGCGACTTTTTTCGGGAACCGCTGGACTGCAAACTAGATACCTTTTGCTTCTTGTTGTTCATGGGAAACTTCTTTCGAAATGAGTGCATTTTACCAACCGCAATGATTTTTTTTTTCCAACCTTCACTTTTTTTTTTTTTTTTTTAATTTCGCTTATCCCTTAAACTTTGACCACTTTTACAGATACTCTCAATATTCAAAATCTCTTACTTAAATATATCAAAGTTTAATTTTTTCTCACTTTGTCCATTCCGTACAGAAAATCCTAATAGAATGTCAATTTTATCCCAAAACTACGCATCATTTTGAAAACGATATAGTTATAGAGTCAGGGGTAAAATTGGAATTGTGAAGAATTTTCTGTACGAAAAAGGCAAAGTGAGAGAAAACAAAAGTTTGATACACCTAAGTAAGAGTTTTTGAACATTGAGAAGGTATTTGTAAAAACTGTAAAAATTTAAGGGGATAAGTGAAATTTTCCTTCTTTTTTTTTTAATAAATTTGACCAACCAAGAGAGTTGTATTAACTCAACCAATTTTTATTACATATGTAGAAATAGATTGTATTTCTTGATGTGTCAACTTAACATGATTTGTTTATTAAAAAAATTACGTGAGACGTGTTGTGTCACTTATTTAGTTAAACATATCGTGTTAGGATTGAAGGGTTTTGACACTGTAACATCCTGCTCTATATATATATATATATGTTAAGTGTTCTTCTGGGCTGTGTTTGTGAATAGAATGAAATGGAATGGTACTGTTCATGGGATCCACCTCATTCTCAAAAAATTCTTCTTAAAATTAACTCCAACATTCTTACTTTTTACATCAAATCAATAACTTTTTATTACTTTTCAAATAAAAAAATCATTTCAAAACTAAATTTTCACTTTTTTATATGAAATATTCTTACTTTTTTCTCTCATATCAATCAAATCTATTACAATACCGTTCCACTTTCAAATCCCATTCCATTCACAAACACAACCCTAGTGTTTTCTTGGTATTCTTCCAACTATGATGTGACTTTTAAAATTACCGATGAATTTAAAATTATCATTATTAACTTTTAATCTATTAATGATTTTAAAAGTCACATCATAGTTAGGAGAATATCAAAAGAATATTAGAAGAATAAACAAACATTTTCCATATATATATATACTTTTGATTATAATGGCTTATTAGTGGTAATAAGCCATTATTATTACACTTTAGCACAAAGAGGAAGAAAGATGAGAGTGGAAAATGGTTTTGTAGAAATTGTCAAAGAAAGGCAGCGTGGGAGTGGGGAGGCATTTTAGGTGAAGTGTAAGAATGAAGATCACATGTATTAATAATTGATTGTAATATGGAAATCTTTTTCTAAAGAACAGTCAAAGTTTGACCTCAACATTGGCGCCCGGCGACCGCAATTAGATTGGACTTGAAGGCAACAGATTTCTTTCTTTCTTTGATTTTTATTTTTAATTCAACGGTAGAAAAAGATTTATCCCCCACAACTACAAGTTCTTCATTTAATCATTTATAATAAGAAAAATGCTTGGCGCGCTATGGCTCTCAGTTTATCAAAAAAAAAATTTCTCGAAACCAATAATTTCAACACAAAGAAACTTATAAAAACATAAAAATATTTTTCACATGTATATCAGAACACCATTTTAAGACCAATATATATATATAAATCAAAACACATTAACAAACATGGCGGTCAATTATTAATTAATTATAATAAAAATAAAAAATAAAAAAACGATCCATAAATTTAATTATTTAGTGGTAGACTAGATATGATAAATTTTACGTTATGCTCCATTTATTTCGACGTAAAATAATTTTCGTCAAAAAATATTTTTAGAAAAATCATTTTTCTTGAAAATATTTTTTGCCGAAAACATTTTATGGAGTTAAGCACACACACGGAAAAACAAATATATATATAAATCATATTAAACTCTAAATTATGAAAATGTACTGATCAAGTCTTAGAGGTGTCTGAACCGAGTCCTGCATAGACCCCACTAGTACTCACCCGAACAAGTCTCGATCAAGTCCTGACGAGATCTTGAGTGGATTTTAGGGTCCGTTGATTTAAAAATGAGATAATCAAAGTCAAAAAATTGTTTACAGTTTTTTCAAAAACTAAAGAATAATTTTTGGTAAAACAAAAAAAAAAATTCCACTGACCACTATTTTACGTCACAATAAACACCATAAAGTACAAAAAAAATATTTTCTAAAAACTATTTTACATTGAAATAAACATAGCCTTAATGAAAATAATTTGAATATTTGACACGCTTCAAGGATGGCATTTAAAAAGAAAAAAAAAAAAGGCATTTATTTGGCCGTCAAAGGGTACATCAAGTAGGTGTTGATTCTTACAAATTCACCACCGGATTACTTCTACAAATCTCATTTTAGGCGGTCTCTTTATTGGCTAGTGGCCAGTGGGCCGAGCCATTTATTTGGCCAATTTATTTTTCCGTAGATTTAAGGTCTTTCGTACATTATATAATTTATATTGATGGTAGCGGCACATGCAGCACGCACGGGAACAAAGAGGATTTGACCTTCAAGTTGCAGATAGAAAGAAAAGGAAAGAAAATGGGGAGAAAGGGAGGGAAAATAAGAGGGAGGGAGGAGGAAAGAAAATTCAAATTTATAACATTATTGCAGAGAAATCAGATATATCATAAAAAAACCTGAAGGAAACTTCTTGACAATACCAACAATTGCTTCAATCATTTTGTTAACAGAATTTCTTGCCAAAGTCATCTGGAATAATATGTTATAGGCTTCTTCAATGAAGAAGTTGGTCACAGAGCAGCAAAGTAGATAATAGTGATAATATTCAACAGAGAGTCTGAATCTGCAGTTTAATTGTCATTTTTTAAGATGTGGGAAACAAGTAAAAAGATCAGCCCTCGGGTGCTTTGCTTCGGCGTGTTCCCTGCACTTCACCTCCGATGTCGTACATATGAACGTCTGCATGCAAACCTTGCACTGCATATTATCATTGACGGTGCCCCACCGGTGATGACAGCAACAAAAATCAAGTCACAAACTTTGTGCATAGGTTAAGATATGAATTGTCAATTTTTAGAATATAAAAACAACTACAACGACAAAGGATCATACTTATTTTTCACAATAAAACCAACTATAAAGCAGAAGGAAGAACTCAAGAACACCAAAATCCTAAATTCAAAACCTCAAAACTACAGAAATGAAGACAGATAGTATGTGAGATCAGACTCATCTGCAGCACTGACATGCAAATGAGCCTGCAACAAATTTCTTGTTTTCCTGAACACAATTAACATCCACGAATGTGCCTGTGTTCTTATTGCATAATTCAATAACCTGAACACCACCTAGCCAAAAATCCTCTAAAGATCAACATTTGGCTACCAGACCCAAGACTACTAATGAGTGCAAGTCCAAACAGGTGTGTGTAGCATATGGATCAATTAGCACAAAATATGTTACAAGAAAAAGAAACACATGCTATATCTGTTTCTATGTACAGAGGTTTTTTCATGCAGTAGCCGACACTAAAGCTATCCAACCCCAGATGATAGGATCAAATATGTACCATGTCAGCCGTCACGGCATCATGCATACCAAAGCTTGCCTGTGATATAATAACAAGATGCCTGTGGAAATGGGTCCAATGCACTGTTCATGAGGCTCTCAGCACAATGGAGACCATTGGCTACTATCATCAATGCATAAAGGCTAAAAGGCCTTATACTGCCTGGAGGTAGCTCACCTATGCCTCTGGCCTTTTGGCAAGAGGAAACCTCACCCATGCTTGAGCCTAGACAAAGGGATTCCTCCTATAAAAGGGATCAAACTTTTCTCTCTTTCCATTTTAGATATGTAAAGAAATTGGTTTTAAAAGAGACTAAGTCACGCAGAAATTATAGTATTCAATAATACACTGAAATCACTTCTTTCATGAAACACAATAAAGCACATATAGCATCTTCTAAGATTGGTCATATTAAAAAAGAAAAAGAACTATTATACAAGCCAAATAGTATGACTAAAAATACAAATAAAATGAATGACAAAATCATCCTTAGAGAATACCCAAATCAAAATCATCACCAGAGTGATGATTAAAAGACTCGACGAAGACCGACACCATTTACTTGTAAAGTTGATAAGGCTAAATTTTCTCAATCAAAGCCTAAAGATGAGTGATTATTAGCAAACAAACTATCAAACTTACATAGAAACACTACTACAAACTAATACATATTGAATAGAAGAGAAAATGTGTGAAGACAGTACTGTGCACTGAAGCCATTGAGGTCGTTTACACCCTCCAGGCAGAAACAAATTCCATTAACTTTGGATTGTCTTTCATATATTTAATTTTAACAATACCAAACTATAGCAAATTACTCTTCAAACCAACCCCCCCCCCAATCCTAACATCATTGGCAAATAAACAGTACAGAGCCTCTCACACACATTTATTCACAATCGAAAAAGACCCAGAATTTTACCGATCCAAAAGACTAAGCACGATCATAGATCATAGAAAACTCTATTTCCTCCAATTATAATCGGGTAAATAAAAATGAAGATTGTTAAAACCTTTGCTTTTTGGTAGATTAAGTCAAAGTACCCACAAGTCACATAACTAATATAACAGATCAAACAGAAAAACTAAAATAATAAATACCAGGATAAAAGAATAAGATTTTTTTTTTTTTTTGGATGAATAGGGAAGAAGAATAAGAAATCGAAGCCCAAAAACATGCAAAGAGACTACCTGGATGGTCATGGCCTTCTTGTTAGAGTCAAGTTGGCTTCCTGAAAATCAAGATAACCCAACACAGATCAAAGAAGGCTAATATTTTAAGGAAATAAATGAAAAAAAAATTATGCTTTTTTTTTTTTTTTTTTTCTTTAAGAAAGAAGGAAACCCATGAATAAAGTGAGGAAATAGCGAGAGAGGAAGAAATAGAAGAATACCCTTGGCGGCTTTTTGCTTCTCCAGGTTCTTCTCACGTGCCATCTTGGCCTTCTGACCATTGCCTCCTCCCATGGCTGATCTGAATGAAGAGAAAGCAGCAAAAGAACGCTTTTATAGGCTTTAATTTGTTCTATATTCTTGAGAGTGAATTGCAGAGAAGAAGAGCCTAGAAGGAAGAACAGAACCCATTGGTAGGGTGGCTGGGTGCTAAATAATAAATAAAAAAGTAAAAATCAAATTTATTACTTGAATAAATATATATTTATTGGCACCAATTTTCATTGTTGTATAGGCACAAATGGGGTGGGACCCTCGTCCCTTCTTTTGGGAGTACGTAACTACAAGTCTACAACTGAACTCAGCAAAACAAAAGGCTTGAAAGCCAAGCACAGGTGGGAGCTGTTTCTCCTTCTTTCTTCCTCACACTTCAATTCTGCTCACTTTCTGCAGCCTCAGCCTGAGCCGCCCATTTTAGTTTTCTTCAAAATAATTAATTAATGGTATATTAATCTTGTTTGACACGTCATCTATTAGTATTGTGGAACTCGCACAGTGAGTTTTCCTAAACCGACTTGAACACAGAGAGAAAAAAAATGACCGTTTAAGCGATTTTCTCCGGAACGAAGCAGCGTTGCACGCGGACGCGGTAGAGATAGAGTCGCCGGCCAATACCTTCTTGACTTCTTCTTCTTTTTTTTTTTTTAAATTTCAAATTCGGATAGGAATAGGATAAGCAGCTGGCAAAACTTGCTCGCCAAGGTTTCTTAAAACCTTCGACCCAACAATCAAATAATATTTCACTTTTTTCACTACTCTCCACCCCCTAGCCTAACTCTCTCTGTGTTTTCCGTGCTTTTCATGGCGATGTGGCAAAGGCGGCGTGTTCTTGGCAAGGAAACGTACGGCACGGTGTTCTTGGCCGAACCCACTGACCCCACAGCTCCACCGATCGCCGTTAAGACGTGCCCTATTGCGGAGTCGTCGTCCCTCCAGTTGGAGGAAAGAGTGTTGGCGCGACTGCGCGGTTGCCCGGATATTGTTTCCTGCCTTGGGAGTTCACTCACCGTCGAAGACGGTACCGGACTCTACAATCTGTTTCTTGAATATGCGGCCGGAGCCCTGAGGTACTCTTGCAGATTTGATCAAGAAAGAGTCGGGTTTGTGCGAGCGGGACATGCGCCGCTATGTGCGTATGATCCTCAAGGGTCTCTGTTTTGTGCATGGAAAGGGTATTGCGCACTGCGATCTCAAACCCAGTAATATCTTGGTCTTTCCCGGCGAAGGAGGTGTGCTAAATGCTGATTGGCTCAAGATCGCCGACTTTGGGCTTGCCAAGGAAGGCAAAGAAGAGATGGGATTTGGAGGCTCAACTTTCGGGGCACCCCTTTCTACATGTCGCCCGAGTCGGTTGCTTTTGGTGATATTGGGCCAGCGTTGGACATATGGTCGCTGGGTTGTATTCTGGTTGAGATGGTTACTGGGAAGCCTGCTTTGTGGAAGCAGTGCTGTAATGTATTTTCTGGGCATGGTAGAGAGCAGCAAGTATTTTGTTGGTTAAGTCTAGTCTTTGGTTTATTGATCTCTAAATTGTATATTAATTTGACAGAGACAAGTATAAGTGAATATTTGTTTTTTTTTTTGTACTCAATTCGCTTACCAATTAAGTTTGTTTCTTTATACGCACATCATTCTGAAACAGGAAAATCCCTGATTACTCTGAATCACCAATTTAACCAAAATAATCCCTGATTACTAGGTTTTTTGTGACTCAATGCTGTTGTCAATGATGTTGCTGCTCTGTCATTCACTACTTGAAAAAGACAAACACTCATAATTTCAACTCATCACAAGCACGTACATGTCTCTTTGAGCACTAGAGGCCCCAGATTTAACCAACATCAAAGATATCTATAATGTTTTCCAATGTATTGAAAAACACGGTAAACTCCATATGTATTATTAAATTATAAAACATCTCATTCTCTCTCCTCTCTTCTTTACATGTCACAACAATGTTTTCTCCCGTCTCCTCTTTCATTGGTTGCAATGATAAAAAGAAGCAATAATATTTTTTTTTTGTCCTTCTTTTTATTGGCGTTTTTTAAAAAATAAAAATTGCATTTTTCTTAAGAAAAATGGTCATTTTTCATAAAAAAAAATGGCCATTTTTATGAAGAAAAATGCAATTTTCATTTTTTAAAAAATACCAATAAAGAGAAGAACAAAAAATATATATTATTGCTTCAAACATTTTTTTTACTATAGGAGGAACCAAGAAAATAAATATCAGGAGGAACGAATATGCAAAGAATTGCAAGCATTTCGTTGAGCAAGAATGAAAGGACCTACCTTATCTTGTTCCAATTTCGAGAGATGGGGCTTCATGGAGTTCCCTAAACTTAAGCCTCCCCATGCTTCTTGTAACTCTCTCTCGCTTGCTTCTCTACGAGCCACAGAGAGCCTAAACTTAAGACTCATTATTTATTTTCTGCTATTTTTTGCTTCCCATACCTGTTTTTCCAGTTTCGTCATCTGCTTAACCAAAAACTTGTCAAGACTAGGGAGTGCTGACTCAACTTGCTTCCTTCTGGTATGCCCATCCAAGATTTCCATGCTCTCATAGAAGACATTCTTCGTGGAAGATTAGGTGCTGGATTGGAGCTATAATCAGTTGAATCGTGCGCCTTGCTATTTGTTACTTCAACCAAGGCAGCATTTAAACCACAAGTTGCAACTATAGTGGCGAGAGAAAGAAAGTTCTTCTTGCAAACATCTGAGCCTCTCAAGCATCATCTCCACGAGCTTTGTTGTATTAAACCTTTCAAAAGGCAGCCTTTTCCTGTTTTTCCTCTGTCTCATATCTGTAGCTGAGAGATTACAGTCAAAGTCTTGACAGCTAAAATCATCTTTTACAGATGCAGTTTCAAGTTCTGACCCAGACTCTGATTCACATTCAGAAGAAAACTCTGATAATTCCTTATTATTTTCACCTGTATATTGGTTCTGACTGATTTTTCGCAGCGGTTCTTCAAATTCATCTTTATTAAAAGTAGCACAATTTGCAAGCCTAATCAATGCAGTTTTGACTGATGCAGCTACTTCTCTATCTACCTCAAATGCAGTTTCAAAAGATGCCGTGACTTATGTTTAGCAGATACTCCTCCTTTGACCGAGGATGTCTCTATTTGACAAGGCTTTCGAGGGCAATTTGGTATGCCATACATGATAACTCCTATGGATGTGGCTGCTTCAAAAGCTGCAGCTGCTGACTTCTCTGCTTTCAGCAACTGGGCTTCAGCATCTTTATTTTGGATCTTGAAATGATAAATCAAAGATTAAGTGCTACGGTAAACCAAGTTTGAAACCTCATCAGAAATAAGCATTTGATCTGAGAATTGTCAAGTTTCAAACCTCATCAGGTTTTCCCAGAAGGAAAATAGTGGGAGCCAAAGCAGAGGTAAAAGGCAGAAGATAACTCCAAAAGATAAGGGACACATTCCAATAGATCTGTTCTTTGTTGATAGCTGTCAGAATTTTTAGTGTTAATCTGTTTGTTCTTCTACCCTTGTATATGGTTGTGTATGCTATAGGAAAAAATGGAGTGCAGGAGAGCAATAGATGGATATTCCTTTCACGAATTGAACATTGTAAAAGTTTACCAATAATTAAAAAATTGAAGACTGTAAGAAATCAATTTTCACAGGTACAAAAGGGGCTCTGTCGCATGTTTTACTCAACTTTTCGCTTTATCTCTAAACTTTAGTTAAGCTTAGTGTTAACAAAATGAAGAACAAGAGAAGAACAAGCTTGACCAAAATCCAACCGTGCAAGGATCGAAAAATGCCCTTCTTCATGTGTTACAAGACTAAGAAGCAGAGTTTTTTTTTTTCAATCAATTAAAGGCTTGTTTGGATGTGCGTTGGAGGGGCTTAAAAATGTGTTTAACATTCAAAAAGTTCATTTGAAGAACAAAGTATCCGTATGATAAAAAAAAAACGTTTTTAAAAAATATCCAAAAAGTCCAAAAATTGTTAAAATGTACTCTTGACAAAGGCTTAATGAAGCTTTAGGCAAAAAAAAAAAGAAAGATTTTTGACTTAAAAATTCTATATCTCAAACACAATCTCAAATATGCTTTAACTTTCTTACTTATTAGTTATTTGTCTAGGTTCATGGTTCATGATTTTGTGTAGATTTTACAATTATGTAAATTCATAATATTTTTTGCATTGAACGGATTGAAAATGCTTTAAAAAAAGAAACGCTTATTCATCATAAAATTTAGGAAAAATTACAGTTTACCTCCCAAAGTTGACAATATTTTTCAATTCGAACACCAAAGTTTCAATTTTTGTAATCCACCCCCAAAGTTCCAAATTTGTTCAATTTGACAAATTGTATCCAAAACTTCCCATATTGCCCCTATTTTTTTTTTTTTTTATAAAAAAAAATTAAAAAAAATTCCTTTGGCCATTATTGCCCCAAAATTTTTTTATTTATAAAAAATAAAAAATATGGGCAATATGAGAATTTAGGGATAATATTGGTCGAATTGAAAAAAATTAGAACTTTGTGAGGATAGATTGCAAAAATTAAAACTTTGGGTATTCGAATTAAAAAACGCTATCAATTTTGAGAAGTAAATTGTAGTTTTCCCTACAATTTAAAAACAATTTTGGTTCAAAGATTTTGTTAGCATTCCCAAAAAGAGATATATATATATATATAAATATATATAATAATTGTTTTTTAAAAAAAAAATTGTGAAAACCCGAGGGGTTTTGGACTTTTCTCAAAAGAAAAAATTGATCCGTTTAATTAACGGCTTTCAGTGTTTTCTTCTTCCTGGAGTTATCTGGGTTGCCTCAAGCTCACAGAGCACCACAGAACAATCAGAAATGGCAATAACAAGCACACTTCCAAGCTCCACATCCCCTTTACAAAACCATAATCATCTCACAATCCCAACCAGAACCCACATCAAATCCCTTTCCATCATCCCAACAACCCAAACCACATCAAAATCAAATGAAAACAGAAAGGAAGAGATGGAGGCCACAATACCAACCATGTCAGAGATATTGAAGGCGTCAAGAGCCCAGAAGGTCGACCTCCGGCTCCAAACTCT
This sequence comes from Carpinus fangiana, assembly GCA_006937295.1. Classification (NCBI taxonomy): domain Eukaryota; kingdom Viridiplantae; phylum Streptophyta; class Magnoliopsida; order Fagales; family Betulaceae; genus Carpinus; species Carpinus fangiana. The sequence continues at coordinate 2,808,672 of CM017322.1, forward strand.
GGGACCCTTTTTCAGAATCACAGCAAAGAGCTTGGAAACCCAGAAAGATCTTGGGAAGGCTGAGGGGCTGATAAGGGTGTGGGTGAGAGGGAGAATCCTCCACCTGGACTCGATTAGATTGAGAAGAGAGACATTGGGCATGGAGAAATCTATCTTTGGGATCGGTTTGTTCATCGGAGCTGTAGCCGTCAGGTATGGATATGATTGTGGTTGCAAGACAGCTGAGTTACTGGCCATCAATGACTCCGATCTTTACCATTCTAAGGTTCATGTCTTTTACCTTATCTGCTTTTTCTTGCATGTAGTCTCCTCTGTTTACACCGTTTCAGTGGGTGAAAATAATGATAGAAGATATAAATCTAAATAATTAAATTTATTTTTTTATTAATTTTTAAAACAGTTGGTAATTTAATAGTGTAACTCTTTTTTTTTTCTTCAATTTTTGCTGTTTATTATTTTAATCGATATTGAAATACTCAGAATATTTTTTAATTTAATATGATATCAAAATTTTAAGTCGAAATTTAATTTACCCTTACATATTGCGAGGAATTTACCCTAAAATTTACGATTTTTTTATTAATTTAAGTTTTGGAAGCCATTAGTAATTTAATAATAGTTTTTACACCAAAATGAGATTTTCATCATTATTTTTAGGCGTAAAAATACGATTATGGTTATCGGTTATTGGTTAAAATAGCTAACTGTAACTGCCTAAACAGTTAATAAAATCGACTAACCACCTATGTGATTAACTGGTGGTTAGTTGTTACTTGTTAATAACTTTTATAACTGTTAACCATTTTTTTAAAAAATAAACAAAATTAACAACAAAAAAACGAGTCGTTTTTATTATAATATGACAATAATCTATCACATACGACATCATTTTTTGACTTTTATATATATTTAAACCCAAAAACAACGTTGTTTCACACGATTGTGTGCGCATGCACAAACACATATATATATATACATAAAGGTGGTTAGCTGTTTTTTCAAACTCCCTTCAAAAGTGGTTTGTGGTTACTGGTTAGTGAGTGGTTAAAACCATCCACCCCTAATTATTTCACTTGAGTTTTTTCTTTTTCTTTTTTTTTTTTTTTTTATCTATAATCTCTTGGAAATAAAATATTTCTTTTATATATATATATATTGGATGTACAGCTTGTTAGATTCTACACTAGAATTGGGTTCAAGGCTGTGCATGAAGTGAGCGGTTCGAGGGTGGGAGATTATGGGCACATGTTGGTTTGGGGAGGAATTGGTACACGAATGGATGCCATTGTTGAAGAGCTTCTTATAAAATGGTGCACCAGGTTCGAGTTTCGGAATTGAAGAAGTAATGCTGCTGAGCTTCATACACTTTTTTGTTTCACCATTGTTTTAGCTACATTCAAGAAAAATATTTAATGGTGGAATTCCGATCCATCAACGGGATTTGTTTGTTAAACCCTTTTACCCTTTGTTATTGTAGCTGACGGGGATTAATGTTAAAATATAAAAATAAATAAGAGTGCTTGGAATTAAAAAAAATGAAAATATTTTGTTTTGAAGTGATTTTTTTTATTTGAATAATAATAAAAAAATAAATTATGCGATATAAATTATAAAATAAAATAAAAATGTGAGAATGTTTTAATGTTAATAATTTTTTTGAAAAAATGAAATAAATAGTGTTGAGGGGAGAAGAAAAGGGTTTAACGAACGGCCCTAATAAGCTGCAAACAAATTCTTAGGGTGGATTGTTATAGGGATAACATGCAAATATAGTTTTGACAATTTTGAAATCATATGAGGGAAGCTCTCCTTTTCTTATGGAGCTTATCTTATTCTTTTGAGTTAAATGCCATTTTTTGAGTTACTTTGTTAGTGTGCAGCGTGTGCATCAGCATGGTCATGCTAAATTAAAAAGAAAACACTAATTCTACTTCGAGACTTCCTCTTCCTGCAAGAACTAAAAGGTAGAGACATCGAGTCAGCACCTGGATCTTTGTAAAATTCTACACAGATTGTTCAATGCTAATGCAAAGCAAAAAGGCAATAATCAATTACAATAAAAGGCTTAAATGGCAAAGACATCGAGTCAGCACCTGGATCTTTACAAAATTCTATACAGATTGTTCAATGCTAATGCAAAGCAAAAAGGCAATAACCAATTGCAATAAAAGAGATTTTAAGAATCAATGCAAAAAGGCAACAATGCCAACAATAAATTACTTTTCAATACTAGTGAAGTGAAAAAAATAAAAAAAAATAAAAAAATAAAAAAAAATCCAATGGCGGAGGCGCGTGTTTTCCACGTGTGTCATGGTGGCACATGTGGTACAAGCGCAAGGGCAAGAGGCGAAAGGATAGAAGAGGATGAAGAGTATAGACCATAGAAGGTGATGGAGAGGCGTGTGGACGGTTGTGATTGAGAGATAGCAATAGATTTAAGTGCAAAAACTCAAAATTAAAAAGCAGTAGATCTGACCTCAAGCAATAGCCGATGGGGCGCACATAGGGTACGGGTGGGGAGAGGAAGACATTTTCTTTTGGAGCGGAAGTATTAAGGAAAGAGAATTTTAGTTCTACGCAGAGTAACCCTTTCCATTAATTTAAGAGAAAACCCTAGGAATATTGGGAAAGTAGTCTTAATTAATAGTAAATCTAATTAATAGTCTTAATTAAATAATTAATTTCCTTTTTCTTGATTTGTTATTGATTAATACTAAACTAAAAATTAGTCAAAGTTCTACTGGCCACGGGTCTTAGAGAGGAGTAAGACTGTAAGAGTGTATTTATTTCATCACCATTCACCCACACAGTCAAAATTCAAAAATCCTTTTACGCCGGAACCCACCAACAGATTACAGACACAATTCAAGAATTCAAAAAGAAAGTATATCAAGAATTATTGCAAATCAAGAATCCCATAATTAAATTTTTAAGCGTTAAGAGAAATAGAAATAAAAGGAAAAGAAAAGGTTTTGAATTTGATGAAAGACCCACCTGGATGATGCCGTGGCCTCCTGACGAAATGGCCATCGGAGAACCCACTTCTCAGTTCTTGTAAATTTGTGATTTTTTCAGACGATGAGCAACAGCAATTCCGATGAACAGCGATTTGCGATCAGCAGGTTTCGTTTCTGCGCGGGAAAAGAAGAATATTGTTGAACAACTTTTCAGACAAAAAAAAAAAACTCTTCAGTGTTTTTCTTTTTTCTCAGCGCAAAATACGGTAATTTTTTTTTTTTCTAGGAGCCTGCTACGCTTATTTGTAGTGGATTTCGTTGAGTCTAGAGATCGTGACACGTGTCCCCTGGGATATTCTTTCTGGACACCGAAGAATTTTCTCTTTTCAATTCTTTTTCTTTCTAACAGGTCAAAAAAAAAAAAAAAAAAAATTCTTTTTCTTTCTAAATTAATTAATTATTATTATTATTTTAATTCAGTGCCTGCAATTGCATGCACGCTCTTTCATCTAACCAAAGTATGATCCTAGAGGATTATAGAACTATAAATTATATTCTTAGGATCTTTTTATTAATCTAATTAATAAAAGATAATTAGAGCATGATGATGATGATTTTTTAAACACCTTTTTTTTTTCTTTGAAATTTATAGTATTGACTCAAGGCTTTGGGTCCTGATTTTAGACATAATTAACCATATGGTAGGGATATTCAAACAGTCCCAAAGAGAACGTTTTTGCAAAAATATTACTTTGTAGTGACATTTTCATTATTCAAACGTATATAATTTTTATTCCACTCACTATGTTTAAAGACATTTGTAAAATATTAGTATTCAAACTCCCCTAATTAAATAGAGACTTCTTTCTTTATTTAAAATGTCACATTCCACGTGTCACTACTTTGCCAAATTTTTGTACTGCAGAGCAACTCTTAGATTGAAATTAAATATTTTGCAGTAATAAAAGATAAAATATCACATCCCAGATCAATTATTGAGCATAGTACTATAAGTACATAGCTCTCTTGTCATAAAAGGTTATCCTATATATCTCTAGTAAATCTAGGTAGGTTATTCTCTTTCTTAAATCTTGTTGTTTCCTGGTTTTTCTTTTTGGTTCTAATTTCTGAACAAACAAATTAAGGAGAAAGTATATATGCATACATTTTTCAAACTGCCACTCTAGTTATTGTTAACGTGTCCCTTAAACTACCAATTATAGATTACTAAAATAATGTCAATGTCTCTCAAGGCCAATGAAAAGATAATAAAAAAAAAAAATTCATAATTTGTTTTTCAATAAGACACAAATATCCTTAAAACTCGGATTTTTTTATTTTTTATTTTTTATAAAAAAAAACCAACATAGTGGCTTGGCCATACACTATAGTTGACTTGGGGTGGTGTGGTCGTACCACCCCAAATGGCTAGAAATATAAACTTTTGTAGTGGTGTCAATTAGTCATTGAATTACATCTATTAGCAATATTAAGAGATAGTGATGGCTAGAAATATAAACTTTTGTAGTGGTGTCAATTAGTCATTGAATTACATCTATTAGCAATATTAAGAGATAGTGATGAGATAAAAATATGGGTTGTAACATCATTTACCATCATATGTTACAAACAAGGAGGATAAGATTAGAGGTGAGAGGGGCTAAGTAGTAAATCCCAATGTGTAATGAGAAGTTTGCAAAGTTTCGAAGAGACACACACCGAAACCCAATGACCCATAGAAAGTAGGACATAAATTTCCTACAAATTAGGTTGTAGCCAGCATCTAGAAAAGTGAGATAAATATTTGAAAAACACGTACATATTTTTTTAATAGCACACACTTTTTACATGCTTAAAAATATATGTCACTATTTAAACGTCTTGCAACCCAATTTGTAGAAAATTTATGTCATTTTTTATTACAACTTTTACATGAATAAGTAAACTAATTTGTAAACAAATTAAAATAGTAATAATTAAAATTTTGCGTTGAAGTGATGATGATCAGGTGGAATATTAATTAGGATCACGATCAACCCCATCATCAACGTTCCTCAGCCAAAACGCCTGATTGAAGGAAGCTGCACCCTCTGGAACATCCTCCATCGCCGATTCATGGCCGTTTGGAAAGTATATCCCGGTACGTGGATGTAGAACCCAGTATGACGAATCATCCATAGTTTTGGCACCATTCACAGCATTTCTAGGTCTCTCCGGCCGATCTGGTCCTGTGAGCTTGCTCCACCGCCGGTTTACAGCTCGTTTAGCTTCCCTACATGAAGTCATGAACCAACAATTGGGTTTTCTTGCCAAAGATATTGTTCTTCGATATCACTATTTTCCGATCCTTCAAGTTTTTCCACAAAATGTGAGTAGTCATTTTCTCATTCTCTTTTTAACATAAGAATATTCAGTTAATTATATATAATTAAATATAATTATATATATTTGAAGAATATTTTTGTTAAATACACTTATATTAAAATTTTGAGAAAAATGCACTTTACCCTATGAAGTTTGACTCTATTTTCAATTTGAACTCTAATGTTTAAAAATTTGCAATGTACCCTCACAAAGTTACAAAATTTTGCAATTCGAGCAATCCGTTACTCAATTCCGTTTTTTCATACGGAAAGTCAAACACGTGCCACGTACTTAAGAATTTTTCTCCAAATCTTCCCATAAATATTGCCCCTAAATTAAAAATAAAAAATGAAAAACAAAACAAACTGGGGGTGGCCATTTGGACCCCATCTGGCCGGACATGGGGGCAGAGACGGATCTATGGGGGGATTGGGAGGGGCCCTGGTCCCCCCCAAAATTACAAGAAAAAAAAATTGAAGGCAAAAAAAAAAAAAAATTAAGTTATTTTTTGCCAATTGGTCCCTCTCCAAAAATTTTTTGGCCCTTGGTCCCTCTCCAAATTAAAAGCCAGATCCATCCCTGCATGGGGGTAGTGGCTCACCAATCCAAGTTTAAAGCCTTGATCTTCACTTTAATTAACCAATCCCATGAGATTAGGAGGATGCTGTCTTCCCATTCAAACATGAAACAACACAATCTTTGACTCTATCTACAAACTAATAAGCAATTTCAAATGAGACATAATCATTCATTTTTACTATATATTAAAGTGCGGTTTCAAATCATTCAAATTCGAAAAATATTGCTTAATGCGTAGAAAAGTCTATACATGAATGAATGCAAATTAACCAAACTCTATGCTTGTAGTGCTTTCAGCCAACAATATTATCTTTTCAATAATATATTTGTATCTCTCATTTTAATTAATAATTAATATTCATGTGTTAATTGAAGTAAGAAAGAGTTTAAAACTACACGTAAAAAAGAGTATGAAAATATTAATTAAATAATTAAATATATATTTTTCTATCATCCACTTAAACAAGCAATTAAGAGAGAGATTTCTTTTCTGTTCTGCCCATTAATGCAGCATCCAAATTCCAAAGTAAGAAACTCTCTGATTACTTTCTATAAAACTTGGTTGCTAGATTAATTAAAGTAATAATCAACAGCAGTGGTACGTACGGTTCAATAAGATTACCTAAGCAGAAACATCTTTGCTTTCACCATCCCACCTCTGACGACCAATATGATCCTTAAGGACCTTAATTATAAGTATGTGTGTGTGAGAGAGAGAGATGCAGATGGATTGAAGGCCTTGAAAGGCTCTTATATATATATATATGTGGTTTTTATAGCTGCTGGCCATGGTGTACGTGTGGAGGATTAATTATTGCAGAATAAGTTGTGTTCGTGGTACATCTGGCCGGTGAAGGTTTGAACGTGGAAGAAAGTAGAGAAAAAGCAAAACTCTCAGAACCTTTTTCCACTTGGGAGACGGTTCTACCAATCTGTGGCTCCAAAGACATCACCTGCAGGGATACTCTATAAAATTGGATTAAAGTAGGGTTTTTAACAAATTCGACACTCTTTTATATTATCTTCTTCTTGTTTACGTACTTGCAGAATATATCGTTGTTCATCTTTCTCTATATAGTGCATGGTGATATACACGTGGCAACTCTTCTTTGGTTGGAGCATCGGTCACATACGATACTCAAACTGGTGGAAGTGTTTTGTGTTGTTTGTTAATGTTTTTGTTTTTGTTTTTTTTTTAAAAAAAAAATTGTTATTAAACAAAGCTAGAGTCCACCATATATATAACCAAGACAAAGCTAGTTTACCATTTTTGTGTTTGTTTATACTGTCTTTTCTGTTTAAACTTTGTTGTTGGGGTGCCTGCCTTATTATTATTATTCGATCCCGTGTTTCTTTTATTTAAATAAATAATAAAAAAAAGACATGAAAAAGGCCCATCAGCCCATGTTTGCCAGCCCATGTTTGCCAACCACTCATTAGCTGACACATTAGCAATTTAAGAAAATTGCAAAAAATCAAAATGAGAACAAAACACCATATTATTCTTCCCAAATTTGAATAGCCGCCAACCTCCGCCATAGCCAGCATCGGAACCGCCTCCAGAAGCCCTTTCTCTTGACTTCAGCCACGTGGGATGGCACGTGGCCACCACAGCCACCCATTGGGTGGCCGACAAGCCACCCCAAAATTGCTGGGTGGCCTACTGGCCACCCCTAGGCCAAGGGGTGGCCCACTAGCCACCCTATATGTGGCTGACAAGATCTGGGGTGGCTCACAGCCACCCCATGGCCAAGGGGTGGCCGCAAGCCACCCAGCAATTTTGGGGTGCCACCCCATGGGTGGCTGGGGTGGCCGCACACCACCCCACGTGGTTGACGGAGAGAAAAACTCGTTCTAGCAGCGGCGTTTGGTAGAGGCTAGTGGCTGCTCAAATTTGAGAGGAATAATGTGGTGTTTTATTGTCATTGTGATTTTTTGCAATAAGTTGAGGTGTCGGCTGTTGAGTTGTTGGAAAAAAACAAGGGTTTTTTGCAACCTCCGAATTGAAGATATTCCTAGGGGTGGGCAGATTAATTGGTTACCGATTACCGATATTAACCGAACTAATATTAACCGTAACTGATAGTTATCGGTCGGTAATCGGTTAAAAAATTTATACCGATAAGCTTATCGGTCGGTTAATAATTTCTTATCGGTTAACCGATATAACTGATATGACCGATAAGTATTTTTAATTTTTAATTTTTTAATTTTTATAGTTATATAATTTTGGTTGAAACCAAAACGTCGTTTTGGACCTTTGGTTTTACTATATAATCTATCTTTTCTCAATTTCTCCTAACCATAAAACTAAAACCTAAAACCTAAAACCAGCCGTTGCCTCCCAATCTCCCATTCCCATCTCAAATTCCAGTGGGGTTCTTTCCATCCCTTCTCCCCTCCCCCTTTCATTTTTCCCTTTTCTCCCTTCTTCTCTGGTGTTTTTCCTCTCTTTTCTCTCTTTCTACAGCAATTCACTCGCATAACAGCCTCCCCACCCCCTTCCACTGTCATCCCGCTCAACCCAGCCTCCTCATCGGAACCATCGACCTATGACTCATCACCGTCCACTCACCACTCTCATCCATTTCCAGATCGGGATTTGGCATTTTTTACAGATTTGGTTTTCTCAAAACCAAATCTGTCTCTTTTTGCCAGCCCCCTCCGTTAGGGCTGGGTATCGGTCATATCGGTCCGGTTAATAGGGTTATCGGTTATTGACCGATAAGCTATCGGTTAACCAATTATTAACCGATTACCGACCGATAAGCTATCGGTCATATCGGTAATCGGTTAAACCGGCCGGTTAAACCTGTTTTTGTTAACTTTTTATTGAGCTTTTTACTAGTTGTTAATTGGGCCAAAAATTAGTTATTTTGATAGCTCAAATACTTTTTGTTGGGTTAAAGCCTAAAATAACTTATTAAAAATTAGTTGTTTTGGCCATTTTGGGAGCCTAAATATATATATGGCTAAACTAGCTTATTGAATCTTTTTTTTATATTGATCCACTACATCTTTTTTATATTATAAAATAAAAATCAAAAGAGTAAAAAGTATAAAATTAAAAAAAATTAAAAATTAAAAATACTTATCGGTCATATCGGTTAACCGATAATAAAATTTTAACCGACCGATAAGATTACCGATATAAATTTTTTAACCGATTACCAACCGATAACTAACGGTAACGGTTATATCGGTTCGGTTAATATTGGTAATCGGTCGGTTAATCGGTAACGGTTAATTTGCCCACCCTACCCTCCATAAACACGCTGCACCACCGCCATAGTCGGTTGTTCTGCTTCCCTCCGCCCACTGCATCGCCTTCAGCGGACTCCCACATGCTGACGCGTGGGATTCATGCGCCTGTGCGTGGTCTTCATGCTCTAGCGTGTTTTAACCACGCGCTGTCACATGGGCGGCCCTTGCCCTCCCGTCCCTACACCTCTTCACGGTTGCTGTTGTCGAAGGGTTTTTGCTTTTGTTTTCTTGCTTTTAGCTTTACTATGTATTTTCCATTTTCTTATTTTCTGTTGTTTAGGTTCTTTGTTGTCCTGGATGTACACAGATGATTTAGTTGCTTGAACGATTTAAATGAAGCCAACAATATTAATTTTAACTCATTTACAAGTTATACACTTACTAATATAAAAACTAAAAACCATATGCAACTACTTGCACAAACATGAACCAAATGGGTGTGAATCCGTGATGACTTTGCAATTAAAGAAAAAGCTCAAAAGCGAAAAGCCCAATAAGTTTCCAGCTTAAACTTGACTTTGCAATTAAAGAAAAAAGCCCAAAAGCGAAAAGCCCAGTAAGCTTCCAGCTTAAACTTGACTTTGGAATTAAAGAAAAAAGCCCAAAAGTGGAAAAGCCCACAAAAACCGGTTTAACTGGTTACCGATATGACCGATAACTTTCGATATAATTTCTTATCGATCGGTTAATGATTAAAAATCGGTTAATCGATAGGTTATCGGTCGGTTAATCGGTAACCCTATTAACCGGACCGATATGACCGATACCTAGGGCTAGATATTCCCTATATATATGTTGTTTGTCATGTCATTTAAAGTTTTTAAATGACGTGAAATTGTTTACACCATTAAATACAACAAACCAAAATTTAGACAATATATCAGTAGTTTATGTCCATTTCAAGTATCATGTTTTTGTATTTTCTTTTTTCAGTTAGTATCTTGTTCTTGTATTTTCTTTAATTAGTGACTAGCATTAGAGAGTTTAATCAAATTTCACATTCACCTCTAGATTTAAGATGTATTGTTTGCTAGCAACCATCATAAAAATTCACCATTCACCACAAAATCTTTTTTTTTTTTTTTTGATATTATGAAAAAGGAGAAAAGTTTATGTATTTATAGGTTGAACATAACTTTTACGAAAACAACACTTTGTCCATAAAAAAAAAGGAATATGATTTATTTAATGGTCCAGGTTGATTAAACTACTCTTTAAAACATAAAATGAATATTTAAAATGGAGAGAATCTACGTACCCATTTTAAAAATAATAATTCCTTTTCACAATTAAACATCAAGTACAACAATTAGATAATCTGCAAAGAGTTCAAATATAAAAATAATTTATTGGTAGATGTTTTAGCTTTTTTTCTCCCTCCTCTGGACATTGCGATTTTATAGATAAAAAAATTGATCATCTGGAATTATATTTTTAAAAAATTGAAATTTAAAAATATAAATTTTATACGTCTTCAAATTGCAAATAATGAGATTTTTTTTTTTTTTTTTTTAAGTACACATCTTTAAAGGCTAAACTATAATTTCAAAAGTCAAACTACAATTTTTATTTTTATTTTTTTCAAACACTTAACTACACTTCTAAAAATCACACATTTTAAAGTCTCCAAACAAACCCTTAATTTGGTAATACTCTTTGGTTCAATTGTTTTGGACATCAAGGTTGGGTGGGGTCCTCTCGTCACTCTTCTTCGAGTGGAGAGGGACATCACAATCTGACGTCATAGCGAAGAAATAAAACTCCCGCCAACGACGCGTCACGCCGTCGCTTCACATTCAACCAGCAATTAGCAAACGCAGACAGGCCGACACAAAATACAGAGATCCAACAAATAATTGAGAAATAAATCAAAATAAATAAGAGAAAAAAAAAGAAAGAAAGAAAGAAAGAAAAGAGCCCAAGATAAGAGAGAGAGCCTCCTCTCAGTAGCCTCCCGTGATCGAAGAAGGAGATGAAAGGCAAAGCGAAGAGATCCAAAGTGAAGTTAGGGCTTCAATTCGTCGTCCTCTTGTGCTTCCTCTTTCTCCTCGCTGGTTTTTTCGGCTCCACTCTTCTCTCTCAGGTATATGTTTGTGCATGTATCTATACGATTTTTTTTTTTTTTGTGAGATTGTTTTCTGGGGTTGACCGATGGGGTTGACTGCGTTGGCAGGGTGTGCCTAGGGTTAGTCCAAGGTTTAGAGGGCGTGAATTGGTCGACGGTGAGGAGGATGAGCTGACGCAGGGTTCGATGCCGCACGGTGAAACTGGAGAGGCTTTTGTTAAATCGATTCCTTTTCAGGTATGCGAGTCTAGGGATTGCCCGCTGTTTCTATCGCTCTTATCGAAGTCTGATTGATTAATATTTTATGCGAGCGATTAATTTTGGGTTAGTGTTGAATTGTTTACTTCTCTCTCTCTCTCTCTTCTTCTTCTTCTTCTTCTAACACCGGTTTCGATTATGATTGTGGAATGATGGGATTTGATTAAATGAATGGGTTCAATTTGAATATTTAGTTGAGTTTGGGTGATTATTTAGTTTGGTTTGAATCATTTTCTGGGCATTCACTATTGGACTGCCAAGCACAAGTTGTAGTATTGTGAGGGTTCTCTTTAGGCAAATGTGTTACGTTGTGGTGAAGGTTAGCATTGTATTAATGTTACCCTTTCCAACACTAATTGGGAATTGGTCCCTTTTTGTTTAGGCTAGCTTCAATCATGGGACCGGTGGGTTATTTTGATACCACAATTATTACTCCCAAACCCTAAACAGGTTTAGTAACGATTGTAATATTCTCAGCACATTTTCCCTTCCATCAAACAATGTCAATAACCAACATATCTAACACATAATGAAAAATAACCCAAAATATATCAATATTGATGCTCCACAGTTGAAACTAAAATAAGCCATTCTTTACTACATTCACCTTAGAGCATTGACATTATCATAAAATTCTCCGATAGAGTGATAATAAATGCACCGAGTCCGTGCATCAAAACTAACACAAAATGCGGTTCACCAAAGCACATAACAAAACTTCTACATGTGGGCCTCAGGAAACCTCATGAAGTTGTACCTAGAACCCTCAACACCTCCGAAGTCTCTAATTCGGGGCAGTTAGCACGTTTAATGCAGTTCTTCTCTCTTTCTTTGAGGTGAAATGGTCTTGACCATTGAAACAGGTGGATGAGTTATTGATTTTTTAAAGACATGTTCAATTTACTTTAGGTGAAAGCCTCGGCCTGATGTTGGGGATTTTCACACTTATCATTTTGGCATGGAATCGGGCATGCCAAGCTTCTGTTTGCTTAGTCCATTGCAGATTGGGGATTTGTTTAAAGCTTTTGTGCATATTTCATTGTTATAAGAAGAGCCTATTAATATATGGATTTTAAGTATTTGAGATAGTTTTATTTGATTTATCATTTTCCATATGGGGTTTTCTTTGTTTCTATCAAGTTTTTTTGGATCACAGTATTTTGCTACTTGGATTCTGACCTTGGTTGCATGTAAATTCTAATTTTATGGATTCTTGTTCTTTTGTGGTTTTATAACTTACCCCCTTTCTCTTTTATCCCCTCTATATGGTTATTGCTACTTTGCTGTTGACGGTACAAATTTTATTACTTATAAAAATAAAAAATAAAAATGTCAGGATTGATATACCCTCCTTGTGGTCTTTCAGATAAACTTGACTGGTTCTGTTAGATTTTTCTTCAAGGTTATACTATTCAATACTCGAGAAAGAAACAAAATAAGAAACTGGGGGGGGGGGGGGGGGGGGGGGGTAGGTANGGGGGTGGGGGGTAGGTTACTCTGCAGGCACAAGTTGTCTGCCCACTGATGTACTTTAATGGTTGTATGTTACAAATTTTCTTAAGATTTAGTGATATCTGGTTCTTTTCTTTTCTTCTCTTCTCCAGAAACATGCAATTCCAGGTTTCACCTTTTCAGTCATTGATTCACCTCTGTTCATAGGCAAGTACATATAGAAGTTGTCAATCTCGCTCTTATTCTTTCTCAACTGAGGCTCTTGGATGTGACCAAGCAATTATTTGTGTGGGATTTGTTATAAGCCATAAAGTGATTGCAAAGTTACTCATCATCCTGCAAAAGACGTTTGGAAATTAAGAACAAACATCTTTGACCAAAGGCTTTTGGACCTGAGCTTAGTTAATCCATAATTCTGAGTTATTGGTAAGAATGTAAGGCAAAGAGGAGGTCTGGCTCAGGTGGTAGAGGGATGGGGTAAAGTAGATCAAATTTGCAAATGGTGTTGTAAGTTGCATAGAGAGAGAGGTCAAATATGGCTCTAAGCCTTGGCTCAGGTAATGAAGGGTTGGGTTGCGCTTGGTCTTGAATTTCAATTTTGATGGTGAAAGTGTAAGTTTAAGAGATATACCACAACTTCCAGAAAGCAGAAGTTAAAAAGAATGGAAATAGAGCATGACTTAAAATGACAAATCCAAATTGGGATATGCTGAAAATGAAGAAATCAAATAAGAGATTTTTTTATGACCTTAAAGAGTAGTTTAATCGGTCGGGAATCACGCCTCATGAAATGGAGGTCGCTACTTGAATCTCCCCTTATTCCTTTCATTGGGGTAAAAATTACTTGTAAAGAACATGATATTTTTTTATTATTAAAAAGCTCTTAAATCTCATATTAGTCAACACTAGGAAGAATTGGTCTGGCAATATTGTTTACAGACCAACTCATTGATATTTCACTATGCTTCTTCTCCTCCCCGTAATTTCATTGTTGTCTCTCTATCATTTGATGCAGGTTTTAAGTTGGAAACCACGAGCTCTCTACTTCCCAAATTTTGCAACTGCAGAACAATGCGAAACCATAATCAAAATTGCAAAGTCAAACCTTAAACCATCACTTTTGGCTTTGCGAGAGGGGGAAACTGCTGAGAGCACTAAGGGCACTAGGACAAGGTATAACTATAGATTGCAGCTCCTATTTTATTCCCTATGCATTATACACAAGTTAGATGAATGGGTCTACTATTTTATGTTCCTAAAAATGATTAATTTGGACATGGGTGGGACATGGTTTCAAAGAAGCTTTTGTAAGCTTGTATTTTTTTGTCTCACTGGCTTGATCTACCCTTTACACTTTCCACACTCGGTCTTTGTTTGTATGCAATCATTCTTCTTAAATAACATTTTCAATTGTATTTGCATAGTTTCTTTACCTGCATTAGGTATTTTAAGATTTGTATCTTCGTCAATTAATTTCCGGAAGTTATCAAAAAAAAATCTACCCTTTACTTATCAAAAAAAAATTTCCAGAAGTTAGCCTGTCTTTGCATCAAAGATTTATGTATAAATCGACTACCTCAATTTTGTTATTTCACCCTCCTGGCTACAGCTCAGGAACATTTGTTAGTGCGTCAGAAGATGAAACTGGAGTCTTGGACCTTATTGAGAAAAAAATTGCTCGGGCCACTATGCTTCCTCGATCTCATGGAGAGGTATGTTTTGTTATCAAATTATTGTTTATACGGTTGCCTCACCTAGCCATGTTGTTGAGCACCTTAAGCCATGACAGTTGAGCAAGGCTATGAGGCATTTGCCCCACTCAAATTATGGCACTTCTGTTTGATTTACTTAATGATCTAAATATTGGCAACCCTTTTACTCAGTTAAACAATGGGTTTTTTGTTGAGTGTTATTTTGACTCAAGTCTTTACTGGAGTAAAAGAAACAAAAAATGAGAATGAAACAATGAATAAGAAAGAACTCTCAATTTCTTTCATTATTTTGGGTTTTGGGGGAAGCAGTTGGCTAGGTCTCAGACATGATTGCTAGCTGATCCCAGGAGACTTGTAGTCAAACCCTCAAATGTTTTCTTCTCTCTCTCTCAAAAGTATATTTTTCCTTTTGTCCTCTTTCTTATCCTGTTATCCTGTTTCTTCACTTTTTAGGCAAGGCAACAGTAGTTAACTACTTCCCTAGCACCTAAGCTATTTGGGGTTGGTTGCCTTGGGGGGTGTCTTTTGGCCTGGAGCACCTTGGTCATACTGACAATCACTTAATAATGTTAAGCTGGTAACTTAATGAAGCTAGCTAGCATAGCATGTCGTATCACCTACATTTTCTCTTGAAGGTTTCTAAGGACTAGTCGAGCCTGTTTTGGGTTGTTTGGTTGTTCTGCTGCTAGGAGATCATTTATGTGTTTTTTTTAGAAGTAATTCGTCTTATTAAAAAGGGCAGAGGGGCACATCAAAAATTTAAAATAGTAACCTTTCATTACTAGTAAATTTTAAATGATTCTGAGTAATAAGGGCATATCTTAATGTTGCAGTCATTCAATGTATTGCGGTATGAACTTGGGCAGAAGTATGATTCTCATTATGATGCATTCAACCCAGCTGAGTATGGCCCACAACAGAGCCAAAGGGTAAATATCTCCTTCATGGTGTTGTTTGTTTATTTACTGCTTTCTGGCTCCCGTATTACTGCTTGTCTGATTGAAAGAACAATGGCAAGTTTTAATGTTGTCATTCATTGCTCCACATTGGGATCTTGACCCCACACTTTCATATCTTTGATTAGAATTTGTCATTTCGCTACTTTGGAGCCTAAATAAACAGCCCAGCACCCAAAGGAACACTAATAATTATTATTATTTTTAAATGCCCAATAATTTTTAACTCTACCCATAGGATTAGTCACTTATCAAATTGCAGAATTCTGTTAAACACTTTGAAGTAGGATTCAATGGTTTATGGTTGTAGTCAAATGAGATGTCATGTTCATAATCTGTGAAACTTATTTGCAAAGATGGTTGTCAATGTTTAGTTTTAGAATCATCTGTTATGCTTGTGCTTTCTTTCACCTTCTCTTTGCATCAATGGAGTAAATGCATTGATATTAAATGCCTGATTTTTCCTATGACATTTATTTACTTGATCTAGGAAATCAATAGTAGAAATATCAACAGAAAAATCAGTGATAATTGCGGGAATATGAGCGAGTGTGCTTGCCCATCGTTAGTAAGCACGATCTCCTGTATGGACCTATATGCCGGATAGACCCATCATTGAGCAAATTTCCAAACAAGGGTTCAAGTGATAGAGGAAGCTAGAGACATCATTTCTTATGACGTCTCTGCTAGCTAATCTCATGGAGATCTGTCTCATGAAAAATTAGTTTTAAGCATCTTAAAATGTTCGTTCAGTTTATTTTTATCTCGAAAATGTTTTCATCAGCATCTCGTTGTGTATGATTTAAAAGATTTGATTGAAATGAATTTCTACTCATCCCTTACTTTTCTTTAGTTTTTTAGTGGCCAACAAGTTTCTTCTCGTCATCACTTTGGACTCTCTGGCATCGTCTGATGGCCAGACACATCTTTCTACTAGCCTTGTTTATTTTTATGGATTTTATGATAGGATTTGTATCTTCAGAAATTATTTGTAGATACTTTTTGGTATGCTTTTACATTCATAACTAGCTTTATCTGTGAAACTGACAAAATATTAGGATTTGCAAAACTGCAGATTGTTTTCGCTATTTCATTATTATCTACATGTGCTGAATATATTCTTCCAGGTGAAAGTGTCAGTTGGCTCATGATTCCTGTTCTCGTGCTCAATTTTGCAGGTTGCTTCCTTCTTGTTGTATTTATCCACTGTAGAAGAAGGCGGAGAAACCATGTTTCCTTTTGAGGTAGATAAGGAAATTTCATGTTTTTATCTTATTTGTCTTTGATAAAACCATTAAATCTGTTGTAATATGGTCATCCTGCCTTTTTGATTGCAGAATGGCTCGAATATAGGTACAAGCTATGATTACAAAAAGTGCATAGGTTTAAAAGTGAAGCCACGGCAAGGGGATGGGCTTCTATTTTATTCAGTATTTCCAAATGGCACAATTGATCGGGTAATTCTTCTTTTAAAATTGCACTCAATGCATGTCTGTTTTCCTTCCTGTTCCCCTAAACATGAAGACTTGAGTTTTCAAAAATTTATTAGAGACTCATAAAACACACTTTGGGATCTCTAAAAATTGTTTTATGCACATTGTAAAAGTTCTCTTTCCCTTTTATCTTTCTCTCTCCCTATCTAGCAATTGCTAACTCTTCACATTTTTATTATTCTGTTGAAACTCTCCAGCACGTACTATAGCTTGCCATGGGGTAGTAATGGCCTGTTTGGAATTGAAGAACCATTTGGGGCTGGGATAGGCCTTTTACTTATATTAGTTTTTGCCAAGATGCTGGAATAGTCATTGCAACACCTTTGATCTTCTCTTTTTTCTCATTTTTTCCTTTCCCTTTCTTTGATTGGTAAAATACGAATCTAAGACCTACCCCAACCCGCACTGCACGTCTACCGCATGAGCCAAGTCCTGGGAGCTTGTTTATTTTTCTCCATCTTATTGGTGATCAAGCAAAGCTTTCAGACTTATCTCCACTTTTGTGGTTTGTTTTCTTATATTTAGTATTTAAAAATATGTGCAGACATCTCTTCATGGAAGCTGTCCAGTGATCAAAGGAGAGAAATGGGTGGCTACGAAGTGGATTAGAGATCAAGAACAAGAGGACTAGGCATTATTTTGTGCAGCATTCATTTTTGGCCAGACTGTTTATCATCATAATGCCCATTTTGATAATGACTTTATCATCATCAAAATCAAGAGGACTTTTTCAAATATACAACTTGGTAAACGATTTTCTTGTAGAAAGCAACAATTCCATTGCCCATTGGTGTACAGTTTAGATGAATACAGATGTCTAAATGGGGGACAGGCCTCTTAAGAAAGAAACAAGACTTTCAAATGTCTTATTGTATTTTCTTAGTTTTCTTCTCTCTCATGAGTCTCATTCATTAAATCACTTGTGATTTTATGGAATGTTTTTCTCCTAAGGGTTTATTTCAAAATACATTCTGAAAAAAGAGCAAGAACAAAGATATGACTTTAAGAATTGGGACTGGAAAAAAATTTTCAAACCCAATTTAGAGGAAAAGTTTATTAAATATTAGAGAAATGATTCATTTTCTTCCTTGGTCATTCCCCCATCCTCCCAATTTTCACAACCATAAAAGTCCTTAAAATCTCAACCAATTATTATTATTTTATAAATATTTTTATTTTTTGGTACTTCCAAACATGAGTAATGTTTTATCCCACAATACAGACGTGATTAGATAGTTGAAACCAACAAATCAACATTATAAGATAGTTGTTATGTGCGATAAAAATGTAATTTAGTAAAGGCAGGGATGTACATGCGTTTTTGTTTTTTAATTTTTTTTTTTTATTAAAAGGTTGGTTAAAACATTTTACGTTCATGGATTAAATTGAAAATTAAATTTTATTAAAAATATTTATTTTTTTACTTTGTTTATATTTTCTTAACATTAATGCATACTAATTTTATTTTTGTATATAATAATAATAAATATTTTTTTATATATTAATTTAGTCTTTAATCTTAATATGTTTCTCATTAATTATTTGGTCTCTATTTAAATGTATTTTTAATTCATACTTTTGCCCTATCGATAAAAATTCCTGATCCCTCCCGAGTCTCGATGCTGATGGAGCTAAATTTATACCGAAGGCCATAGGCCCATAGCCCATGAGCGGTTAAGTCCACGTTTCGTTCTCGTCTACAGGGCCTACGTCGACGCACAGGATCAGTGCCCTCCTTAAAGGACCGTTGCGGCACAGACGCCTTGTAACGGCTACTTTCCATTTAAAAAAAAAAGAGAGAAAGAAATAAAGAAAAACCCAACAAACGCATCCATAACTCAAAAACTCTCTTCTGAAATCCCTATCTCGAATTCTACATTCCACAACATTTCCGATATCAATCTCCGAATTTCTTCTCTAAACTTCTTTGCTTATCGGATATTTCGTTAATCTCAAATCTGATCGGGCCATGGATCTCGGCTGCTTGGACTTGTGCTGCATCTCTGTGTCTGACAAGCAAGGCACCGAGGCTACCCTTGCCAGTTCGGAGAGCCGAGAAGACAGTATGAGCGATACCGCCACGGCGAGCTCCAAGATCGGCAAGGTAAGATTTTATTTTATTTTATTTTATTTTTTCATTTTCAATATCAAGAAAATTTAAATTTTTATTTCTTTCTAGGTTTTGATTTCTTTTTCTATTTCTTATTTTGGCCTGTTTGGACTTAAGAGTGAATTCAGATACATACATACATACATACATGCACTCATATATCATGAAAAATTGGCTGAAATAACAGTTTTGGATTGTGTTGGATTTCTATATGGATTTCACGGAATTCAATTCATTTCCATTTGATTTTTAATTCTTGGTTTTATAATCGAATTTCAATATTTCATCATTGCATGGTTGAATTCCAATGTAGTCGGTGTTTCTTCCATAGTTTATATTGGATATAGGTGAACTTTTTGTCTTCTTTTGAATGCTAATGAATTCGAGATCTTCAATTGCCTTGAGGAAAAATGTGTGTAATGGAATAGATATGGACATGTCCAGATCTTTATATAGGCACGCCATGAATGTTGTTAGATTACGGCTTTTTGACTTTGGAGATTGATGAGGAATTGAATTGGCTTTCCTGGTTAATTAGTTGTTTTATATGTTCAAATTAAACGACTATTTGATTGCTTGTAGTCTTGAGAAAAGTGTGCCATGTTACAAGTTAGTGTTTACAAAACCATTTCTGCTTGGATACAGCCACTGAATAAAGAAAAGGACTGCCTCCTTTCCATTGTTTCATCTATACATGCGGATAGTGTTAGGATTAGGTTGTTTTAAAATTTAGATTAGATTTGTTAGGATTAATATTATCATTGGAGTTCTTATCAATGTAGGAGTTATTTTATTGTAGCTTATTTAAAGATGATTTTGTTGATGAAGGAAGGGAGAGAAAGTATTTGGAAATTTGCGGTATTCTCCTGTCCCAAGTGGATTCTTGTGGTCTCTCCTACCCGAAATGAGCTATAATTGTTTCACTCGAATCCAACTTCATTTGCAATTCAATCCCAATCACCCTTTCATAAACACTAGAACCTAATTGGCAGTATCTTAAGGAAAGTACATAGTAATATGGTAGCACCTGTCTGGAGTCCTAAAGTAATGTGAACTGTCTCTTTAACATAATGATGATTCATATTGGTCATATTCAGGTACACTAAATCAAAGACATTCCTGGGATGTCCCGTAATCTATATTTTGGATGTCCAAAAATGGTCAATCTTCTAGCAGTTAGGATAAATAAATCTTCACTTGTGAATGTTATATTCACTTGAATAGTTGCTTGCCATTTTGCACTGTAGTGATCCATCTTTTGGATATTTGTGGTTGACATACCATCGAGTTCTTCCCAATAGGCTAGTAATAGGGTGGTGGTTATGGTGAGAGAGGAAAGCTCAGTGGAAAGCAGCTCAATGCATAAAATGATTCAATCATTCGGGCTAGTCAATGCCATAAGTCTTATGATGGCCTTACACTAGACTAGGTGCAAATTTTAGACATTTGAAGATTGAGCATGTATTGGTTATCTTATATGCAGAATTTTGTAATTGCATGAAATGCCTTGTCTTAGTCGAGATTATTTTGCTAATCTTATTTATTTATTTATCCATATTGGTTGAGTCTAACAAATTATTTTTAAAAAAGGAAAAAATTTTATGAGTTTCCTCATTTTCTGTTTAAATGGTGCAGAATAAATCGCCAAAAGAGACTGCACAATCAACATCGAATATTCTTAACAAATTTACATCACAAATCAAGAAGCCTTCTCACCGTAAAAGTTCTCCTCTCAACTGGTTCCCACGCACAAAAGTGGACTCGTACTTGAAAAGAAAATTAAAAATGCTGCAGGTTGTTCACATATGATTTAATCTTCTGGCTGGATTAATTTTGTTTTAACCAAAAAAAAAAAAAAACCCCTTATATATCTGCTTATTTTCAGGAAGTGGACGGCATGAATTTATCACTTGATGAGACCCTAGGTGATGCTAATCCACATTACTCAAGAGTTCTGAGAGAAAAGATGGCAGCTAGAGAAGCTGCACACAAGGCAATGGAGGCTCGAAAAGCTGCTCTGGTGGAAGCATCTTGGTGTCGAATACTACGAGCAGCCAGGTAATCTTTGCATACAAGATGTGTGTGTTTTCATACTTGGTTTTCCGTCGCACTTAATCTTTGATTTATCATTTCAGGATCCAAAATAAAGATGCTGAAGCCCAGTTGCTGAAAGCAGAGAAGTCAGCTGCTGCAGCTTTTGAAGCAGCCACATCCATAGGAGTTATCATGTATGACATACCAAATTGCCCTCGGAAGCCTTGTCAAATAGAGACATCCCCGGTTAAAGGAGGAGGATCTGCTAAACATAAAGTTACGGCATCTTTTGAAACTGCATTTGAGGTAGATAGAGAAGTAGCTGCAGCAGTCAAAACTGCATTGATTAGGCTTGCAAATTGTGCTACTTTTAATAAAGATGAATTTGAAGAACTGCTGCGAAAAATTAGTCAGAACCCAGATACAGGTGAAAATAATCAGGAATTATCAGAGTTTTCTTCTGAATGTGAATCAGAGTCTGGGTCAGAACTTGAAACTGCATCTGTAAAAGATGATTTTAGCTGTCAAGACTTTGACTGTAATCTGCCAGCTCCAGATATGAGACAGAGGAAAAACAGGAAAAGGCTGTCTTTTGAAAGGTTTAATACAACAAAGCTTGTGGAGATGATGCTTGAGAGGCTCAGATGTTTGCAAGAAGATGAACTTTCTTCTCTCGCCACTATAGTTGCAACTTGTGGTTTAAATGCTGCCTTGGCTGAAGTAACAAATAGCAAGGCGCACGATTCAACTGATTATAGCTCCAATCCAGCACCTAATCTTATGTCTTCTATGGGAGCAGGAAACCTTGAGGTTTCCATGGATGGGCATACCAGGAGGAAGAGTGTTGAGTCAGAACTCCCAAGTCTTGACAAGTTTCTGGTTAAGCACATGACGAAACTGGAAAAAGAGGTATGGGAAGCAAAAAATAGAAGAAATAATGAGTCTGGAGAAGGAACTGGGAAGAATTCTGAGAGAACTGCTGTTGGCGAGGTCAATTTAGATAATGATGTAGCTGCATCCGAGACCATTCCAGACTTTGGGAGTATTCTTTTGAAGCATTCTAGTAAGCTTGAGAAAGATATTGAAGAGGCAAAGAAGAAGTCAGGAAGAGATTTTGAAACGAATTATAAGAAGTTGCACAATGGTAGATCTTCATCTGAAGCTGTTTCTGATCTGGGAACAATACTAATTAAGCACTGTTCAAAACTTGAAAAGGAAATTGAAGAGACCAAAAGGAATAATGGAAAAGCGTTTGAGATGAATGGCAAAAAAATTGGAAGATTGAAAAATGGGGCTGTTGGTCACAAAGAAGAAGATGTTCCAGAAGTTCCCAGCTTAGAGAAGTTCCTAGTGAAACGTGTCTCGAGACTTGAAAAGGAGGTCCAAGAAGCAAAGAACAGAAGAAAAAATGAACCACGTAAAGGGGGAAGAGTCACTAACATGAAAAAATTTGATTCATCTGCTTCAGATGCACAACTGGACAAAACTGCATATTCTGATGGAGGAGCAGAGCAAAAAGAAAACATTGACTCAAATAATAAAGTGTCTACAGTTTCCAAGATGGAGCAAAAGGAATGCACTGGGGATACAGGTGAGTCTCCATTGCAGATTGGACAGGTGAATCTGAATGCTGGAGATGAGAAGACTGAAATTGAAGAGATAGAAGATAGCTTAGACAATAGCATGGTCAAGCCATTGCACAAGTTGGAAGGGGAAAAAGTACAGGCCTTGCCATTGGGAAGCAATTATGGAAGTCATCGACACCAAAAGAAACAGGCAGGAAACAGTGTTACAGACTGTGAGAGCTTGGACAAAATTTTAGTAAAGCATGTTTCCAGACTGGAGAAAGAGAAAATGAGGTTCAGTTCAAAGGAAGAAATAGTGAAGGTGAAATCAAGTGAAACAAAAGTGCAATCGCACATGAATCAAGAAGGTGGTCTGGGCCAAATTTTGGTTAAACATAAATCAAGACTTGAGAGAGAAAAGCTAACTGCAGCTCAGCAACCAGATGACCAGATTAGGCCTTCTACGGTTCGTAGAGAAGCAAGGGAGAGAGAGTTGCAAGAAGCATGGGGAGGCTTAAGTCTAGGGAACTCCATGAAGTCAAGTGAAACAAAAGTGCAATCGCACATGAATCAAGGTGGTCTGGACCAAATTTTGGTTAAACATAAATCAAGACTTGAGAGAGAAAAGCTAGCTGCAGCTCAGCAACCAGATGACCAGATTAGGCTCTCTGTGGCTCGTAGAGAAGCAAGGGAGAGAGAGTTACAAGAAGCATGGGGAGGATTAAGTTTAGGGAACTCCATGAAGCCCCATCTCTCGAAATTGGAACAAGATAAGGTAGGTCCTTTCATTCTTGCTCAACGAAATGCTTGCAATTCTTGGCATATTTTTTCCTCCTGATATTTATTTTCTTGGTTCCTCCTTGAAGCATTTTTTTTTCTTTTTTTCTTTTTTCATTTTGTGTAGGCTGCTTGGATTAAAGCTGAGGAAGAGGAAAGGAAAGAAGCCATCAAGGACATGTAGCTTTTTTTTTAATCAATTTCATATTAGTCACTCTCTTCATTATATTCATTCATTCTTCAGTGATCAACTTGTAAAGTAGGATTTCTTTTTTATTTTTTATTTTTTATTTTCTTTTCAATGATCTGCTTAATGAATGCTGTGAGGGGCTTCCTCATATCATTACAATATCTGTTCGGAAGAGTTATATAAGAATGGAAGAGCCTTCATTGAAATTATGAGTGTTTTGCCTCTTATAAGCAGGGTGATTTGCCTCATAAGAGACATGTACGTGCATGTGATGAGTTGAAATTATCAGTGTTTGTCTTTTTCAAGTTGTGAATGACAGAGCAGCAAGATCATTGACAACAGCATTGAGTAAAAAATAACCTAGTAATTAATCAGGGATTAGAAATCAGAATGATGTATAAAGAAACAAACTTAATTGGTAAGCGAATTGAGTAAAAAAAAACCAATATTCATTTACACTTGTCTCTGTCAAATTAATATACAATTTAGAGATCAATAAACCAAAGACTAGACTTCACCAACAAAATACTTGCTGCTCTCTGCCATGCCCATAAAATACATTACGGCACTGTTGCCTCCAAACGGCTGACGAGAGCCAGAGGAGGCGGATGGCGCCGAATCTGTCGTGGAGAACGAACACCAACCAGGTGGTGGCAAGGAAGCAGATGGATCCAGCAGCGATTGCTCTGAATTATGATCACTAGGCGTAAAGGAGCACCAACCCGGCGGAGGCAGGGCATCACTGGACGGGCATAAATCCCAAGGGCTTTTCGGAGATGCTGGCGGCTCATCAGGAGTCTTCCCATACATGGGCCTAGAAACAAAAGGATGGTTCAGAAGCATCTTGGCCGTCCACCTCTGACAGGGGTTCATTGCAAAACAATTTCTCAGAAAGTCCTTCCCATCCTCGGAGAGCCCTTCAGGTATTCCGGGCGACTGTTTGGCAATCACAAGCAAGAGATTCAGGGGGTCCAGATTTCGATACTTCCACAAAGCAGGCTTCCCAGTAACCATCTCAACCAGAATACAACCCAGCGACCATATGTCCAACGCTGGCCCAATATCACCAGAAGCAACCGACTCCGGCGACATGTAGAAAGGGGTGCCCCGAAAGTTGAGCCCCCAAAATCCCATCTCTTCTTTGCCTTCCTTGGCAAGCCCAAAGTCGGCGATCTTGAGCCGATCAGCATTCAGCACACCTCCTTCGCCAGGAAAGACCAAGATATTACTGGGTTTGAGATCGCAGTGCACCATACCCTTTCCATGCACAGAACAGAGACCCCGGAGGATCATACGCACATAGCGGCGCATGTCCCGCTCGCACAAACCCGACTCTTTCTTGATCAAATCGGCAAGAGTACCTCCGGCCGCATATTCAAGAAACAGATTGTAGAGTCCGGTACCATCTTCGACGGTGAGTGAACTCCCAAGGCAGGAAACAATATCCGGACAACCGCGCAGTCGCGCCAACACTCTTTCCTCCAAATGGAGGGACGACGACTTCGCAATAGGGCACGTCTTAACGGCGATCGGTGGAGCCGTGGGGTCAGTGGGTTCGGCCAAGAACACCGTGCCGTACGTTCCCTTGCCAAGAACACGCCGCCTTTGCCACATCGCCATGAAAAGCACGGAAAACACAGAGAGAGTTAGGCTAGGGAGTGGAGAGTAGTGAAAAAAGTGAAATATTATTTGATTGTTGGGTCGAAGGTTTTAAGAAACCTGGGGAGCAAGTTTTGCCAGCCGCTTATTATCATATTCCTATCCGAATTTGGAAAAAAAAGAAAGAAAAGGTATTGGCCGGCGACTCTATCTCCTCCGCGTCCGCGGGCAATGCGGCTTCGTTCCAGAGAAGTGGGCCCGATCGCTTTAACGGTCATTTGAGTGTTCAAGTCGGTTTAGGAAAACTCACTGTGCGAGTTGAGTTCCACAATTCTAATAGATTTCAAAATAGATAACAATACTAATTAACAGATGACGTGTCAAACAAGATTAATTAATTATTTTGAAGAAAACTAAAATGGGTGGCTCAGGCTGAGGGCCTGAGGCAGCAGAAACTGAGCAGAATTGAAGCGTGAGGAGAATTCTAGTCGGTTTAGGATATATTGGTAATGTGACGTCATCACGAAATATTTTCTTCTTAAAACAATAAAACCCCCATTTTTGTCGGTCAAACTCTTTAAATTATATAAAATATTTTCTTTTTCACGTTAAATCAATGACTAATTAACACCACTACAAAAGTTCATATTTCTAGCCTTGGGGTGGTTCAACCACACCAACCCCAAGTCAACTATAGTGCATGGCCAAGCCACACTCTCTTGGTGTTTTTTTTTTATGTTTTTATCAAGTTTATAAGGATATTTGGGTCTTATTGAAAAACAATTTATGGTTATTTTGAGAAGTGGTAGAAATTCAAACAAATAAAACTAGAAAAATTTTCAAACTGATGTGACAAGGGTTTTTAAATTAAAAAAAATGTAATGCTCTCTCTTTTGTCGGCCACTCACGGTTTGCCATGTCAATTTGAAAAATTTGTTAGGTTCATTTGTTTAGCTTTCTAGCACTTAATTGGTTATTTTTATCTTTTCATTAGTCTTAGGGACATTGACATTTTTTTAGTAGAGAGCCCCTTAGGTCTGGACCATTTGCAAAATGGCTCTTTTACAGCTTCCAATCCTCTCTTGATACATCATCATCTGAAAAAAATTGCAAAAAATTAAAATGTGAAAAAAAAGCAAATCAAAGTAAGTGCAGGGTCCTCTTTTCTTTCCATTTTGTGGACCCGCTGGAGAGATGAAAAGTGGAGACCCACGTAGAATATGACCTGCCGGAGAAAGACCGGATCTGGCAAGTGGAAAAGATGACCCGCTGGAGAAAGACCGGGGACTGGCAAGACCGTGGGTCTTGCCAGACCCACACCTGGGTCTGGAGAGACCCATCTCCGCTCTGATCCCCTCTCTGTCCACAGATTTGCACCTACTCTCACCAACTTTGAGTTCTCAAGGAATTATGCCACTGCCACTGGGCAAAACGAATAGAAGGTTAAGGTGCCTCTCTCCTCACCATGGCTCTATGCTCCGATCCTCTCTCTACCCACAGATCTGCGCTTACTCTCACGGAGGCCGTGGGTCTCGCCGGGAACAGCCACAAAATCGTCTTAACCCGCCTGAAACCATTGTGACCCGCCTCAAAATTCAATTTTAATGCCTCAAAACTCGTTTCTAATACTTCAAAACAAAAACCTAAAGGTGGAAAATGAACCCTCAAAGGATTTTATCATCTTAAATGCCGAAAAAAATGGCTCTGGCGCCGAAGAAGCCCTCGAGAAGATGACTCCACGGCTGTGACCCACCCACGGGTCTGAACTGACCTGCTACCCAGCTCTTTTGAGCTCAAAATATTGTGTGTGTGTGTAACGACCTAGATTTTAAAACTCTTATTAAAATAATATTAAATAGATTAAAAGAAAAATAAATAAATTAGAGTAATGATATATGAATTAACGATATTAAATAATTATTTGGTGTTAAGGGTATATATTATATTGATTGTTGATATCTTTTGAGTGTCACTTTAATTATCAAATTTAGTTTCATAAGTATGTTTATGGGCATGATTAAACACAATTTAGTGAATAAATTATTTATGTTAGTGTTTGGTGAAATCAAAAATTGATTTGGAGCGTTTTAGTTTTTTGGCTTAAAAAGCAGTGTCTTAATTTTCATACTGTCTAGTAAAGATTAAAACTACTAAGAAATGGTAGGCTAGCCACTATAGTTGAATTCTTGAAGGCTTCTAGTAAGATTGATTATTAGAAATATCATGGGGAATTTAATGAAGCAAGTGGGCAAGTGGCAAGTGTGAATGCAACTAGTTTAAAGTCTAATTTCGTGGGAAATTTTGTAAGGGCCAGAAACTGCGTCAAACGAACTCGGATGAAGTCGAACCAAAAATATAAAATGCTTGTCTCGGAGTCCTCTATCTACCCTCAAAATTTCATGTCAATCGGAGTACGTTTGGATACAAAAAAATAGATCGGAGTGCACTGCCCTCATGTTGGACGAAAAATGATAAGATAGACTAGAATCTTGGAATGTGGACTAGGTTCATGTTTTTAGTTGAAAACCTCTCAACCCTTGGATTAAAAGTAGGAAAATGAATCCTAGCCATCCATTCTCTAATAGATAGAAGCTTGAGTTTAACCATTGGATCAAAAGTGTTAGGATTAATCCTAACCACTCATTTTCTTATAAATAGGAGCCTAGGTAATTCAATTGTTTCACTTAAGTTCTTTTACTTTCCTAGCAAGAAAAGATTGCTTACTTCTCTCTC